>JACTTY020000030.1:0-1208333 GCA_014595695.2 Epargyreus clarus clarus | reverse complement strand
CGGCGGCATTTACCATCTGTTAAGATTGAATTATCATCATTGTTTTAGACAGTATATTCCGCGTAAAACTGCTAGTCCGCTCTGAATATAGAAATGAATCGCGTCACCATAGCAAATTGTATGACTACACCTGCAACAACTTCAGAGCGGACTAGTAGTTTGGCGCGGACTTTACTTATTTCAGGTACGTAATACAGGGTAATCGAAATTTAAGTAATTTATTTTGACAAAATTATGATTTGGATCGGATATCTTCCTGTTTTATATTTATCAATTATATTATTAATTTAATGTTTTATCAATAACGGATGATGGAATAATACAGGATGTTGTTTTTTTAAAATAAACTCGTTCAATTTTAGGCTAAAATCGGCTTCGTAACTCCTTTCAATGTTTTGACTAATCCTTATAGTTTCGGATTTGGCCCTGAAAGCCTATTTGAAACAATCACCCTGTATAATCTGTAGAATCTCTCAACGATCTGATATTTGGTAGTTTAAGACTTATTAACATATCTCAACATAATCATAAGGATACCTCCAAAAGTTTCCTCCTCTCAGGCAGGTAAGTACCAACAGCGACGGGATCCGGCAAATCTTCCACTCGGTCCGAAAATGTTACCTCCGCAAGCTTTGTTTTTGATGGCTGAAATCATAAAATGATGTGGGCGACCTGTTTTGATCGTACTATCTTAAATATTTAATTATCTATTTAAGAACTCAATTCTTGATTTGAAGATAATCATCAATTTCCTCGGTCATAACTTAAAACTAATATTAAACTTCATAGAATTTACCAACTAACAAGGCCGGCAAGATTGACGGAAATTCATCTAACATGAACATATTGTTAGGAATAGTTGACCAGTGCATTCGTCATGAAACACCGGACGCTTCTCATATCTTAATCGCCATTCGCCACTGAAGAGATAGTGGATAAAAATCTTACATAAAACTATTTCTTTATTTCAAAAAGTATTTTTGGAAGATTTCCTATTCAATTCCTATAAAAACACGTATTGGATTAGCTACCACAGGCGTTGGCGGTCGATCCTTAACGCTCTTCATTTCGACGTCGGTGGTAGACTCGTTGGGTATGTTGACGACGTCGCCGAACGCGATGGAGGCGCCGCGGGCCGCCATGTACTGCCGGGTCAGCTCCGTCGCGATCTGCAGCGTCCAGCGGGGCTTGTCCGACCTGATCATGTCGAAAACTAAGTAGTTTCTTGAATAAATTGAAGCCAGCGACAGTATAATCTATATGTTGTGTATATCTATAAGTATATCTATAAATGGTAGTGGTAAAATCTATAGTTTGGATGGTATAACCCTTTGTGGTTCGACTCCGGCGGCACCACGACCACACCTATTTCTGCCTCATAACAGCAGCGTTAAGCGATGCTGTGTTCTGGTTTGAAGGGCTCAGGTTTGGAATCCTCAGTAGTAGGGACGCACCTGTGGCCGACCTCAGGTAGAAATATTTAAGCCTATCTGACGTTGACAACAGATGTCCATGGGCGGCAGTAGATTAATTAAAATACATTAACGCGATTCCTTCTAAATCAACTGTCTACAGAAATAGTGAAACATCTATCTATCTATCTATCATCTAGCAGAGCTCAGTAACAATCTTGATTCTATATGGAATTAATTACAAAGGTCGGTGGAGGTCCATTTTTTTATAATATAATAGTGGTAGACGAGCATGCAGTCCACCTGATGGTATTTACTATCCCCCCACTTAAATTAAATTTTGAATAGTGGGATTTGACACTACTACGTTTTTCACACCCAATTTCAGAATAATTCTTCGACTATGTTTCTGACCTCAGACGTTAGACTTCATATTTCATTTACGACTGTTACTTTTTCTTTTTTACAGGTTCTTCAAAAGAAGTACTAACTCGTAAAAAAAAGAAAAGCTTGTCTAATACAAGTTTTTTACCGTTTTTTCGGCGAAGCAGGTCGGAAATTTTGGAAGAACACTTGCGCTGCTCTCGAACGCACCGTCCTCTCCACATGGCGCAGCAGGAGATTGACGCGACGGCGAGCGAACTCCATCACAGCCGTCTCTATAATCTGTAAGTTATTTAAAATTTACTATAATATATCATAGTAGTCTAACATTAACTATAGTATGAAACTTTTTATGTAGGTATACAAAAAAGTATTAACTTATAGTTAAATATGTGTAGAAGCTCAGGGTATAAGTAAATTAACTTACGTCATTGTCACAATAATTATGAATGGCAAATATCTTCGACACAATGTTTGATGATTTAAGTTCAGAAGTATTGTGGTATTTTCACCAATTCATATTTGTGTTACGAGGTGGAGTATCTCCAGGCTCCTTCCAGTTTTGTGGAGGAGGAAAAAGGATTGTAGCATAATTTAGTTCACAAAGAGTTCAACTATTAAAATAAAAAATGTGAGCCGTCACGGGACGCCTGGCAGATGTGAAACATCGGCATTATTTTGTAAAAGTAATATGCAGAAAAGAACATATTGTGATAGGAACTAAATATGTCATAATGATAAAATAAAATATTACGATTTTTTTCCAGATAACGATGACTATTTATTGAATTCGATTGCGCATGGCGACGCGTCGCCACACCGTACACACTACTGCATATAGACTGTATATATATACCATCGTATAGCGTCGCCACGCCAGAAATCGGTTTTACGTGCGGCTATAGATGTTTCACATCAAAAATCTGGATAATATCAATATTACCTCATCCAGCAATTTAATGGGAGCAGTCGGCAGAGTCGTCTCCAGATCCATCCGCGCTCGCGCTTGTCCGAGCGTCATGAACGCGTCGCCTTGAGTCGATATCGCTGACGTCATCGCCTCCGCCGCTAGGCTCTGAGCCAGGTCAGGACTCATGCCTTTAGCACCGCGCTTGGACTGTGAAGAACGTGATGATGCTTGTATTGATGTGATCAATAAATTAATAAAAAAACATAGGTATGATGCTTCTGTAGATAAATAATCCAAATAGATCGAACACGCTGCCATTTATAAGGGACAGGACACGCATGGTTGATTTGAAATGCATGCTATGATGATGCTCTAGTAAAAATAGTGTAGTATATATTATAATTATTAGTAACTGCATGTTAATTAATGAAGTAAAATATTAAATAAATGAATACATTTATTTTTTATTTCGTGTAGGTTCAATAGAACAACACGGAAAAAATATTAATCAATTTAATGAATCGATATATCAAGGACGTTTGATCTTATATTTATTTGTTCCGAACCGCACGAGAAAAGAAAATTGCTGACCGATTTACTTCTCCGTACACATACTCTAATAATAATAGAATCTATACTCGTAGAAGTTGCACGTTTGTGCCTCATTAACTGCTACTATGAATACAGTTCGCGTTTAATAAAGGGAACTGCATTTCAAAGACCGATTTTAATGATGCTATCCGTTTTTAAAATCCAAAAAATCTACTTTGAAACCTGTAAATTCGAGTCTGTTTCATAAAGGTTTTTTCCATAACTGTAACTACCAATTAATTTCGTGAAAACTTCAATAACGTAACTTAATTAACATTATCGCTAAATTATAACAGATGACTAAAGATTAAAATTGCATTGTTTGTGAGATGAAACGTAAACTACATCGACGAATACATTTAATTTTTTATTGCAGCATACTTTTATGGAGCCATTTTGACAACAATAAACAATACTCCCAACACTCGTGATATCAGAAAGAACTTTCTTAACCGGAGATGGTATCCAAAACTTTCTGCAAGTCAGACCGGTACCGTGCCCGTACTCATTTCACGAATGTAGGAACATCCTCATTCCCTTCCTTCTTCCTCTCCTCCCTACCTTCTCAAACTCCACACCCATCTTCCTGACGAGCTTGGCGGCCTTCGCGGTGCCGCCGTGCATCAGCTTCCAGTTGGCGAGCCTGATGCGCTGCAACTCCAGGTCGGTGTTGTACGCGTAGATCTCCGCTTTCCTACACGATGTAGTTGAACGATTTTAATCGAATGTTTAATAATCTCATACATAGAAACCTCAATTTTAAGGGTTCCGTACTCAAAGAGTAAAAAAGGAACCCTATTACTGAGACTTAGCTGTCTGTCCGTCTGTCACAGGGCTCTATCTCTGGAACCGAAATAGATAAACAATTTAAATTTTTACAAACGATACAAAAATAAAGTTTAGAAAATCCAAAAGTGCACGACTCATAATGCTCATTTAATTATGAAATATAAAAAAAAAAAACTTAAGTCGTTCAAAATTAATTGCCGAAAAAACAGCTGTAGTAGGAAGAAGGTACTACACAAGCGCCCCTGGTGGAATAAATGTACATAATATCTATAGATATACAGTCTTGTAGTTTTCGTTTTTTATTAATTGCAATTAAACGACACTGAATTAATTAATCATTCGCATTCAGTGACCTACAATCGTCGATTAGAATTTAAAAAAAAAAAATAACTCACATGACGGACAGGAAAATTTTTTGACCTATTTTGGTGTTTTTTTCCAATTCTATTGCAGTAAATCAATTTTTAAAAGGTATGGAATTAATCTCCATTAAATTATCTCGACAATAGTATGCAAAATATCTTGATTCCGTGAACTATCAAGGCTATAATAATAAAAATAGCCGCCAAAATGAAGCGAAAAAAAATTTTCGATCGTAAAGCACTCTCTGATGCTTCGCATCATGAGTCGTGCAAGATGGCTGCTATAACAACAAATAAATGTTGAAAATAATAAATGAATAAAAATAAGTAAGAATAATGAACGGTGGTACGGAAGCCTCCATGTGCGAGATCGATACGTACTTGGCGCATTATTGTTATATAACAAAGTTGATGCTTATTTTGGTACGTAGAAACAATACATTTTTTTAAGTTATAGGCAATATAAGACGGGATAGATGTAAAAAATAAGATAACCGCGAAGTGTTGAGGATATTTTAAGTTTTAGTTTGGGACCAAAAATTAATTTGTGTCGGTAATTTCGTACTTTGTTGTATTTTGACAAGTTTTGACTCTATTGTATAAGAAAAGACACCCGATAGGTATCAATAAGGATTTATCACATTGTATTTCATAACAATAAATAAAGATGTCATTTCGTTTCGTCACCCGATACGAAACCGCGAGTTGTTCGAGTTACAGAACATCTGTCGTTATACGACACTGAATAATATACATAGGGAAATATATAAAGTATACATGATATAGGTAGTTGCTACGTATATCTTGAAATACACATTACTAACAATGTTATTTATTATACTAATATAAACATAGGTTTAGTAAACATTAAGCCAAATCTTATCCATTTCTCCAAAAATGTGTTAAATTTCTCAATTGAAATATATTTAATAAACATGATTCATTAATTAACTTCATTCAACTGTTATTATTAATATCGCGGAATTGAGATACTTTAATATGTAACGGATACTACCGATACGCGGCCTTTCATTTCAAACTGCAACTTCATGCAGTTTCACCATGACCACGATTCATACAACTACAACGGTATATCGGCAATAAAGAAATTATAAAACCGTGTATAGTGAGTACGCGTCAAATATTAAAATAAAAAAATATCGTAAAACAAATCATACTTGGCTCTCCTCGTTGCCCCAGCGTTCATGTCCTCTGTATATAGTTTCAGGAGCAATGCTTCTTCTTGGATCTTCATATTTTGAGCTTCAACCCGCGCCTTCCATTTGTAATTCGCCTAGATTAAAAAAAACACTAAAATGAGATAAAGATACCGATAATAATTAGATATTTTAAAGGTGGTAGAACCCTTTGTGGTTTGACTCTGGCGGCACCACCGCCACACTTATTGTGTTCTGGTTTGAAGGGTGTGGTAAGGGAGACATACTTATCCGAGGCGTTCCAGCTTAGCCCTCAGTTGTAGCGGCGCATCTGTGGCCGACCTAAGGGAGGAATGTGTAATCCAATCTGGGGTTAATTACGGATGTCCATGAGCGTCCATACCTGATGGTATGGTACCATCGACCTGATGGTCGACAGCATGTTCGTCTGCTACTCCTATATTATAAAAAATCACTTGGACGAAGCATTCTAACTTAGTCCTTCGTCTTTAACCTTATTTGGGTACAAGTGACATAGGTGCCACTGCACTCGAAAAATTATTAGTAGTATGAAACTTATCACCATTACATCTGGCTATACACACACATTTATCATAAAACGAAGAAAAAACTACCCTTTTGTTTATACGGCTTGCAAAAAGGTTCGAACTAGCAGAACCAAACAAACTTAAATAAGAAAACTTTTGAATTTCTCATCACAACATTTATATTGGTTTCGGAGTTTTAAGTAATTTCGTTTCATAATCAATTTTCTGTTTACTTTATGTTCCTTCCAGACGAATCATATGGCCTTTTCAATTAATGCCCTTGAAGTAAAGTAGGTACGTAGTTAATAATAATAGAATTTAGTGTAATCAATTAGTTTTTAGTAGGCTTCCAATTCTAAGTACAAACATAAAACCGAGGTAATTAAAGGTAGATATATAATAGGTAGAGAAACTAGACAGGTTTATTTAAGTTTTCTAGTATATTAGATTTATATCAGTGATTATTTCAAGAACAAATAAATTCCATATTACCATAATTCGTTAAGATAATGGCGTAAGATTTCGTATTTAATTTATAAAAGTTACAAGTATAAATAAAGAAGTGATGGAGTCTATCGACACTCCCACAGTTTAGATGAATCCAACGACACCCCATATGTTAACATCAGTTAATCCGTACGAGGTGTGGAACGTACCAAAGAATGAGGCATACGCTCGAAAAACAATCATCCGCAGTTCTGAAGCAAAAGATCCTCGCTCACCTCGTCTTCTATTCTCTTCTGCTTCGCATCCCTTTCCTGCTTCAACCGGTTCAGCCGTTTCTTCTCGTTCGTCCTCCACTGCCGCACCATGGTGATTTTCCGTCGGAGTTCCATCTCCGCGGCCGCTTGCACCCTTTGCTTGATCCTGTTCTGCTTCTCGTGAGCTCTCGACGCCCTCTCCTTCCTTTGTTTCTCGTTGAACTCTGCCAGGTATTTCATTCGGGCTTGGATTTTCTTCTCTTGTTCTTTTGCCCTGAAATGTGGAAACTCAGCATATTAGTTAGATACTATTTTTGGCGTCATTTAAATCTAAGAATTGTTTCTATTTTCGAATAATACGTATTTCGAAAAGAGATAACGGGAAATGGGTGGACATATTAACACAGTACATATATAAAACTATTTGCTAAGTAAGAGCAAAATTTAATAATAAGTATTGTATAGCTCCATTATCAATACCTACTCATCTCTACTCATCTCTATAAACTCTATAATCAGTAAATCACATTATGAATCCTTTATACCTAAATGCCATAAAGATATATCTCCTGACCACAAAAAGTTATACATACATGAATGTTGTATCTAGAAAGGTACATTTTCACGAATAATATTAATGAATTCGCAAGGGTGAGAAAGAGTAAATTTTCCTCTGACAAAAACAAACTTTTTGTATTCCACATTTCCCCGGAACATTTCCCACGCTAAAGGATTTACCAATACCGGCAAAAACTTTTTAGACCGATGTAGGTGCTTCGTACTAGCGAAAGAGGGTCTCGTTAAACCAAACTTTTCTTGATTACTGGCGTGCTGGGAAATGAAAAATAATAAAACCACCTAGAGATTTTTACCGTGTAGAGCTTTTAATTACAAATATGGAGTTTTATATTGACCCAAAATGTATTTTTGACAATATCAGAGACAGTACAGCTCGTTTTAAAACGGTGGTGGTCTTTTATGGTTTTACTTCAAATAGTGGTGGAAAGCTGCTTTACTCTGTTTAATGGGGGTGTGGGAAATACTTAATGTAAGGCAAAATAAATTAATCCACAGCATTAGCAATGCCGTCATAGATATCCGTTATAGTATAGTATAGTATAGTATAATATTATAAGATATTGGACTTTATACCTAAGCATGTAAGTTTTCTAAAATGCAACCGTTGCGCTATTATTCTATTTTAAAAGACTAGTTCAGATCTAAAAACTTCAAAATATCATTCGTTGACGACACAAACACTTTGCTGAAATCCTGAGCGAAACTCTAGCAACGTTGTAAAGAAATTTCATTCGAGCGCCGAGCTTGATTATGTTTCTTTTAATTAAAAACCAGCACAGCTTCTGATTTATGCGCGATATTACAGGTGAAAGCCCGAATATTGCCAAGGCCCTTTCAGAAAAGTCCAAGCCTTAATTTTTATTATTTGTACGTTTCAAAATTCAAGTTATTTGTTACTGTGTACTTATCATGCGAAGCAGTGATAACCTAGTGGTTAAGAAACTCAGCCTCTCGATCGAGGTTCAAATCCCAGGCACGCACCTCTGATTTTTCAAAATTATGTGCGTATTAGATATTTGTTCAGTTTTGTCTATGGTTCTACGTATTAATTATCTGTCGTTGGTATTAATTTTAATCTGTAGGATTAAAAGCATAGAGATTTATAGTTTGAAATAGTTCGTTGTAGTTCCGTTGTCGTCGTGTCGTTCGCGGTGGCGGGAGCCTGATGGCTTCCGCCACCGGGATTTATTCTTGTTCGAGAAGCTTCGGAGTCGTCGGTCGCGCTCGCGCATATTTGTCGTTTTAGTTATACTCCGAAGTAGAAGCCACTATTCGTATTCGTAGCGTTTCCTTTAAATTCGCGTTAACTTCATTGTTCGCGGTGCAACGTGCTGTAAGATCGACGCCACGTGAGAAGAGGAAGAAGGTATAGGTAACCGGTAGACCATTCCGAAGGTAAGACTAGCTAGCTCGAGCTTAGGGTGAGTTGAAGGTGCCTTATACCTAGTACAAGAGGCTGCGCCCATCAGCAGCAGGTGAGTGCGTGACCCTATAGCACTTTGCATCTTATTTTCGTATATACAGTCCACTTAACCTTCTTCGGGACACGGTCATCCTGTCCATCGAAGAGAGGAACATTCGGTTCCTTATTTGTTCTAACGGCCGCGGAAATCTTAATATTTTCGGTCTCGGAGCCGAATGCATAACATTTTTGGTCTTCGAGACGTATACACCACATTTTTGGTCACTTCGGCGGATCTTAATTGTTCCATCGTCCTAAACACCATTTTTGCTATTTTCCGTCGACCGAACATAACGAACATTGAAATTAATTTTATCGTGTCGTATTTCGCTAAAGGAACGAACATTTACGTAAAGTGGCTTCTAAATTTGTCGTTTCGTGTCGTATTTCGTATTAGATTTGCTATTTTGTATTGCATTTCTATAAAATTTCGTAATTTTCGTTTTGTCGATTAACATTTTATGTTGAGGGTGGGTGTGATTCCTTACAACTCATCACTTTGTTAGTTGTACTTAGGTCCCGCCATCTTTGCGCTATTTTTATTAATAGTCGTTGGTTGTCAGTATTGCATTGCGCCATATTTATTTGTCGTTGGTCATATTGTCAATACTGTCAAATTGTATTAGACTTTGACGTATTATTGTGTCGAAGTCAGCTGTCAGTGACATTGCAATTATTTGCTATTGTTGTCGATTTCGTTAAGTTTATAAACTTATATCAATTAATGACAATGTCTACTGGGAGCAACGAAAGTGGCGCAAGTGATGGGGACGTTAATAGGATTGCCCGGGATTACAGTATGATGCGATTGGAGTATATAGCGGGATCGGATATGACAGGCTGCGTTGAGGAGGACCTTAGGGAACTTTCAAATGAATTCCATAAAGCGCAAACAAATTTATTGCGTTCATTAAGTGCTGCCCAACGCCAGTCTGAAATTGGTGTAACTGCATCATTTGATACAAAATTTAGAAGTGTTTTGGCCCGTCTGCGGCATTTAAATAGTGACCGTCAGATTAAACAAGAAGTAGTTTCGGGTTTTGCTAAGCTGCCTAAAATTAACATTAAGCCATTCGATGGTAAGCTAGAAAATTGGTTATCTTTTAAACAATTATTTGAGTCGTTGATCCACAATAGAAATATTCCTAATGTGGAAAAGTTACATTACTTGTTAACTTGTGTCGAAAATAAAGCGTATGATTTAATCAGGAACTTTCCACTCACGGATGAAAATTATATAGACGCGTATGATACACTTAATAAATATTATAATAAGAAGCGCTATATAACGGCCTCCTATTATCAAAAGTTGTTGTCATGTGAGCCAGTGAAAACAAAATCAGCTGTAGAACTTGAGCGTGTTCATAGAACTTTTGTGGAGAATTTAAGTGTTTTGGAAAAGTTTGGATTACCAGATAAGAACTTCATGTTGTTCCATTTATTTTGGTCAAAATTAGATCGGGCCACAAAAGAATCATTTCAATTAGAATTTAATTCAGATGAGATACCAGAGTTCACTCAAGTTCAGGATTTTGTTGAGAAACAAGTTAGGGCATTAAGTGAGGTAACTCCGAACCCAATATTAAGTAATGTAGGAATATCAAAAGAACCGAAACCAAGTAACTTTAAAAAGTCCAAATCCTCATTTGTCGTGTCGGGAGTGACTTGTGACTTTTGTACTGGCCAACATAGTCTTTCATCATGTAAGAATTTTCTAAATTTAGATATAGATTCTCGATTTAAATTCATTAAAAATAAAAATCTTTGTATCCGTTGCTTTTCGAAAACTCATAGGGTAAAAACTTGTCGAGTCCCTATAAGTTGTGGTGTATGTGGGTGTTCACATAACACATTGTTACATTTTAAAAAATCGGTTACACCGTCCGCTGTTAGTAATTCCCAACCTGATACTGAAGTTGTTAGTTCCATGAATAATAACACGGGTCAACATGAAATTTGACTTTGATTGCAAAGCATTAAATTTCGGTAGTTTAGGTCGTAATAAGACGGAAAAAAAATATATGGCATGAAAAACTTTGCTTTTGTGCTTAGAAGACTGATTGAACGAAATTTTTAAAAATCTCGGATTTTAATTTTTGATTGAAAATAAAACTATTGAAATAAAAATGTTTATTATTTTTATTAAGTTTTACTATCAAATTAGCTTACAGAAAAGTGGAAAATAACTTAAAAGTGCACAATTTTACTTTTTCTTTTATGTTCATAGCTACTTTCTCTCAATAAACCCCAAATATAGTCGCCCATCATGTTTTCATTGTATTGGCCTTGATAGCGTTGTTCAAAATTCATGATGTCCTGATGGAAACGTTCTCCTTGCTCTTCGGAATAGGCTCCCATATTGTTTTTAAATTTATCCAAATGAGCATGCAGCATATGTACTTTTAATGACATCCTGCAGCCCATGGCCTTAAAATTTGTAAGCATATCCTCAACCAACTTTTCGTAGTTTTCATCTTTATTATTTCCTAAAAATCCAGAAACTACTGCTTTAAAACTGTTCCAACTTGCTTTTTGAGTACAATTCAGCAACGTTGGCAATTTTTCATCGGCGAAAATCTGTCTTATTTGCGGACCAACAAAAACCCCAGCTTTAACCTTTGCTTCCGATAACTTCGGAAAAAATGAGTATTATTATTATAACTATCACAAAAGCAAACTTTATACCGAAAAAAGGTATTTTCTTTTCGTTTTTGTGCATAACTAACTGGAAAATAATAGTATAAACTTTAGGACAAAGAACGAATTTTTTTTTGTAGAGTCGTGTAATGCACAACTGAGTAATATTGTTTTAACTTCTGTCGGTGGTAAAAGTACAATCTTGTTTTCTACAGCTAAGGTTCTTATAAAAGATAGTTGGGGAAACTTTCAACCTGTAAGGGTGTTGTTGGATTGTGCAAGCGCTTGCAACTTTATTTCAGTACCATGTGCAAAGCGCCTCGGGTTATGTATTAAAAACACTAAACAATCAATAAATGGAATCGGATCTTCTGTTGCTGAGTCTCGTGGTTCACTATGTTGTGAAATAAAATCTTATAACTCAAATAAAATCGATTTTAAGTTTGAAGCTTTTGTTTTGTCGTCGATATGTAGTGACCAACCTGCACATTTTGTTGATTTTTGTGGTTGGTCACATATTAGGAATTTACCTTTGGCTGATCCAGACTTCGCTCGTCCAGGGGCTATTGACATGCTATTGAATGCGGATATATTTGCTTCATCTCTCATACCTGGTCTGAGACGAGGGAGGCCGGGACAACCAAAGGCTCTAAATACTATATTTGGTTGGATTCTAATGGGTGAGTGTGAGCTAGATCACACACACAACTGTCGTAATGGTAAAGAGAGTGATTGTTTTTTCGTCGATAACTCTTATTTATCAAATATAAAATTAGATAACACTTTAAAAAGATTCTGGGAAACAGAAGAGGTTCGCACTCCTGTCTGTAAAATCCTTTCGAAGGAGGATCAAGCCTGTGAAAATTATTTCACTAATAATTATAGTCGTAACGATGATGGTAGATTTGTGGTGCCTCTTCCATTCATGAATCCTGCAGTAAAGCCATCGTTCTCACATTCCCGTGAAATTGCTTTAAAAAGATTTCTCTCTCTCGAGCGAAGACTTAATATAAATGTTGAATTTAGGGATGCCTACGTTCGGTTCATGAATGAGTATGAGGTTGCCGGTCATATGGAGCAGGTGGATCCCCCGACTTCAAGCGTTGGGAAGTTTTATTATATCCCTCATCACGGAGTATTGCGACCAGATTCTGTTAGCACCCCACTTCGTACTGTGTTCGATGCAAGTTGTAGAGATGCTAATGGATTGTCTTTGAATGATACGCTACTTGCTGGGCCTAAACTGCAAACTAATATTTTCGATTTACTTATTCGGTTCCGTTGGCATGCTGTCGTTTTTACTGGTGACGTCAAACAGATGTATAGACAAATCTTGGTTTGTAGAGATGACACCGAGTACCTACGCATTCTGTGGCGCCCATCTGCTGACGGTCCTATACGTGACTATAGGCTTCGCACGGTCACTTATGGCGTATCATCTGCACCGTTTCAGGCTCTTCGTGCGATCGCTCAACTAGCAGAAGACTCTACCCAAGAACTTCCGGCTGCTTCTACAGTTCTTAGTAGAGACATTTATGTCGATGATATCGTGTCGGGCGCTGACTCGGTAGAGCAAGCTCTACAATTGCGCTCGGAACTCACCAAAATTTTGTCGTCTGGTGGTTTCCATTTAAGAAAGTGGACATCTAATTGTAGTGAGTTTTTCGTTGATCTTCCATCTTCTGACTTCTACTCAGAAGAATTTAAACATTTCGAAGAGATGTCAGACCTCTCCTTAAAAATTTTGGGACTTTTATGGCATCCGCAATCGGATGATTTTAGATTTCGTGTCGTCAACCCCGATGATTCTAGGTGCACCAAACGTACCATACTCTCCCATATTGCGCGGATTTATGACCCTTTGGGATTTCTAGCGCCGATTACGTTTTATGCTAAATATCTTATGCAACTTCTTTGGACTTCGGGAGTTTCATGGGACGATAATGTGCCACCTCACATTGCACACGAGTGGTTGCGATTTAAGTCTCAATTGTCGTCGTTAGTTTCGATTACCATTCCTCGGCGTATGGTAAGTTCTTTCGTGTCGTTACAGTTGCATGGCTTCTGTGACGCTTCAGAACGTGGCTATTGTGCTGTCACATTCTTTCGTGTCGTTGAGGCGGATGGCTCTACATCCGTTCATTTTTGTTGCGCAAAGTCGAAAGTCGCGCCTTTGCGAAAATTGTCGATTCCAAGATTGGAACTTTTAGCTGCTGTCTTGTTATCTACTTTAATGGAATCAGTGGTAGAGGCTTTAAAACCATTTCATGCAGTTCAAGAACTTTACGCATGGTCTGACTCTACTGTCACTTTGGCTTGGATTAAATCTTGTCCATCCAAGTGGAAAACGTTTGTGGCGAATAGAGTCAGCCACATTCAGAGTAGAGTAGCTCCTGACCATTGGCGTCACGTGAGCTCTAGTTCGAATGCTGCTGATATTGGTTCTCGTGGTACGCTTCCAGCTGACCTCGTTGACTGTTCCATGTGGTGGAAGGGCCCTTCATGGCTTGTAGAGCCAGAGAATGATTGGCCTTCTTCATTATTGGTAGAACAGGACACAGACTCTATCGCAGAAGAACAAAGGATTCTTAGCCTTCTGTCACCGGAAAAGGTGAATCTCGTTAGCGATTTGTTAAATCGTTTTTCGTCGCTTTCGAAAGTAAAGCGTGTTTTGTCATTTTGTTTTCGTTTCGCTCATAATTTGAGAAATTATAAACATAAATTTGTCGGTGCATTACAGCCTTGTGAGCTACGTCAAGCTTTTGAGTTGCTCATCAAGCAAGCACAAGTAGAGTCGTTTTCGTTTGAATTGGATTGTCTAAGTAAAGGTTCGCCTAATTCGCTACCCAAAGCCTTGCGTAAATTGTCTCCTTTCGTTGATGACGCGGGTATTTTGAGGGTGGGCGGTCGGTTAGCTAACGCTAATGTAGAATTTACCGTTAGACATCCTATTCTTTTACCTCGTAATCATAGATTAACATTTCTTATTATCGATGAGTACCATAAGAAATTTATGCATCCTGGTGCTCAAACTCTACAAAATTTACTTTCGCAAGATTTTTGGATTCTGTCGCCCAAACGGGCTATTCGCTCCGTAGTCTCTGGGTGTATAAGGTGTTTTCGTGTTAATCCAAAACCTACGTCAGTTCCTTTGATGGGGAATTTACCTTCTTTTCGTGTGTCTCAAATCAAGCCTTTTTCTAGTGTAGCTGTCGATTACGGGGGACCATTCGACATTGCTCTTAGTCGTGGACGTGGTGTGAGGACGTATAAAGGGTACATTTGCGTGTTCGTCTGTACCTCTACCAAGGCGGTTCATATAGAGTTGGCTTCCGAACTTTCTACTGACGCTTTCCTTGCTGCCTTGCAGAGATTCATTGCTCGTCGTGGTCGTTGTAGTAACATCGTTTCTGACCAAGGAAGAAATTTTGTAGGTGCTAGTAACTACCTTGGCTCTATCATGAAGCAGGCTGCGGAAGGCCGGGAAATAAAGTTCTCGTTTAATCCTCCTGGCAGTCCTCATTTCAACGGTCTAGCTGAAGCTGGAATTAAGTCTGTGAAAACTCACCTTTCTCGTGTCATTGGTAAACAAAGATTGACTTTCGAAGAGTTCTATACTGTCTTGGCTCAGATAGAGGCGATGCTCAACTCCCGACCTTTAACCCCTCTCAGCTCTGATGCGAATGTTCTCGTTGCTTTAACGCCGGGACATTTCTTAACTTTAGAACCCTTGTCGATGCTTCCCGAAGAAAATCTAGTCGAACAGGTTATACCTGTCACCCAGCGCTGGAAGCTTATCCGAAAAATGCATCAAGACTTCTGGAGACGGTGGTATCGTGAATACCTACATACCCTACAACAAAAGGCTAAATGGGACAAAACTAGCTCAGGAATTAAAATAGGAACTTTGGTTTTGATAGTAAATGAGACAGTTCATCCATTGGAATGGAAGTTAGGCAGGGTTACAGCTCTACACCCAGGCTCGGATGGTGTTTGTAGAGTAGTTAGTGTTAGGACAATGTCTGGCGAGTATAAAAGGCCAGTCGTTAAAGTTTGTCCTCTACCTTTGTATAACTAGTTACGTTTAAACGTAACTTTTTCTTGTCGTAGGTTAAGTAATTTTTGTTGTTTTCGTAAATACGTAGTATTTAGGTGGGCGGTATGTTCAGTTTTGTCTATGGTTC
The DNA here is from genome assembly GCA_014595695.2 of Epargyreus clarus clarus. Lineage (NCBI taxonomy): Eukaryota > Metazoa > Arthropoda > Insecta > Lepidoptera > Hesperiidae > Epargyreus > Epargyreus clarus. The sequence continues at coordinate 1,192,617 of JACTTY020000030.1, read as the reverse complement.
TACGTATTAATTATCTGTCGTTGGTATTAATTTTAATCTGTAGGATTAAAAGCATAGAGATTTATAGTTTGAAATAGTTCGTTGTAGTTCCGTTGTCGTCGTGTCGTTCGCGGTGGCGGGAGCCTGATGGCTTCCGCCACCGGGATTTATTCTTGTTCGAGAAGCTTCGGAGTCGTCGGTCGCGCTCGCGCATATTTGTCGTTTTAGTTATACTCCGAAGTAGAAGCCACTATTCGTATTCGTAGCGTTTCCTTTAAATTCGCGTTAACTTCATTGTTCGCGGTGCAACGTGCTGTAAGATCGACGCCACGTGAGAAGAGGAAGAAGGTATAGGTAACCGGTAGACCATTCCGAAGGTAAGACTAGCTAGCTCGAGCTTAGGGTGAGTTGAAGGTGCCTTATACCTAGTACAAGAGGCTGCGCCCATCAGCAGCAGGTGAGTGCGTGACCCTATAGCACTTTGCATCTTATTTTCGTATATACAGTCCACTTAACCTTCTTCGGGACACGGTCATCCTGTCCATCGAAGAGAGGAACATTCGGTTCCTTATTTGTTCTAACGGCCGCGGAAATCTTAATATTTTCGGTCTCGGAGCCGAATTCATAACATTTTTGGTCTTCGAGACGAATTCACCACACAATATTAATTATCACTTGCTTAAACAGTGAAGGAAAACATCGTGAGGAAACCTGCATACCTGAGAGATTTATAAAAAAAAAAACTCAAAGGTATGCGAAGTTCACCAATATGCACTTGACCAGCGAGGTGGACTATGGCCTAATCCTTCTCATTCTGAGAGGAGATCCGTGCCCAGCAGTGGGACAGTAATGGGTTGATAGTAGTACTTTTCATTATAAAATTGTTGCTGATGTTTTACCGCAATTTTGCAAATTTCAAGCTTGACATGAAACAAGCCAGAGGTGGAAATCCTCTTGCTAAGGGCCCGTCATTAAATTATAGCATGTATAATTCTTGCAATTGTGGGCTGTGCCTGTATTGCAAGTGTGACTGTGTAGAAATACAGGTTAATAGTCAAATGGAAAAATCTGCACTTCAGTAGCGTGATGGAAAATGCCTTTCCTTCTATCTATCCATTAGCTTCTAAAAGTCAACTGCTAAATATAGATTTTCCCTAGCAAAGGAATTATTTTCTTTAGTAGATTTATTAAATTCCTAAGTCGCTTTCAGGAACATTCACACAAAGGAAGGTGTTATGCTATTCTAGGCATTGTCAGGAGAGCTTAAGTTGATGTTTATAAAAATAAGCTATTTTTTCGTTTAGAAAGTTATAAGAAATTTATATTTTATTTAGAGCCTTCAGGACAAAAAGTTTACAACTGGATAATTTTAGGTTTCAATTAAGTACTTTTTTATTTTGATAAAGTGACATTTGTGTTCGAAAACTTGTGTAGGTGAGACAGTCGCTTTGCAGTTTCTGACGGATGTCGCAGTTAAATAGGTTATGCAAATACCGAGAGTTCGCGGTGTGCCATCAGTTTCCTAAACTCCGATGTCTCCCTTACTTTACATTAAATTTCGAGACTGTTATAAATCTCGTGTTGGTCTATTTATTGGATTATCTCAAATACTGTCGCAACGAATTGAAACTATAATCATTACAAATAAATCGGTATTAAAGAGGGAATATAATATAGGATTCTTGTTAGTTTCGTATTTGAATGTGTTTCAGGCTTTTGTATTTGCAAGAATAGGGATACGGTATCCCCTGCCTGTCGTAAGAGGCGACTAAAAGGGGGCTTCTGGGGTCGTGGGTGGCAAGAGTGGGACTTCGAACCGCCCGGCCAACGGCCCCGGGAAGGTGTGGTGGAAGCCCCGTGTGGTCGCATACCGTCGTACGCACCAGACGGTGCGGTGAGCCAAAAGCTCACTTGGGCGGAGCCCGACGGGGCAATGCGCTAAGAGAACTCCGGTTGCGTTTTGGAGGTCCCGGAGTCCTCTACGCAGCACTGAGGACGGCCACCGGGGGGCTTTTAGTGCGGTAAGAGTCCCACATAACCCTGTGTCACTCCCACGGCATCGGGTACCTTTTGAAATTTTCCCCCTCGTGAACAAAAAAAAAAGGCTTTTGTATTTGCAAGTGTCCTGTTTCTAGCAATTAAGTAGGTACCTACAAAATACGCATTAAACTTCGTATTAGTAAAAATTAATCAGTTGAAATCTGAGAATATTCCAAAAGCTATCGAAACGTAATATCGTGTAGATAATCATTCGTTATATGGCTTTAATTAATAGATAGGCTTCTATTTCACAAAGGCATTCGAGTGCGTTGTAATCAAGAGCAATTAGCGACAGCCCATACAAATCCACCAAAGCACAGGTGCCACTAATTGTACTACCTATCTACTTGCAAACAAATGGTAGGTATTCGGCGTCTAATGACGTACAAGTAAATGTATTGTTTGGAAGCTTCTCGTAATTTACTCTGTAACAGGATATTATCCTTTTAATTTCGACGCTTAAAGTCGTTTACACAAAGTATTTGGCGGGGTTCTCGGAGCATTTTCAATCAGTTTATTTCAACAAGTGTAAAGTCGAAAATACCGTCAATAAAGCTTAGAATCTTACAATGGCATCTCAGTTTTAAATAGCGCTTGAGAATTTCAACAAGGAAAATGAGTTAAAACGCATTAAGGCAATATCCGGTAGCTTTTCTACGACCACGAAGGTACCTACTTCGAAATAATGTCGAATATAATGCGACCATTACTTTAATGGGTCCTCGTAACGACTTGCCGTCTGAGTGACGGTGTGATATTTGAACACCTCGACTAGACTTTTCCGGCTTTTCGAAGTGGTAAATATACAATTATAGTCAGTTGTTAATTGACTACGAAAAGGGATAAGTAAGGTAATTAAGCTGTGAATAGCCAGCTTAAACTAGTATATATAGTAGTATGTATGTAATTGTATGCGGTAGGTACCATACGCAAATACGACGCACTACTGAAATGTGATAGAACTAGCAAGTACAGTTTGACCGGGGATGATCGGGGAGTTACTACCGCCATACCTATTTCTACCGTGAAGCTATATTGTATTTCGGTGCAGGGGTGTAGATGCCAACTGACTCACACATGAGGTGACCAATTATTTTTCTTCAGGAGTAGCAAAAGTCTGTAAATTATTTCAGTGATTGATGTCTATAAGCGGTAGTGACAATTTCAATTTCTTTCAAGAGAACTGTATGCTTTTCTGCTACTTGAATCTTACAAAAATAGTTTAACTGTTTTTAGTCCTAGCAATATCATTAATTAGACTTATTTATTATAATACAAACCGTTTGCAATTATATTATCATCGCATTTGTAATAGAAGTAATTCGCAATTAAAAGATGAATAAGAACATTAATAACGTAATAGAGATCGTTAAAACAGCATAAGTAATTACAAAATTAGATAGGTATCTGCTTTTGAACGCGCTGAAATTTGATTAGAACAAATTTCAGTTCAAGATTGATTTATGTCGCAAAATCTCTCTAGAAATTACATTAATTAAAATATTTTATTTCTCTAGAGCAAATATTACACGAACAGTACAATTTATCAAATACTAGTTTATGCTCGCGACCTCACCTGCTTGGTAACGAATCGTTCTTCTTCTTTATGCTGCATACTAGTTACCATGAAATAAATTCTTTCTTTCGTAGTTTTTCTGCAGTGAATAATATCATTCTCACTTTTCTGTTACCGCTATCATCGGTTATGTCATAATTAATCTGTTTATATGTCCTCTGTAATAATAAGTTACATGATGGTGGTTTTGTCATATGTCCCGTTCCGACCTGTATTATAGCGTGATAAAAAAATACAATTTTTCAGTCTTAATTTAGATTAACAAAAGCTTATGTTTTAAGCACAATTATCTACTATAATGAAGTAAACTATACTGCGAAACTGATTAAGAAGTTTTTGCGTGATACAGAAATAGACAAACAACAGCGTTACGATTCTATCTAGAAGCCTGGATGATAAATGTTCGAATTAATTCTCTCGTAGCGATATCTGTTTTAGGACATTGCGTACAGTGCTTCATGTGATCAATCCTGTTTGAAAAGGGTTTTCATTATTTTGTCGAGTTTATAATAAATTCTCTCCTAATTTTTTTGCGATCAACATGTAACTTTATTTAACTTAAATTACACCCTATACCTATTATACTACACGCGCACGTCAAATAAATACAAAGTTACAAATACAATGATAAATCAAACTGTGTTTGTCCGTCTTAAAGAATTATTAAGCTTTATTGGCTGCATCCCTTTATATCCCTCTGCTGGCCACATTTTCCCACGATGGAGTCATTGGAGCATACTTTAAATACGCTGATTCAGTGCTAATTAGCAGAGGAAGATATTGGTCAGTCCGCTTCAATACACTAATTGTGAGATTAGGGGTGATTAACCTTTAATGCCAATTAGTAATAATCAATCTTAAAATGCTGCCCATGGAAGTTTGTAATTTAACAAATATTGTCTAGAAAATCTGTCTAATTTCGAATTTTGGTTTTCAAAAATTAATTGGTTTGATCATGAGTAACGGAAGTATAATGACTACTTTTTCAAAATTGAAAATAGATGAACGATTTCATTAGGATATTTCAAATACCCCGAGGCGCATAAGAAGTGTATGTCTGTTACACACTCCTCAACAATAAATAAATTGTACGCTCTTATCAAAGGTAATAAACAAGATTTATTTTCTTTTGGCTTTGAGCCAGTATTGCTGCTGCGATGGGCTGGAGTTTTCAGCGATCGCTTTGCAATTGTGTTTCTTTAAACCTATACCGTATTGGCTTTCGTTATTGAGTTAGTAACATATATTAAGTGGTAAATAGTTGCCTATTGTTGGTTGTGATAGGTATTATTAAGAGGAAAGAAAATAAAATTTAATTTTGTAGCTTCCAAGTTAAATTTAAGTGACTGGGAGTGAGAACTGTTAATAGGTGACCTAACTATCATCATACCTATTCTTATGTTAATAAAGTTATTGGTTGCAATTGGAAGTGTGGTAAGAAAATGAGACACTCCAGCCACCGATGGCCACAAAAGCAATGCATCTGACTCTGATTTGGAGTTGGTTACAAATATGTAAACACGTTAGTCCCATAAGTAATTGTTTTTGTTAGCTTACTGTAAGAGGAAAAAATAAGGATCAACCCTACATCATGACCAGTAGCCAATGGTAGGTACATCAAATAGGTATGGCGGTAGTGTTTCAACAATAATCAGCTATTACTCACCATAAATAGCTTCAACCTGCAATTGAAAATCTACACATAACAGCAAGTCTTGAGTAGCTGTAATTGACGTAGAATAGACACAGTAATGCCATTTAAGTAGGTAAAGCCAATTATAATCTAGCCTATTATTTAAATGTGTAGACCTTTCTGCAAGTTACGTTGCTCCATCGGATTAAACTAATTATAATTCCATGTCCATAGTACAATAGTATTACAGTTTCGAGAATTGGCGAGCCAATCGTACGTCGAAATACAAACACGATGCTTGATTAATTCATCGTCGTGCGCATCAAATCCATAGCTACGGAAATCTCATCGGATATTCTGATTTCTATGGCCAGTTAAAGCGTGTTAACACTTGTGTTACAATTGGAATACATCACTATCTCAAATCATTAGTTTATCATAATCATACTGTTTAGGGTTCCGTACCCAAAGGGTAAAAACGGAACCCTTTTACTAAGACTTCGGTGTCTGTCCGTCTGTCACAGGGCTCCATTTGGGCTTTTATTATAGGGCACCAGAATTGTAATAGATAGACACTTGAATTTTTTATCAGAGAATGCTAATGTTGGCCGCTATAACAACAAACTTGTTGAAAATACTAAAATGAATAGAAATAAGTAAAAAATAATGAACGTATTGGTGGTACGGAAGCCGCCATGTGCGTGTTCGACTCGTATTTGGTCAATTATTAATCAAATTGAGCAAACGAGCATGCAGTTTGTCTGATTGTAAGCGTCGTTACACACGGCAACTTTTTGCAGTGAATAGCAGTTATTCGCACGTTTCTTTCATACGCGTCTGCATCACTATACTCTGATTCATAATTAGGTGTCCAAAATGTAAACAAAGGTGTTGACCTATCAAGAAAATACGTTAGAAATGGTAGTTTTTATTTTTGTCGATATTAAAGTAATACAACAATAATAAAATAATAATCTAAATAAATTAAGATTAATTCACATTTTTAATATTTATATCACCTCAATTTCGTTCCATACAGTAATAATAATAAAAAATAAAGTTTATGGTAGAAAATAATGGTAACACAATCGGAATCCAAGACATTTCTTGTGCTGTCATTTTTAAGTTTCGTAACTGATATTATTATTTTCGTGATTATGATCGAACTGTAATGTTTTCTCGTTTACATAACGCGTTTGTTAAATTGTGTATATTTGTTAAATTTTCGTTTTTTGTTGAGTTTGTTAAAGTTTTTGTTTCTTGTTAATTTTGACAGTGACATTTCTTTGTTTACATTTTGGACACCTAATTATGAATCAGACTATACTAACGCGCGACTATATAGCGCAGTCTTTTTGCAGTTGTATGCTGCAAAAATTCGCTGCGTGTAATTATACTCGCGTTAATCAACAGGCGGACTGCATGTTGGTTTGCTACATCAATTTGATGAAACCACACTAGCCTGCAAAGCCAAATAGAACAGTAATAAACACTATTTTAAAGAAGAACAAATAATATGTGTGTTGGTGGGGAAACCCCAGAATGACATCTATTTAAATTGAGGTGGGGTCGCTGATGGCCATCGGCCAGTCACTTTCCTATCATTAGGTTCAAAGTAGACTCCTATTTTAATTCCATAAAAATAAATCTTAATATAACTATATTATTATCGAACCACCGCTGAATGCTGAGATATTTCATAAAAAAATGTCCTAAAAACACTTGCAGAAATTGCTTATGAAACTAAATAAAACTGTTTCGCTGTAATCTAACTTACGTGCATTAAAGCAAAACTACTTTAGTCCAATTGCGTAGAAGCGAGAGTCCAGTCCTCAAACCTAAAACTTTACGTGTACCACTCTCGTGAATTACACCTTTGGGTATTTGCAGAGAAATTTGGCCATAAATGACGCACTTCAAAACTCCGTATAGGTCCAGTTGGTGAAATTGAAACACACGAAATGGACAAAGATACACCGAGGCCCTTGAACGTGAATACAGTTTTGGGTAATCATTCATACAAATGCTACTCCAATTTGCCTATTTGTAACTGAAAAGACTAAGCATCTGAATGAGAACATGTCATTATCAGTAAATCATACATCAAGTGTTGGGTCGGATCACTATCTCAGAACGTAAAGTATAAACCATCTCCACGCCTCTTAAGTACCTATAACTACATAAATACTGTTATATTCATGCCTAATGAAATAGTAATAAATGCAAATATAATATTTTAAAATATTTTTTTGTGATTTTAAACACCTTAATTTCGCTCTACAAATATTTTCATGTTACTGTACATACGAGTATAATGACGTACATATTACAGTCAAAATAATATATAGGACAGAAGACCGCTTTCCTGGCAAAGGATCTAAAGATATTATGAGTATCCATATTAATTTGTCGGTGAATTAAGAAATATTAGCAGCAATAAAGCGACAATACCGAGAACAAGTAGAGCCGTCGCGTTAAGAGCAAATAGAAACAAATTGCCGCCATTAATCACCGTCTCACGTAGACCCGCTAAGCCTCCTTAAGCTGAAATTTCTTTAATTCCTTCATGCCTGTGGTACCGCATTGGACTGTATTGACCTTCATACTAATGATCTGTTTTTATAACATGGGTAAGTGGCCACTGAGACCGATGGACGTCTGAAATCAACCCCAAATAAGATTACATTCCTATCTTAGTCACAGACTCTTGAGGACTAAGTTGGAACGTCTCAGATAAGTACCTTTTTTATAATATAGGAGTAGCAGACGAGCATGCAGTCCACCTGATGGTAAGTGGCTACTGCCGCCCATGGACATCTGTAATCAACCACATTAGATATTCCTACCTGAGGTCGGCCACAGATGCGACGCTACCTCTGAGGACTAAGCTGGAACGCCTCGGAAAAGTCTGTCTCCGTTACCACACCCTTCAAATCGGAACACAGCAGCGTCTAACACTGCTGTTATTAGGTAGAAATAGGTATGGCGGTGGCGCCGCTGGAGTCGAACCACAAAAGGTTCTACCACCTTCCAAACCTACTCGTATGTCTTCATTACCATACACTTCAATGCGGAATATAGCAACTGTTGGCAGAAATAGGTGTATTGTGCCCACAAAACCTACCTTCGATACTAATGTAACAGATAACTATTATAAATAAATATTTTTTATATACCTATATAATGATCTAATTATTAGTTTTTCCTAGCCAGACTGTACAGCAAAATAGAATGCTTCAGCTGTGTAGCAAAGTGCTTTTATCGGAAGTGAATGAACACGGAAACCCACTATTAATTACTTCATCAGGCAATCTTGCGAAGATCAAGTGGAGTTTTCGTTTTGTAAATCACGATCCATTATTTCATTTACTCGATCATAAATAAACTAATAAATAACGTTTTTCTATTGACTACATTTTGAAAAACATTATTGTTACGTGAAGTTCATTATAATCCGGAAAGTTAATTAATGTAGTCGGATATTTTATAAAAGATATCTAATTTCCAAAAAAATCATTGAAATGCTGTTTGTCAAAATCGAGAAAACTGAAAAGTGGCATTAATCACAGTTCACGTAACGCCTCGGGCGTGTTTAAGCGACCGTGAAATATTCCTCATAAAAAATTGTTTAACGCAAAATTTTCCATCGACCTTACTTTTCTGATAAAATATTTGCCTTACAAATATCCTTTATCAATATTTAAGAAAACAATAGCTACAAGGGTTCGACAACACAAAACAGAGTACTTCTATTTGTCAAATAGTGGCGTATTTACAAGTCGCCGTTATTAATAGTCGCGTTCAGACTTCGGACAGAAAAGGTCCGTTTAAACTCGATTTTCGTTGCTTGAGGTCGACAAATAAATTTGTGTCAACACCCCTGAAAAATGGTGCGACGCCTTTGAGCAAAACTAGTGGAAAATTTGCATTTCGCCGCTAGTTGCCTCGGCTGTGATTAATTTCTCCGAAATTCAAAGAGGCGGCGTTTGGAAGCTTAAGTAATTTAGAAATAATCCACAGTACCTAGAACCTATTCTGTGAAAATGTGTTGTTCAAAAAGGAACTTGTTATTTTCTGACGGAAATTAGAATGGGATTCACTTAGAAATAATAAGATATTGTTTAAATTTTATATCCACACCTACACAAAATGTCATTTTTTTTAAACTATTACTATTACAATAGGGGTATTGGGCACGCGTTTCCTCAGGTTTACGTCTTAGTTCACCCACTTCACTGGTCAAGTGCGAATGGATAGACTTCACAGATCTTTAATAACTTTTTTTCTTAAATAATTCTCGTGCGTGTAGATGTTTTACTTTACCACTATCCATCAATTTATTTGTTTAAGGGTTAAAATGTTTAATTGTCCGAAATAGTACATTGCCTTAAGTACAAGGACCGTAAATTTATCGTTACCAGAAAAAATTACAACCACAACTACTCACAGTCTCCTCTTCTCTGCCCACTCATCGGCATGCTCCTGTGCCACTCTCTCCAAATGCTCCCTGGCCTTCTCTGCTTTAGTGAAAACTTGCAGCCGTCTGGCAACGTCCACCTCCACTCGTTTCAAGGTCAGGTCGTCACGTGCTCGCTCATCCTGAGTGGAACATAAAAATTTTAGCCTAACTTTTTTTGCGATTATGTTCAGATTTACTTCATTATATTTTGTATACCAATTTAATATAGGTTGTTAGTGGTTCTTTTACTCTTAGTCGTAAAATAGTTAAAATAATTGCCATTTAAATAATATTTTTGCACGTAAAGTTATGAAAGATCGATTTTCTTATTATTTTAGTTATTGCAGCTGTAAGTATTAACCTCTATACTTCTAGCGTTATAGGTATATACTACATTTGTTCTATGGGAAGATTGTTTTTGAAGCTTCTGACTACTGTTTTCTCTAATCTTCAATCAGAAATAAATCAAACGACATACGAAATCATAGTAAACCTCAAAAGTAAGTTTAATCGATGTAAACAGTTGTTTGCTAGTACAAATTAGTATGTAATCAAATATCCCAACTTCCTTGAACGTGGTTACTTCAGCAAGATTCAAGTCCGACGTTAGTAACTCAAAGCTTAACTTAGTTTCGATCAACGTACACTCGTAACTCGATGTTCCTCCCTATTGAACAACTTCATCTTTAACCATTAATTTATCTATAATGGTTATGGAGTTACTTACGGTCCTTATTGAATTCCTAATAAAAAGCTATGTATGCAACAGCATACTGAGTTTCAGTGATGCGTTGTATAGTGCACACATAGTCTATTTAGATTGTTTATGAAAAAAAAGCATACGAGTGCAGCCCACCTGAGATGTTGCAAAAATAAGTATAACAGTAGTGTCGTATAAGTGATCTTTGAAAGTTCTTAAGGGAAGAACAATGTATCTGTGATAGACTTCAACATTTCCAATCCCATTTGGAGTTCACTACGATTCAAATTTAGAAAAATATGCATGTGCTTTTCTAATAGAATAAAACCTTAACCCACCAACTTCTTCATCGCCTGGTGTATCCGATCCATGAACTGATTGTACAGGTATTTCCTGTATTGATTGAACTCCTTCAACGAGCAGACCGCCCTCCCGTCCTTGGTGCAGTAGCCGAGCACCTTCATCCTGTTCCTGGCTGGCTTCTGTCCGAAGTGGTGCGCGAGGTGCGGGTCGTGCATCGGCACGTAGTCGTACGACACGTTGTTGCAGTACGGGTCTGTCAGGTCGAAGGTCGGTTGCGGGCCGTCACCACCGAGACCCAGGCGGCGTACCTGCAAATATAAATTAGTATATATCGAAATTGCTCTACCCACTTACGTAATTTAGTGTGGTGTTTGGAGATATTAATTTCTTAAGTTTATTGGGACCCTTTCTTCCTGCGTAAATATCATCCTAAACGTTAGCATCCCAAAATAGCATCCTTACCAATACCTGGTCTTATTATAATTCCTCTTGTAGCCTTTGTATGATGCGCGTAAGTCCTAGGTTATATTAAAATGGATTATTTATAGACATAAAGACGACACAGTGGCAAGAAAACTTAATTTTTATGTAATGTTATTGGGTTTCATCTCAAAAACATCTTATTATAAGTACAAAGTATTTTGGTGACTACTAGAAATATCTCATGCAAATAAGACGAGCGGAGGCTTACAATCTGTATTATAAAATATATTTACTGTAAAACTGAGTAAATATTAATAAACCATCATCTCGAAATAGAGAAAACATATACATATTGGTTGGCCGATAACTATCAAATGTTATGAGCTCGTTTGCTCGAGGGCGGCCGGCATTGATTTAAATCTATGAACGCCCGGTGAGCGTATTGATTCGCCGATCGCGATGCAACGACCACTCGACAGTAATTAGTGTTGGTTAGATGTTTCCCGTTTCCCGCTTGTAATTTACAATTGGTTTAAATTTTGTATACATATCTCTACCGTAGATTGCGGTCATTCCATCAAAATTTAGTTTCTCTCTCGATTCTATTGAAGTATTCGTGATCATTTTATTTCTAATTCTTGTTGGTATGAAACCGATTTATATTATACTAATATGATACACAGATATTGCATTGATCCACAGTATAACGTTAAACACTAGATATGAGAGTCCCAAGATTTTCTCTGAAAGTTGTGAAACAGATATTTACTATCCAGGACCATACAAGCATCCAATGCAATACTCTTCATAACTATAGGTAGGTATAATATAATATTTATAGAAATCCGAACGCAAACCGCCTCTAAACTAGTTTGGCGTTAAAGCGTTGAATATTGTGCAACGAAAAATAGAACTTTCAGAATAAATTTACGTCAAAATAAAACTTAAAACAGCGGTAAAAAGCAGTGATTTATATTTACCTCCCGTCAAAGAGATTTTAATAGCTATAGTACATTACCTCCCGTACGTTTAAATTTAACAAGCAATCACTTTATTATTGATATATTTTTAGCCCCAAAGCTGTCATAATACACGACATGTGAAAGTCCCATCTGTCAGGATAATTTCGGTGTTTCTTATGAAACGCGGCACGAGATACGAGAGGTAATCTTTTTCCGAACATCGAACATCTTTTCATGCGTGAACATCTACCGCGTTGGAGCGTATGAGCACGTATGGCAATCATATATGTTTTTATCGGAGCGAACATTAAAGCCTTGGACATTTATTTTCTTTCACTTACACGTTACAATATAAAAACACTTTATTGGATACCTTAGTAAAGAAAGAGATATAAGAGTAATATGTGAAAGGAATATTCACAACTAATAAAGATTAGATAAAAATAGAGATATGAGTAGTGACAGTAGTGTAGTAGTAGAGAGTAGAGTACGGTATAGGTTCTCAGGTACGCTAAAAAATTCGCAATTGAGTTCAGGTAGGTAATAAAGCAAGTTAGATACAAAATAGGGTATATAAGGAAGAAAACGAGAAAAAGAAGAAGCATTATAATAATGCGCCTAATGAATTCAAGAAATATGTCAACCAACCTGCAGCCAAATCAAGTTGGAACGTCCAATTCGTATGAATGCCCCAATACAAACTCCAAACCACAACCCTGAAGCACGAAACTGCTGACATCAAAACTATGCACAACTTGTGCCGCCACCGTCGAACTACTCGTACTATATAGTTCTATCTATAAAATCATGTTTACCCAATGAGAGAACGTTAGATAGTTCTATGCTAACCAATCAACAGTGGTTAAGAAACTCGGCCTTTTGATCGAAGGGTCCGAGGTTCAAATCCCAGGCACTTTAATTCTACAAAGTTATGTGCGTATTAGAAATGTTATCACTTATTTAAACGGCGAAGGAAAATATCGTGAGGAAACCTGCAGACCTGAAAATCTAAATATGAGAATATGTAAAGTCCAATACGCACTTGGCCAGCGCAGTGGACTATGGTCTTATCCTTCTCATTTAGAAAGGAGACCCGTGCTCAGCAGTGGTACATTTAATGGGTTGATGATGACGATGATGATGCCAACCAAACAAAACCTTACCCTCGCTAGAGAATATTTCCCAGAAAGTAGGTAAACTTTAAACATATTAAACTTTTCTGAACTAGGCCAGCGTTCTCTTGTGCTGACAAACCGGATCTAAATTGTTCGCACCAACTAATTAGCAGCATCATTAATTCGACCGTTTCCTTAATTTACGAGAACGTGACGTGTTCATACAAATTAAAACAATAAAATTTGATGACGACGAGCCGCGGGCATTCGTTTGTGAAATTTTAAAGTTACATTTGGTTTAGCTGAAAATTGTAAACATTTTTCGTTTCATTTAAAAAGCGTGCATTTTGTAAAGCATACCGTGCATATTTTATTACGCCACTGCTGATTTTCTGGTAACACTGTGTCATACGACAACTCGCTGGTTTATTTTTTTATATACAAAAAATCCACTTTCAACTCAAAAAGTTTTACAACTTTACATATAAGTAAAATGTCTTTATATACATTAATCCTGAAGTTTCCACTGGAAATATCAGACTCAGCCATGGACGTATAGAATGGTCCAGACCACCACTTCCATACCACTAAAATAAGAAATGAGAAATTCTTCTGGAGTATCTTTTATTTTCGACAAATAGCAGATACCCACTATTTATTCTTAAAGTGGCGAGCCCAGAGCATAGGGTGGTAAAAATTACCTAGTACCATAATATGCATTTTACAAATTACTTTATAAAATCATATTTCAAAAACTTTTTAAGATATACAATCTGATTAAAGTTCCCAACATATTATATTCAGAGTATTCAGACAGCAAACTTCGTTACCTCGAGTGAAGCCGTGCCCACTCTCCTATTATTTCATACTCGGTACCCGTGACATTGGATACGTGTAAACACGTCTCAATTAGCGAAGGTGCCTATTCCTGAAAGCCATTTGTCGATAACATTGTGCGGAAGCTAGTTGAGTAACGCTAAAAGGCGGCGTGGCAAAAGTTTAAAGCCAGAGACATCCTGTGCTTGTATTATTATAGTACGCGAAAAAATATAGAACATCAAAATAAACATGATTGTACAGTATTTTTAAATTATCGCATTTTTTTTAGTATGCACGCAGAGTACAAGCTCTATTTCAATTATAGTAAAAACATATCCGTCGGCCAGTATGTGTTGACGTGATATTAATGTAAATTAATTATTATAATATGATGTAATATGACGCTATTTGGCCCAAAAATATGGAAATACTGCCTTAAAACTTACCCTCATAACTCCGCGAAGTCATTTTTTTATATAGAAGTATTTTGTTTCAAAAACTTTTTAAATACCCTCATAAGTATTTATTAGTATGTACCTACCCATATTAGTATATATTTATTACAGGTCAGTTTACACGTCATCCATCAATGTTCTACAACATAATTTCCGCATAAATCAAATCAACATTAATGAATGGTTTCAGAATATTTCCCCTTGTATTCTTTGGGGTGTCGTCGGGAAAATCGTCGGGAAATTGCGGTGCGTCATCGTGACGAGCATCGTTCAGCGAGAATCGGAGTCAATTAAATCCCAATGATAACAATGATCCCAATGATACAGTTTAGACAATAAATACGTGACGTGAGTTAATATTTGGCGTTTTGTAATGAGCCCTAGGAATCGGGAGTTTTCTGGTGTTGAGATTTGTTTTGTGAATTGGAATAAGTGTATAATAGCGAATAAATGTTTACGAATTTTTATCATTATATCCCTAATGAATTTTACTACGTACGTACTTTGTTATAAATTATATACGACATAATTTTCCGAATAAATAAAAATTAAAACTAACGAACGGTTACAGAATATGCCCCTTGTATTCCTTGGGGTGTAAAATCGTCGGGAAATTGCGGCGCGTCTCGTCATCGTGACGAGCATCGTTCAGTGAGAATCGGAGTCCATTCAATCCCAATGACAATACAGTCTAGACAATAAATACGTGACGTGAAATAATATTTGGCGTTTTGTAATGAGCTCCAGGAATCGGGAGATTTCTGGTGTTGAAATTTGTTTTCCAAATTAGAATGAGTGCGTATTTATAGCGAACAATACTTTACGCCTTATCGTCGTGTCTCTAATGAATGAAGCTACGTAAGTTTTGTTTTTACTTTATATATTTATGTTTTTAGCAGCAGGAGGTAATAACTAGAAAGAGTAATCGAGAATAAGTTAAGTGGTCACTTCAACCTATGGACATTTGTAACCTATTTCAAATATCATTGGAATATAACGATGATCACAAATATATTCCTACTCCTGAGGACTAAAATGGAACGTCTGAAAAATAATAAATTTGCATTACTAAAACCCTTAAATCAGAACACAGTAATGCTATAGTAATGATATATTATACAAATATTATGTTCATATCTTAAAGAAAGAAAGATATACCTATGTTATTTAGTTTTACTATTGGGTTTTGGAAAATAATATACCCAATTGGTTTAAGATGTACATGAGAAGTAGATACTTAACCTCTAAATAATGTCACAGTTCAACTTCTCTTCGCTCGTAGTATGTCTTGGGAAGCAATATTGCAGACTCTAAACCATTAACAGCTACAGTAAGATGAACTTTAAATCTAATGCACTAGTTTAAAAGCCTTGAAAAGTACGAGTCTGTTTAGAGAAGCAATATAGCAACTGCTAAAGCGCTAACCACTAAAGTAATATGGAGTTTGAATTTTCTGGAGTGCTTTTTAACCGTTTTCTCGCAATATTGAGAAGTAATAAAGCTACCTTTAGACCAATAATCGCTAATGAGATATAAATTTGATAACTTTTAAATTATTTTACGCGCAAGTTTAACTCCATGTTAACACACATAAAGGCAAGAAGAAAGACTTCTACTTCAAAACCCGCTCTACGTACGAGTAGCAATTTGTTATGATGCGTTAAGCAAGCGAATCTTTAAATTTAATGTAAATTTTTGTCCTCAAACAGGAAAGGTAAAACGACTCCGAAGCTTTTACTTTTATAGTAAAAATTAAGTTATGTGTGTGTGTGTACAGTTTTCAATAAGGACTTGTATTGAAAAAGTAGTTTTTCAACGTCGACAATGTCATTTTAGCAGCGTATAAGATGGCCTCAGTGACACAGTAAATAGGGTAGCTGCTAGTTGGTAGCTGTTAGTTACTATCAAAATATTTGACTCACGTGTGCGTATACTTTTGAATCTATGGGTGTCATATATTGTATCTGTATTTGCTGTAGCGGACTTAGGGGGGGGGGGGCGGAAGGGGCGGTCCTAAACGGGCCCCTGGTCCTGGGGGCACCCCGCGGGTCGTCAGCGGAAAAAAAGTCGCCGGAATCAAACCGTCACTGAACTACGTATTTGTCGGCGAATAAGTTATTTGTACACATTTGTAATTTTATAAAATCACATCAACTTTTAGACTGGGGGCCCCATTCAACATTTCCGGGCCCCCGACGACCTTAGTCCGCCACTGTGTATTTGTTAAGTTTTATTTCTCCTTATTCCGCCAGTGGGAACATCCCTAGGCCGGCTTATCACATGTCATTCAAACATTATTCGGGTTAGACTTGGTAGACGCTAAGCTAGTGTCGTTGCGTGCATTACCATAATGAACTAGGGTAAAGGCTTCGAGCCGTAAAGGGATTTTAGTTCTGTTCTGTCATGCGGATTACATACGCTTTCGGTGTTCCTCACTCGCATATTGTTAGCGACGACTTAGTGTTAGGCAAATGTTGGCATATTTTTCCACAAATAGGCAGAGGGGACATTTATACAGATATTGTTTCAGTGGCTTTGTAACTTACGAAATATTGATAAAATTCCTTATATTAAAGTAAACTTGATTATATGAAAGTAATTGATTTTCTTAACAAAACTTGTACCGACTGTCTGACTACTTAGCATATGGCAAATTAAAAAAAATAGGACACAGCTGAAACGGGATGTTTTATAAGCAAAAATTGAATAGGTTATATATAAGTAACGGGCGAGGTTATATAATAAAATTACTGTTATGAATAGATAAAAAAATCTAGTAAATTTTCAATTTTGAATTCAGTACCTATTTTAAAAATTTACTGTTTCATACACGGCCTGTGATAATACTAAACAAACAGTAAAATGAGGTTCTGCTTTTATCTTAAGGATTGCTTTTATCAACACACTTGGCCATACCTGACACGTAGGGATTAGCGCTTATCGTTATGTCATATCTATTGTGAGTACCTTTTTAATGGTGTTATAGGAGTTTATGGGTTATGTTTAGTGCCTTTTGTAGTTCCAACTTAATTTGAATTCCAATAAAATTCGTTCACGCATTTTACAAACCGATTTAATAATTAAATGTTACATGAATTGCGCGTGAATCCTTACTAATATTATAAATCCGAAAGTAACTCTGTCTGTCTGTCTGTCTGTCTGGTTGTCTCTTCTTCACGCCTAAACCACTGAACCGATTTTAATCAAATTTTGTACAAAGATAGTCTGAGACCCGAGAAAGGACATAGGATAATTTTTATCCCGGAAATCCTACGGGAACTAGGGATGGCGATCTAAGATCGATTAATCGGAGAATCGATCTTTTGGACCCAAAACATCGATTATTTTAATCGATATTAGGATTGAGACCCCTTTTAATAATAAACTTTATTTTATTTTTAGTATTTATTGTTATAGCGGTCACCTTTACGCACCGTCTGTAAATATTTCATATGTCTATCTATTACGGTTCCGGAGATATAGCCCTGTGACAGACGGACAGACGGACAGACAGCGAAGTCTTAGTAATAGGGTTCCGTTTTTCCCCTTTGGGTACGGAACCCTAAACAGGTGTAGGCATTAAAGAGTATTTACTTGGACCTCCTTTGAAGTCGAACGTAGAATATTATTTACATGAAGAGTTATTTAATACTGTGACAGCAAACGTTATTACATTCTTAAATTGTAAATGAAACTATTATGATTTTACGGAAGTTAGAATAGGGAGTTTAACTCTTTTAAATCCTTAAGCCATCATTTGAGCTGTAATCCACCAGAAGGGCCAGGTTATTTCACGTAAAGAGCGAATAAAGTAAAGGTATATATGCTAATGGCGTCTTAAGCATTCCCTCTGCGTCAAACGAGAGATGAATCTCTGTAAACATACTTATCTGCGTGCTGCCTACATTTATTAGGTGACTCAAGGGATAAAGTATAAAGAGATGCTGTAAAACTTACTTTAATTTTGCAGACGTAACTCTGGATTATACTTGAGACACGATTGTACAAAAAATGTTTTATCAGACTGTGGAGGGTGGGGAGGGTGTGGTGGGGTGTGGATTTCTAACATATATGTATGTATAGTCCGCATAAAACTGCTAGTCCGCTTCGAATATAGAACTGAATCGCGTCGCCATAGCAAATTGTATGACTACACCTGCTCGCAACAACTTCAGAGCGGACTAGTAGTTTGGCGCGGACTATACATACATTATTTGACGCGCTTTACAGCCCAAACGGCTTGACGGATTTTAACATACGAAGTGTCATTGGATTAGTCTTAATTTTGGATGTGACATAGGCTATATTTTCCTTAGTCGGGTTTCTTATTTTAAAATATAGGTATTAATAGTTACAATTGTATATATTTAGCCACAAGTATGATTTTTCAAATACGATTTTATTACACACTACCTGTCCCGGCAAACTTTGTACCGCCTCAAAATCTATTTATCAAATATATTTCATATAAAATATAGCCTATGTTACTCGTGGATAATGTAGCTTTCAAATGGTGAAAGAATTTTTAAAATCGGTCCAGTAGTTTTTGAGCCTATTCATTACAACCAAACAAACAAAGTTTTCCTCTTTATAATATTAGTGTAGATTTAAAAATGAATATATTAACAAGAAATAAACATCTTCAAGTAACATGTTTTGCAACTCCGTCAAGCGTAAGCCGAGCTCTAAGAAGAACTAGACTGTAATGAAAGCTAGGAACATAATATCGCTCTTCGTAGTGTAATTTAAAATTCTTATGAAATATGAAATACAGAAACCTGACAACAGTTTATTATTTAATATGTTGTTGTAGTCACTAAAGAAATCTTAATAGAAGCAGGTGCCTTATTTTTGGATGAAAAGAAAGTACTATAGATATAAAATATTTTTTGTTAGAACCTAAATACTTACATATGTACGAATAACTTGCCTACTTAACTCAAAGATTACTAAAGATTACTCACTCCTAACAAGAAAATGTAACCCGTTTTGACAATTGAAATTGTCACTGTCATCTACTTTCGTGTTTGAAAAATATTTAAAAAATGTAGTTTTTAGATCATTTATGAATAAAACTATATTTCTCCGCACTTATTCTTCGATTTCGTGTTTCTGCACGTCTTAACTGTAGATGTTGGCATTGTTCCGCGTAAAGTACACACATTTGTCAGCCGTTTAAACCATTTAATGACTTCCTTTAATTACAAGGCGGTGAGATACCTATACTTATCTATGACTTACCTAAGTATCAATTGGTGTAGTTAAATAAACGTACCCCTTATGCAATTAATAACTAACTTTCTTTATTCATTTACAGACGTCTTTACTTTATTATATAAAAAGTAAAGAAAGATAAAAGTGTTCTTATTTAAGGATCACACTGAAGCGTCCTATGAATGCGACAAAGCAATATACTACAGTCGTCACGATCATTAAGTGGAACGCAGGATAATTGTAAGCTCTCGCGCGCTTTTTCTTCCGTGTTGTTATAAAACGCGCTGAAGCTGCGTGACAAAGGTAATTAGAAATATTCAGCCAAGTAATGTTGTTGCAACATTAATAGTTTTTATAAAATATAATAATAGTAAAATTTAAAAAGTAATAATAAACATGCTATTTGATAATGAACAAATCGTTGTTTATTATAAAATTTTAAAATAAGTTGGTTGGTTTGATTTCAAATGCGTTCCCAATTCTTAGGACTAGCATGGCCGCCTCATTTGTCAGTCATCCACACCCTTCCACCTAAAAGCTTCCTTGCTTTACGCTAGAATACTAAGGAAACCTTTGAAACTAATTAATAATTATTTAATTTATGGTAAAATATTGTAGCCCAAAGAGCTCCGTTACAAATTTAATATTAATAACTTACGTCTTCACCGATTTTCCCTCGGGAGAACACAATTTTGCCTTTCGGCATCTTGGGGACCGGCAACTTGCACTCCAAGCCAAGTCTGTACCACAACGGCAGGCCATTCTTAGGGACAGCACGCACTGGTTTCGGGATCGAATCTATAACTTTCTTCAACTCCGTGGGTTTCCGTAAAGTCATTAACGTGATATCGATACCCGATAGGTCATCCAGACCGAGCTCAGTTTTAACAGACGACATTTTGATTTGACGGGTGAAAAAATAACCACAAAATAATACCGCGGGCGCTAGACGATGATACACTGAAATTTGACAGTTATGACGTTCGGTATTCGGACGGTGCAATCTTGATTGGTTTTTAATTACTCCCCGAAATGGCCAGCGTTCTCGGTTTAAAACGTTTTTGTGCTGGCATTCAACGGTATTGCTTTTTAGCTGTGAGTAGCAAAACGAAATAATACACTGGCTATCGTATGAATTAAAAATGGTAATACAATGAGTATGAGTATTTTTTTACTTTTAATAACATAGTATAGTATAGTATGTAGTAATATTAAGGAATATAAATTTGTCAATGTACATTTATATTATGTACGTATCAATTTTTTCAAGTTCGTATAACAGCAGAATTGGTTGGCCCATGATCCACCAGCTAAGTTCTCAAGTATACCAATGTATTAATGGTTACAGGACATGGTCCATAGGCGACGTTGACTACTTTTCATGAGATAGCACGTCTGCTTTATCATCAGGTTCAAATATAAAAAAAATCTGGACCTTAACATTCAGTATTAGAAATCAGTATCACAGGCATTGATACCGAATTCGAATACTGAATGACTCAATACGCCTGTGATGATATCATTCATCACAGGCGTATTGCGTGGGCAGAAGAAAAAATAAAATGAGACATTTTTTATGGTTTTAGAATTTATCGCGACGCTTTAATATTACATTTTTCGTTAAAGCTCAAATGGATAATGAACTTTTAGTCCTCCACTCACAACTTTTTAAGTGTCGGACAAACAATGTAATGGAGAAATAAAGTGGATTTTGTTGATTACGAAACCTATACAAATAGTCCTTGAATTTTTATGACAATACTAGTTTTTGCCCGCGGCTTCGCCCGCGTTTAAAAGAAAATAACTACATACATATAACTGAAAATTCGTACCTTCATACTAACATACATAAAACTGAAAATTCGTACCTTCAACTTTGCTAAAGATCATCACTTGATCATGCATAGTTTACGATTCAATCCTTACTAATATCGATTAAAATAATCGATGTTTTGGGTCCAAAAGATCGATTCTCCGATTAATCGATCTTAGATCGCCATCCCTAGTTCCCGTGGGAATTCCGGGATAAAAACAATCCTATGTCCTTTCTCGGGTCTCAGACTATCTTTGTACAAAATTTCATTAAAATCGGTTCAGTGGTTTAGGCGTGAAGAAGAGACAACCAGACAGACAGATAGTGTTACTTTCTGATTTATAATATTAGTAAGGATAAGGATGACTAATTTACCAGAATCT
Organism: Epargyreus clarus clarus; assembly: GCA_014595695.2. Classification (NCBI taxonomy): domain Eukaryota; kingdom Metazoa; phylum Arthropoda; class Insecta; order Lepidoptera; family Hesperiidae; genus Epargyreus; species Epargyreus clarus. The sequence continues at coordinate 1,170,743 of JACTTY020000030.1, read as the reverse complement.
TAAGTAAAGATTCTAAAATCTAGAATCTATTTTATTTATATATTGCGTTTTTACGCTTTACTTAAGTGTACCTAAAAGTGTTTTGTAACTTTCAATAAAGGCCGTAATGCAGAATGACTTGTATATGGTACTTCACACATTATAGTAATGGACGAGAGTTAAATATAAAATATGCCATTTTAAAATAATAAAAAGCATTCATATGTAGTAAGTTGTTAAGGGGCATAGAAATGGTGTTCATAGGATTTCTGTATAAAGTAAACTTCCACCCCCTATTTAGCACTTTTGTGGATATATTTTCAAAAGTCCGTTTTCATTTTCGCTGTATGAGAAAATCTTGAGCAAATTATATTTACCTGAAAATTCTGCCAGGTTATCATTTTTAAATTATTTTTTTATCACAAATGAAATATGCATATCTAAATTCTTATAAAATTCAAAAAGCAAAGTTTCCTGATATTATTATAATGCTAACATTCAGTCTAGGTTTTATTTGAGCGGTCTATTAAGTTAGTAGCATTAGGTTTAGGCACGAAACGCTGTCACGACAGTACAATGCCGCAATGTCGGTCGTTGCTCCGACGGGTATTTACGCGTGCTTACAGCTTTACAAGCTTAATTAATAACTTTTATTTGTATGTATGAATAGATTTTTTAAGAACGTTTGTTGGTGAGCTAGTCTGATGATAGGCCCTTTTTTTTTTGTTTTTTGGTGGTTGACGCTATCTTGCCGAACTTTCGAGCCTGGCTCAGAAGTAGGGGTCGAGTAACCTACCACCTAACTCAGATACTCACCGGATATGGCTGTTTCGGTGAGTATCTGAATAGAATAGGGAGGGAAGAGACGGCCCAATGTCATCATTGTGGGCATGACGAGGATTCCGCACAGCATACGCTGCAGTACTGCCCCGCGTGGGACTCGCAGCGGCGGACCCTCGTCGAAAAAGTGGGACCGGATCTCTCTCCATCGGCCATCGTTGGGGCGATGGTTCAGCGCAGCGAAGCCTGGGATGGCATGATCACCTTCTGCGACACAGTCATGTTCGCGAAGGAAGACGCCGAGCGAGCAAGGGAGCGCGCTGAACACGCTCGAAGAAGGAGTCGCCGCAGGCGTAGGCAACGCCCACCGGCGCGGTGTCCCTGTAGTTCCGGGACCAGAATAGGGCTACGGTATCCCCTGCCTGTCGTAAGAGGCGACTAAAAGGGGGCTTCCGGGGTTGCGGACGGCAAGAGTGGGAGCTCGAACCGCCTGGCCAGCAACCCCGGGATGGACGCATACCGTCGTGAACACCAGATGGTGTGGTGATTTTCAAGCTCACCTGGGCGGAGCCCGACGGGGCAACGCGCTAAGTGGACTCCGGTTGCGTTCCGTTGGAGATCCCGGAGTCCTCTACACAGCGCCGAGGACGGCCACCGGGGGGGTTTTATTGCGGTAAGAATCCCACATAACCCCGTGCCGCTCCCACGGCATAGGGTACCTTTTGAAGGTTTCCCCCTCGTCAAAAAAAAAAAGGCCTTTTTGGTGACAAGGGAAAATCCTACAACTGAAAAGGGACAAGGGAAATTGTACACCTATTTCTGCCTGATAACAGCAGTGTTAAGCGCTGTGTTCTGGTTTGAATTTGTCCTTACCACAGGTAAGGGATACTTTTCCGAGGCATTCCATCTTAGTCCTCAGAGGTAGCGACGCATATCTCAGGAAGGAATCTAATATTGTCTGGGGTTGATTACAGATGTCCATGGGCGCAGTAGCCACTTATCATCAAGTGTAGTAACAGTACGAGCATACAATCATGCTCGTACTGTTACTACTCTTATATGATAAAAAAATCTTCAACAAGTACCCGTGGGAGCGACAGCGGGCCATGACGGATTTTTGCCAAACTGTACCCCCCACCCTCGGTTGCCTTCTAAGCCTCTATGTGGAAGACTCCGAGATTTCATACCGTAGTCCTGCTCGCATACTTGGAGGACCCCGGAAGACCTTAAGTGATTCTTGTTTATGTAAGTATTACACATTTATTTTCACTTATCGCTGTAAGGTGAAGAGTTTTCTTCATCATCAGATCATGAGGAAACCTGCAAGTAGCAATAGTTCTTAAAAAGTTTTTAAAGTTTGCGATGTACCTATTCGCACTTTGGCCCGCGTGGACTATAGCCTGAACTCCTGTCGCTTTGAGAAGAGGTCCGTGCCCAATAGTGAGACAGTAATAGGCTGGTGCCGACATGTAACACGTAATCCTTGCTGGGTGGGAATATTGACATAAAGATGACGACTCGCGAATACTTCTTACGTATTAAAATGTATTCTATGTTCAGATTTGATAAGTGGTACGAAAAAACATCCTCTTTATCTAATCCCGTTTAAAAGCTTTACATTATAATAACAGAAGGTTTTTGCTACGCTTATACTCATATTTATATTACGAACAAAGCATATGTATCATTTGTATTTTCATAGGATAGGATTTGTCTAACTCATCTCCAAAAAGGAATATTATCCCTTTGAGGGAAAGGAGTTTCATTTTCTTTTGTGCAACTTAACGAGCCTGAAAATATATTACGTGAATTATTGAAGTCACGAAGACATTGCTACAGTAAGATAAATGATATAATACATTAGTAATCATATTCATCATAATGTTTTGCAGTTCATTATGAAAAAAAGAAAAATAGATCTTTCCTACACGAAATTTGAAGAACGAGTTGCATATTTCACTAGCTCTAAATCTGCCGTCGAAGTTGGTTCGAGCGTTTCCAAAATAAGCCTCTACGGACAGATAGACAAACAAATATAAATTTGACGATAAATACGAGGCTTCTTTCACTGTGACGTCTCCTACGTAGCGATCTATTGCTACGAATCGAGAAGCGTAGCATTTATCGAATCTATTACTTTTACCTGAGCAGGAATATAATCATTGGCCAAGTACGAGACGAATTCACACGAGGAGAGTTCCGTACCATTATGTTTTTTATTTTTAGTGTTAACTTTACTATTTAATCCGTTTATACCCTACGGTTATGGAACCCTAAAAATATTGCACATGAATCCGCACTGTTCTTAAAACGGAGATAATCTACTGTATATGTAATTTCATTTCATTATTATATGAACAACATATGGTAGCGTAGCGTAATTCTAAGTCTCTGGGTACGAGATACATATCATATACGTACTCATCTCTACATCACCAAGTAGCGCCTCTCAAAGGCCTCAAGAAAGGCTAGCTAGTTAGAGCTTTTACATTACCGGCGTAGTCGTCGTTGTAGTAGTTGGGTCATGAAATTAAAATATTATGACATGATGACTTACGACTTATGAGACGACCACTTAAGTCCTCGAGAGAGGCAACGGGTATAAATATTCTGTTGATTGATGCGGTGGTTTATTGTTGGTTACTTGAGTGTAATTCAATGCGGGCTGCATACACGGGCGGCTTATACTCAAGTGTTTTTTTTTTATAATATAGCCGTAGCAGACGAGCATGCAGTCCACCTGATGGTAAGTAGCTAGTGCCACCCATGGACATCTGTAAGCAACCCCAGATAGGATTAGATATTCCTATCTGAGGTCGGCCACAGATGCGTCGCTTCCCCTGAGGACTAAGTTGGAACGCCTCGGAAAAGTCTGAATGAATGCTAATTCGCTATTTGAATCTTTAAAAATATGCTTTCACACAAGACCTTTTCACATAAGATCTATGGAACGTGAATCCTACGCTTTTCTACCCTTGAGAACTAAGTTAGAAGGTCTTGTTGATTTTAGCTTTAAAATACACTACACTATTACTCCTGCTACTACACAAACATACTCGTACAACTAGTTTCAACCTACTACTAAGTAAACAAATTGATTAAAGTACACACTTTTGAAGGAAATATTTTTTATATACCCACAATAGCCGCAATATAAGAGCGTTTAGATCGTGTTAATAGTAGAGTCTACATACATATACTCGTACGTGATTAATAGATCTCTTTCCTTTGGGAAGTTGGTTAAAATAAAGTAAAACAAAACTAAGTATTCTTTTCATTTGTAAGACTTTTTAATATGTAACGGGTACCTATAGCCGTTATGCTGTTCCGATTTCCGTTATGATATTTTAAATTGATCTCTACAAAAATAGACATGTTTTCATAAACAGTATAATTTAGTTATTATTCATTGCATTTATACAGGTACAGGTACTATATCCGTATACGAGTACGACGATACATATACGAGTACATAGACATGTTATCTAATCCAGTGCCAGAGGCACAGAGGGTTCAAGGTTCGATTCCCAGAGAAAATTATATTTAAGTGATAAATTTGATTTTGTTCTTTCTGCTCATTTTTGGGGAAATCCCTGGAAATCTAAAGTTAAAATTAGGTCAGAACCTAATATGAACAACGTGGGTAGCTAAAACAATACCGTATGCTAAGAATATCGTATTCTAACCTAAGTTATTAAATTACTACCTAAGTTATAAATATACTCTAAAATTACTTGATGTAATGTAATAAATAGGTAGTGATATCCTAGTGGTTATAAATTCGGCCTCTCAATCGGCCGAGGTTTGAATCAATTTTTGCGCAATTTCAGCGCAGTACATTATGGCCTAAAACGTCACTCATTTTGGCAGTCGACCCGTGCCTAGCGATGGAATAATAATAGCATGACAACATACAAAATGTAGCCCAAATCATAAAACAAATATATAGAAAATACAGTTTCCACGCAAAATGTAACCCAAATCATAACCCATATACGAGCATACAGAAAATATAGTACTTAGTGCAAGTATACGTTTATATTCTGGTATATTCCTAAGTAGATCCATTTTATACTTGTGTCATCGCTACGTAACCGAGCTAAGGAGCCATTCTGACTCGATAGTGAGACTGTCCACTCGTCGTGCCTTTGATAAACGCCGCTATGGCCCCCTATCGGCGTTTGTCAAGTGAATGTATCTTTCTTTGACTGACGACTCGCGTGGGGTGCGCTCACTACCCCGGTCTGACGCGCAGAGATTCCGGGTTCGATCCTGGCCAGACAAATTTCTAAAAGTTGAATTTAGTTATTTTAATTGTTGTTTAGTTGTTTTTAACTGTTTTAGGTCTACGTGTTTGTGTATTCGTCTAAGTATGTTTTATTATATATATGTCCTATTATTTCTAAGTATGTGTGGGAGGCGACTAATGCATTTAATCCAAGAGATAGGCTGCTATCTAGAGTCTTAGGACATATACATATACTTGCCTGCTACACCCATTAAAACCCACAGTCAAAAGTAAGTGCGATATCTACGCCCAAAAACTTTTTACAGGCTGTTTGTGTAATTTTTTGTTGGATTTCCACGATCTAAGAAATTCACAGAAAATGACATAAATAATAAAGAAGAAATGGTTTGTTGAAATTATACCGTTAGAATTATAAAATTGAATGAGGGATCTTTTAAGTTATTATTAAGGATGTTACATAGTTAACCGTGAGATTACATCATGTAATACAAGCATCAAAGTGTCTGGTTACATCTAACAGTAGAACCAAGGGCGGTCTACCGCTGACCACAACATTTATAGCACTTTGCTGCGCAAAGAAACGCCGGCGATTATTTGCGGTTGGCCATCATTTATTATGTAAACCTCGACTTTAATTATACGAGTATAACAAACGATTAATTGGAGTCTAGATCTCCCATCTGGGGGTCTAAGAGATCCGGACCCTCTTATATATGGCTTTATTTTTTTTGGTTTACGAGGGGGAAAATTTCAAAAGGTACCCGACGACGTGGGAGCGACGCCAGGTTATGTTAGATTACCGCACTAAACCGATCACAGATACCGCCTTCCTTTCCGGGGTTGATTGCTGGTCGCCTCTTACGACAGGCAGGGGATACCATAGCCCTATTCTAGTCACGGGACTACAGGTCACCCTTATATACGCCTATGATGGGACATTAAAGCCTTTATAAGGCTAAAGTCTGTTATTCCTGCGAAGTCCGCTACGGGTTTGTCATTCCCATGTTCCTTGGTCCATCAATCCAAGGAGCAGCGAGGTGGCATATTGGGTTGGAATACCCAGTATTGGGATATCAAAATAGTCGCAACCATCTTAATTTAGCTTCTTGTCTGTAGCATATTCAAAAACAGAAGAACTAATTACAAATGGATTTTTCTTTAAGTTGTTCCTAACATAATTTCATAATAGTAACACAATCTACAGGCATTAAATTTCGAAAACAATAATGTATTGATGAAGGTTTCAATACGAAGCCTTAAGACTTCGAACAATAGTAGTTATTTTCGTATCATAATTTATAATTAATCCCTAATACAATACGTATTTTAATTAACTTTTGAACAAACAAATGTAATTTGTGTAGGCAATAGAGGCATTATCTTTGTTTTAGTTTGGAAATTAAATTGACCTTTACCTGTTATAATTGAAATGATACTCTTCGTTGACTAAAGTTATATTTCAAAACGCGAAAGGTTAATTGAATTGAAGCTCTTATAAAATTGTCAACATTATTTTTACCCGACTGCCAAGGAAGGGTTATGTTTTTCGCGCGTATCTTGTATGTTTGTCTTTCTTTATTTGATCCGATCTAAAAAACGGCTGGATGAATTTCAACAGTTAATGTGTCATTATATTTGTCTCAATGACCCGAGTGTCCTTAGATAGGTGTTGGTAAAAAAAAATCAAAATGGCGGATTTTTGGCGCGAAATAGTAGCACATTTAAAAAAATAAGTTAACCGAACCTATCGAGTAGGGTACCAAATGAAAGGAAATTAAACGAAGATTATAAAAACATATTTGTATATATATAAAACAGCAAGGTGACTGACTGACTGACTAACTAAATGACTTTTTCATTTTTCAGAAATCAACGTACAGCCTAAACCAAGGACCTTACAGTTCTGAAATTTTGCACATAGGTTCTCTATATAGCGTGAATAAGTACTAAGAAAGGCCTTTTGGAAATTCGACCCTTAAGAGGGTAAAATAGGGGAAACCAGTTTTTTTGAAATCCTTTATTTTTGAAGCAACTACTATAAAATTTTATGTTTGGCTTTCTGAATAGGAACAAGGACGCACTTATTTATCCCCCTCCGAAAAATCAACCTCGTAGAGGGTAAAATAAGTGTTAAAAGTTCATTTGAATAATCGTCAATTTTGAAGCAAACACTATGAAATTTTGTATCAGGCTTGTTGGATAAAAATAATGAAATACTACCTCTAACGAGGTAAAACAATGACCGAAACTTTGATTTACTGAATTTATATATTTTATAGACCGTAAATGGTGGATGTTTTCGCGAAATAGTAACACGTTTTAAAAAAAGTTAACCAAACCTATCGAGTAGGGTGTCAAAAGAAAGGAAATTAAGAGGAGATTACACATACAATATATAATATATATTATATATAAAATTCTCATGTTAGTTACCGTACTCCTCCGAAACGGCTTCACCGATTTTCACCAAATTTTTTATACATATTCAGTAGGTCTGAGAATCGGCCACTATCTATTTTTTTACCCCTAAGTGATAAGGGTTGTTCATCCTTAACATTTTTTATTATATCGCAACACAACGTTTGCCGGGTCAGCTAGTATATAAATACTCCTATATACACATCGAGATGACTGTCTGACTAAAGTCTGAGTGAGTTGCTGTGCCAGAGATCAACGCAAAGGAAAACCGCTGAACTTAAGCGTGCTGGAATTTTAGACATAGGTTTTTTATATAGCGTAAATGAGAACTACGAGGATAAAATAGGATAATATTGTTTGAACATCTTTTGTTTTTGAAGCAGACTTCTACTATGAAACTTTGTATTTGGCTTTCTGGATAAATATAATGAAATGCCTATTTCACTGCTTTTGGAAATTCTACTTCAGCGTTTTTAGTGCAGTCGGGTTTTTGATTTCTTAAATTATTATTTATCATGTACTACGATACATAATTGCATTGCAATAATTGTGATTGAATTTACGGTTCTACAGACCTATAAATTAGTAGATCATTTTATCGTCATTTCTATTTATTTAATATTCCCCTTCTGAGCACATTAACTCGAAAAATTACAGCTCGAATTCGAACCTTTGACTTCAAATGTAAGATGCCGAATATGTGTCATTGTTTTACGTAATAAAGTAGTAAGTAATAATACAAATAAACCGACTAAATCATAAACTGTTTCTTCCAGAATTTAGACGAATCCAACGACACCTCATATGTTACATCTGTCGACCTGTTACTGCTGCGGCTGGAGGGTACGCCAAAGAGTAGGACATATACCTACACATTTATTATGCATACTCTCGAAAAATATTACTCTCACTTGGCGGGTATTAAAAAGGAATTATTCATTATCAAAATATTACAAGAAAAATATTCTAAAACCTCAAAATTTTTTGTGATCTGGTTGCGGTGGAAACGCCATTCAACAATATTTACATATAGTTTTATTCAATTTTCCTGTAGGCATACATAAGCGTAAATACAAAAATATTGACCTTAATGAGTCAGCAAATAAATATAATTGATGTGATAATGTATTTACTTATTGTAAGTAAAATGACCATGAAAGAATTGTTTACACAGGGAGTAAAGCATTTCGAAATCACGGCTTCGACTTAACCCATTTTAAGAGCTTAACAAGACATAGAGTCAAAAAATTTAGCTTAACTGCGACGTGTCATACGTTTTGAAAAAGGAAAATTCAACACGCGCTGCACGCAGTGTACTTCAGATGGTTAGGTGGGCACGCTGCAACAGTGCTGTAGTGTACGGTAGTGTTAGTGTGTAGAAATTGCGCAGAGAGCCGGCGCGGCGGCCACTTCGCAGACGAGTCCGTACCGCCGTGTGTAGCGCGCGTGAACCGTACCGCCGTGCACGACTACCGCCCGCGTCGTCAAACATCATAAAGTACATATCTAACTTAAAACAAAAAAAGAAAAAACTACGCCTTTATTTTTGTGTATTTTAATTTTTTTTTTTCGCAAAAAAAAAAGTTTCACGCCACAAACTTTTCAGAGTGCGTTCGAGTTATACGTAAACAAACGAATGCGTTATTAGCGTCGCTGCTGATTATATTGACGAGGTTAAGTTTGTTGAACTTTTATTTCGAGGCACGCGCCGGCTTCAGTGACGTCAAGAGTGCATCGCTAACTAGATTAGATACGCTAAGCCTCAGTAAACGTACCGGTATGCCACCGGCATGTGGAGGACACCGAATGTAAATACCATTCTGTACCGAATAGTTTCATTCATACGCGCTCAAGGCCTCCTCTAGAGCATCGATCGTGCAACGTTATCAGTATCCGTTGGTATTGTTCGAGTGTTCGGTGAGCGCTGATAACAAACTGTTTAAAAGCAGTAACTTAACTAATGTATTATTCTTGTACAACTAATAGCAAATTCATGATATGTTATTGACATAATAGACGTTATTGATACAATAGCTATTGTGATTATGTCAGTGTTTGTGAGTAGGCACTTGTTTAGACCGCGACGCAATATATGAATTTTAATGGCTATTTCTGATTTACATTTATTTATAATACTAATTCACATTGTACGTAGCTTGATCGTTAATCCTTCGAAGCGGATCTGTTGAATAAATAATTAAAATAACATGCATATTCGTTCTGTTGACTTTTGCTCCGTCGGACCCGTGATCAAAAACATTCGAATATAAGAAAAATATTTACATTTATTCACACTGTACAAACACAGAATATAGTGTGTACCAACCAATTTAATCTACGAACCCAATCGCAGTTTGTTTACGAAAATGAGTTATCCGTTTAATTTAAATCTAGAAGCATCTACATTCGAAATTCGAATATTTACACGTTAAAACAAACGTATTACAGTGTAAACCGACTTTATCTTCTACGCAAATCGAAGTTTACAAAAATGTTTTTTTTGTAAACAGCGGTTGTTTACAAAAATGAGTTGTCCGTTTAATTTTAAACTAGAATCATCTGTAAATAACAGTAAGGTATGTGCATGTGAGGTTTAGTTACGTTGTATTTTTTGTGTGAAGCAACAAGTATCTTGTAGTTTTATCTAAGTTCAGTGTTGTGTCAAAGAGCTCGTTTAACATTGGGGATGTCACCGGAAGAGAGCAATTATTTGTGATGATAGTAATACGAATGAATGCAGTGCTTACCGTTCAATATCGTTTCATTTGAACCGACAAGCACGATCTCTATTTAACGTATGTTTTTTTTATTATTTAAGCTTGTTTCATTGGCTTTTATGGACATTTTATCATCATTATATTATCATGCATAAGTAATAATTTTATCAGACAGATCTGGTAGATTTTATATATTTATATCACTTAAATAGTAAACTAGAATGTAGTCCACCTGCTGATAAATGGGTACAACTGTCAATGGACATTGTGATAACTTCATATAAAGCAGGGGTTTGAGCACACGCTGACACAGGTGCGTTGCCACTTCTGAAGTCTAGATGGTCGCCTCATATGGAAGGTAGTCGGCATTCACACTCTTCCACGAAAATTAAGATCTGCTTCATATTAGAAATAAGGCGGTGGTACCTCCCCCGTAGAAACATACTTGTTGAACCATCGCTTAGAGCTAGACCTTTACATTTACATTATTTTTACATGACTTTTCTGCCTTGACGTGAAAGGTTAACGAAATAGATTTAGCCGTTTCCAAGTTTGGCCCGTGTATTAGATACACAAGGATGCTTACAATATGACAGTTATTTAAGTAATCTTGATTATTTTGGTTAAGATACATCTTAAGTAGTACTGTTTACGATAATATAATAGGTTATAATAGATTTTTAGAGTTTTAAAGAATAAAACTTTACATTTTAAACTTATCCTGGCACCTACAACTCATCTTGAGGTACCACAAAGATAATACACAAATGTAAAGTTTCAGAACAAAATCTTTATAAATTATGTTTGTTCAGCCCAGGAACGAACCTAATACCCGTAAATAACATTCCCGTGATACGCCGTGTCTGTAACATGCGGGTCGATCATGTGTAGTCACAAACTCATAGGAAACTCCGTATTTTTCGTCACATCCAAAACTTTTTCGATTCTCGACCCGTCCTCTTTGACACTTAATTAAAATTATTGTTTAATCAAGCCGCCATTGTTTGGCGTGGCCTCTGACACTTAACATGGGAATGTGATATTTTTTATTAAGTTTAAAATCGCAAATGAGATTTTGTTCAAAAATTTTGAATAGGTACCTTACTTTTTGTGCGCCTTATCTGTATGGTATTATTATTAAGGTGAACAGATTTTTCTTTAAATAAATTTTAAAGAAAAATAATAAATTAAAAATGGAGTGGTGTTACGATATTTGAAACTGAAACTGTTACTGTGGGGTGTTACGTTACATGATATGAGACGATATTATGATATAATATTTATATACTTACATAAATTAAGTTGTTTCAAATTCTACTAAAGGAGTTACAAATAATAATACGTTATGCCGTTCTGACCAAATAAATTGTCATAAAAATTTTATGGATTCGTGGTAGAGTACTCTATTATTTTCAATGACAAATCGAAACTCATTTAAATGGGGACATTCTCGAAAATATATTTACGATTCGTTTGATAATATAATTAGAATAACAAGGAGGTTAACATGTACGTAAATACACATAATACTTATTGATACACTCAGCTGTTACAACATCGTGTAACCTTGATGCCAGGTTGCAAATGTTGCATATGTAGGTATTATACATATTGTATACTAGATGACCCGGTGAACTTCGTACCACCTAATTATGAGTGACTATCTGTACCTCGTGGTTTCACTCGTGTAATTTATGTATTATGTCCATAAACTACTGGTAAATATTAGGAAATGGCCACAGGAGAACAGGAAAATAAAAAATACAATTAAATTCACTCTACCTCTCTGCACTCTGTTATTTTTTTACCGACTTCAAAAAGGAGGTGGTTATCAATTCGGCCGGTATCTTTTTTATGTATGTACACGAATTACTCCGCCGTTAGTGAACCGATTTTAATAATTATTTTTTATTGTGTTATTTTTTATTGTAGGTTCTAATGAAATTACAAAGTCAGTTCATCATTGACTATTTAAGGGTCTGATAATGTGGCTCGGAGACAAAATATGTAACTCCTCAACCGATGGGGATATTTGAGTTGTGTTTGAAGATATTTGGTGTAAGTTCTAACGAAATTGCAAAGTCAGTTCATCATTGACTATTTAAGGGTCTGATAATGTGGCTCGGAGACAAAATATGTAACTCCTCAACCGATGGGAATAATTGAGTCGTGTTTGAAGATATTTGGTGTAGGAGGTTCTAATGAAATTGTAAATCATTGACTATTTAGTTAGGTTAGGTTAGAACACATAAGACAATATAAAACTAAGCGGGCAGGGCGCGGCAGCGCCCTGCGAGCGGGCGGTTCCAATCAATGTAAATTCAGACCGTACCTTAATTCATGATCACGTTTATACAATTTTATATTGTATTAATATAAATGTTATTATGTCATCACTAAAAAGGGTAAAAAAATTTTTAACAAAAAATACAACCGACTTCTATGTCACTACATAGTAAAAAATAATTCAAATAAATGTTGGTTTAGTACATATTTCTGAAGTCGGCGCTCAATATATTTCGTTCGAATTATTTTTTACTTTGTAGTGACATAGAATTCGTTTGTATTTTTTGTTATTTTTTTTACAAACACGCGAAAAGAAGTACCTATAACTTCAATAACGGTTTTTTTTAAAGAAAGTTTATTTACTTATAGTACTCTAATCGGGTTGTGGAATAGCTAAAAATGCTGAAACAGGTGTGTAAATAGAAAGGCGATTTATAACAGTCTTAAGGGTTGATCTAAAAAAAAAAAACAGTGACTCAGATGCTTCATTATGTCTTATGATAATTTTCTTAGTGCTCCAAATTAACGGATATTAAATTAAAGTTCCATACCCGATTAAACGACCCTAAAGGTTGATTTTCCAAAAACGGTGAAAAATGTGTTCTATTATTTTGAATCAAAAAGCTAAATTCCAATTTTCATAGACTTTGCTTCAAAATCTGCCGATTTCTAAACGAAGTGTCTTCTAAAGCCAAATGCAAATTTTTACAGTCTTTGCTTCCAAATTAACGGATTTTAATATAAAATTCCAACCCCTACTTAACCAACTTAAGGGTTGATTTTGCAAATATCGTAAAATAGATATTTAATTACTTTCTATCGAAATCCTATCAAATACCAATTTTCATATAGATTTGCATCAAAACTGGGGGACTTTAATACAAACTTTCAACTCTTATTTATTCACGGAAACGCGGTCGAACAGGATAAAAAGTATCCTATGTCCGTCTCCTGGTTCTAAGCTACCTCTCCACCAATTTTCAGTCAAATTGGTTCAGCCGTTGTTGAGTTATAAAATGCTTCACGAAAACGCGGTCGAACGGGATAAAAAGTATCCTATGTCCTTTTCCTGCTTCTAAGCTACCTCTCGATTAATTTTCAGTCAAATTGGTTCAGCCGTTCTTGAGTTATAAAATGACTTCACGGAAACGCGGTCGAACGGGATAAAAAGTATCCTATGTCCGTTTCCTGGTTCTAATCTACCTCTTTACCAATTTTCAGCTAAATCGGTTCAACCGTTCTTGAGTTATAAAACGACTTCAAGGAAACGCGGTCGAACGGGATAAAAAGTATCCTATGTCCGTCTCCTGGTTCTAAGCTACCTCTCCACCAATTTTCAGCCAAATCGGTTCAGCCGTTCTTGAGTTATAAGTGGAGTAACTAACACGACTTTCTTTTATATATATAGATTACAGTTTTTATGATGCTTGGGGCTTTGAACTTTACGTTGATTTAATGAGCTCATAATTTGCGGTAATGAGTGAAGTTTGCAGCATTCGTGTAATTGTGCGCGTGTGTGGTGTAGATGTCATAATATCTCAGTGTTTTATTTCTCAGGTGCAACTGAATCGCAGATACCTGTACCCTTACCATGAGTTTTGAAAACATTCCACAATTTTACGTTACGTTTACTCAATCCATTATTCTGTTCCGTTTGCTTCAGTAGACTTAGTAAACGTAACAATAAGTAAGTGCTCAAGTCTTTTTGTCTGCCTCACAAGTTCGCAAAACGCAAAAAAGAGAGACCAAACATAAATCGCCATTTTGTCAATTTATACATTCAATGTTACGTCACTGACACTAGGAGCGCTGATTGGAATTTTTATGGGCAAATACGTAAACAAATACCAAAACAGTCATATTTGTCAAAACGTAAAAACTCATGGTAAGGGTACTGTATACAAGTTTTTATTTAACTTGCTAGTTCGTTAATATGTGAGGGTCTAATTTTGCAACAGAATTTTGAACCAGTTAACCGGAATTGAGCTAAAATTGTGCATACACGTCTCGTTTGCATAATGATGAATGCATGCATATCCAAGTGACGTCATTCTTAATCTAATGTGACGGTGCCCTATGATAACGAACCGATTATTTGTAATTACCCCTTTTATATGAGTATCGATTGAAAGGTTTTATGGGAAAATTATGACGACATTATTTTCTTTATATATTTTTTTTAATAAGTATTTCTTGATGAAATTAGTCTTCCGTAAATAAAAGTATTAAAAGTCTTTGTGCTTTCCACATGATATAGAATTGTCTATTTCTATATTTATAAAATTCTGTAAGATAATTATAAGTTAGGTATTACATTGGTTTCGTAAGTTCTCGGTCATCAATAGTAGGTACCTAATTTGAAATTATAATTATGGAATCTATACTTATGTTTGTAGGCTTAGTGTAGGTAGGTAAATACATATGTTATTGGTTGGTATGCTTGCTTGTGGTTTCATAGATATTTTATTTTAGTACTTTATAATATGTTTTTTCAATATACCACATATTGTAACGATACCTAAATCTATATAGGTATCGATATTGAGTATAAGGAAACGCCGTGGAATTCTCTGCAGTAGGTACCAAACTCTGAACAAAAGCAAAAAGACAACGCCTCGCGAACTTGCATTGAAACTTCTACTTGTAAGTGAATTTGAAGGCCATGGAAGCGTTCAGGAATCTTGTGAATCGAATTTTTATTATAATCTGAAATAGTACTTATCTATTTTCGAATACACGAAGACATTAATTGTTTACCAAGTGTTTAATATCGTACTACTGAATTGCTTGTTTATATTGAACGAAATCAGCATGATTGGTATTGGATGTGTTCACCATTTTGTGTGTAACGCAAATCGGCAAAATTGATATTCTTCGATATTTTATTCGGTAGGCTGAGTCTATTATTTTTTGATCTAAGTTGCTGAGTAACAAGGCAGATTTATAGAACCGTGTTTGCGTTGCGTATTTCAAATACTGCTGACAGATTTTTATAAACATATTTCTAGGAGACTTTTTGACCTTCAAGTACATTACATTACATACGCGTAGAGCTCAGGTACAAATATTTGTAAGAATAAAATATGATACTATGTTGTTTGATATATTACTTACAAACGCGATGAAAAATAAGATGAATTATTTACGAGTATTTGCTCGCGTATTTCGATTTGGAATATATAAGAGTGACACTTTTTTTTCTTGTGTTTGACTCCCGTTTCAAATTAAATTGCTTTATAAGAAACGTGTACTCAAGATTTTTGTGCTTCTACTTTGTAGGTGGTAGAGCCCTTTGTGGTTCGACTCGGGAGGCCATTGCTATTACTATTTACATTTTCTTAAGCGCTGTTATATTTCGGTTTAAGTTGGACACTTAGTCCTCAGAGTAGCCGACCTCGGGTAGAACTCTCAACGTATCTGAGGTTGATTACAGATGTCCATAGGCGCCAATAGCCATTTACCATCAGACAGACGATATATTATAAAAAAACTTTTGCTCTATCATAAATATTTGAATGATTATGTGCAAACTTATATCAAGTAATAAAAATTGGTAAAGCCTGAGTTAGGCTCCAGCTAAGGATTACAAGCTAATTAAAAGATAACATATTATATCTTTAGTAAATACCTGAAGAAAAGTGTTCGATAGTTTGAAGTAAAATATGAATAAAGTAGAAACATTAATATCACTTTTCCGTACGTACGTTGATTAATCATCTGACTTATTTATAGAAAAGTTAACAGTAGGTACGCGAGACACTAGTAAGGAAAATGATGTGTTTTATATAACGAGTAAGCATGTGAATAAAGGCAATGAGTTTTAGTATAAATATGCATAGATAAAGTGGGCTAATACTGTATTTTTATATCTTCATCAACCCATTATTGTCCCACTCTTGGGCAGGGGTCTCCTCTCAGAATGAGGATTAGGCCATAGTCCACCGCGCTGGCCAAGTGCGTATCGGTAGACTTCACATACCTTTCAGATTTTCTTTAGATAATACCAACATATATGTTCGCCTTATACTTTTATCATTAGTGTCAAGCTGTTATGTTCTGATTTGAAAGGATGTAGTGAGGCATAGACCACTAGATGCTTACCTGTACTAGGTATTTCAATATAGTTCTTAGGCATAGCTACGTTTTTATATCCAACCTCAGGTAGAGCTCCAACTCTATTTCGAGTTCTAGTTTATCGATAAAAATACAAATTAGCATTGTTTATCATAATGTTAACATAGAAGAATCATGTAACATCTTGCTCGATTGAAATATTAACGTTTAGAGTGGCACAAACGGGACTTCTCGGCCTGAAGCATATTGTTATCAACTTAACCCACTTTTGTGAATTATGAAGTGCTTATAATCTTTTAAGTATGTTTAAAATAGTAAATTGATTACTCACTTTGTAACACGGTTTTCTAAATTATAATATCATTTTAAAAAAACAAATAAATGTTGTAGCTAAAATTTATAAAGTTAATTTGAAACCCTTCTATAAAACAGTTTTGATCATCGCGAAAGGTAAGCAAGTTGGTAAATAAAGGGGTTACACCCCATCAAGGCCATCGCCCTTGTAGGGGCAATCCCCTTCGGTGGTCACTTGTAATAGAAGACTTTAAAGTAGGTACGAGGGGGAGGAGGGAGGGATGGAAACAGGACTATTTTTGTTTTTAAAACCTTATATGGTGTAGGTAAATTTGCCAAAAATTATATATATAATATATACTATTTATTATACTCTTCAGAATACAGCTGTCCTTCATGGAAGTATGGCGGTGGTGTCGCAGTTCTATATAAGGCTCTACCATCTCAAATTCCAGATTTTGTTTTTGATTTCCAACCAAACTGTTGCAAATTCCAGTTCCGAATACTCGTTAATATTATAAATAGTTCGCTTCTACTAAAATTACTCAAGTGGTTCAACGGTTGTGTCGGCCGTGGCGCTCAATTCTTAGCTCCCAATACGTATCAATTGGGTGTCGATTGTCCTGTACCGGATTGCTTCAGTATCTACCGATTGTCTCTTGATACATTTATAGAATTATTTATGAGAACGCCGACATGATACTGGGACACTTGAAGTGCGCGGACGTTTTTGTTGGGTGTGTACTTAGGTATAAAGTGGGCACTAGATTTGCGTAAGCCTGGATTGTGATACATAATTCTGATATGGATTTTTTTTTCTATTCTTCTTCTGAGTTACTTCTGCATGACTGAAGGTCGTGCTTGCTCTGGTGGTCTACTGTGTAGGTGTGCTGCAAATTTCGCCAAAGTGATCGGTCTTCTGCTTGCCTTAGGCATTCTGTGACAGATATCTTCGTTAGGTCCTTGATTGGTCAGACCATCTGGTTGGCGATCTTCCTCGAGTTCTTTTACCCTCCATCCACCTTTTATCTATAATATCCATTAAAATTGACTTGCGTTAAAAATAACTGTTTCTATGAGGTATATTTATATAAAAAAGTTATTAAAGACTCTCTGGATTATTAATCTAATCTTGTCAACTTTACTAATTTGGGCAGAACTTTTAATTTAAGTGTAGATTCTATTTTTATCCAACTGCGAAGGATAGGTAATATTCGAGCGTATGTTACATACATGTTTTATCAGGTATCGTCGGATTTATAGAAATTGTGGGGGTGATAAAGACTATCTTTTGAAGCAGTTGAGTTTTTTATAATAATTCTCTAGTTATGTTATTTGTATCCTAAAATTTATCCCAGATATAAATAAAGAAAAAATCTTACTCAAAGGTTTATCACAAGTTTTATAACCAATCCGTGTAATTACAAAGTAATAAACCCACAAACTAAATCGATTACGATGATATAATAGTAACAATGGTGTAGGTACGCGGCAATGCAGTATTTCAGGAAAGGTTATTTCAAGACGTTGGTTTATTATAACGCTGCGGATTGCGTGTGTAAGGATATGAATGAGTCATAATAAAATTTTGGCGTCATGTACCGATAACATACTTGGCGAATATCAAGGTTTACGGCATAGTTTTAAGTAAGCCCTTCGTAATTCGACACCGGTGGCACCTAGGCCATACTTTCTGTTTTATAACAATAATAAGTATGTGTGTAAACGGTAAATTTAAACGGTCTTGTTCTGATTTGTATGATGTGGTACGGTAGAATGATTTTATAAGGCATTTTATTTAGTCCTAAGTGTAGCAATTCACCTGTAGGACAACTTAGGACTATATATTTAAGGTTCAGTATTTATAGATTCAAATATTGGCCTGGCTGGAGATCGAACCTTAAAGTCTATGCCTACAGATCTATAAAGGGCCGCTGACCGGGGCTGGTAGTCGCCAAAGGAGACCATTTTCTTAAATTTTGTAAAATATCTTTATAATATTTTATATTTTTGTTAACAACATTAAAGGGCCGTACTAAGTGTAGATTAAGAGAGTTGATGAAAAGTAGGTACTAAATTGACATTAAGAGGGATATTTAATATTTTAACGAGTCCTTTCATACCTGTAATTACTAAAAATTGCGTAAGGTACGACATTTCGTAGAAATGACGCAAAGTGTATAAATTATAACTGAAATTAATACTTGAGACATGTCAAAGTTTCGTGATTCGATTCCATTAGGACTGTGGACGTTCCGTCTTGCTTCTGAGACATTTACAGGGCTGTCAAAAATATATAATAATATATTTCAAAATATAATAATAATAAAATATCTAGTGCTGTGAATGAACTAAAAATGAATGAAACGACCGTTTAATTGATTATATGCATATGTTACTGCCAATTAGTTTTTTTTGGTCAGTAACTTTGACAGATGATTTCCTCTTATTGACAATAATACACTCATCGTTTCACAAATAAAATCCAGGAAAATTATTTAATTACCTAATGGTTTCTGGTATTTAGAATAACAATGTTGTATGACAGCGTTTGTAGGTATTGACCACAGTGTTGACTTTTACCAATTGTATTGTGACTGTTTTAAAACAAGAATGTAACGCTACCTTGTTCAGATTTAAGGGTATGCTTTCTCATATAACGCGTTATAATATTAAAGGATATTTTTAATTTCTTTAAATGGCACTATATACTAATAATACAGTTATTTTAATTATTAGTATTTAAACATATTTTTGGTTAGTATTATTAGTATATTTGAATAGTGTCAACCCTACTCTCGAAGTTCGTAGATCGTAAGAGTCGTGCTGTTATTCGCGATTAAAACAATGTAGAAACTTTTAAACGTTCAGTTTTCAACTGTAGTAAATGTGAAAATCTTCCAGTAATTAAAAGGTTTATTATCGGAAAGAAAGTAACAGTGTTCCTTTTACAACATTTTTTATATCTGCCTCATAATAGCGGTGTCAAGTTTCTTTGTTCTAGTAACAGGTGTTAAAGAAACTTATAATTATGAAAAGTTTTATCTTAGTCCTCGGGGGTAGGAACGCATCCGTGGCCTTCAGGTTTCTAACTGATTCAACAGGTAATCAGGATTAATTATAGATGTTTGTTGTCTCTTTGCGTATTAGAAATTAATTAAAACTTGCTTTAAAAACGGTGAGAAAACATCGTTTGGAGATCTACACGCTTGTAAGTTTGAAAAAAAAATCACAAAGTTGTCTTAAGTCTGCTAATTCGCACTCGCACGGTTAACTACAATCTAAGTCCTTATTCTGGGGAGATCCGAGCCTAGTAGTGGGACAATAATGGTTGACGACGACACATAACAGTAGACGGCATATATGCCTTATCAAGCACAAGGCACATTATCAAGAAAAAGAACATACATTTACAAACAACTTATTATTTATTAAATAGAATTAGCCTCGGACTACCTGATCCGAGACAAATAACAGCCTCGATAACGTGAATATTTTCCCGTGAATGCTAAGAATGTAATTGAAAAAAGCAAATCGGCGTATCTAAGTATTTTCTACAGTGTAATTCTCTCAAATGCGCACTTTATTGGAAATTTAAATGCCTTATTTCGTTGGAATCTAATTTATCTGACGAAAGATCTAAATTCGATTGTAAGATTGCGATTCTGAGACAGAGGGCACGTAATAAGAATGAAAATGGAGGTAACTTCGGCTTATTAAAATTGGAAATTTATACCGTAAATGGTTAATGATATTTATCGGCTTGTGTTTTTATTTAAAAATGTAAATTAAATGAAATCCTGATAGTAAACCTGACAGTAAAATATGCTCTTGTTTTTACTATGATGTCATGTCATGTATCATAGCTTTGAAACGTGACTAAGTATGATCTAAACAAATTAGATACATGCACAATACAGATAAATACATTTTAAAATATGAATCTAGATAAACATAACTTCTACACATTTCAAATTCAATAATGTAACACGTAAATAAATATTTTGAACTTTTATATACCGCGATGTTTTAGTGAAAGGTTTATAGTGATCGTAAACCCAATTTACCCACATAGTTGGTTATTACGAAACGATCACAACACGTAGTTAATTTTGTTTCTTCGCTATCACCACCTCATTACAAAAGTATCGGAAAAGAGCGCAGGAAACTGGGAAATATTCCGCTGGAACTGAAAAGTTGTTGCATTTTCAGACTTCAAATATTGCTTACTTTGCGCTACGTGTTGAATATTTGAAAGTCTTCAACAAGACGTGTGCAGTGGAGGGTTTTTGTGAAGAGCGTAGCTGAAAATTTTATAATATTCCACTGCTGGGCACGGATCTCTACCCAAAGCTGGGGTAGGCCTGGATTTATTACCACTCTCTTTGTAAACCGGTTTAATAAAGATTCGATAATAATAGTAGCTAATAATATAATGGGCATCTAATAATAATGCCTTTATGTTTGTGTTGAGGGGCACCCTTTAAATTGGCGAAGGACACCCTGTATATTGTTAGGACGGACAATTTTAAAATAGATAATTTGAATTTTTTAATCATTTAATTAATAAATCATTAATCAATTAATGTTACAACTAACTAAGTTACAAGTAACTTTTTACTTTTAGATATTAACAATCAATGCATATTGAAAAGACAATATCAATATCAGGACAAAATAATATCTTTTCAATCTAAATTCAATCTTTTAATATCTAAAACTAGCTAATTGTGAAATAATTGTTACCCGCCATCAGTAGACTTCCTCTACACAGCAACTTAGAAACTAATTCGAAGCGCAAATTGAAGTGGTGGCGAGTAATTTCCACTGTAACTGGCAATTTCGCGGGCCAGGTGGACATTTCAATAAATTACCTAATTTTTTAGGGTTCCATATCCAATTGGTAATAACAGAACCTCTTACTAAGTCTCTGATGTCTGTCCGTCTGTTCATCTGACTCAGGACTCTATCTTTTGAACCGTAATAGATTCTTGGATTTTTTAACAGTACGTCTAACAGTTGTTGCTATGACAACAAATAATAAAAATACACAATTCTTGAAAATAAATGAGGATCACTATAAAAGAAACCGCTTTTCTACGTTTTATTGAACTGTAATAAGTAGAAAGTTCAAATTTTCACAATGCATATAAGTACATCTATGGCTGCATATACATCTATGATAACAGATACTAAAAATAAAAAATAAATTAAAATTTTGTGATACGGATCCCACTACCTGCGAGTTCGACTCCCACTTGGCCAATTTTTACATGTTCAACTACCTTTTTACTGTTTAACTGCATTGCGATGTTGCCACGACATTTGTTCATTAGAGGCTTTTTCTTGTCGGAAGTGATATAAAATATGTACGACTTGGTAAGTCTTGTACTTACGTCCTCGTAAATATTTTATACGGGTAGGCTTTAAGATTCTTTCTAACAATTTTTACGGTAAACTAAAAGTGAATTTGGCACATAGGTACATTTGTGATGTGGATATACGTTAATAATACCTACAATGAAATACTTTACAGATTCATGTATACTAATTTCTGAAAAATGTACTTTATTTTTTATTATACCACCAATAAAAATAAATAGGATTTTTTTATTTGTTACAGATATGTAGTAAAATAACTGTTGCTATTTAACGCTTTAATATTTATAAGTAAAAGTTTAATTTTATATGTTTTTCAAAATTTAAAAGTGCTTCGAGACTTTATTCACTCGTGCACTACACATAAAGACAGTTATTCAATATTTCGTTTGCTTCTATGCATCGATGGCAATTGTAGATGGAATTTACCAAGTAGGCGTCTAAATCTAAGAAATACTGCTAAGTTTACATCTAAAGTTCTGGCCGACTGCCAAACCTGCGGTTGTCATTAAGTACCTCATTTACCAAAAGATTTGTTAAAAGAAAACACACAATTTAGCATTACACGGACAACTCATTTACGTAAACAAAAATGTTTCTAAGTCAAATAAATTTTTAAATTGTATCATATCAAATTAGTTTTGATTTAGTGGAATTGGTTAAAATTAATAACCATTTCGCGGTAAAATTTGTATGCTTCTGAAAGTTTTTAAGAGTAACGGAAGTTGAAATTTGCGCGCGAGTCACGTAATAGTGATTTTCCTATCAATTTGTCGAGTGAAAATGCGTGAAATGCCACTTAAAATAATAATAGAATCGACCTTTTTTGACAATCGCACAAACAATAAAAAGTTAAAATAATTGAAAACCGAAAATAATCGACGCACAAATCGCATTTTGTTTATTTTTAATTCAAAATTATTTTTTACCTATTTTAAATATTTTTTAAAAGTACTTACTATTTTTGTAATTACGTTAATTATCTCCTACGTTCAATTATTTATATTGCTATTTTAATATCCCGAAGGATCGTGCAAAGGTGTTCTTGACACCCACTTCATGTTTTCATGTGTATTTGTTTCCAGAATGGACGACATGTGATACTTCATATCTCAACTATGTAATAAACGCTTTTCTGAGACATATCTACATACGTATCCAAGTTTAGTGGACATATCCGTGGACATATCATGAGTGTCAGAGTGTAACTCTATCCTTATCAGTCGTAGTAATAAGTGGATTGTGTAAGTGTGCGACAGTTAAGTGTGTGTGTAACCTTTAGTGTTAGTGTAAGTGTAGTGTTTCAATATGTCTGAACGCTTCAAGGTGACGAAGTTCGAAGAGCCTTCGGGCAAAACGTACAAGAACTACGGCGCTACTTCCGCGGAGAGCGACGTAGAGCTGAAAGGAAAGCTGCTCCCCGATTCAGGTATGTAGAGTTTGGAACGTATTCTATCACACTGTTTATTTTATTGAATTGTGTAGTTGCTTAAGAAAACGTGATTTTAAGCAATATTCAGTATAACATATCTTGATAGAAGTATGTTTATGTTGGGTTATTGCAATAATCAGGAATATTGTAATCAGAATTATGCCATAATACAAAAATATGATACAATTATTTATACTCTAAAATAAGTAAAAACATAATTAATAGATTGGGCTCCGAAAAAAGTAATTAATAATCCCAATAAAATACAGATTAAAATTGTGATATTGAAATGATTAAGCAAGTTAAAAGAAAATCGAATATATTATAAAAATAAAATTGGTTGCATCACAGTTTAGAATCTGCGATAAGGAGGTATATTTTAAAGAAAGAGGCCACACGTGCTATTTATATGTGACCGCATTCGATTTCAGCTGGGATTTAGCGATTTACCCACAATGAAATACATCAAATGCACGTTTCCTATTAAATATTCAACTATTTTGGATTTAATTATCGCTACATATTTATATTCTTACGAATAAATGTCTTGTTGTTTAATTAAAATGAAAGTTTAATTCGTAAACTTGCTAGGATTGTATCTCGAAAATAAAATAAAAAAACACATATTTATAAATTTTATAACTAAAATGTAAATGAATCTCTTATTGATTTAATAGTTGTGTCACCAATATTTCTGTTTTAGCGGCAATTTATAACTATTTATTTTGATATGAATTATGCGGTGTGGAACGCATATATACTTAGGTACATAGAGTTCAACTTATCTCTCAAGGGAAGAAGTTCATTAACTTCAAGATAATTAACTTCAAGTAGGATTTTGTCCTATTTGTATCCGTAAATAGATTCACGATCTACGTTGATTACTTAAACGCGGTTCGTTCTTTTTATTTATTGGGTTGAAGTAAGCCAATATGCAGTCCACCGCGGTAAGGAGTCAGTACCGCCCATGAACATTTTTTTTTTTTTATAATATAAGGGTAGCAGACGAGCATGCAGTCCACCTGATGGTAAGTGGCTACTGCCGCCCATGGACATCTGTAATCAACCCCAGATAGGATTAGATACTCCTACCTGAGGTCGACCAGAGATGCGCTGCTACCCCTGAGGACTAAGCTGGAACACCTCGGAAGAGTCTGTCTCCCTTACCACACCCTTCAAACCGGAACACAGCAGCGCCTAACACTGCTGTTATTAGGTAGAAATAGGTGTGGCGGTGGTGCCGCCGGAGTCGAACCACAAAGGGTCCTACCACCTTCAAAACCTAACCCCACAAACATCTGTACCTAACCCCATATAGAACACAAGTTCTATGTGGTGCCGATCAGAAAAGTGTCACCACTCTTGTCAACTAAGACGGTCGCCTTTTCCACAAAGCCCCACAAATAGCTGTCTACTTCCACATTAAAATATATACTAAATGTATATACTAAAGAAGTAGTCGTAGAGCATACAGTCCACCCGATGTTAAGTAGCTACTGCCGCCCATGGACATTTGCAATCAGGACATCTCCAACACAGACAAGAATAGATTCCCACCTGAGGTCTACCATAGATGTGCCGCTATCCCTGGACTAAGGAACGCCTCGAAAAAAGAATTCATCCTTACCCATACCCCTCATAAAAGAACTTAAAAGCGTTTAACGCTGATGTTAAAAGCCAGAAATTGGTAAGGCGGTGGTGCCGCTAGAGATGAACCACAGAGGATTCTACCTTTATAATTGTACATGCCAGCTAATCATGGATGACCCTGAGCGAGTGTATCATCGTTTACTGATGATTTAAGTGGTCGTTCACCACTTCGAGTAACGAGCAATAATCATGACCGCGTCGTACAAAGTAGTTTCTAATCAATCCACTCAAGTCTGTTTAACGCTGGCTATTAATACTTAATCTATCGTTATCTTGCCAACGATCAACTTACCAAAGATCGTTTAATAATTTCTAGTATCGGCTGTTATTACCAATTTAACTATTTTTTATCTATCATAGATCGAAAATTGACAATGACTATTATGAGGAAATAGTCAAATACATAGGTCAACAATTTTTAATTTTTTTTTTGTGCATGAGTTTTACTTAATATATTCTGATTATATAAGCAAATATATATAAAAAAATGAAATTACAAATCGATAATATTTGCTTTTATAGAAATTAGAGCAATTTAACATTTTTTTATTTTCGAGTCCAATAAAGTCGGTCTTGGCACACTAACGTTGTCAAAAGAGTGGCACGGGGGCGGAGTGTAGTGTTTCTTGCATCGCTCCTTGTGTACGAAAGTAAGTGATTGCTTATTTCAGTGGAATAACGTAATTCATTTTTTTTTTCGTTGTATCAGTCTGTACAATATGACTTCGAGATGTTGTAAACGAGACGCCGACATATTTTATTATATTTGCGGCGAATTTATGACAAAATGAGAGAAAAAGGACGATTTATGTACAAATTTAAAGATTTCCGAGGCATACCAACTTACTTCCATCTGTATACTGTATACCTGTTAAAAATCAAGATAAAAAATGGGCCTCACATATTGTGTCAGGTAACACTTGCAGAAATATTCTGGACGGTGAGTTTATATTCATTTTTTTAATTTAATAGCTATTTTATAATAACTTTAATTAGGTTATAATATGGTACGTTTTATTGTAGGTTGGTACCGAGGTGAAAAAAGAGCAATGAAGTTTGCAGTGCCAAGATTTTGGAGGATACTCAGTAATCACCGCATAGATTGTTATTTTTGTATTGTGAATCCACACAAAGATAATAAAATCAAAGAAAACATATTATCCGGATCTACCAACGACTGTTTAGTGTTGATTAATAAGTACTTGCATTCTATTTTAAAATTTCTGTTATAAGAATGTATCATTAATTGATGTTTGTGTATCTTTTAATAAATCAACTGTGTCCATTTTTCATGTGTTATTGAGCGTTTCCTATCTTTAAAATTATATAAAACAAATTGTGTGTGATATATTATCGATCTTTTTTATTCGTTTGAAGGACTTATTGCTGCCATTATGTGTAGAATATAACATCGTTCAAATGTCCGCACGGCTTTTATGGTTATGGTCTGCAAAAGGCAGAGTTCTTATGGGCGACGGGAAATCGACTGTCTCAGATTCTAGTGCACACTCTCACGGACAGCGGCGATGTTTTCGGCAGATCTTCCGTTTCGTTGATATACGAATGTTAGTCAATCATTTAATGACCCAGTAGACTTTAATTTATCCACCAGATTGCGAATAGTCCTCTCGGAAGGACGATTATGGCGACCACGCGGTAGCGGACGATTGTAGCACGCGTTGCCCGAACAGAATAGCTTTTTGATACAATAATTTTATTATTTGTTCATGTTGTTGAATGCTATAAACGTCCATGGTAATTTGGCAAAACAAACTGAATAAATTAAAACTAATTTGACAGATGTTGCTTCAGTAAGATGACCGTTATCAACTTTCAAAGTTCGGAAGTCCTTGTTAGAAGACCCTATATTTTCATTGATTTGAATTTTCCAATTTGTACACATAAAAGTAAATTCAGAACTATTTTCTGTTCTTTTTCTTATTTCTAGGTATAAAAGGAATAAAAATAACGTATGTATAACCCATGCTCAAAAATTCTGTAGACCGGTGATATCAATGTTGATGTTTGGTGTTTGAATAATTCGAAAAATACTTTGAACGGCTAGAGAACTCTCTATTTTTGATGTAATGATCATACAAATATAAATAAGAATTTGATTTGGAAATCGGCACAATGTGTTAGTTACTATACTAGTCTACCAATAGTCTAGATTCGGTTCGATCCCAATGATCGTAAAATTAAATGTTTAATGAAGTTATACTTTTTGGAACTACTATGTTTGATAGTCTTTGTGCGTATCCAATACATAGGAAATTCTAGTATGAGCTTTAAAATAATAGCCTAAAATGATTCACAATTAGTACCACTACTCTGTTAGATACATAATTCAACATACATTAACGAACAATAACATTATCCTAAGGGTGACCTCACATTGGGTACTATCGTATTAGTGATAGCTGCGTGGACTATCCTGTCGGTAAAACAAGTGACTGATCGTCAAAATTGTTGCTTGAGTGACAGACGAGCGATACTTGTTTCATTTTATTCGTAAAATCTACCAGCAGTCCATACGTACTAAATGGTTGACGAGCAATTTGACAGTCGCATTAACCACTACCTGTTTGTCATATTAAACCTTAACCAATTTATGCCTATTATCATATTTTTTATCAAATATATTATCTACTCATATGAGAAGACAAGCAAGCAGTCTATCGGTTGGTAAGTGGCTACTGCCGCGGATGAATATCTGTAATCAACCCCAGATAAGATTAGTTTCCTACCTGAGGTCGGCCATAGCAATAAAAAAACTTAGTGAACCTAGAATGTTACTAAATAGCTAAATGTAACAGTTTCCCCAGCAACCAATGAGCGCTCAGCCTTATTTGTGAAATATCCGTCATTTAACATTATACATATACTTTATATACAGCCTACATTACATACCCTAATAACATCATTGCTCTCCATGTTATAAATAAGTAAGTTTGAACATTGATTGAACGATATCAAATTGAATATTAAACATTACGAAGTAAATTGTATCTAAATTATAGTCTTTGTATGTATGTACCCACAAGATTTCATACACCATAGCAGAATAAACTAAGTCTATGACAAATACTGAGTGCACATGAAAAAAGATTAGAAATTATAAATGGATTTGTGCCCGTGACTAATATCGCCGAAGTCTGCGACCGACGGTATTAAGACAGAGGACTAATGGTCTAAGTCAAATGGATAAAGGGCAGAGTTGTTTTTTCTTAGTAAATGTCTTACGAGGAGATCCCCTTACATATGTGTCTTTAGCTTTGCAATTAAACGTGTAACTCGCTTTTCTTGAAAAGAAATACAAAAAAGAAAGAAATAGAAAAAGTAACCTTTTCTTTCAAAATCGCTAACATATTTATAACTTTACAATACTTTAGTCAGAATGTATTTGTTTAAAGAAACTCAAGTAGAAGTCTATGCAGTCCATCTGAATCATATTTAAGTCGGCCAAATTTGCTTTGCTTATTCTTAAAATAAAGAAATGCCTTATATTTCTGTCTGCCTTACTATTAAAACTTTAATACAGCAGTCTGAAAGTAATAAGGTAGAAATAATGGCGATGGTCCTTTCGGAGTTCACCCACGAAGGTTTCGATCTCCTTCGTAGAGTTCCTACGCAGGTTCCTAGGTAGGCAACATACGACAACATGCTGACAGCCGTTGCTGACTGTCGCTGACCATCGTTAAAAGTTGGCAACGACAACCAGCAACTGTTTGCTGCCTGTCGTCAGCAACAACTGTCGACAAACCACAATCGCGTTTCACAATCGTGTTTTATCATGGGTTGCTGACGACAGTCGTCAGTGCGGACTGTCGCTCGTATAGAAGAACCCTTAGATTTACCAGATCTGTATACATAACTCGTTCCGATGACGTAGCAGCACGACTGACTACAATGTATATACCGCATCACAAACAGTGACCGAGTATTTGCGTCGTTTGGTTCGTAACTATGATTGTTCCAGGAATAGAAATCGGTTGACAACAGACCTTCCTGTGTGTTCCTTAGAGTATTGGGAATTCTAATAGTACGGCAATTTGAAAGGCAACAACAACAACAACTGATAACCCACTGGTATGAATATCGGCTCCGTTGTTTGAGTACTGCCACTTTGGTGGTTCTTGGTTCAAATCCCAGTCTTATTTTAACTTTTATTTATTTTTATGTTGGTGTTAGAAATTAATTGTCAAATGCTTCAATAGTGAAGAGAAACATCGGAGTCTGGCCATAGTGGTGGTCGCAGGTTCAAATATAATCAATACTGAAGCGCGTTTCTTACTTTCTCGTTTTATTTTTATGTGTGTATTACAAATTAACTAGCACGTGCTTTTATAATTAACGGCAGTTTTGTTAAACCTTAATGCCTTAGTGTTCTCAAAAATGCAATAGTACCATTAAAGGTACCTAGAGGAAATGCACAAAAGAATTCTAGTACAAAGAGGTATTTCTTTACTGGAAGTAGTGTCCGGAATGCAATATGTTCCGATCGGGATCGAACAAAAGTTAGTCCAATCGTGCTTGTAGTAATGCATCGATCGGGAACAATAAAGAATTTTGTCTTAGTTTTTCAAGTTTTTATCCACACGTTTTGAGTATTTTCTGTTCTGGAATTTTGCAATCCATTTTCTAATAAGTTACAAAGAAGATTCCAGCAATCCATTTTATACTCCTTTCCTGATAAGCCACAAAAAATAATATACAAAATTATTAATAATTATAAAACCAAAAAACTTATTTTTTAAAGTAAAATAACAAGGGAAGTAATTTCACTTCCACAACTTAGATGAATCCAACGACATCTCAAAAATATATTAAAATCCGTGTAGCCGCTTGAGATGTGTCGTGCCAAGGAATGAGCCATACGAGTATATACGCTCCAATAACATTACCCTCTGTAGTGGGGTAACAATATAACAATAAACCATGGACATCTGTAATCAACCTCAGATAGGATTAGATATTCCTACCTGAGGTCGGCCACAGATGCGCCGCTACCCCTGAGGACTAAGCTGGAACGCCTCGGAAAAGTCTGTCTCCCATAAAAGGGTGTGGCCCTTTAAACCGGAACACAGCAGCGCTTAACACTGCTGTTATTAGGTAGAAATAGGTGTGGCGGTGGTGCCGCCGGAGTCGAACCACAAAAGGTTCTACCACCTTCAACAACATTTATATTTAACAATAGAAATAATAAATATTCACATTTGGAGTGTGCATACTTTTAGACTAGAAAGTTAAAAAAAAGTGTACGTTTTATGACATAGTACTAAAAAGTAGAAAATAAATTTAAATGAGACACATGCTGCGCAATCGTCAAATATTATGTTTACCTATTGTTTAGATTTAATGCATATTGCGACTATTTCCTAGTTAAAAACTGAAAGTCGTTTTACTCAAGACATTTTCAAAACTAAAATCTTTCAACTTTTTAAGTACGAGGGAAGGAAGCATCTGTGCTTTACATACATATGTAATTTGGTGGCAAAAATGTAAAATTCATTTCACTTTGCACTTTGTAAAGGTCGAGAATTCTGAGATGCGAACCTCATTACATCACAGCTTTGCAAATGCAATATGGGACTCATTGCAGAGCTACTGACAAATGTGCCAAATGAAAACCGAAGTTTCTGTCGACTGCTAGATTAGAGATGACGAGAAACTGCTAAATAATCGTGAAATTATTTTCAGAATAACGACTTTTAAAAAACAGCAGCAGCAGTAGTACTAGTAGTGGTGATGGAAGTAAGATAAATGTGTATAGTACTTCATTAACC
Organism: Epargyreus clarus clarus; assembly: GCA_014595695.2. Lineage (NCBI taxonomy): Eukaryota > Metazoa > Arthropoda > Insecta > Lepidoptera > Hesperiidae > Epargyreus > Epargyreus clarus. The sequence goes on along the minus strand of JACTTY020000030.1, from coordinate 1,139,699 downwards.
TTCGAAAGATGCAATGGAGGGAATAAATAGAATCTAGTGGACAGGATAGCAACAGTACAGAAGTGGTAACAATAAAATACTTTCAAAAGCTGCGGTAAAACTTTTCTCCGTAAATAGAATTTCACTTCACACTTCACAGTATTAGTACCAACATAGTATTATTCAAAGTATCACTAGTGGTTATAGAACTTCACGTCATAGTCCTAGTGATGGCAGTAACACTGGTAGTACTAATACTAGTGTTAGTAATAGTAGTTGCAGTAGTAGCAGTAGTAATGACGGTAGTGAAATACTTTCAAAAGCTGCAGCATAACTGTTCCGCGTAAATAGAATTTCGCGTCACTTTTCGAGAAGCGCGTGTTCAAATACACGCCGAAGCGCGTAGCCCCTGACAGCGGAAAGTTAAAGCTACATTTGTGGATGTAGCTACATATTAGCTAGATTTGTAGATGTAACTACATTAATCGTGTTGTGTTACGTTCTAGTTCTAGTTCGTCTACGTGACTCGACGCCTGTTATTTTGTCGTGTAGCGAAAAATTCCAATAGTCTTTCATTATATTTTTTTCGAGATTCGACAAAATTGCTTTCGGTGTCCGCTGTGATGGTGGAGTTTCAAAATTGCTGAAATGAAAGGTTTTAATAATCCTACGTCTACGGGTAGATACATAGGTAATGATAAAATACGTATTAAATAAAATCATTGCCTATTCATAGCATGTAATGTGATTATTCAAATCAATTCAGTAGTTTTGCAACTTTCGGATCTTTTTTAAAGCTGCATACATTTTATCTGATGATAAGTAATATCTGTCATCTGCAATAAGGATTTGAGTCCTACATAAGGTTGCCCATAAATTCATCCCTACTTATACTTCAAGCTGGTACGTTTCGTGCAACTGCACCCACTTTATCTACCACATTTATCTATTTAAATCTGAACAGTATCACTGTTGTCTTAAGGCATCAATAAGTATAATTATAGTATGGCGGGACTAAACGCCCGTTTAACATAACGTATGGATAAAAATAACTGCTGATAGAAAGATAAAATCTCATCTAAAATGTGGATACGATTTTAATTGATTCCCAACCGCAGGTACAAACTAAATGTGTTTATATAAGGTTGTAAAGAGTCATGGCCATTTGTTATTTGTGTTACGTATGGTACGGAGCAATAGCTATTCTACAGTTCATTTATTTTAAGAATCCAGCCGCTGGGTATGATAACAATGTTTTCGAGTGTGGTGCAATGCATGCAAAATATTGGTTTTCATATCTGTATGTAAATAGAAATTGGACAGTAAATAACTTTTTTGATGACGATTAAGTTTAAATAAAAATTATCTTCATTTACCTAGATAGAATTTCAAATGGTGTATAGCTAATTTATAAGATGTAAACAAATAGAATTATCGACCACAAAAGTTTAACCACCTTTAAGTATTTTGACAATAGCGCCACATATTGGGACTAAAAGTTTATGTAGTTATTGTTTTATGTAGATACTAACCATAGACACACTTACAAAATTTCTTTAAACAATTTCGAGTCGTTTCACAGTTTAGTATACAGGGATATTTATCATTACTTCCCAGATTTTGATCCTTATAAGCAACACTATCAAATAGTGGAATAATATAGAGGTGTATTTTTTTTTCAAAATGGACTCGTTCGGTTCCCGGCAAGGGAAAAATTATTTTAAAAAAGTAATGATGCAGTTTTAGTTTTTATCAAAATCGGCCTCGTAACTCCTTTCAGCATTTTTCGCTTATCCTTATAGTTTTGGTTTTGGCCCTGAAGGCCCGTTTGAAAAATTCACCCTGTATATATAGTTTAGTAGGAAATATAAATGCAATCGCAACCTAATATACATAATTACAAAAGACCCGGCAAACGTTATGTTGCCATGTAAATAAAAAAAATGTTAAGGGTGAACAACCCTTATCACTTAGGAGTATGAAAAATAGATAATAGCCGATTCTTAGATCTACTGAACATGCATATAAAATTTGGTGAAAATCGGTAAAGCCGTTTCGGAGCAGTACGGTAACTAACATTGTGCCACGAGAATTTTATAGATAAGATTAGGTGCTCTTAATAAGTTGATCATAAAATAAATAAAACAATTTTTTTTGTCGTAAATATTTACGAGTACCGTCCGCCGTCTCCAATCAACACATCTCAATTATGGTTCTGAACTCAGACTAAAAGAGAGAGAGATTGTCTTGTGGAATGATTTATTAAAGCACAACTTCGACTTGTGTGAAACCCTTATCCCATTATATTCCCTAATGCTTACTTTTTTTTTCAAGTATCCGACAACGTAAGGGAGTGATCTCCTGAACCATGGTTTTTACATGTATTTCGCTGAAGATCATATGAAAACATTATCCAAATTGAACGTAACTTTCAGTAATATATATTAAATATATTTATATATTGAATATTAATGTTCATCGAACTCGTTTTATTACTTTATAATAAGTCAGCAGACAACACAAAAATCTAATTGAACTGTCGCGTCCAAATAATGGAATTCTCTAAATAACACGACTTTTGCCACTAAATTGATTTAGCATAGTAAAGTTAAGTTGTATCGGTCCCCATACATAGATAAACTTATTTCATACACACAAGCGACAATTCTATCCAAAATTCATATACTGCATAAATCCGCAGAATTTAATGCTTTAATAGTTCATGAGGCTATGTAACAAATCTTTGTGTTTTGTTCTGAGGTTGTAAATTAGTAAACGGGTTTGTCGGTCATTTCGGTGACAATACATTTATTATAAGAACCTTTTAAAGGTCAATGTTATTCGTGGATGATGAGTGTTATTTTTATTTGTTATTGTGTAACAGGGATCTGACCTTTGTAAGTACTATTAATCTCAATTAAATTACTTTTGTAATTACGAACTTGCCGCTAAAAGCTTATTGTTTTCGAAATAAAAAGTCTCTTTGTTATGGTAAAGATTTAATCTTATATATAGAATTCTCGTGTCACAATGTTAGTTACCGTACTCCTCCGAAACGGCTTTATCGATTTTCACCAAATTTTATATGCATATTCAGTAGGTCTGAGAATCGGCTACTATTTATTTTTCATACCCCCAAGTGATAAGGGTTGTTCACCCTTAACATTTTTTTATTTATACGGCAACACAACGTTTGCCGGATCACATAGATACATAGATAGATAGATAGAATACTCTATATTGCACACTTACAGTTGAATTTAAATAATAGCAAAATACATACACAGGTCAAACAGTATGCAATAGGCGGCTCAGCTAATTCTTATATATTTTTGTGTGGTAAAGAGATTTTTTCCTGTAATAGTAGGGGAGACCTAGGATAGTTGTGTCAATTTTCACTTTAAGGGACCTAGGAGAGTTGTGACAGGCTGTCACAACTCGCCTAGGTACTCAAAATAGCGACTTGGTCGGAATAATAATTATTTTTTTAAAAACCAAATACCAACACAAAATATCAATGCCACGCTTTAAAACTTGAATAACCATTCAACTGAACAAAAAATTACAGAGCAGTATATATGTAATAGGACATGATCAATATTAAATCGAAATTTGAAGGAATAACTTACTTTTCGCGTTTTTTTTGCACCTACACGTCATAACTTCGCAACTGTTTTTTGTACGCTGTCGGCGGGTACTAAGTCAAGTAGTAGCTCTCTAAAGCGACAAATAAGTGTAGTTACCAGCTCGCTAACTATTGTAGGTAGGGAGAAATCGTCTTTGTCACAACTCTCCTCTGTCACAACTGTCCTAGGTCTCCCTTAATCAACAGCTTTGCAATTATTATTACCTCTACTATTTTCTATAATATTGAAGGAGCCAACGAGCATGCAGTGCAACTGATAATAAGAAGCTACTGCCGCCCATGGACATTGGACATCTATAATCAAACCCCAATAAAATTCGATTTCTATGAGGTTGGCAACAGATCCGTTACTACCCCTGCCTTACACCCTTCCAGAATACAGCAGCGCTTTACACTGCTTACATCTTTGGAGTCATACTACAAGGGGTTGTACCACCTAAAATGAATACTAAAACATAAATAACACATACATTGAATAACAGATCAAGAAAAATGTTTTAAATCGAGAAAATAGAGCGCAAAATGCTAAAGGGTTAAAACGAATACAAACATTTAAGCTTCCGAGGTCAATTATAACCACGGCATTAGCGGTTAACTTTACACTCTGCAAAAAGTTTCAAAAGAGAAACTAATTTGTTTAGTTAACTTAATCGAAGTGAAATAAGTGAATATACACTTGCTGTGATTAATATTTTATTTGCAAAGTAATTAATTAAAATTATAACCTTAAATTATATTAATTTAAATTATTATCTTTGTATGTAAAAAGTTTGATAGTGACATGTTATGTGACTTTAATGTCTTAGAAGGTTTGAGGTCATTTTATTTTTATTTGAATATATAATATATTAAAATAAAAATATGTATGATTTCTATCGCTGCGGTAGGCTTCCACATAAATGTTTAAGTAACATAAAAACCGTATTAATGTATATTTTACCTGGTAGAGCTCTTCGTGGTTCTAGTATTTTTACCGCCACGTTATTATTAATGTTCTAACAGTGCTAATATGTTTTAATTTGAAGTGGTGAATCTTGTATAAATATAAGAAGAATTTCAAATTAATTTTCAGGAGAACAAACTTATCTGCCAATCGTAGGACCACTATAAACCAATTGTAGCAGTTACCCCTTACCTTCACACTGCAAGTTAGTAACTACATGTTTATATAAAAATAAATTAAGATTTTATTACATAGTTGACGTTATCACTAAACTTAGCTACGTAAGTAGGTATATATATCCCTTTAGTGTGGTAAACGTAAACCACAGCGCCGCGGAAGGGCGACCTTTAACCTTAACTTGGTTTTAACTAAACCATTACAAACAATGATTTTAAATTTTACTATGTAACGGGAACTCACGATATGCGGTTTTTTTAATTTCTTTGCCGATATTTCGACCCACTAAAATTATATTATTATGAAGTATGATACTTTTATAGGTATATTTTGTTGTGTTCGATATAATTAAATTATACCTATCATATCTATGAGTATTTGCTTGGTTTGCCTCGTAACAATTTTGTCCTAAAAATAAGGAAAACCTCGAGAAATAATACAAGTATACTGGATAATAGTTTATTCAGTAATAAGTTATATGTTAAAAATAGAAATAATTGATTATGCGTAATCATATGAACATGATTTACTCATATGTACATAGATATATATTATTATGTATTATTATTATTCATTCGTGTGAGCTAATCTTAACATTGTATGCATCCTTGTGGCGTTGTCGCTAATAGAATGGACCTTAGCCCCTTCAACTTCAACGAATTCCTGAATTAAAAAAATATTTACTTTCATAACGATAGTTTTATGATTAATGAATATTTTTTATCGTCATCGTTGACTTTATAGTAATAAACCGGCATCAATGAATAGTACAAAAATGATCTCGATGAAGTGGTGTAAGTGTGAAACGGTGTTCAAAGTTTTAAATTAATATCTTGACAATGTCCACTCTATATACCTATGTATTTAATCTCTGGCAGAAATTAACACATAACACTGACATGATATATATGTATACCCACTTATGTATCATGTTCAAATAAAAAACTCACCATTGTTACTATTGGGAACAACGTACCCTACGACATTTTCACGGAAACAATTGATTACGTTATAAATATTAAACGAAACGCCAAGAAAAACTGCTGCTCGCTCATAACTTATTCTACGATTTTATTTCATTCCATTCGTTACGTTTTCCACTTGACTCCTTGAATCTTTACCTTGCCTCTTTCTTCTGGGTGTAGAGATGGTGAGCTATTGCGTGAAGGTGTGGAATGGCACAAATGGCACTACGGCATTACTGTCAAGTAATATATAACGTGACAGCACATAAACGTAAGGGTCACGTCCTATCAACATATTTGCAACTGATGAGACTGCCTGAGTCTGTGTGAGTAATAGAATAGTGAAGGAAATGTTTCCCGTTATATTTTAAATTACAGACGTAGAATCTAGTGCTATATTTATAAATAGAATGGCGAGAGTATTCCTTGAATGAAACCAGTAAGAATTCTATTGCATTGTAGTCCGCTATAAACCAACTTTTGCCTAAAACAGTTAGAAATTTGTCAATAATTTTGGCAGGCAAACAATAGTTAAAATTGATTATTTAATAACGCATGTATGATGACCTATGTAGCAGAGGATACACCATATTGGTCCACGCTTCTGATTTGTTTCCTGACAGATGAATATTTAAATTATGATTTCTTTTTTTGTTTTTTTTTTGTTCTGCGCGTTGGTATGTTTATTGTGTGTATTCACGGCTTTCATGATAAAGGCATCCTAGTGTAGAGCTGCGAGTATCTAAAATGTAATCTTATATATAAAATTCTCGTGTCACAATGTTAGTTAACGTAGGTACTCCTCCGAAACGGCTTTACCGATTTTCACCAAATTTTATATGCATATTCAGTAGGTCTGAGAATCGGCTACTATCTATTTTTCATACCTCTAACTGATAAGGGTTGTTCACCCTTAATTTTTTTTTATTTATATGACAACACAACGTTTGCCGGCTCAGCTAGTATTAAATGAAAACGTTAAAGAGTGCGACTTTATACAATCTTGGCAATGAAATGCAAAGCATTTCATTCAGTGTCGCCACCTCAGATAGTTGAAATAAATAGCTCGTGATAATGCGATCGTAAATTATCTGCTATATTTCTGAATTTATGAATAAAATCGCAATTGTTGCGACAGACCTACATAGTTACGTTTGCTATAAACTGCTTCTTGTGGCTTATAAATTCTTCATGGTGTTTTCAAATAAACAGTACTTTGGGTACGTTAGTACTATTTTGAGTTTTATTAATTTAACGAGCTTTTGCCTGCGGCTTCGCTCGCGTTACGAAGTAGTATTTTCATCCCCTATTTTATCCCCTTGGGGGTAGAATTGATCAAAATCCTTTCTTAGCGGATGCCTACGTCATAACATCTACCTGCATGCCAAATTTCAGCCCGATCCGTCCAGTGGTTTGGCCTGTGCGTTGATAGATCACTATGTTAGTCAGTCACCTTTGAGTTATATATATTTAGATAACATTTAAATAAGCATTTAACTAGGGAAACGTTGACCGATGTTGGTCAACTTTGTCCCCCAAATTTGGACTGTCAGACATTCTTGGTCCCCACGGCAAAACTGTCCAACATTGTTAAATACCTATTATTAGACTGCAGCAGTACCACCACTATACCCGTTTCTGCGTTAAATCAGGAATAAAGCATTGCTATGCTTTGATATGAAGTAATATCTTTGGTAGGCATCCCTCTTGAAATCAGATATACTTCACTTGGCGCTGGAACTTAGTCCTGAAGAGTAACAATGTATTTATGGTCGATCGCGAACAGGGCACGGTACTTCCGATTGATCACAAATGTACATAAACCCAATGTCATTTCACTGACGTCTCCTGTACCCTTACCATGAGTTTTTACGTTTTGACATTGGCACATACAATTTTTAAGTTCTGATATAATCCGCTAGGGGCACTGATTGGAAATTGTACGGGCCAATATGTAAACGAATACCAAAACAGTTATATTTGTCAAAACGTAAAAACTCATGGTAAGTTTACGGGGCACGGTACTTCAGATTGATCACAAATGTACATAAACCCAATGTCATTTCACTGACGTCGCCTGATTGCTACGTTAAAAACATCAATTCAATAAAAATCTCAAAACTATAGGTACGTATAAATGCATATCAAAGTAACCATTGTATTGCAGCACTGGAATCGAGTTAGCGGCGCGATAGACTCGACGGCCGGCGCCGAATTGATTGACCTGTCACAAGTCGCGATAGATAAACTACATATATGAGTAAAAACTAAAAACTAGTCATATTATTGTGGATCTCCTTTCCTTAAAATGAAGAGTCGCTTGTGGTGTCTTCCTTTACCGTTAGAACAAGATATGTGTTTGATTTCGACGCATTGATTTTTTAAAATATTAGGTCATTGAATTACATCGTATTCAAAGTTACACACACATTATAATTAACAAAATCTAGATTAAAATATAAATAAGGCATGTTAATACAAAATTATAATCCGTAAAATAATAGAAAATTTGATATTATTAAAAAAACTTCAATTTGAAATATGCGACCACGGTGTATAGATAAAATGCATGCATTGCTTCAGCAGGCATCATCTGTAAAATTATTTTGTTGTGTCGAATGCAGACACATGGCAGACACAGTGAATAATCATTTCGTAGTTTTTAAAGGCCTGTTGTAGTGCCGCATTTTCTAATGAGATTTACTTGTGAGACATTTTCGTGGAGTTAAAAGAAATCACTAATAATTTTATTATCGCCATAATAATATTTCCTGTTTTAGTAAATTATTTTTAAGTGTTTTTTTGTTTTTATGACAAATAGTATGGTATTTCAAATCTTTGTATTTTTACGCCTGTATTTCAATTTATTTAGGCACTCGTATCTACATTCTATACAGTCTATGTGTACATTTATAAAGAGATTTCCGTTTAAGAAACGAATTAGCAACAACAGAAACAGCAATAAAGACTTTATGGATCTCGTTAGATCCTGAACGTAAAGCGGTAATTGAATCACTTATAGGTTTCGCTTCTGAATCAATTTACGTTTTTACGGCGTTACGTTTTATTATTTGTGGAAATTGTACACTCGTGAGATTTCATACTTATCACGGTTTTCAAAAAAGTGACACAAAATAGATGTAAAATAATAATAGAATAATGTATGTTACTATTTTGTGAAAAACAATTTTACAATATCCAGGGAGTCATGTTTGTCTAGAACTATCAATTTTTCACTTTTTTTATATTCTATTTTTAAATTTTCATTCTAATAGAAGTGGAAATTATTTGCTAGTTAAGGGAATTCGCAATAAAATGTTTTGAATGAATAAATATTGTTTGCAATAAAATAATAAAGAAACCATTAATTATTAATAAAATTACGTACTGCACAAACTTAAAAAAAAAGAAACCGTTCACATTCTATAATTGTCAGAAGTGGGATTCGAACCCACGCCCATAGAAGTGGACTGCGACCTGAACGCAGCGCCTTAGACCGCTCGGCCATCCTGACGTTGCTAATAGTTTCGAAAGTATTATATACTTTCAGTAGATTCCAATACAATGGCGTAACTGTAGCGTGGTAGGACTGGCCAAATACCACGGGCCCCCGACCGGACCGGGCCCCTGGCCCTAGAGACTGCGAGCTCAAATGACTTTAAAAATTTAGATATTTGCATAAAACAGCGAAAAAAATGTTTATTTATTGGTATGTGTACGAAAAAAAGTCGCCAGGAACAAACAATAACTAAAGTACGATCCGTGAGCGAAAAATGTATATAAGACTGACGAGTTTCCTTAGGGCCCCATGCGATAAATTTGCCACGGGTTTCATACGGTATAGTTACACGAGTGAATACAGTTTTTTCTTATTACTTAAATAGATTATTTGTGTCTTTCTGATTTAATGGGTTACGAAAACATACTTGTCCGAGGCGTTACAAGCCTTCAGGAGAAGCATCTCATTTGCGACTGAACTCAGATAGGAGTCTAAATTTATCTGGGGTTGTATAAATATCTATGAGCGGCAGTGGCCACTAACCACCAGGTTAACTATTATTAGGCTGCTTGTTTTTTACTTCTATATTTAAAAAAGAAATTATAAGCATACAGTCCCTATTGTAGCAAATAGTCTTTAGCAGGGCGTTCTTTTGGTGAATAAACGCCATCATCGGACTTCTGTAATCAATCCCAAATAGGATTGGAGTTCTGTTTAATATCAATCACAGTAGTCTTCGGAGTTGCAACGTATCTGATTCTGGTTTCAGGTAGACCCCCTGTTCAGTATTTCGTACTAGCTGAAATACTTATATAAAAAAATAAATGATAAATTCAAAATTTGTAATTTGACGTTTCTGTCATAATATACATAAATCGGACAGTCATTGCTCTGATCGAGTCACGGGACGGTATATAAGTTTCATGGAGTGTCTCGGGAGGGCTCATTCGGAGAATGCGAGTGTGTGTGCCGCATCACGGCCGACTGGTCGCCAAGGGAAGTAGACGGCACAACTCATCGGTATTTATATTCTTTTTCACTTGCATTATTACCATTTTCACAAGAGTTAAAAAATTACATTTCGGCTACAAACCAGCTACCTGAAAATCATCCCTGTTTTAAGTAGTTATAAATGTGATCGGCGGCAGTGACAACTTATCATTAGTACCCTTACCATGAGTTTTCAAAACATCCCACAATTGTACGTTACGTTTACTCAATCCATTATTCTGTTCCATTTGCTTAGTAGACTGAGTAAACGTAACAATAAGTAAGTGCTCAAGTCACACATGTTCGCAAAAAAAGAGAGACAGAAAATAAATCACCATTTTGTCAATTTAGAAATTTAATGTTACGTTATTCACACTATAGTTCTGATACAATACGCTAGGGGCGCTGATTGGAATTTTTATGGGCAAATACGTAAACAAATATCAAAACAGTCATATTTGTCAAAAGGTAAAAACTCATGGTAAGGGTGCAGGTGGACTGCAAGCTCGTTTGCTGCTTCGATTCTAAAAAATGTTGACCTTTAGCCCTTGTTATGCATACGAGCGCAGCTTTCCAAGTACGAATAGGTGACCTAGAATTCTCAATCCTTTTTGAGAGACGGTATGCAACACGACATTGAATAAACTTTATTACTATGGAAATAGAGTTCGTTTTGGAGGTAAAAGAAATGTTTTATGCAAACTTCAGGAAGTTATGTTTTGGGTGTCGATGAAATTGTAATTGGATATGGTTTGTTAACGATCGTAAAGGTTTCTGTGCTTATTTGATAATTAAACGAATATGACCCGTGTTGAAATGTGCATAGGGTCCGTAACAGGATTGAAGATCGACGATCAAACAGACCGCAAACTGTGTGAAGCGTCGTTATTTGGTTTGAAGGGAAAGCCATTCCTACTAAGTTTGTTATTAATAATCTATCTATCCATTTTGCTTGCTAATAATCGACAAATGGCAACTTGTTGAAGAAATAGTTAAATGTCTATGGGAAGCAAAACATGGTGTGGTAAGAAAGAAATTCGTGGGAGATTATACAAGGCGTTCCAACTTAGTCCTGATAGATGCATAGCAAAACATTTATAATCGACTTCGGCAGGATTCTCATCTTATCTAGGGCTTATTACAGATATCCATGAGAAGCAGTGATAACATGTCATCAGGTTTTTTAATAATATAGGAGTAGCAGCCGCATGCAGTCCATCTGGTGATAGGTGGCTACCACCGCAAATGAATATCTGTAATCAACCCCAGATAGGATAGATTCCTAAATGAGGTCAGCCACAGATGCGCCGCTACACTTGAGGACTAAGCTTGAACGCCTCGGAAAAGTATGTCTCCTTTACCACACCCTTGAAAGCAGAATACAGCAGCGCTTAACACAGCTGTTGTTAAGCAACAACAGGTGTGGCGGTAGTGCCGCTGGAGTCGAACCACAAAGGGTTCGGCCACCTTTAAACTGTATGCTTCTTTGCAACTCCTATATTATGGAAAAAAACTTGCCGTATGCTGTTTGCTATTTTTTTATTATAAAAAATCTTGCTACTATATTAGTGATACGTAATCGGGCTATAATGGAGGCAAAATGTAATTTATCATGTTCCAAAGTTGCGTACGCTTATCTAAGTAATTGGCTGATGACTATCAAAGCAGATTTCATTGAACCCAATATGAGATTTTCCATTTAATATTTATGATGTGGTCATTATTGGCTTGATTACATATTTATAAGCAGGCCTTTTAATTTGTGCATTATAAACTTGCGAGATCATTGATATACTACGTATTTTTAGATTTGTCTCTATCTAACTCTAAAGATAGATTTTGTTTATTTTTTCCACCTGAGGAAGGTAATGTTTTTCAAGCGTAATTTATGTGTCTTATTCTTTAGTAAGCCTTGGAATCGATACAGCATGACAAACAAATTGAAACAAAGGTAGAGATTTGATTTTCCTGTATTAGGTAATCAAGATATGAAGCTATCTTTCAATTGTTATATCTTTATTGTTAACCTCATAGTTTTATTTATTATTATTTATTTATTTTTATCTGTCTATAGAAATGTATTTATAATGGTTGGTAATAAGTGTAATTGGTGCATAACCGTTCTTCTTAAAATTAAACAATAACTAAATAAATAGTTAAGTAATTATCGACTTTAAAGTGAAAAGTGGTACGATATAACTGACTTTGCCCTACTTTCTTGTGATATATTATTTGAGTGAAAAAAGAACGAGCATGCAGCCCACCTGGCGTTAAATGTTCAGGTAACCTTGGGCACCTGATGCTTACCTACTAAAATTGGACAGATGGCGGATTTTGTTATTCCTGGGAAGTGAATTTGAACGCTGAAATACTACATAACTGCTGCAGGAATAGGCATCAGATTGCAAGAGCGATCGTAGGTGGAAAAACCCTTTGTGGTTCGACTCCGGCGGCACCACCGCATCACCTATTTCTAACCAATAACAGCAGTGTTAGGCATTGCTGTGTTCCGTTTTGAAGGGTGTGGTAAGGGAGGCAGACTTTTCCGAGGCGTTCCAGCTTAGTACTCAGGGGTAGCGGCGCATCTGTGGCCGACCTCAGGTAGGAATATCTAATCCTATCTGGGGTTGATTACAGATGTCCATGGGCGGCAGTAGCCACTTACCATCAGGTGGACTGCTCGTCTGCTACTCCTATATTATAAAAAAAGCGCGTTTACATAAAATGTTAAGTACACGTTAGTTGGCAGAGAGAATTTGGTTTGAGTTAAACTGGCGATAAACTGTACAAGGTTACTTAGCGCAATTTTCAAAGCGAAAAGAAAAAGTTTGAGCGTAAACTTAAATGTTGCACCTCTAGATGAAATTTCCAAAAGCCACTACTGAGAAGGTGAGGCGAGTTACGTAATTTGTGTGGGAATGGTGCTGTTCTTTTGAAATTTCTTTAACATATTTGTTCAGTTTTTGACTTGCCGAAAAAGTGTCAATAATGATTTTAATAAATGAAATAAACATTTTCATGTCCCTCTGCTGGGGATGGATTGTTGTGCGATAGTGTTCAATCCGTGCGCCATTGTCCATGAAGTAATAATAGAAATGTGTATTTTTCAAAATGTACTTCGTACTCCGACTAGAGTTTAAATTATACAGTTTTATATTAATATCGGCCCCGTAAATCTTTTCTTCCACTACCTAATCCTCAGTTTCATATTCGACTATCCACACACGCATTTGAAAATTCACCCCGTATATTTTTACTCGGAATTTTCATTGGCAGTGTAGTGCGTTTGGCAGGCCAGTCGCCGAAGACTGAGTGCTACTATTAGAGAGGCATTCGTTTATATCGTTTTCAGCTGCATATTTATGAACAATATTAGAGAAATTTGTGTAACAAAACAATCAGTGTACTAATATTTTTTCTACATTTTTTGATATGTCATTTTCACTATTGGATCGCTGTGAACTCATTATTGTCCTTCTACTGGGCACACATCAGAGAGGAGTTAGTCCATAGTCCACCGCGATGACCAAGTACGAGTTACTACACTTCACACATCCTTGAAAACTTTTGAAAGAACTCTCAGGCTTGTAGGTTTCCTCACTATTTTTCCCTCTGGCGTTATAGCAAGTAATAATCAATTTGTAACACGCATATAATTTTGAAGAATCAGAAATCGGGATTCGAACCTTGGAAAATCACTGCTTATCACGTTCCTTAAATATATTTGTCGAATATTTATCACAAACTACACACAAAAAACTCAGTCTGAAAGTTAAAACAAAGTCACTTAGGAGGTATTCACCTGACTTTGAAGTCACTTTCGCGAGCTTCGATGCAAGCTTTTGATTAGATAGAGAAAGCTTTGCTGACGTAAAATTAATACCTTACCAAGATATCTTGCGTGGCACGTATTTAAACTTAGATTAAGCTTAATTTATATTCACGAATTTCTACCCAGACACCTTGAAGTTACACTAATATTATATTCTGAAAACATTATTTTTGTCTAAACGCGCTAATTTCTATAAGTACCAACCGGATTTGAAAAATCATTTTTTTTAATTTAATCGGCAATTTATAGATGATAGCTTTGGGTTATGTAACGAATCTCTACGAAACTGTTTTTAAACGCGAGTTAGACCATAATTGAATTACCACCCTTGAGAACATTTTTTATAAGAACGGTCGTGCGTTTTACGTCTCACGATGTTCTCCGTCACCGTTTCAGCAAGTGATAATTAATTTCTAATACGCACATAACTTGAAAACTTGAGTAACTTGAAAAATTTGCGTACCTAGGATTCGAATGAGAAGCTGCGTTTCTAACCAGCCTATCAAAGCTTCTAGTATCATGTTGCAATAAGTAATATAGTGCCATATTATATTGAAGCATTAACAGTTTCGGAAGCCAATTATGATAACTAATTACCCGACTGCCAAGGAAGGGTTATGTTTTTCGCGCGTATCTTGTATGTTTGTCTTTCTTTATTTGATCCGATCTAACAAACGGCTGGATGAATTTCGACAGGTAAGATGTCATTATATACGTCCCAATGACCCGAGTGTCCTTAGATAGGTGTTAGAAAAAAATAAATAAAATGGCGGATTTTTGGCGCGAAATAGTAACACTTTTAAAAAAAAAAGCTAACCGAACCTATCGAATAGGATATCAAATGAAAGAAAATGAAACGGAGATTATAAAAACATATTTGTATATATATAAAACATCAAGGTGACTGACTGACGTACTAACTAAATGACTTTTTCATTTTTTAGAAATCAAAGTACAGCCAAAACTGCTCAACTTAGAGTTCTGGAATTTTGGACAAAGGTTCGCTATATAGCGTAAATAAGTACTAAGAAAGGCCTTTTGGAAATTCTACCCCTAAGAGGGTAAAATGGGGGAAAACAGTTTTTTTGAAATCCTTTAATTTTGAAGCAACTGCTACAAAATTTAGTATTTGGCTTTCTGGATACGAACAAGGACACACCTATTTATCCCCATCCGAAAAATTAGCCCCGTAGAGGGTAAAATAAGGGTTAAAAGTTAATTTAAACAATCGTCAATTTAGAAGCAAACACTATGAAATTTTGTATTTGGCTTTTTGGATAAAAATAATGTAATTCTACCCATTACGAGGTAAAATAATGACCGGAACTTTGAATTACTAAAGTTATATATTTTATGGAGCGTAAATGATGGATTGTTTTTGCGAAATAGTAACACGTTTTAAAAAAGTTAACCAAACCTATCGAGTAGGATATCAAAATAAAGGAACTTAAAAGAGATTACACATACATTATATAATATATACATATATATACTCATCGAGATGACTGTCTGACTACATGAGTAGTGTTGGTGTGATAAAGATCAACGCAAAGGGAAACCGCTGAACTTTAGAGTTCTGGAATTTTACTCATAGGTTCTTTATATAGCGTAAATGAGCACTATGAGGATAAAATAGGATAATATTGTTTGAACATCTCTTGATTTTCAAGCAGATACCTACTATGAAACTTTGTATTTGGCTTTCTGGATAAAAATAATAAAACGCCTATTTCACCGTTTTTGGAAATTCTACTTCAGCTTTTATAGTGCAGTCGGGTTTTTTGATTTTTTAATTAATTACCCATAGTTCACATCCGCGTGCAAAGTTAGGCGCCGACCATAAAACAAGTGAACGTGAGTTTGATAAATGTTTGTTTCTTATTAGGTAACTAACACCTTTTGTTATATAAATTAATTCGTGGATTTTGATATGAAGGTGTTATGCGCCCGGTGATAATGACGGGGGTATGTTTAATTTTACTCTATGGTATATTTCATTTTCTGTACAGTGTGCCTCTTTATTATCTGTTAAACTATTTATTACCAAAGGAATTGTTCAGTAGTAGTAGTCATTGTTAATTGTATAATTGACAAGGAAAATTATGTATGTAGGTTAGTCCGCGTAAAACTGCTAGTCCGCTCTGAATATAGAAATGAATCGCGTCGCCATAGTAAATTGTATGACTACACCTGCTCGCAATAACTTCAAAGCAGACTCGCAATTTGGCGTGGACTATACTACAATTATGAAGTTTCATCCTGATCTAGAACAGAACTCAGCTGAACCGTGTAAGAATTAGACCAGTAAAATTCAAAATACTTTAATGATATTATGAAAAAAAATTAACACTATAAATCTTCTTAAATTAAAATTAATTTAAAGTAAGTAAATTAAATAATAAATTAAACTTATAAAATAAAGATGTCTTCCAAAACCCCCACTTGTGGCATAGTGCCCAGAACGCTGGCAGCGTTACCTCGCTGTACAGCGAGGCTATTTTTTTGGGCAAAAAAGCTGCCAGCCCTCTGACCAGTAATGTTTTCAAAAATACGTAACCTCACCACCGTCATTCTGAAATCCAATTTCAATTTATTCTATTGAATTTTTGATCGATTTTAAATTGTTCTTAAACTGAATATTTTTTCATCATACAGTTCAAAAATATATAGGTTCGTATTTATAGCGAAGTTGAGAAATTGTTTTACAAGTTGTCACGATGAAAGCGACCCTAAAAGTTTTGGGGTCGGTTCTCGGAGGGTCCTGATCAATGCCGCTTAAACAGGTTTATTTATTTATTTATTTATTAATAGAATCGCCAACATACTGTACACTTATACATTAAATATAAAACAAACTCAAGTAGGTATAAATCTAAGTGCCAGGACAATTATAGGCGACGACAGCATGCAAATTAACAAATGTCAATTATATAAAAGCTATGAATTAAAAATACAAATATTATTAAATTACATAACAAACATAATATTGTGAAGAAAAATAATAATAAAAGATGTTATTGAATAAATTGTCATTTCAAAAATAATCAAGAATTTTAAAAATATTGCAATTAGATTGAATTGAATTAATTAATAAAAAAAAAATGCATGGTGTAATACAGTTTAAATATACAGTACAAAGGTAAGTGAAATTTAAAATGTCATGTAAAAAATAAAAAATATATATGTATACGTTAAACAATATGACAGGTGAATTATATAATTACACTTCACACAGTTTCCTTTTAAGCTTGGCAATGCTATCTGAGAAAAGATCTATTTGAGTAGTTTTAGCAACATCATTATATTCTTTTATCAATCTGTTTAGAGGAGCGTTTTGGCCTAAATTAGATTTACTTGTCGAATAACTAAAAGTATTTAGTCTAGTAGTTCTTGGTAGTCTTTGAGGTATTGAGAAATTTAAACATGAAAGTAACTCAGATACATCTAGAAACCCATTCACCAGTTTTAAAAGGAACACAATGTCTAGCATACGCCTTCGATCCGCCAACGACTGCATCTTAAAAAAGGTAAGTCTATCTTCATATGATTTAAATGTTTTAGCCAAATTAAGTGAATAAATTAAATGCCATAGAAAACGCTTTTGGAGACTTTCTATCCTTTTGATATAAATTTTATATGATGGGTTCCAAGCAACACTGCAGTATTCTAACCCGCTACGTACAAAGGAATTGAATAATGTTATTTTAGTTCTAGGAGATTTAAAATCCTTACAGTTCCGTAAAATAAAACCTAACTTCTTGAAAGCTTTGGAACATATTAAATCAATATGGTTATTTAACCTTAATTTGCTATCAACCAATACTCCTAAGTCGGTGATTTGATTCACCTCCACCAATATATCATTGTTTATCTTGTATTTGTAATTATTTGCAAGCGTCATTTTACGAGTATATTTAATCGAGAAACATTTCGACACATTTAAATTTATATCATTCTCAAAACACCATGATACAAGACGGTTTAAGTCCTCCTGTAACAACACAGCATCCTTTGAAGAATCGACCGCTCTAAATAATTTGAGGTCATCAGCAAATAAATAGTATTCGGAGTGAAGAAAACAGTTTCCAATATCATTAATAAAGATGTTGAACAAAATAGGGCCAAGGTGTGAGCCTTGGGGTACACCTGAATGGGCTGAAAAGGATTGTGAAGAAAATCCATTTACTACAACCGAAGAAGTTCTATTCGCTAGGTACGATTTACACCAACTCAGCAAGGGTTCTGCTATTCCATAGGACGAGAGCTTGTGTAATAAAATTTTATGATTAACTCGATCAAATGCCCTGCTGAAGTCAGTGTAAATTGCATCAATGGATGAGCGATGGTCGAGTACTGAAGAGACTGAGTTGATAAAGCTTGTGAGATTAGTGGCAGTAGATCTCGCTTTCATGAAGCCATGCTGGCGAAGATTTATTAAAGGCTTGAAATGCCACATAAAAGAAGGATAAATCAACTGTTCAAAGACTTTAGCAAATATTGGGAGAATAGATATAGGTCTATAGTTTTTAACAAGGTGTTTTTCACCGGACTTATACAGAGGAAGAACTAATGCAACCTTCCAAGCGGAGGGAAAAACACCAGAACTTAAAGAGCTGTTGTAAATATAAGTTAAAGGTTGAACCAACGCAGATGCGCAAATAACTGCGAAAACCGACGGAATTCCATCAATTCCCGCGCCTTTGTATAAATCAAGTCTTTTTAATATTTTCAACACTTGATCATCTTTAAACTTAATAAGAGTCAGGTAGTCGTTCGTCAGCATGACTGTTTATTATGAATTTGTAAAAATATAATTTACAATAGAAATATTATGACAATTTTTATATTCGCAAAAGGAAAAGGACGTGAAATAAAGTTAAAGTAAATGTTTATACTAAAAAGTAAAAAAATCATGCGGTATTCATGATGATAAGTAGGTAGTCACTTTTTCGAGTGGTATATGGACATCTGTAGCCATGAAATAAGATTATACTACGACTAAGTTGGACTGCCTTAGGAAAATATGTTTTGTCTACCACATGTTTTTAAGCAGAACACAGCAGGGTTTGACAATCATAAATAGGGGTATTTATGGAATAAATATATTGTTACAATTTTAACCTTACTTTAACGTTACTTCGTATTTTAGTTGGTAAAGAGTAGATAACTATGCGAATGACTTTTTGAATCCATAGAAAATCCGTATTTAACATTAGATAAATTTAAGCAGATGTTAGAAAATAAATCTACGTAATTATTTACCATGGACATGAAACACTAAACAATACAAACAAAATTTGCATAGTTAAAATCCATTATGTTATTTAATTTTAATGTTCATTTTGGTAAAACCGATGAATCACGGTGCTGTTAGGGAGAACCGATTGTCATAGTTAGGCGGGTTCCATACTAACAACTTGTTCTCGACTAATATCGAAATATATGAATGTAAAATTATTACCTACATTAAATTTTTGACAATTTAATTAATTTCAAGATATGTAGCTAATTTTAAAATATAAATTAAAACGCAGCCTAACATAAATTTTAATACCTACACTTTTTTGCTGTATTCAAAAAACAATTGGTACTGTGAATATATTAATTTTATTTTTACCTTAAAAATTGTATTTATCGAAGCTGGTAGTTTCCTTTTGTTGATAACAGATAATATCACTGAATAAAATTAATTATTTTGTAGCTTTTAATTAATAAAGAATTGTCTGTTGCTTTTTTGCTGCAAAAATTAATATAATTAAATTAAATGCGTTGTAACAGTTGCTCGGGAACTTCGCATTTATGAATTTCGTATATCAAAAGTTGAAATAATACTTAAAAAGGTAATTTTTGGATTGACCCAATTCATCTCTTAATTATATCTGTTGTCGGGTACTTTCCCTTACACCAACATCTCGTTAGCCCATTACTTTCCCACTGCTGGGCACGATGTCTACACTTATTTATTTAAGGCTACAAGCTACCTGGCTGGCCAAGTACTGGTACACTTCATATACCTTTAAGAACTTTTTACTGGTAGTGTAGGTTTCCTCACGATATTTTTTTCACCATTTAAGGGAAAGTTAATTTCTAACATGCGAAACTTGATGAATGCTCGACGTTGCTCTAATACGGATTACCTTGATGTTGACCTGTGTGTACACTTCCTAAAATTACAATGACTTAGCTAGGGAAAGCTAATATTATGAAATTGGGGTGCCGTGGGTTTTTAGGAACTAATTGGTATGCCAACTATGTATGTCTAAAACCAAGTTATTATAAGAGATTTTTAAAATATCCTTGGAATTGATTATTTCAACGACAATTGGCTGCAACTATATTTTTAATAAAAATATCCGTTTTTATAGGATTAACATTTTTTTCTATGATTATTACATTTATAAATACATAGTGGTATTTTAGTTAAAAACAAATGTTTCTAATAATAATTAGCAAACTTGCTTAAGTTAAATATAATGAAAGAGGAAGTACGGCTTACGGTTCAGGAGAATCAACCTATCACTTATATCTGACGTCATCACATGTATGACGTCAGATCTTGTTACCACAAAGTAGGCTAAGACCTATCTATCTGACCTAGCCCATCGAGCCTCGATTGTACTAAGCGTTGCATGCATAATCTCTCTCAAGTACTCGCAATCGTTTCATATGGAGAATGCCGCGACTCATCAGCAAACACTGAAGTGTCTATAGAAAGAATTGAATTTGTCTGTCTGTCGCTTAAACATAGCTACGGTTTTCTAAAAGAATGTGTACGATTCGAAAACATGAAATAATATACCTTTAAAATGTTTATAGTTATTGTAAAAACGAAATTTTTAAACTTATTTAATAGTTTTATATCGCTAATGTTAAATAAATTCTAAATCTCCTGTATTAGACGGACATTTGACCCAAAAGTTATAATCGTTGCATTCCGTAAGATGTCGACTTTTCGAAAAAATCTAAAGCCTATTCTAGATCCCGTATTTTTAAACTATGCTCAGGGGCGAAAATGTAGAGTCACTTGTAGAAGGTCGCAAACAATATTCAGTTAACCCTGTACCTGTCCTAGTTAGCCACAAGTGTCTTTTCATAGTGCGAACCGTGTGAGTCACATACACATGTATATTTGAGAACTTTGGAGATACCAGGCGTTACGATGTTTAGAACCCTTTAAGCGAATCATACGAAATGCGTTGTGGATCGAACACTATACAGGCTGAATTTTTAAAACGGGCCTTCAGGGCCAAATCCGAAACTATAAGGATTAGCGAAAAATTGTGAAAGGAAATACGAGGCCATATTTGATAAAAACTAAAACTGCATCATTACTTTTTTAAAATATCTTTTTCCCTAGCCGGGAATCGAACGAGTTCATTTTTAAAAAAAATACACCTCTATATTATTCCACCATCTGATAGTGTCGCTTATAAGGATCAAATTCTGGGAAGTAATGTTACGTGACAAATTAAAGGAAAAGGAAAATTTTGAAGAAAATACATATTTTTCCATACATTGCCATACTAATCCTTAAGGATTATACATAACAAATGATTTATGTGTAATTCTTTAGAAACATACGTAAGTGATACCATTGAAGAATTTGTTGGTTAATCAACTAATTATTCGATGTTATAACAGTGACATACGGCTTAGTATGAGTAAGTAATAGTTTGGCAAGTAAATTACCGCCGTTTTTAGGATTTATTTTTTAATAAAAATAGATAAGTGATTAAATAGCAAATTGTTATTGTTTGTTTTTTATAACTACGTTTCAACAGTAAATATAATTTTCAGTAAAGATAAGTTGTTTAGTTATCACTCGGATTTGACTCGAAAAAGACATTCTCGCAAATTGTCAATTTTACATCTGTATTAAACGAAACTCGGCCCATTGCAAGTTAAATCTATTATAATGGTCCTAAAAGTAACCTTAACTAAGTCGGACATAAAAATATAAATTCTTGAAGAACAAAACGTCCATTTCGAATGATTTGAAACATTGAGCCAAAAAATTGTTAATACGCGAAATGTTTAAATTGATGAATGGCGGGAACTTTACTGCCAAATTAATATAAAACAATATGTATTTTCTTAAAATTGAGGCTTTTCTTTAGTTTGTCATTTATCATTACTTCCCAGATTTTGATCCTTATAAGCAACACTATCAGATAGTGGAATAATATAGAGGGTGTATTTTTTTCAAAATGAACTCGTTCGATTCCCGGCTAGGGAAAAGTTATTTTAAAAAAGTAATGATGCAGTTTTAGTTTTTATCAAAATCGGCCTCGTAACTCCTCTCAGCATTTTTCGCTAATCCTTATAGTTTCGGATTTGGCCCTGAAGGCCCGTTTTAAAAATTCACCCTGTATACTATTGACAAGCGCGGTTCCAGTTTGGGCTCACGGCTAGTCAGATATGTGAATATCGAATTTAGATCTACGTTCTGGATGAGTATGTATATTCGTCTTTACGTGTGTCATAAGTACCTAGTAAGCTGAAGGTGGTAGAACCCTTTATGCTTCGACTCCGGCGGCACCACCGCCACACCTATTTCTGCCTAATAACAGCAGTATTTTTCGCTGCTGTGTTCCAGCTAAGAACTCAGTGGTAGCGGCGCATCTGTGACCGACCTCAGGTATATCTAATCCTATCTGGGGTTGATTACAGATGTCCATGGGCGGCAGTAGCCACTTACCATCAGGTGGACTGCATGCTCGTCGGCTACTCCTTTATTATAAAAAAGTAATACAATCTTCAGTGTAGCTGTAAAACTGTTTAAATGTCTATGTGCATATTATTTTAGCATTCAAACGTTCCACTAGTATCGTACTACTGTCATTCGTAGCATTCGTATGCGTAAACACTGAATGTTTGTACACAAGCGCGTTGAACCCAAACATGGAATGCTAAAACAATTTACGCACTAGTTAATGAACCATTACATTAGCTGTGGAATCACATATGCCGTTTTATCAGCAATGTATGGAGCTATACTATATATACATGGCGGTGCGGCTTTGTATGATACTTTGCACGTTAATTTAGAATATAGAAAATGTGGTCATCTTATTGTTTTCAGTATCATAACATCAAAATTTGATAACGCAGTTTCTTAACTCTCTGAAACGCGGGTAATCAAGCGGGTAAATCCCTAATCAAGTAAATATACTACTTAAATCAATCTATGAATATCTTGGTGCTCAATACAGATTTTTGTTCTACTATATTTTGTACTCATATATTATTTGAGCATTTGTGCTTTCTTTACCTTTCTTTATACCGCAAATCAACAAACATCTCTGATTGATAATGACCATTTGATATCAGGTGGAATGCGACATTAATGAAATTGTTCCAATTATATTAAAGATACCGAAGAAATTGTGAATTAATCTGCTTGCATCTGGCATGAAATCCGTATGTTATACTTAGCTGCGTTTACATTTTTTAAACATTGTGGTAACAAACGCGCATCTACGTAATGATTATTGGATATTGCTGCTCATGAACTTGCGTAACCAACTCCATAAAGAACTAAGTGGTCATTGTTGCCCGTCCCAACCAACCGTCCCAACTTCATAAAGCATAGCATAGGGTTCTACGTGGAGCTAAATGCAGATGCACCACTCTTCATATAAGTTATAGAGCAGATATCTGTTTAATTAGACGTTTCATGTAGAATAACGTATATTAGCCTTTTACAACTAACCAAGGTTAATATAAACCCACCCGAAAAACAGAATTCCACATTTGATTTATCGGACCGTGATCGCCACGAACTTTTGGACGAATCCAAAACTTTGTCAACGGATGTATAGAGTGGCCATTCCAACTGTTACTTCAAAGGGTACTTTAAACGAGTACAATGCACTTTAAAATCGCCCTATTCAATCTGTCTGGGGAGTTGTTTAGGCTATTTTCGCCCTTTACTCAGTCACAATAAGTCCCTTATTGGCACACGTGGTAGTGTCACCTTCATGTTATCTCATAGGAAGGGTTGTGAACCGAGGGGTTGATAGTACTTCATCTCCTGTTCTCTTTTTTACTAGGGCTCTAGAAAGGGATGGGTTGAGTAATATGGTTTTGAAACTCGTTTTGCTGCTTAGGGTCTTAATGAAAGAAGCTCTATTAATATGTCAGTCGTTTTCGGTTCGGTTTTTATTAAGCTGGAATATTATGGTTCTAACCTTTCAATTTCAAACATTTCGCTTTAATTGAATTTTTAACATGCTTTTATTAGCTTTAACTGTATGTATGTAACGGAATCCTTGAACTCGATTTTTACCCACTTTGAATGGTCCGATTAATTTAAAATTATGAACACTTTTCAAGAACCGATGATACCACATGATTTTAATAATTCCCATTTTCCTCATCAGCATTGTCATTAATCAGATTAACGATTTTCCTTGTGCGATGTTATAACAGTGACATACGGCTTAGTGTGTTTTTTAGCGTGTTTTTTAGTTTTTAAACTAAATTATTGTCTGTAGCTTTAATTGTATAACTACTTCTTTTATTTTGAGTCTTGAAATAATTTATTTAAATGATGATAATTAATTTAATTCATTCTCTACGAAAACTGAAACTAGAGTCGAAATACCCTTATCTTTTAGTCGTTTCTAAAGATCTTTCTTTGACATTAAAACGAGTGAAAATCATATGTAATATGCAAATTACTCTGATTATTCAGCTTAAATGAGAATTTACCTGGGATTTGAACTCCTATTTCCCAACCGAAATCAAAATTCTGGAGACGACCTATGCGTCCTTTAATCTCAAGCTAATTACATAATGGTTATTGCTAGAATAATCACAGAATCGCGAATGGGTGCCGACTTCTTAGAAATAGTTATTACTTTACGTAAAGAACAGTTTATCCCATGTAAAGTCCTTTGTAATATAATAATGTGTTTGTTATCGAATAACAGGGAATGCTTTGTGTACAAACAATGGTTACTGAGCAAAAGTTCATGCGGGTCAAACATTACTCACACTTATGATAAGTTATCTGAACATATGGCTGGTTTTAAATATCGTGAATTGGTTAGTTTAAGATAAAAATTAACAGTGATATGTCCACTATTAAAAATCAACGGTTTGCTTGATCCACATTTGATGATTTCTGCATACTAGGTATTGTGAAATTGGTTGTATAAATATTGCTGCGGGACCCCACAATAAAGTGACAAGCCTAGTAGCTGTTTAGAGATTCCATTGCTTATATTGGTTTTGATCCATAGTTTTATAATATGGAAGTAGAAAATGAGCATGCATGAGATAAGAGTCCTACCTGTCCTACTTGATAGAACATACAATTTATTAATTAGCCTTTTAAATTGGGCTTATCGAAACATTTGATTTATATTCGGTTGGCTGGCGTTATCATTCTTTGTTGCATTTAAATGTCATCTTATAAATAACGAGTTTTTTGCCATATATAGTATGTGAGACTCTCTCTTCAAATAAAAATAGCTTATGTAATAACGAGTTATTTTCACACTTTTAATGGGAAGGACTTGGTAAGGGAGATCTAAACGACGCGTTCTTAGTCGTCTGGGTTAGTCACAAATGCATTATATGTGGTCGACCAAATTTTTTTTTTTGGAATTTTATTTTTTTGAATTTATTACAATTTCAAACGCGGTAGTAACTATGTTACTATATGGTGAAATGCATATTTAGCTAGATTAAAGCATAAGTGAAAAATATTTGAAATAATTGGAAGTATTATTTTGTTAAGAAAATTCCGATTTTTATCTAAGAGAAGGTAACATTGTAGAACTTCGTGACTGGATATAAATGAAAAACCTTTCCGTTAAAACAAACAATTTCTCAAGGTAAATAGATTAGTGATAAGAAGTCATACCTAGTTACAGTTTAATTCTACATAGAATTTGCCCACAAAATATTGAAACATAATTGTTTTTTTAATATTATATTATTTGTAAGAATGTATTTGCATTCGATAAGCTTTAATTAGCCCAATCTGGCTATATAATTGTTTTATTTTACTGTATTTTACGGATACTTAGATAGAGATTTTTTTAAGGAAGTGATATTTTTTCTTACCAAAATATCGTGGGCTGAATGCATCAAATGCAATCGTTACAACTTCTTAAATAAGTAATCTGTTTATTTCTTTTACAACAAATGAAAGTAAGAAAATGGGTTAGAATATGTTTAGACTTTGAAAATTTTATAATTGCGTGCTTTGAAAATCAAGATGCTTTAGATCCACCATCACTAAAACCACCACCATCCATCCACCTATTTAATTCTGAATAGGGGTAGTTATGAAACTAACTACCTTACTAGTGGTGTTAACGAGGTAGAATTTCAATTTTATTTGTAGTCGGCTGCAATGGCCACCCAACATCACGTAGTCTCTACGCTGGTTCGTTGATTCCATCACATGACAAAATAACAGATTTTTTAATTTACTCTCTGAAAATATCCACTCTTTTCTTATAGTACTTACGTTATGTATTTACTAAATATTATATTAAGTTAGTATAGAACAATACGCAGAGAACAAAATAAACCTTCCTTTGTTATTTTGTAATGCCCCAATAATATCCGTAACACAATATTATGTAAATTGGATGTTTTGCGTAGTAAATACGGAGGCACAATCAGAATCATTCTTATGGTCTATCTGTACTAATATAATAAAACTTGGGGATTTGGTATATTTGTTGTTTGAGGGCACTAGATGTCAAATTTGAAAATATAGTAAATAAATAAGTTTCAAAATATGTATAGTAAGATTATATTTTGGGATTATTTATTGGACACAGCTTTAGGATATACTTTTTGAATATCGATTATCTGATGCTGAAGATTAAACTTGACTACTATGTACTCGCATGAGTGCATATATTAGAGCGGCATATGAAACAATTTATTTGAGACTTTTTTCTCAGGGCGAGTGGGGCAAATCGCAGTAGAAATAGTTGAAGGATTGTGAAAGTGCCGTAGAATCGTTATTAAGCTGATGATTCCGTGCGACATAACTAGTGCTCAATATACGAGTTGTGTAAATAACTTAATATTCAGGGTACGAAAATACCAGGCTTTACAGTTTCGTCATAATCACATGACTCGTGACTAAGAAAGTCAACTGGTTAGTGATCCGAGTCATGTGACCGAGTCATGTGCGTAATCCGACGCAAAGTTGTAAATAAAGTAAACCTCTTAAGCCACCTGGCCATATGCCACTCTCGCTCCTATTTCGTGTCGCTACAGACGATATTTCTGTATTGGGTGAGAGAGTGGGTGTCCGATGGCCACAGACCAGATATGAGTAGAAATGCCAATTACATTTAAACCGGTGTTGATAAACATCATGTGCTTAATGCTACTATAATAATGAAATAATGCTGTTTTTTTTTTATTAAGCAAAACGCAAGGTTGTAGAACTTATAGTAAATTATTTTTATTATATCTTGCACAGTTTTATCGTTATTCTAATTTTTAATACTTATAGAAACCATTCGAGGTTCAATGGTGTCTTCGCAATGAAGACATAAAGACCTCTACCACTTAAAAATACATACAGACACATATACATTCAAATGTATATTATGTCTATTTTATAAAAATATCCATTTACTTTATTTTTTTTTTATATTTTTATATTTTCATAGTAAAAAGTCTCCATCAAATCATCCATCTCCAATCTTCAGCGTTATAGAAATTCATGAAATCCGTATTGCACCCAAAAGTAGAGAAGGCATAATGGTTTATATTCCAAAAAAACCTTTCTTTTTTCTTTATTTCTTCCTTTCTTTAAATTTTAGCCTCTAACTCCCAGGGTCGAGTATTTAAATCCCATGATCTGCATAAAAATAGACTGTTAAGAAAATGCAATTAGTAAATGTGACTTGGATAGTTTATTGCTTCTTAAGTATTTAAATACTAATTTAAGCGAGTCGGGGCTAACGTACTGAATGTTAAACATATTTTTGCATTACATAAATGTTTAAACAAATGGCAAAGTAATTTTGTATAAGTAAACTATTTGTATGCTTCGCAACGTTTAAACTGTAAAGTATCATTATGATTAACGAGTCTGGTTCCGCCCACGTGCACTCACGTGCAAGGGGTCTCGATTTTTGGAGCGAAAATTAGTCTCTATCACTTCTTACAGCGCTCACCATATGTGAAATCCCGTCAAAATTGGTTTAGTCGTTTGTATGACGAGACCAACTTAACTAAAATCTATACATATAATTAAAATTGAATTATTTCAATATTAAAAACAGACTTTTTAATATTGAAATAACCGCTTTTTACTACATGCATATGAGTATATATACGGTACATACACCAAAATATCATTTTTTACAATTTGTCTGTCTGTCTATCTGTTTGTTTTGGCTAATCTCTGAAATGGCTGGACCGATTTGACGGGACTTTTATTGGCAGGTAGCTAATATAATAATGAATTAATTTGGCTACCTATATTTTAGAATTAGCTGTGCCTCTGTTTCTTTTCTGTAACGTGGGTGAAACCGCGGGGCACAGCTAGTTATAAAAATATGAATATGAGTGTTTGTTTTTGGTTGTTACGCTTTCACTTCCTAACTACATAACCGATTGTCATGATATTTTGTACATACGCTGTCAGGGGTTTAGAAAAGGCCATAGGGTACTTACTATTTATCCCGAAAAAGGTACCATTCCCGAGATATTTAAAAACCTCTGACTGCGACCGAATCCGCGGATTACAAAATAATAATGAATAAATAATAGTTACAAAAAACTAAAATTTACGCTTTTATAAAAAATTCGACCAAAAAATGAAAAATAAATAATAGTTTAAAAAAACTAAAATAATACACTTTTTATAGAAAATCCAACTAAAAAATAGAAAATATTTTTTTTAAATTTGAATTAAGAATAGTGTAAATAAGATAAAAATATTTTTATTGTAAAAAAAGCGTGGGGTGCTTTTTAAGATATTATCAAAATGATAATCCTTCTACTCAATATCTATCAATAAAATATTTATAACTATTGACACCATGCACCCCACGCTTTTTTTACAATAAAAAATATTTTTATCTTATTTACACTATTCTTAATTCAAATTTAAAAAAAATATTTTCTATTTTTTAGTTGGATTTTCTATAAAAAGTGTATTTTTTTAGTTTTTTTAAACTATTATTTATTTTTCATTTTTTGGTCGAATTTTTTATAAAAGCGTAAATTTTAGTTTTTTGTAACTATTATTTATTTTTCAGTTTTTAGTGATTATTTTAGCGATTATTTTAACGATTATTACGTAGCGTATTATCAAGTTTATCTTTCGAATCAGCATCAGCACCTTTGCTTAGCAGTGCAAAAATGAATATTGGGTCATTGTTTAACACAGCTGTATGAAGTGGTGTTTTACATTGGTGTTTATTTTTATTGTTAACGTGAAAATCCCAGAGGAGTTGTTGAATGACATCCGAATTGCCAATGCTAACTGCTTTCTTTCATAATTTATACCATATCCCAGGTCCTCTATCTTGGATAAAAGTAATCACGGAAAAAGGATGATAGAGCATCTTTTAAAAACAGGCGCTGATGGCAATACTCAAGAGAAAAACGGTCAACTGCTTTACATCTAGCCATTTCAAAAGGACGTCGTCCAATCATCGATTTAATATTACAGCATGATGATGTTAATATCAAAAATAATTCTAGAATTTCTTCTCTTTGTGTTGCTGCTGCCTGCAGAGATTTTAAAACTGTTAGTAGTTTAATTAATTTTACAGCTCGAGTTAATAATATAAGTTGTGACTATGACGATGAGCTGAAATCATATATGCCTTTACATTTGGCAGTAAGAAATGGGAACAATGAAATAGTGGAAATCTTGTTAACGGAAGGTGCAGATGTTGAAGTGCTGAATGAATAAGGATGATGAGACACCGCTTCATGATGCTATTAACAACGGACGCGTCGAAGTTGAGGTCAGGTCAGGTCAGGTCAGGTCAGGTCAGGTCAAGTCAGGACAGGTCAGGACAGGTCAGGTCAGGTCAGGTCAGGTCAGGTCAGGTCAGGTCAGGTCAGGTCAGGTCGCGTGATCGGCGCGCCTGGTAGATTCATTTATTGGTCTTAACGCAGACCTTCCGGGTCTCAGGAAAAAAAAATCGCTGATCCTGATTATCCTAGTAAGGATAACGGGTCAGAATGTTTAAAATATTGAATTGTCATCGGTCCTTAATAAGTATGCCAAATTTCAAGTTAATCCGACGTTTTGAAGGGGGTTAAATCATGTTCAAAGATTCCGTTACATACTAACATACCAACATACCAACATACATACGTCTGAAGCTAATAAAAGCGTATTAAAATAGCATCAAACCTGTTAAATAATTTGAAATAATAAGAAATTGTAAAATTTAAACCGTTATACCAAACATGTTATAAAGTGTCTAAACGCCAAAGATCGTAACAGATGTCTAAATTCCAGCTAGACTAGAAATAGATCTAGAAATAGTTTCAGACTTCAGGGATATCTAGTAACATCGTTTTGCTTTCAATACTTTCTAGTATTCTAAAATGCCACCTTTTATTTTTGTTTGCTATTATTTTGCTTTTGTGTTCAAAGTTTTTTTCATCAAAAATAAAGGTTTGAGATTTTTCTAATCAGTCGAACAGCAGTCAATTCTGAATTTACATTTTATAAACATAAATATGTATTAAGGTTCTTAATCAAGGATAATGATCTATAAGCTTGCATATTATTAGGTACATATTAGGCGTTCAAGAAACAGAAATGATTCAACGATACTAAACTAAAAAATATTGGACGAACGTAAACCCCAAACTTGCAAAAGGTTATGCTGTAGGTATGAGCTCCAAACTATAACGGAAGATCCTTGTTATCAACCCATTACATTCCCTGGGCACGGGTCTCCTTTCACAGTGACATTTAGGCCTAGACCACCGCGCTGACCAAATGTTAGAATTCACACACTCTTGAGATTTTTTTAGAACTTAGGTGTACAGGTTTCCTCCCGATGTTTTCCTGCTCCTTTTAAGTCAAAAGTAATTTATTTCAAATAAGCATAAAACTAATTCAACCACTACACTACTTGACGTGCCAGCGATGACATAACATGTGAAATAAGGGCTTAAACTGTTCCACGGCAAATTATTGTAATTTCTTTAAAATAACCATGCGTCTAGATGTACAGAATATATCGAATATTCGGTAGAAAGTACCAACTGAAATAACTGGAATACTACCGATAATATCTATTCCTATGATATCGCTTTATGTAAACACGGTTGATAGTTTCTGGGAATGGATATAAAATATTTATTCTATGTTTTCGTTATTGCGTTCATACTGAGAATAAATTAGTTTGGTACGTATTATAATAGGTACGTCAAGAGCTTCACGACCCAAGTGGGGCGAAGGTAACTGTGTAATATACAAGAGTTTCGGGTTCAGTCCCCGGCTAAGCAGGTGTCCTTATATATACATATTTCTTATGAATTTTATAGCAAACAAGCCTTCGGCTTGATTGTAACTGTTTTTTTTATTATAGTTGTACCGCCTTCAATTTTTCTGCACTTCCCTAAGGTTGACTGGGAGAAAATGCTATTTAGCATTAAGTCCGTCTTTTGCACCACACTCTTTTTAACATGGTCAATAAAGAGTCAATAAAAAAAAACTGATCATTGTCGTCTATGGATATCCGAGAAATCCAATATGGATTCAAGGCCCATCTAAGATCGGCCACAGACACGTTGCATCTGATGACTAAATCAAAGGTGGTAGAACCCTTTGCGGTTCGACTCCGGCGGCACCACCGCCACACCTATTTCTACCTAATAACAGCAGTGTTAGGTGCTGCTGTGTTCCGGTTTGAAGGGTGTGGTAAGGGAAACAGACTTTTCGGAGGCGTTCCAGCTTAGTCCTCAGGGGTAGCGGCGCATCTGTGGCCGACCTCAGGTAGGAATATCTAATCCTATCTGGGGTTGATTACAAATGTCCATGGGCGGCAGTAGCCACTTACCATCAGGTGGACTGCATGCGCGTCTGCTACTCCTATATTATATAAAAAAAAAAAAATTCTAAGCTAGAATACCCCCTTTAAGCGCTATCCCTATCTTTGAAGAGCAGGTGCCGAATTGCATTAGGACTTTGCACACACGCTCACACATACACACACATGCAAAAATATGTGAAGAATAGTTAAACTTTCTCACCTTAATAATTATTCATAATCTAAAGTAGTTAAAAATCATCCGCAAACATTGAAGTGCACCAATCTACAAGACTAGTGTTTATGTAGGATTGGCATTCAGCAATTCAGCCCGATTCTAACTTCACTGGAACTGTACAAACAGATGATATTACATCTGCCTGCTCAGCGGAATTTCTAGGAATTCAGACGTATCAGATAGGTATATAGACATAATGTTTGAAATGTAGGTACATGCATATTTGATCCATGTAGTAATATGGTTATTTGATATTTAAGTTCTAGGATTAAGGTTTCAGAACCCGTGGTTCCACCGCGAAGGCACCATTACCACAATAGGGTTCTGTTTTGTTTTTTTTTGTTCTGGGATTTGGGTACGGAACCCTAATTAATTGGCAATGTAAAGCACTGCTATATTCCGTTTTGAAATGTGGTAAGGTAGAAACAATACGAGGTATTCCTACTTATTCCTTAGAGGTAGCAACGTATATGTAATCGACTTAGGTAGGACTCTAATCCTATTACAGTACTGGTTACTATACAAGTTTGCATTAACAGTACCCCTACTATGAGTTTTCAAAACATCCCACAATTTTACGTTACGTTTACTCAATCCATTATTCTGATCCGTTTGCTTCAGTAGACTGAGTACCTAAACTTAACAATATGTAAGTGCTCAAGTGATGATGTACTTTTTGTCTACCTCACATGTTCGCAAAAAAGAGAGACAAAACATAAAGCGCCATTATGTCAATTTAGACATTTAATGTTACGTTACTGACACTATAGTTCTGATACAATCCGCTAGGGGCGCTGATTGGAAATTGTATGGGCAAATACGTAAACAAATACCAAAACAGTCATATTTGTCAAAACGTAAAAACTCATGGTAAGGGTACAGATGAACTGCATGCTCGTTTGCTACTTCAGTTACATATAATGAAGGGGCTAGCTTTTTCATATTACGTATTTTAAATACAAAGAGAATGAGTATAACTAGCATTATTATAAAAACAAGAAAAAACTACTGTGTTTTTAAATTATTGACTGAAACGGGTGTACCGTGTGTTAGACTGTCGTACAACTCTATGTACAACCCTATGACATACAACCTATGTAAATAATGTACCCTTTGTCACTCCTATAATTTAGACGAATACA
Source organism: Epargyreus clarus clarus (assembly GCA_014595695.2). Classification (NCBI taxonomy): domain Eukaryota; kingdom Metazoa; phylum Arthropoda; class Insecta; order Lepidoptera; family Hesperiidae; genus Epargyreus; species Epargyreus clarus. Next base: position 1,106,292 of record JACTTY020000030.1, on the reverse strand, counting down.
ACGACACCCCATATGTTAAAATCCGTCCTACCGTTTGGACCGTAGAATGAATGAGATATACGCTCGTAAAACACTACCCGCAGTCAGTTAAAAATATATTTGAACGTTTTTGTAAATTTATTATACTCGTATTTAGTTAAATCCCTAACAAAACCTGCCATGACCTGTTGACACCTATAGATATATAAATGGTTTATATATTGGCGCGTTGCCAGTTCGAGATAAAACTTACAGCCAGGGATTTCAAATCAAAAAACACTAGAGAACCCACAGAATCCGGTTATTTTGTGTGGTTAGGTAACTGTGACAAGTTTTAAAGCTGCTGTAGTTTGTTATCGATATGACTAGTACATATTTTTTTATTTATTTAAAAAAAAACACCTCTAAGAAGAAATATACAAAAGGGCAAACAAAATGTCTGATGGCATTTTCTACCAGTCAACCCTGAGTGGATGAAGAGAATTTGCAGCAGGTGTTACGCTAAAAATATAATTGAAAATATGTTTATCCCACTGTTGGGGAAGTCTCGTTTCTAAATAAGACAGGATGGAAGCTTACTATATTTGTAGGACTCAGGTGTAGGCATGTCACGATGTTTTCCTTCAGTGTTAAAACATGTGTCCAATATCACATTAAATAAACATCTGAGGTTGCTGTGTTTATAGTATTTGAACTCCAGACTTCAAATTGTGTGAAATTAATAAATTATAAGCAATAAAATTACATTGTACTTATCTGTTACTGCATAGTAAATATACACGAAATCTACATGCTAGAGTGAAACTCTTGAGAATTATCCTTACTAATATTATAAATCCGAAAGTAACTCTGTCTGTCTATCTGTCTGTCTGTCTGGTAGTCTCTTCTTCACGCCTAAACCACTGAACCGATTTTAATGAAATTTTGTACAAAGATAGTCTGAGATCCGAGAAAGGACATAGGATAGTTTTTATCCCGGAAATCCCACGGGAACTAGGGATGGCGATCTAAGATAGATTAATTGGAAAATCAAACTTTTGGACCAAAAAAATCGATTATTTTAATCGATATTAGTAAGGACTGAATCGTAAACTATGCTAGATCTTTAAAACGCGGGCGAAGCCGCGGGCAAAAACAAGTAGGGCTAAAATACTCTCAAATCTAATAACCGTTGCCAAACATGGTGCAACATGTTCTAAACTCTATCTACAATCCATGACAAAATATATCGAATACCAAAATGTACTCGCTTATATTCCTGTTCCAGGTTGAATTAAATCATAATTAATTACAAAATATACTGAAATAAAATGATATACAAAACAAACATAAGCTCGCGTACATGGGATTACACCGTCGGCGGTTATTAATAAATTTGATTAATATTTTAACATTTCGCTCTACCCGGGTTACCCATCTCCCCTGTGGATGACATTCGAATGATGTTGAGAGTTTTCGTGTTATTAATATTGGTTAGAGAGTATGGGAAATATTTATAGGGGTAAATATCTAAATGATATAGATAAATAATTGATTTTAATACGCTGTTTTCCTTTCTGAAAAAGGTTGTCGTCTTGATTGTATACTATACTATATTACTATACTATATTCTGGGATGTTTTTGGAAAATATAAGCTAGTTAGGCGTGTTACAAGTAAACCAAATATTTTACCTTGGTTGAAGGTGGTAGAACCCTTTATGGTTCGACTCCGGCGGTACCACCGCTTCACCAATTTCTGCCTAAAAACGGCACTGTTGAACACTGCTGTGTTCTGGTTTGAAGGGTGTGGTAAGGGAGACATACTTTTCCAAGGCGTTTCAACTTAGTCCTCAGGGGTAGCAGCACATTTGTGGCCGACCTCCGGTACGAATATCTAATCCTATCTGGAGTCGATTACAGATGTTCATGGGCGGCAGGAGCCACTTACCATCAGGTGGACTGTATGCTCGTCTGCTACTCCAAATTATTAAAAAAAATACCTCACGCTAATGAAGAGTTATATTACTCGTACAAGGAACTTTTAGATTATACTTTTTGATTTTCCTTTTTTTTTTTTTGACGACGGGGGAAACCTTCAAAAGGTACCCAGTGTCGTGGGAGCGACACGGGGTTATGTGAGATTTTTACCGCACTAAAAACCCCCGGTGGCCATCCTCACCGCTGCGAAGAGTACTCCGGGATCTCCAACGGAACGCAACCGGAGTCTGGTGTTTACGACGGTATGCGACCACACGTACCGCCGTCCTTCCCGGAGTCGCTTGCTGGACGGTTCGAGCTCCCACTCTTGCTGCCCGCAACCCCGGAAGCCCCCTTTTAGTTGCTTCCTACGACAGGCAGGGGATACCGTAGCCCTATTCTAATCCCGGTACAACAGGGACACTTTTTGATTTTCCTAAAGTAATGTTCTTAGCTGACTTGTATGTCGGACAAGTAGTAGTAGTAGTGAACAGACATTTAATTTACCAAGCTAATTTACGTAGATATATTTTCAACGTTCCCATAAAAATCAAATTTAAATAAACTAGCATACTTTGAAGGAAACAAAAGATTAAGAGGAGGTTAGGGACACTAAACGACACCATTTTACAGAGTTTCACTTCCTTACAAGTCTGCAACTACCAAGCGCATTTTTAAATTAATTTAAGCCAACTCAATGCTAGACTCAGGCAGGATGTACTCACGTGACCTATTTTCCTACACACATTTCTCACTAGAAACGGAAAGCAGTACTTTTTCATAAAAACATGACCTCCTTCTACCCCTTTCATGATTCGCCGGTAAACGTCTTGCAAACGTAAGACTATATTTCGACACTGCAAAATTTTTCGCATTTTATATGTACCTTGTACTTTATAGGTACTTACGTACACGACGTGGGTATTTCTTAAACGTTGTTTTGTGGAAATTGAGTTGTAAATAATTATGTTTAAGCAGCTTATAAACTTTCTCCTTAGTATTATATTCTATTTTGTTATAAGTGAAAATTTTCTAAGCATACCCCATCTCTGATATGCCTCCCTTAAGAATCTCTTACTTTACCTAAGTTATTTTACGGTTATGAACACTAAGACCGATATTATAATTAATATTTTTGCAAAATGTGTCTTTTATAACGTGGTGAGAATCTTTCAAAATAATTAGTTTTTTAACGACAGAGATCGCTTCCGTGGTCTCCAAAGAACATTTGTAATACTAACAGTACTGGACATATTTTACTACGTGAACATTACTCTCAGATGATATTCGGTCACAGAGAACGGCTCGCGGAGCTGACCTATTTTGACGGAAGCCGTAGAGAAGTAGATTAGCCACTAACATTCTCTTACATAACACCGCGCGACCGATTTCCAAATATTTTGTCATGCGTGTATAATTCCAGTTTTCATTAAATCACGACCCGATAATTTGTTTTATTTACCGAAATTGACCTGTTTCATTATGTATGCTTCAGAAAGTCCCCGTATTTTATATTAAACGGACTCATTAATGACGACTAAGTCCATATTACCGTATGTAGTTTGTTTGCATGCAGGCCCCCTGATGGTAAGTGACTACTGCCACCCATGGACATCTATAATCAACCCCAGATAGGATTAGATATTCGTACCGTACCGTAGACGTCAGCTACAGGTGCGCCGCTACCCCCGAGGGGGCTAAGCTGGAACGGCTCGGAAAAATATGTCTCCGTTATCACACCCTTCAAGCCAGAAAACTGGCAGAAATAGGTGTGGCGGTGGTGCCACTAGAGTTGAACCAAAAAAGGTTCTACCACCTTAATTATTTATGATAATTAATGATTTGGTCGATAGTTATTAATACAGATTTAAAATGTTGAGCACATTTTTTTACCAAAACCGGCCTTGTAAATTTTGCATGGTGACCCAACAAACAAAAAATATATATACGCGACGAATAGCTAACCTTTTTCTCTTTGGGATGTCGGTCACAAAGCAGACAAACTACGGTATTAGATATACCCAAGAATCACTCTTAAAATAATATTGACATGCCTTTAAAGTTTAACTGTAAAATTTAACAGCTCCAATAATATTAAATCATATTATATAGGTGTTTCCGATGAAAATTACCATTGAATACACCATGCTGGTAGTTAAGATTTTATGACTGAGCCCTTGTACCAGTTCAAAGTAATATGCTAATATTCGCAACTACACGTGATAGCAACAGGTATATTATCATACCCGTTTGATTTTATACTTATTTCTATTGCTATGTTTATTTAATTCAATACGTATTTAATAACATTCATATTCAATGACTATTAATTAATAATGTTTATACTGTCATTGCTGTTGTATTTTGTGAAATCAGTATTTTTTTTATTTGTAAAATATGTGTAGGGGGTAAATGAATACGTAGACCACTGAATACTTACCGCTGACGGTAAGTGGTTACGACTGGTTATAGATATTTTTGATACTTATGGTCGCGTGATCAGGCAGAGGGTTTCAGGTTCAATTCCCAGCCAGGCCGACATTATGAAATTTAGATATGTTTACTGGACCCGGTATGTAAGTTTTAATCTCACATTACTATAAAAATGTCGCTTATTTGTCATTTAGCTATGGACATGTCTTTTAATGGATTATGAAATTTAAAAAATATGGGCCTGTGTTTTATCCTTGTCAACTTTTAGAAGGGTAGATGTTAAAATACTTGCATAGTTTTCTTTTAATGTCACTTGCGACCAGTCGTCGTCTTGCACTCCGTGAGAACATACAGACGTTCTGTATTGCCGTCCCGTTCGTGTTTTGTACGAGGACTAGCCCATGCTACCGCGTGTGCTTTGTGAAGAATGACTACTTAGAACGGTCAAGCCGTGCCCACTTCTTTGAGCCGTGACAGTGGCTTGCGCATTACAACTGACATGATCCGAGGCTGCAGATCGGCTTGAAAGGCAAGGTTGGTAGTTTTATTTACTCAATAGCTGCCCCGGAAAAAATTGTACCGCCTCAAAATCTATTTATCAAATATATTTCATATAAAATATAGCCTATGTTACTTGTGGATAATGTAGCTTTCGAATGGTGAAAGAATTTTTAAAATCGGTTCAGTAGTTTATGAGCCTATTCATTACAATCAAACAAACAAACAAAGTTTTCCGCTTTATAATATTAGTATAGATATGCCGGGACGAAGACATATGACATACCTCTTACAATGATATAGTCCACTATATCGTTAGAAAAGGCTACGAAGTCCGTGTGGGTACGGTATAGCGTATGTCGATACAGTTAGTGGGATTTTAAAAAATCGAAAATCCCAAACATTCTAAAATTTAATACTACTCCTACTCGCTTCCATATGTGTGTTGACAATAAATTTTCTACGCTACACCTCCCAAGTCTAGCACGATAGAACCATTTTAAGGTGCACAATACCTAAGCTTTGTGGGGTTAGTCGACAATAGCAGCGGCGCTCCAGCTCAGTAAACGTACCACGTATTAATTATGTTGAGAGCATTACTAGATGAGTTTCAGCAGGTATTGTTCTATTGTTGTGGTGGGAACAATGTTTAAAATAAATGTGTTAAAAGCCTGCATCATTGAGAGTATGTTTGTATTTTTATCATCGACGTGCAAGTGCTGAAGGTGGTAGAACCCTTTGTGGTTCGACTCCGGCGGCACCACCGCCACACCTATTTCTACCTAATAACAGCAGTGTTAGGCGCTGCTGTGTTCCGGTTTGAAGGGTGTGGTAAGGGAGACAGACTTTTCCGAGGCGTTCCAGCTTAGTCCTCAGGGGTAGCGGCGCATCTGTGGCCGACCTCAGGTAGGAATATCTAATCCTATCTGGGGTTGATTACAGATGTTCATGGGCGGCAGTAGCCACTTACCATCAGGTGGACTGCATGCTCGTCTGCTACCCTTATATTATAAAAAAAAAGTCAGAAGGTCGTGTTAGTGATTTCTTTAAAAAGTTATTATTCCCTCATACGATAATGTTAAGTTTTCTACATGTTACAGTATTATGCTTATAAACCTGATACGGCGCCTCATAAGTTATCCAATATGAATAGTAATAATACTAACAGCTACACTAGTTCATGTTGTATGTATTACTTCAACGGATTATTATAAAGACACAGGCCACATAGAAGCGTCATGAGGCGCGAAGGGAGCCAACACAAAATGTACTGTGATGACACATCTCGCCTGTGCCGTTTCTAATTTCGTATCTTAGAAATAATATACAAATGAAAGAAAGAAAAACTTTAATTGTTGCAAAACTTTGTGTTGTAAACAAATGAGCGCCGGGTCAGTCCGCGGCCCATGTCGCTTCTGTCTGTACCACTTGGTACATTTATAAGGTAACACATGTATGTATATTGTATAATGTCATATGTATTAAGTTATTACTTGTTGGTGTGAGTGTGAAGCACTTGTGTATAAGTTAAAACTAATACACACTGGACACTCAACATTATAGGTAATCAGATACATAATTTAACATATAATATTCAGTAATTGGTTACGTAACATCGATAATTTATTGCTTAGATATTACGACTATCTGTACCTATTTGTTACAATGCGTCCTCGAACATAAATATGTTTATATTAATAAAAGATTTTATGCCATTTTAATAGACACATTTTACTACAGATAAGTATAATTCGTTAACATGTAGATAAATTATACACATATTCTGCGGCTCCAAGGAAAATTTTCGACATTTACTAGTCTTCTATGTATGTTCTAAGTTAAAAAGTATGATGGGTCTGCACTTAATAACTGTATGGAGTTTCTTGCGCCGCTTCTTCTCCATAGCGAAATACCTTCCGAAGCGGTGGTAGTTTGTTGTTGTTGTTCAAAAAGTATTATATATGAATCAATTTTGAATAAATGAGATCTGAATTTGAATTGAATTTGAATTATTTCTTCGTCCTCTAATAATTACACCTGAAGTTGTTAGAAACCTACATGGTGGCCACACCTTGTTCTTTCTTAAGCGCAGCTGTGTTCTGGTTTTAAAGATGCAGTAATGGAGATATACTTAAACGAGCCATTTCAACTTAGAAATATCATCAGAATTAGTCCTCAGAGGTAGTGACATGTTTGGCCGATCTCAGATAGGACTCCTATGATATTTGGGATTGATTATAGATGTCCAGCAGTTACTTTAAGAACTTATCTCTTTGCTACTTCCATAGTAAATAAAAAAGAACTTTTACTCACCACCAAAACGCACATTCAAGTACGTCTTAATTAGGTGTGGACAACAAAAAGTAAACAAACGCTTTCACTAGCAGCCGCGGACGTAAAAACGTAATTAGTGGTCCTGAATTTCAAGAGTTTGAAAGAGGACGACCACTCACACCGCAGACATCTAATTATTCAAGCCTCGGTGTAAATGTTCACAGGGAGTTTTTATGTTAATGGAAGAAGAAACTGCAAATAAATAATATATTTATTTTCTAATGAATTTATAAAAGTTAAATAAATTATATAATTATCTTCTATCATTTTTAGGGTTCCGTATCCAAAGGGTAAAAATGGAATCCTTATGTAATCACTCGTGCGACTGTCTGTCCATCTGTCACAGCCAATTTGCTCCGAAACTGCAGGAGCAAATGAGTTGAAATTTGATACTCGTATGCTTTACCGTGACACAAAGACAAAGGTATAACGTGAACAACTGAATTCGGAATTTTGAGAGACGAAATGATAAATGTAAAGTAAAAAAAAATGCAAACTCTATCGAGTGGCAAATAAAATGAAGGGGTTGTTGTATGGATCTCAAATATTTTTTTATAAAAATATTCAAGATCCATTCTACAATACATTTACATTCATTCATCACATTACGTTACATTCTACAATACATTATTAAATAGTTATTCAAGAAAGAAAACAAATATACCTTTTGTTATTCCATGTTTTCGAACCATACATTCTGTGAAACAAACTTATTATTCTGCCAATAAAACAAACGTCAATTTACTACGGAACCTACGTTCTATACTTGGCCGCTTTTATTACGTTTTATAGCACCAATCAGAACCAGATCTACAGTTCAAGATTCGGAATACGGTTCGCATAAACTTAAACTAAAACGGTAATGCGAATATTTTGACGAAGAAAGAAAACTAATATACTTTTGTTCTTTCATGTTTGGAAAAACAAATAGTATGACACAAACTTAAAACAAACGTCCATTTACTACGGAACCTACTGTGCGTTCTACACGTGGCCGCTCATTACGTTTTTTAGCGCCCATCAGTACCCTTAATATGAGATTTTACGTTTTGACAAAAATGGCTGTTTTGCTATTTGTTTACGTATTTGCCCATACATTTCACCAATCAGCGCCCCTATTTTATTGTATCAGAACTGATTGGAAATATATGGAAAATACGTAAACAAAAACAGTCATTTGCGTCAAAACGTAAAATCTCATCCTAAAGGGACAGAACAAGATCTATAGTCGAGCGGAATACGGTTGGCATAAACTTCAGTTACGCCAGTAAAACGGTAATGCGAATATTTTGACGTACCAAGCTGTATCGAACGGTACGGAGGTCAAGTTATTTTATTGCGACATTTAGCGGCCTTAAAACTTTAAGGCATCCTTTATTGACTGGTAGCCTGCGAGCTTGTCGTTATAATTTTTGTATATACATATTCTTAGGGTTCCTTACCTAAGGGGGTAAAAAACCCGGTAATAGCCCGGACTATGAACCGTCCGTCTGTCACAGGGCTCTATCTGTAAAACCATTATAGATAGACACTTGAAATTGCTTCGGAATATGTATAACGGTATATTTCGCTTTATTTGTACCGTAATGGGTAGACCGTGGTAACAGTAATGGGTTCTGATTTTCAAAATACATTTATTTCTATGGATGCTATGATGACAAATCTTAAAAATTGTTGTACGGGACCCGCCGTGTGAGAGTTTGACTCGCATCTTTCTATATGAAACCCTTTTCCATATGACGTTGGTTGCAAATGTGTATGGTCGACAATGAAGTGTAATAGCATACTTTAATTGTGTGCAAATAATAACATAAATATTTGCCAATAATAATTAAGACTTGCTAGATATCGAACCCGGGACTTTGCGTGTTGTACCAATGGTATAACTATTATCACCATATTTTGTATACTTGTCAAATGTGAACTAATATTTTAACTAATAATGTCGTGACTAATATAAGGTAGTAGAACCCTTTGTGGTTCGACTCCGGCGGCACCACCGCCACATATATTTCTGCCTAATAACAGCAGTGTTAAGCGCAGCTGTGTTCTGGTTTGAAGTGGTAAGGGAGACATACTTTTCCGAGACGTTCCAGCTAAGTCCTCAGGAGTAGCGTCTGTGGCCGACCTCAGATTGTTGATTGCAGATGTCAATGGGCGGCAGCAGCCACTTACCATCATGTGAACTGCATGCTCGTCTGCTGCTCCTATAATATATATATAATAATATATTGAGGAAATATGACGTATACATATTATGACGTATACGTACACATTTGGCTTATCTAAACCCTTGTAGTTATTGTACATCCTCTGCTTAATGGGAACATCTGTTTGAATGTCTGCCAAGAACAGCTTCCAATTTTCATGACGTTTCCTATTCCTGCACAGATAATTTGAAAACTACTCAAAATCCTATAATCGATATATAACTTTTTAAAACAATACACAAAATAATATAATATGTTACAATAATTATAATGCAGTATCTATAGCAACGCATTTCTACAATAAAATATCATTATTTACTTTACTACTAACGAGAAATCTATGTCTACTAAGAAAGTAATATTTGCAAGATGGTAAATTATTATTAAAATGGAAAGTAGTTATATGACGTCATTCTAATAAACTTAAAATAACAACCTTATGTAATCATATGTCGCAATTTTGAATATCTGTAGGTAGATTTTCTTATTCATTTCAGTGACAAAAATTTCCTAAAGTTTTTGGGAACAATGTAACTGGCTCGTTGATCCATTTTTGATTGAGTATTTTTTCACTAGACCGTGGAGGGTAATTGTCCAATTCGTATGTTTGTCTTATTTCTTAGTCCATTTTTAACACGCTATTATTAGCTTGGGTTGTATGTATGTATGTCTGTATGTAAGTAACGGAATCTTTGAACCCGTTTTTTATCCACTTTGAACGTTCAATTTAATTCAAAATTTTGAAAAATTATCAAAAGCCGATAAAAATACAGGATTTTAATCATTTTTTACCATTGTACTTATCAACATTTTCAGGATTAACGATTTTCGAGGCGAGATTGTTCGAGCGCCTTAGAGGAAGTTCATCGCAAAGTTACTAGATTGCAACAATTATTGCTTTTTAGTTCCAATAACTGTAATAGCGTGATTTTTTGTTTTGAAAATAATAATGTTATTTCTTTCAACGTAGATAAAGTGAAGATTTTACTACAGGATTGACCGCTTTCCGCTTCCCCATTGATGTATGAACGATTCTTTACGGATTATTTCCTTCAATAGAAAAATATTTTCCTCCAATACGTAATAGCCGTGTCGCGCTGCGGATATTAGCATTCTGTGCGCGCTGGTGTATAAATAGGCTTAACAAATAACAGTTTCTCGGGTTATGTCAAAAACAAATAAATAAAAGTTGTTAGCAATTAGTTTATGGACGTCTAGTGTTTTGAAAAGTGGCATAATAATTACTGTTTGACGGAAGGGTACCATCACAATACCCATTTTTAGCGTTTAGCATATTAGTCCTCTGGTTTGGCAATGCTTGTACAATTGGCTTCAGGCAGAAGCCCTGTTCTATATGTAGTTGTAAGTAGGAGTTTTTACGTTTTGACAAATATGACTGTTTTGATATTCGTTTACGTATTTGTCCATACAATTTTCCAATCAGCGCCCCTAGCAGATTGTATCAGAACTATAGTGTCAGTAACGTAACATTAAATGTCAAAATTGACGAATGGCGCTTTCTGTGTTGTCTCTCTTTTTTGCGAACAAAAAATACTTGAGCACTTACTTACTTACTTACGTTTACTCAGTCTACTAAGCAATAATAAGCAAGAATAATGGCTTGAGTAAACGTAACGTAAAATTGTGGGATGTTTTGAAAACTCATGGTAAGGGTACAGATGTCCATGGGCGGCAGTGACTACGTACCATCACACGTACTGCATACTCGACACTCGTTTCCTCCTTGTCTTATAAAAAAAATCATATCTTTCGGTCTCCCTACAGTTAGTTAATGTTTGAAACCTCTTTCGCTTTGTCGTAAAAAAATCCCAAATTGCCAGTAACTAATATTAAGAAACCCTCATTCTGCGATAATTAAAAAGAAAAGAAGTATGAAGAACATAAAGAGTTCTCAAATATAGTATTGATCTCAAAGTTGTGTAAGTTCTACAAAAAAATGTCCATTGGTTGGCGTAAAAGGCCTTCCATATACGTACAGTACGTACAAGATATAATCGTTTAATTCTGCTATAAAATGGAATTAAGGACACTAGTTTCCGCCTTAACTTCGATGTATCACGCACATCGGGAGATTAACCTATAAAACAGTAACTGGATAAAGAAATAAATTGTGTGAACCGTTTGTTCATCGAACAATACAAACATCGCTTGAGAACACGAAATCAAGATCGATTTTTAGTTAACACTCTAATTTTATTTTGAAGGTGGTAGAACCCTTTGTGGTTCATCTCCGGCGGCACGTCCGCCACACCTATTTCTACCTAATAACAGCAGTGTTAAGCGCTGCTGTATTTGTCTGGTTTGAAGGGTGGGGTAAGGGAGACATACTTATCCGAGGCGTTCCAGCTTAGTCCTCAGGGTAGCGGCGTATCTATGGCCGATGTCCATGGGGGGCAGTTGAGACTTACCATCAGGTGGACTGCATGTTCTTTTACCACTTCCATACTGTAATAAAATCTTAAATCCGTAAATTTGTAACCAAGATTCGTTCTACTAAGCCAGTTTTCAACACTTTAACATCTATATTCCCCAAGGAGGAGCGTCGATTCCTTTCTTACCACAGTTATGAATATGCAAATTTAGTTTGATTTACGAGATGAAGAAACGAACACGGAACGTAATTATCTGCGTGGAAAGTCTGAGGTTCTGTGAAATTAGTTTAAATCTCGGTGGAATATTTCTTAAGTTGTAATGTAATTTCCAAGGAGTAATTTAAATGGCTCATTGATATTAAAATTGGCAAGTTATGCTTAAAATCTGTTTTTGGAATCCCACTCATCATTGACTGCAATCACTTTTAATTCCCACTGCTGGGTGACAGACTCTACATCGACGGGTCCTACGTAAACTGGTGCAAGTGCGTTTTCACAAAATTACAGTAGAGCGATTTGAATGTTCTAATGCGTGTAACTTTAATTATTCACGTATAATGCAGTTTTTTTTCAAAAGGATTCAATTATACCTTTTTAAAAATTTTAACTATGTACGTTGAAATATGTTAAAGTTACACACATTCAAATCGCTCTACTGTGACGTTGTGAAAACGCACTTGCACCAGTTTACGTAGGACCCGTCGACATATAACTTCGGTGATCGATCTACTCTATACTGATATATAATGTGAAAATTAATGATTGATGATGATAAACTCTCCTACACATCACTTCGTCACCGTCATCGACGTCTCTGTTCCCACTGATATAAGGGACAAGAGCGGATTTGGTCACCTTAAGTCACACCGAAGATTCAAGTGTGAACAGTAAAATCTATCAGTCGGCGAACGGTAAAACTATCAACGGTCTTAATATGAACGGGCCCTAATAAGATTAAACGTATGTTATCTAATCTATAGATAATTATCGCTAAGTTGTCTGGAAAGATAACGCATATTTGCAACTAGATGTCTCTTGTTTATATGTAAATCCACTGCGTTTAATGATGCTCCATTCTTTAAGATGATCTAATAATGATGTCAACCTCACCTCTCTTGGAGATGTTATCTCTTTTCATCTTACTCGTAGAGTGAGAGGGGCTTAGCCCGTAGCCCAAAGGGTTAGCCAAGTGCGGACAGGAAAACTTTACACGTACTTTATAAATTGTTTTTAGAACTTTCAGGAGTGTTTCTTGATATATCATAGGATATTTTCCTATACCATTTGTGATACTTACAAACTTGGAATAAATAGTCTGGGATTCAAACATTGGACTTCGGATTGAGAGGTTGACTTACAAACTACTAGGCTATTACTGCTTATAATTAGGTTTTTATATGATGATCGTATATATGTTACGTATACCTATTAATAAGTGAGCTGACAAGAGCTATGAACACCTGTAAACGACAATATTGTTATTTATATAACATAGCTAATTATTAACCCTTTATTTGTTACAGGTAAGTCTATTCTGCGATCGGCTGACACAACAAAGGTGACGTACTTTACATTACATACACAGCATCGAATTTGCGACACCCAAAATGTATCTCAATTTATGTGGCATAACACAACCATAAGTTTATTTGTATTGCAGCTATATGAAATCTCTAAAAATGTAAGTAAAGGAATCTAGTGTTTGAATCTATGAAAATAATAATTATTATTTTTATATACCACGTTAACTTAATAAAATATTATTTTCCAATTCTGACAGGTGTCATAAAGATTGTCGTCTTGACAGACACATAAAACAGAGACACAGAAATGATTCCCACAAGTATTAAATTTTTCAAGTGTTGTTACCGAAAGCTAATAAATAATTCGTAAATTCTTAAAAATCCAAGATGTACCCTTTCCATGGAGGAAAACCCGGTTTGTTCCTTAATTTTAAGGGACAGCTAACTCTTTTCAAGAGCGCCTTCAGTGGGTTTCGCATTACCGTCAGGCTGTCACTTCCTGAAAGTTTTTTTATTCGTTGGATTCGGATCTTTTCAGCCTTGTATTGATTTATTCTTATTTTATCTTCGGGCGGTTAATTAGCCAGTACTAGGTATTGTTTGGTTACTTGTTGACAAAGACTAGGTTAGTTACAATTTGTCTATATTTGTAGGGAAACACATTTAATGCATTAATTTTTAAATAAATAGTCGCTGTTTTTGAACGACTATTAAAATATACTCTTGCTAGTGTCCTATTTTTACCGCTACAATTTACGACAGTAACGTGCGCCGTAATAGTTGCGAATTAAAATATAGAAATATGATAGATAGAAAATGATTTTCTCAGTTAAATTTCCTTTTGTCCAACTTGTAATTTATCAATGTAATCGCGGAATTAATACATTTTATTAACTAACGAAAACTTATGATACGCGGTTTTAATTAAAAAATGTACCCTTAATATGAGTTTTTGCGTTCGCTCGAAAACGTTCACCGTTTACGTTTTCGCTCATGCTGCGCTCCTGCACCCCTGGACCGTATCGAAACTAAAATCCCGCAGAGTTTCAAAACCGGAACTAATAACGCTATGAAAATTAAATAAAAATGTCAAAATAAATGGATTTTGTTTATATTTGTAAAATTAAATGTCGTTAAAAAACTGAATAGTCAATTAGTTACTTTTTTTAAACTCGTAATGCAAAATTTTAGTTCTGATGGACAAGGGCGCTGTATGAGCGAAAAGGTAAACACTGAACGTTTTCGAACAAAGGAACGTAAAAACTCTCATTAAGGGTATTGAGAGTAAGGCTATAAATCTACACCGAGGAATTATGATATACCAATTCAGTAAACGTATTTCAAACTCATATGCGCCGCATCAAACCATGATTGATCCAGGCTCTTGATATTTAATTTAATGGACGCGAACTCATTAGCATCCAGTATTGCATGTTAGGACGGGTTACTCACATGAAATCCAATTACGTGATTATATAATATTGGTACGTGATTAATCGGGCTCTTTCGAAAGGTCAATTTAGCATTAGATTTTCTAAACCTAGCTAAACACAGAGTACTAAGGATTCACACAAAGACACAGACACTTAGACCTACGATAAAATCTAAATACATTAGATCATGTTTGCATTCCCGGGCGTCTAATTCGAAACCAACTGCATCGTTAGACCATTAGACCAGTATATAACATAACTGATGCGCCACACAGGTCGCCAAAAGTTTTATTCGAGAAAGATCAACATACACGTCTAGATAAGATTTATTATAGTATTCCCCGCAGACATTATTTTCATTAATAGTCACTAATTTTCAATACCCCAAATGAACCGATGTAAGTTTTCACGTCTACTTTTATTAGGGTTCCATATGTATAGATTAGTATCGCTAAAATAATTATAGCTAAGTAACTATAATTATACCTGTACTATACAATATAGGTACCTGTTTAATAAGTATGAAACAGGTATATTGTCAAATAAATAAATGGGTAAATGAATAAATAAACGAGAGCGTTCATTTCTCTTCGCATTGTACTTAGTAAGTCTCAGTGATGACCAACAACTAGATGACAGCTGATATTTAACTACTATAATATCGATCTGTGACCTCAGTTGATTGGTTTTAATGTCGCCTAATCTAGTAATTGGATTTTGGCGTCCAGCGCATACTACCCTGCATATTGAAGTTTATGCGAAAATCAGTTTCAATTTAATGGAACATCGATAGGTCAATCTTGTTTACGTTGCGTTGGTAAATAAATTGATGCAATATTATGAAGTTTTTATTAGTTGAAATAGTTTGAAGTAGCTAACAAACGTATAGTCCATCGAATGGTAAATAAATGCCGCTTATTTACATGTGTAATCTTTTTTTATAATATAGGAGTAGCAGAAGATGCACGGCAATAAACTCCAGATAGGATTAGACGTTCTTACGGATCGGCCACAGATGTTCCGCTACTTCTAAGGACTAAGCTGGAACGTCACGTAAAACTATGTCTCCCTTACCACACTCTTCATACCAGAACATAGCAGCTTGTAACACTGCCGTTATGAGACAGAAATAGTTGTGGCGGTGGTGCCGCCGGACTCTAACCACAAAGGACTCTACCACTTTCAACTTGAAAGTTACAAACGCGTTGGTACTACACATGATGTCACAGAGTTGCCTCGTGAAAGCACAAACATAAAAATGTTCTTCACATGGAAAATTGACGACGCCACACGTTTCAACATAGAATAAATATAAACCGAAATATTCTGCTACGTGCATCGCGCTGAATATTTGGCGTTGTGACGACACTCATGTTGACTTTTAGTTTGTTCGGCAAATGCTTTCCTTACACTTCGACAGCAGTACGCGTGTGGGCTCCGCTCTCGAGTCACGAAGTTTCCTAACGATTTTAGAAATGGTAGAACATGTTGCTTACATGTGGCTTACATATAATAGCGGCAAAACCAGTATGGTTCAACGGGGAAGGTATAACTACCACATCAGCGTGAGGCAGCTCTGCGTTTTGGTGGAAGGGCGTGGATGCTGACTAACTTATAAGGATCATCTTTGTCCACAGGAATGGTAGCGCATCTGTCTGCTTTACCTAGCTCTTGTTCTATATTGAGTTGGTTTCAGATATCCATAGACGATAGTGGCCACTGACCCACTGACCTGATAGGTGAACTGCAATTTTGTTTGTTACTCCAATCTCTTATAAATAAATAAAACTAACAAGCTTAAGCAAAATGTATACAACGTTTACCTATAGCCACTTTTATCGCATTAATTGGAGCCGACGAGAGTGCATCGAAATTATATTACCAATATTGCGTTGAAACAACGTTATTTGATCTGTGGAGGAAATTTCATTAGCCGTCAATATGTGCAGGTGCCTTCGGGCGCAATCCAATTACAGGATTAGCGGACAATAAAGTGAGGGTAGTCAACCGTTCAATACCGCACTCGGCCTCTGACGGGACTAGGAACATCAAATCAAATTAACGTTGATTGTACGGAAATTTAAATAATAAATAACGCTTACATTACATAGGGTTCACTGTGTGAGTCATGTATATACAGTGACACCACCACACAGGTACGTAAAGAATGAGATGCAGAACAGAAATCGAAATTTAAAATCGGATGTATTATAATGGCTTATGTATGTATTTTATAATCTGATTCTTACCTATAGTAGCGAAAATTGCTCTTAAAAAGATATAATAGTTTTTCTTTTATTAGAAGCAATTGGGATGTAGTCAACCTTTTTTTTGTGGGGATTACCTTCATGGGTTCCTCTAAGCTGCGTGGGACAGGATATGCCGGACTCCTACCGGCTAAAACCCCACGGTGTTCCTCTGGACGCCTTTTGTCGAGACCACGGGTACACTAATAGCACTCGTCCGGGATCCCGAAAGTCAACCTGATGATAAGTGATAACTGTCGCCTATGGACATTTGTAACAAACTCTATAATAAACGAGGAATTTAATAGAAATCGAGCACATTCGGCCATACTCTTTCGACAAAACGTAACACTGCTTCACACTAGAACATATACGGGTACCTACTGTTGTTACCGCGGATGACATGCGAGTGTTCTACCATCTTTGTTTTATTTCACTTTCATGAAATTTTGTCACACTGTTTTCTGTTATTTTAAAGATATGAAGCTTTTGTCTAGTTCATGTTTGACTTTATACTTCATTTTGTGAGAGATTAGGAGTACAATGCACCTGCATAAGCAGCATAAGCTTTTAGGTGTATGTTTTAAAACGACGGTGCTGTTTTTTGTGTTATACATTCAATTATACTTTAATTTCAAAAAACATAAAGTTCTGAAACTTATATAATTTACAATAATCCAACATAGCCAATCCCTATGTAGTTTCGAATCTGTAAATGCTTATTGATGCATTCATATTTCTATAAAACTGTTTCATTACGATAGGTTCGCAAAAATAAAAAGACTGCACTTTTTACATCCTGCAGAATCATACTATGATTCCGTATTGTAAGTGGTGTCTCAGATCTGAAACTAAATCCAGAATTATCTGGATTTATTATGAATTCAGAACCTTTATCTAACAGATTTTTATGATGAACTCAGTGTAATGAGGTTCGTGAAAAACGAATTATAATATCATATATACACGTTCATAGGTATTCCACAACCACAAACCATAGAACCTGCCACATTGCATTTAAAATGAGTGCTAGCCTGCGGTCTGCCACAGCAAATCTAGTTAAGCTAAGTGCACACCTTTTGTCTTAACTAAGTTGGATAATTAATACAATAATGTGATGGACAGTTTTTGTGTCGCGGATTTTATTATTGCTTCAATATCAATGTTTTTCTCTATGTCACCTTAAATTAATCAGAAATTATATTGTTAGATGATTTATCGCAACTAAGTAGTTCAGCGTTGTAGCCAGAGATGGCGCTGGTTGTCTATTAAAGAAACTCACGAATGGCGTGTATTAGTGCGCGCGCACATTTATATTGCAATTGCATTTTTTCAAGACATATAGAAGTAAACATGACACTAAAATTAGGTATTTTATTCTGCTCTTCCTGCAATCTCCCAAAACTAAATAGCTATAACGTAGGGAACCAAAAATATTAACTTTATTTTCAATGATAAGTTTTAGCGGAGTGATCCTGCCCCTTTCTATATACAAAATAAATAATAGTTAAAAAAAACTAAAAAATACGCTTTTATAAAAAAATCGACCAAAAAATTAAAAATAAATAATAGTTTAAAAAAACTAAAAAAATACACTTTTTATAGAAAATCCAACTAAAAAATAGAAAATATTTTTTTTTTAAATTTGAATTAAGAATAGTGTAAATAAGATAAAAATATTTTTTATTGTAAAAAAGCGTGGGGTGCATGGTGTCAATAGTTATAAATATTTTATTAATAGATGTAGTTGGTATAGTTATATTAATTTGGTGTAATTTAATTTTATATAATGTAATTCCATTTCATTTAATTCAATTTGCATGCTTGAAAAGGCTGAATAAAAGACTAATAATATTGTATGTAACAACTTTTCTCACTGTTCAAAGCAAATAAATTATCTTTATCTTTATCTTTATCTTTAGATATTGAGTAGAAGGATTATCATTTTGATAATATCTTAAAAAGCACCCCACGCTTTTTTTACAATAAAAAATATTTTTATCTTATTTACACTATTCTTAATTCAAATTTAAAAAAAAATATTTTCTATTTTTTAGTTGGATTTTCTATAAAAAGTGTATTTTTTTAGTTTTTTTAAACTATTATTTATTTTTAATTTTTTGGTCGAATTTTTTATAAAAGCGTATTTTTTAGTTTTTTTTAACTATTATTTATTTTTCATTTTTTAGTGATTATATTAGCGATTATTTTAACGATTATTACGTAGCGTATTATCAAGTTTATCTTTCGAATCAGCATCAGCACCTTTGTTTAGCAGTGCAAAAATGAATATTGGGTCATTGTTTAACACAGCTGTATGAAGTGGTGTTTTACATTGGTGTTTATTTTTATTGTTAACGTGAAAATCCCAGAGCAGTTGTTGAATGACATCCGAATTGCCAATGCTAACTGCTTTCTTTCATAATTTATACCATATCCCAGGTCCTCTATCTTGGATAAAAGTAATCACGGAAAAAGGATGATAGAGCATCTTTTAAAAACAGGCGCTGATGGCAATACTCAAGAGAAAAACGGTCAACTGCTTTACATCTAGCCATTTCAAAAGGACGTCGTCCAATCATCGATTTAATATTACAGCATGATGATGTTAATATCAAAAATAATTCTAGAATTTCTTCTCTTTGTGTTGCTGCTGCCTGCAGAGATTTTAAAACTGTTAGTAGTTTAATTAATTTTACAGCTCGAGTTAATAATATAAGTTGTGACTATGACGATGAGCTGAAATCATATATGCCTTTACATTTGGCAGCAAGAAATGGGAACAATGAAATAGGTGAAATCTTGTTAAAGGAAGGTGCAGATGTTGAAGTGCTGAATGAATAAGGATGATGAGACACCGCTTCATGACGCTATTAACAACGGACGCGTCGAAGTTGAGGTCAGGTCAGGTCAGGTCAGGTCAGGTCAGGTCAGGTCAGGTCAGGTCAGGTCAGGTCAGGTCAGGTCAGGTCAGGTAAGGTCAAGTCAGGTCAGGTCAGGTCAAGTCAGGTCAGGTCAGGTCAGGTCAGGTCAGGTCAGGTCAGGTCGCGTGATCGGCGCGCCTGGTAGATTCCTTTATTGGTCTTAACGCAGACCGGGACCGGAAAACAAAAATCGCTGATCCTGATTATCCTAGTAAGGATAACGGGTCAGAATGTTTAAAATATTGAATTGTCATCGGTCCTTAATAAGTATGCCAAATTTCAAGTTAATCCGACGTTTTGAAGGGGGTTAAAATCATGTTCAAAGATTCAGTTACATACTAACATACCAACATACATACGTCTGAAGCTAATAAAAGCGTATTAATGAACAGTATTGGCCACATTTCCTCAATTTTCAGTAAAGTTTAAAGGGATCCGCGAAGCTCGCTTTGTTACTGATGAATATCAAATGCCGTTTGCGGAGTCACTGCCGTCAAATTAGGACTGTTCATTTTGAACGATTCTTCTTTAGAAATCGTATTATTTTCACAGATTAGGATTTTATTGTGTTTATTTGCATAAATATAGAGTTACTTTCTAAATAGGCGTCAAATAATGTAGTTTTTTTTAACTAACCCAATAATATGATTTTTATCGAACTACTCATAGATACATGTCTGTTGTACACGTCCAGAAGCACAGACAGAGTAAGAATCTAAATTCTTTTAGATGTCTACCTGGCCGAGGATCAAATCCGGAACCTCTCCGTGTCCTGTGCGGTAACCACTCTAAGTTGTCATAACCGTTAATAAAAAGTTTAATAATTTCATTTATTACAGAACTGAGATTCTAGTATGAATGGTAGAGGATTGCACACAAGTACACGGTATTACATTTTTTTAGTGACGTACCTAATAGGTACATTATAGGAAAATGTAGTAACACCAATCTATTTGATGACTGCAGGTGTATTCCTTACGTGAGTAATAATTATTGACTTGACGTTCAGATGGTTTTTTCAGTTTTTCGGTTTTTTCTACTTAACATTCGAATATTCGTGCGCTCTACTCCGTGTTCAATTTCTCCCGAAATATTTCAAATGTAGACACATATTTCTATTTTCCTAGTATAGTGACAACCTTGTGGAAGCATTGGATATAGAATGCATGTTATTTCATAAAAATAAACTGTACAGAAATATTGTAGCTTTAAATTTATATATTCTATATAGAGTCATCTTTCTAGATAGAGCAAAAACAATATATATGTGTGTGTGTTCAATTCTTCCATTTCTCGTGTTGTTAGCGACCACTTGCCGAGGTTATTGTCGTCACTCCAACTTCAGGACACACTTGTGTTAGACGATGAATATGGAAGTTAATTTAAAAATACAGACAGTAACAATTTCAAAACACTTTTCGGTAAACCCAACATCCCCTATTGAAAAACTACCCAGAAATATCCATTCAACAAAACCCAAAAGTGTTTTTTCACTTTTGTAAACGGCAGCCTACTAATATAGAAAGATTCTGAGCGAGCGGCTATTGACTCCGACGGCGCGGCCTGTGATGTTAGCGACCACTTACAAAGCTTATCGTTGTCGCTTCAATTTCAGGACACACTTATATCACACGATGAATTTGAAAGTTAATTTAAAAATATAGACAGTAACAAATTAAAAACACTTATAGGGTGAATACAGCACCTCCCATTCAAAAACCACCTAGTAATATACATCCAAAAAAAACCAAAAGTGTTTTTATTCACTTTTATAAACGGCAGCCTACTAACATAGAAAGATTCGGAGCGAGCGCCTATTGTCTCCGCCCGGCGCGGCTCGTGTTGTTAGCGACCACTTGCCGAGCTTATTGTTGTCGCTTCAACTTCAGGACACACTTGTGTTACGATGAATATGGAAGTTAAAATTAAAAATATAGGCAATTAGTAGATTGTATTTTTTTTTAATTGCAGTTGCAAGCGGGCTTGCAATCGGGATAGAATTGTAGTCTTACTTAACATGCGCTACAGGCCTGTTGCTATCATTGAATTAACGTTAGTAACTTAGATGGAACGCTTAATGAATCTCTGTCTCTAACCAAAACACTGCAACATCGGCAATCGAGACGCAATCTATCAGAAGGTAAATTAATACTAAGCACTAACTCAGTGCTACCCGAGGTTTGCCATAAATGTGTTGCTCTAAGCTCTCTCATCTTCATTCGTACGTATAGGTGTGTCGGTGCACCCACATTTTGTGTAAGAAACTAAGTTAGTAGCAGTCGTTTTCATAGTAATTCCGCTGGTTATTTCTAGTACCAACAAACCGTTCCTCCAAGTTCGTTAATTAATTCGTACATTTCTGCTTACGGCACATTTACAGAACTACTAAGTTATTCAATTCAAATTCAAATTATGGTGCCCGCTTGGTGCAGTGGTTGTTATATCGTTCTAACGACAAAGAGTTTCGGATTCAATCCCCGCAAATATGTAACTGTAAATGTACAAACGTTTTTAGTTTAAAAAACATCAACCACCTTTTTTGTAATATTTCGACAACGAAAGGACCATTTTCACATCCTTTAACATTGTTGTTATAAGGAATAAACAGATTGCTTTATAACAACAGTGTTAAGGGGCCGTTCAAGTATTACGTAACGCAATTTTTGAAGATTTTTGACCCCCCCTCCCCCCCTTGTAACGCACCGTAACGTTTTTCTATACCCCCCCCCCCTAACGTTACGTAACACTCAAGTGTCAATTTTTACCCTAAACTCGCTAAAAAGTTATGTTATAGTTTTTATCCTTGGGATACTTTTACTTACATATTTACTTTATAATACTAAGAAATAAAACAAGAGATTTTTAATGCAAATAAGAGTAAAAACTAATAAAACATCAACTCATGGGCAGGCAAAAATATACTTTT
Source organism: Epargyreus clarus clarus (assembly GCA_014595695.2). Lineage (NCBI taxonomy): Eukaryota > Metazoa > Arthropoda > Insecta > Lepidoptera > Hesperiidae > Epargyreus > Epargyreus clarus. The sequence goes on along the minus strand of JACTTY020000030.1, from coordinate 1,083,436 downwards.
CCTTTTTAACTATACCCAGTCGCTGTCGGATCAAACAGATACTCGATGCGAATAAGTATGAAATGTCAAATGTGTGAAAATTCGGAATTGTTCAGTCGTGCATCCGTTCCGAATCTATACGAATGTCATTTAGGTGGACGCCGCGCCGGCTCACGAAACCTTTAATGATAAATCAAACTACTATTTCGATAAATCTAACGTCGATAGTCCTAAGCCTGTATAAAGTATGAAGGAAAGATTACAATTCATTATTACTAGTGAGTGCGCGTGCAAACCTTACCGCCCTTACGTATTGATGCAAGGCATGAACGAACTAGCTTCTTAGTCCAAGAATAAGTACCTAGTCCACATCAAATTGTTAGTACAATTTGATGTGGACTAGGTACTTATTCTAATTTCTATTCTATTCTAATGAGACTTTATGGGACTAGGTGGAACAGGTTTCTGAATTACGTATTTTTAAATACTAGGAACAGGCATACCTAGTCCCAAATTTACCTAGTACAACCCATCTCTACTTGTCTATAAACACTACGAACGAATACTGACAATGGAAACAACATTCAAAGACGTACAATACAATCTAGGGATTCCCCGTGAAATATGAACGAAAAGATTTGCCAACTTGCGAGAACAAATGACAACCAGACTATAAAAAGAGCGTGTTCAGCCGAACTAGGTCTCCTGAGTATTCTAAGTTAGTTTAAGTATAGTCAAAGCATACATACTGCTATACTGTACTATACTTAGTCTAACTCAGAATACTCAGGACTTAGTTCGGCTGAACCAGCTCATTCAAGGGATTTCCCGTAAAACGTAAATGAAAAGGGTTGCCAATTTAGGAGGTTTAATACCCTATTTTTTTTATTAAAAATCTAAAAATGTTACGTAACGTGCATTACGGAAGACCCCCTCCCGCCCCTGTAACGCATCGTAACGTTTCACTAGACCCCCCCCTCCCCCCAAAGTGCGTTACGTAATACTTGAACGACCCCTAAGAGCTGCCGTGTTTTGGTTTCAAGGAGGGGAGATAAAATAAATACATTTACAAGAGGCATTCCAATTTAGTCTTTAAGGGTTAGTTCTGCATATGACAACTGATGCCGCATGTGACCTCCGAATTCGAACCATGATGGGTCCTACTAAAAAAATATTGTACTCGTATGTTACATAGACTTTAAGTGCCTTTAAGTGACTTTAGAAAGTTATTTTAACTCATTTTGTAAATATCCTAAAGCATCAACCACGAATAAAGTAACGAGCAAAAACCCAGCCAAAAATAAAGGTTGGTAATTCTGGGAAAACTGTATAAAATTCCAATAAATATGTATAAAAGTTGCCGCGGGCGTCGAGTACTGTCTGTCAAAGTAGACAGCGACGTACCTACGTATGGGAAATCGCTCCGACGATAACGTATCGGTTTTTGGGGTTCCCTACCCAAAAAACGGAACCCAGGTACTAAGCCTCCATTGTCTGTCCATCTATTTGTATATCTGTGTCTCCGTCCGTCAGTGCGTATGGCCCTTTGTCTGTTTGTTCTTCTATCTTGAAATTATAGTTTTAGGGTTCCGTACCAAAAGGGTAATAATAGGACCCTATTACTAAAGCTTCTTTGTCCGTCTGTCAGTCAGGGCTATATCTCTTGAACGTAGACAGTTTAAATTTTCACAATGTATTTACTTCTATGGCTGGTGTGATACCAATTAGTAAATATAAAAAAAAAACATAGTGGTACGGAACCCTCCGTGTAGGAATTCGATTCGCACTTCACCAATTATTTTATAAAACAGCGCTTCCTCGCATATTCATTATCACTATTTTATCTTGTTACAATAGATCGCTAAAAATATACAAGGCAATAGTAGGTAAAGTACCGAGGATTAGTCACGGCGAGGAATGAATAATCCTCAAACATAAGGGATTAGACGTCGACGAATGTGATTATCTTTATGAGATAGGCCTTACATATGCCCAGCAGTGAGATAATGCTTTATGTATTTTCTTTTGGGACTAAATATATTCAAACATTTTGGGCCTTTTTATTTTGGATTATAGGAATAGCAAACTAGTATGGAGTCCATCTGATGGTAAGTGGCTACTGCCGCCTATGGACATCTGTAATCAACCTGATACCTGAGGTCGGCCACATATGCGCCACACAACACAGCAGCGTTTAACACTGCTGTTATGAGGCAGAAATAGGTGTGGCGGTGGTGCCGCCCAAGTCTAACCACAAAGGGTTCTACTACCTTGAATGGTAGAACCCTTGGCTTTTATATCTTTTTCGAATTTTGAATTAGTTTTAAGGGAGAACCCCTGTTCGTTACGAAGTTGATACATTAGTTCATAGGAATCGGTGACCACTGAATTACAGGCGGACTGCACGCTCCTTTGTAATTTCAATTTTATTAAAAAGTATTCGCATGTGTATTCGCAAAGAGACGTACTACTTACGTAGTAACTATTCATTAATTTGTGGTATTACGCAAAGAGAAAATATATTTTAATAATGTATTTTTCCAGTAACATTCAAAGGATTTCAATTTATAGTCTTTTAAATTGTAGTTCAGCATATTGAGTTCCAATAATCGTGAACCACTTATGTTTTTATGGAACTTACTATATGTTGTGTACTCTTGAAGAATACGAGTATAATTTGCATAACAAAAGTTACGAAGATTCTTTTATTTATTTAATTAATCCTCAGTGATTTATGTTGTCCTACCATATTTATAATATGTCTTACATAAGCTGTCTTTTAATATTACCATATTTTATCATTCATCTGCTGAATCTGAATAATTTGAGTGTTTTTAAGTTTATAATATTTTAAATGCCTATATTTTATTACATACTATTTTAATAATATTTTTAATATCCTACTTTTTGTTATTATTACAAAAAAACTACACTTCACGAAATAAAAAAAGTTCGAATGCAAAATGCAATTTCCTTTCTGGACTATTCAATCAGCAATTATCTCAGCGTCGCAGCTCGGACGCCACTATCCGATTAAGTGCATCTCGGGCCACTAACACTGTTACAAAGGAAACAGTTGATTACATTCTCTTGACCTTTGAAGCATCTATCGTCCATTTACTGCAACGCACTGAAACATCTTTAAGGTATTTAAAGACTTTTCGGAAATTGCCATTGAGTATTTCCTTTTTTTTTTTTGTTAACGAGGGGGAAACCTTCAAAAGGTACCTGACGACGTGGGAGCGACGCCGGGTTATGTGGGATTTTTACCGCACTAACCCCCCCCCCGGTCTCCGTCCTCAGCGCTTAGTGGAGAACTCCGGGATCAGCGATGGAACACAACCGGAGTCCTCCGAACGTGATGCCCCAATCGGGCTCTTCCCTGGGAAAGCAGTTTACGCTCCTCCCACACACCTGGTGTTTACAACGGTATGGGGCCACACAAACCGTCGTCCTTCCCGGGGTTACATGCTGGACGGTTCGAGCTTCCACTCTTGCTGCCCGCAACCCCAGAAGCCCCCTTTTAATCGCCTCTTACGACAGGCAGGGGATACCGTAGCCCTATTCTAGTCCCGAAACTATTTCCTAGTGTCCGTCTAGTTACAAAAACTAGTCGAAGTTACCAAATCATCAAAGTAAATCGGTAAGCGTAATAACCCTACATTGGAAAAAATATAATATCATCGTTTTGATACAAGTTACCAGCCAGATGGATGGATACTGGCAAAAAATAAAAAAAATCCATCCAAGATAAGCTTTCTATCTTGACCAGACTGCTAATTACAGATAACAACTTCAATATATCAGCACTTTGATCTAATTAACTTATCTTTATGACTTATATATTTACATTTAAATTCAATAAATCTTCAGGATGAACAATTAACAGTAAATAAAGTCTGTTTTTTAACTTTGTTCTGTTGCTAAATAGGAAATATTAGTATATTCGTAGTTCTTTCAATTGCAGAGTAATAAAAATTCTTTCAGGGACTATTCAATGACGTCCGTAGATAACTACCTCAGTGACGCAGCTCAAATTCTACCACTAACATAATTATTAACTACATCTCGGATAAGCTAATGTTTTTCATAAGGGAATTATTATATTACACTCTCGAAGCTTTCATATTTGCAGATTAATTAAATTTCCTATAAAGACTATTCAATCATGTTGACATCTCTGCAACGCAACTCAGGCTCGAGCATTATTACATTAAGTGCATCTCGGATCCGCTACTAATGTTATTACATAGGAAATTGTTTTTTTTTCATTGTTATATTTATCTACAAATGCCGTACATTTTCTGAAAAATATAATTTATTTTACGGAATATTCAGGAACGTTAGTCATTTTTAAAAAGACGCAACACAGGTTCTACCACCATAATATTAGGTTCATTTCTAATCTGTCACTAATGTTTTTTACAAGGACAATAATATAACTATAATCTACACTGTTATAGCCCTTGCATTTAATGAAAATAAAATTTTCTTCGAGGACTATTCAATTACGTCATTAAATATCTCAACGACGGAACTCGGGCTCGGCTTCTATCATATTACGTGCATCGCGGATCTACAACTAATATTTTTACAAGATAAACGTTATATTTTATTCATAAAACTGTAAAACAATTATTCAAGATACATAGTTTACACTAGTGTCTATAACCTTGAATAGACGTTTCCTATGTATTGTTGATAAGTAGCACGAAAAAGTTTAAATGAAAAATTGTCACATGAGGATATGTGACAATTTTTCTCCTTCGTGAGCAAATTCATAATTAAAACGCGTTGAATTATATTTAGCTAAAATCTTATGCTTTAAAGTAACAATATTGTATGGCTTTAACAATATTGTATAGCAGTGAAGCTTCCCGAGTAGGCTATTCAATCTGGGAGCCATTATCTGCCAGACACAGGGCACAGTGATCTGACCAACACTCGTTTTAGCTAGGCTTGCACTCTAATCTTATTGTGGCAGTGATCTTATTGTGAAATACAGTAGATGTGCTGTTCTCTCAGCCTTTTAACTATACGGAATGTATTTATAGAACTTATATATGTTACTTTTAAGCTTTTAAATATAACTTGAAACCTAACTAAATATATCTTAATATAGATGCGTAGCCACTCATGCGTACTAAGATGGTCTAACTTAGCTGGCATTCGTGAATACGAAATAACATTACGTAATAACTATTTCTAACGTAAATTGGGGTAGACTTCAGGTAGGACCTCTTTAAACACCATCAAGCCTCGAGGTGGCGCACGCGGTACTACCGCGCGCACCTCAAAGATGAGCGGATGGAGTAGCTCCAGCTCCATCCCGAACCAAGACGGGCCAGGACACGGGCAAACGGCGTCGGGATCGAGAACGAGTGCTATTAACGTGCCCGTGGTCCCGACAAAAGGCGTCCAGAGGAACACCGTGGAAATTTAGCCGGTAGGAGTCGCGCATATCCTCTCCGCTACCTAAAAAAAAATAGGTAGGACCCCTTTCCTATATGAAACTCACTGTTGGTTACAGAATTCCGTAGGCGTCATTGACCACTTTCCATTACGTATAATGTATGCATACATAGATGTTTCGTTATGTAAGTTCACATTAAATTGTATTATTTTAATCTCCCGAGAACTTGGAAATACCTTATTTAAGTATACGAGTATTGCCTTACAGTTCAACAGCAACGTCTGTATAGCGACTAAAACGAAATGAAAATTTTAAATTTAAATCTCTTTTTTGAATGATGCTTTCAGTGAGAGATTGATTCGAGTTTTGGCGAGTACTGCATCGCTAATATTTACTCAGTTCTTTTTCCGCCAGCTCTTCACTGAAATCGGAAGCATAGATGAGTGTTTGCAAGAGTTCAGGCCCAGTAGGTATATATGGTTTTATACGATTGTATACAACGGATATACGCTTATGAATTTCTAGCCAGAAAGGAGATGAAATAATTTAATACCTTATTACATTCACATATCCTACCTCTTACATTCCCAAAGATAAGTAAATAAAGTTAAAAGATGTTAAATCAAATATTGAAAAAATGTCATTTTGATAACAGTATAATCTAAGAAAACAGATACAAGTCGTTTAGGTGGGGATGATTTAGAAACACGCGCACAAGAATTTTATAGTACATAAAACAGTGAAGTTATGTTAATTTAAACTACATTTTTACTATATTATAAGTAGCAACGTGCTACCTATAAATGTAACTGTTTTGTAAGTGATATTGTACGTGCTTTGAAATATTTACAAAAAATCAGTAGATAAATATATCTACTAATGTAATAACATATACCTACAAATATACAAAACACAATATAGTAGGAAAATTTAATAAAAACAGGCAAATATTTTTATAACATAATCTGTCAGTAGTCAGAATTTAGTAGCCGAGAGAATTTATAGATAAGATAACAAATACATTTTTATAACTTATAGTGAATGCATTAAAGTATGCTTAGGGCTCAATTGGACTTACTAGAAAGGTAGATAATTATCGAATGTATATTGAACTGGTGGCCTTGAAATAAATATAGATTTGAAAACGAAGTTATCAGATAGAAGTATGTAACAGATAGAAATAGAAATGCATTATTGGGTTAACAAATTCTACACATATATAATGTCATCCTTTTACAAATTTAATTAAATTTAATCCCTGCGTGTGCGTGTGTGTGTGTATGCGCGCGCGTTTGTGAATACTATACGTCTTCGAGTGTTCGTGAATATATGTGTGTTACTGTAAGTTTTTAAACATGATCACAACTAATCATTTGGTTACATTTAACAGAGCTTCAATATAAATATAGTCGAGCTAAGTCAGCAAATCAGTCACAGATTTTTTAATTTCTGTTTACACACTGTACTAAAGTGTATTATTATTCTATAGATATATTATGAATTGTTTGTGCAGTTTACCGAAGACGTCAATGCCACACCCTTTTTTGCCTAACAGCAGCAGCGCTAAACGCTGCTGTGTTCTGGATTTATTTTGAAGTTTAGTTAAGACCAGTAAATGAGAGGGTTAAACTTCTGTTGCTTTTTATATATAGAATACTTAGTCGATATACGCAACTTTAAGGTTTAGGTAGCCCCTGCATTGGAAATTAATCTTTTTTGATAATGCGTTTGTGTTAAATAAATCAATAAAATCAATTAATTTTTTTGGAAGTCGGAGGACTTTAAAACGACAATTACTTGCTTACATTTCAATGTGGAATTTAAAAGGGCGAGTAATGGGTGGACAAATAAAATAGCAATTCATCACGTACTTAAAAAATCTTAACAGGTTCATGCTAGCACATTTTTGTACTTATATGTATACCTTTAATCGTATTCATTATTTCGGGTTATGTTACTATGTTTAAATCGTCCATTTCAAAAAAACATTAACTACTTACAGTTAATTAACAAACAGTTAAACAGTTAAGTTAAACAGTTAAACAGTTAAGTTATATTTTAACTAACTGAAATGTTGATTCCGTTGAACAAAATGTCAATCTTCATAACAATCTAAATAAAAAAATATGAATCGAAAAAGAGCCACTTGGTTTCGTCTAGAACAGATATACATCCAATTGTCAGAATTAATGAATTATCCGTTATTATAGATATGATTTTATCAAAGTGCACAAAAATTACCATTATCTTATTAGTGGATAAAGCAGACTTCTATATAAATACGATGATTATGCGTGTGATGAGCAGTTTCGAAGACCTGGCGAATAAAATGCGTGTGTTCACCCTATTTACTTTTGTGGCCGTTGGCCTGGCATCAGTTGCAGGTAAGCAATTTTTTGCAAATACTTCGAATTTACTTTTATTATTTACGTTAACAGTTATATTATGTTTCTATCTGATACAGGCATGGGTTTATTTCTAGAAATCAGCAACGTTTATTTTACTTGTGTGCTTCACCTCTACCTTCACCTCTTTTTCTATAGGTCTTCATCTTTTTCGAAATAACACAAAGCAATAAAAGCAATTCCATGCAACAAAATAGAATTTGATTATTATTACGAAGTTACTATATTTCTTTACTTCAATTTGAATACTTTCTATATCAAAATCTTTTAAAATATTATTTAAGTCTTCGTTATTAGTAACACCTATATTGACATTATCTTAATCTATTCTTTAGAAATATTTATTAATCTAATTTATTATTAATTATATTCTTCTATAGTTGTCAATATCTTCTTTATCACTTTTTTATATTTCCGTAGCTGTGCCTTCAGGACGGGTAGTCGGTGGTACGGAGACTACCATCATAACATACCCGTTCAGTGCCGCTCTGCTCTACACCAGAGACTTTTTCAATTACCAGCAGGAATGTGGCGGCACCGTCATCAACAACCGTTCCGTAATGACAGCAGCTCATTGCGTTATGTATGTTTCAATCATTTGTAAATTTGCGATGAGTGGTCCAACAACAGATTTTTATACTATCGTGCCACTTTTAACTATTACACTATTTTTAACGTCATTAGTTGTTTATGCGTGATTATTTTATGGTCTATAGAATATTGTAAAGTGATACTGGTATTGATAGCAAAAAAAGCAGTGATAGCCTAGTGGTTAAGAAACGCGGCCTCTCGATCGAGCGGTCCGAGGTTCAAATCCCAGGCTCTTCCGAGGTTCAATCCTCTGATTTTCAAATTTATGTGCGTATTAGAAATCAATTATCACTTGCTTAGACTGTGAAGGAAAACATCGTGAGGAAACCTGGTTCCTGAGAGATTTATAAAAAAAAATCTTAAAGGTATGTGAAGTCTTCAATCAATTCGCACTTGGCCAGCGCAGTAGAGTATGGCCCAATCCTTCTCATTATAAGAGGAGACGCGTGCCCAGCAGTGGGACAGTAATGGGTTGATGATGATGATGATGATTGGCATTAGGCTTTAAATCTATTAATCGTATTCAAATACAGGTAATCTGCTGTATATTGCATTTAGATATCAACGTGGACTGCATGATTGTTGTCTACGGTTATCGTTACATACAAATAATGAATGTATTACAGTGAATGCATTCTTCATTAAGTTTACACGATTATGTGTTTGCAGGGGTGATGCACCAATCAGGTGGCAAATCCGTGTTGGATCCGTCTTCGCCAACTTTGGAGGAGCTGTGATGAACACCATCATGATAACCATCCATCCCAACTACAATGTTCGCACGCTTGACAGCGACATTGCTATCGTTCGTTCTGCGACCACTTTCGTCTTCAGCACCTCTCTCCGTGCGGCTAGCATCGCTGGCGCTAACTTCAATATCTTGGACAATGCTCTTGTCTGGGCTATCGGATGGGGCGCTACTTCTGTAAGTAAAAATAATGTGAAAATGATAAACATATTTTTATTTAAGTGTATTAAGGTTAGATTAATCAAATGTCCTAATGATACAAAACCTATTGGTTGGGAGACACCGACTGAGACTGTGTCTTCCACAGAATCTCTAGGATTTATTACAAGCAACTAATTACTAGAAAGTGTTCTTTGATATGAAAATTTAGGTAGAATTCCAGTTATATTTGAACGTGATTAAAGATGGTCATGGCTACCAAAATTCTTGACGCAAATTTAATGAAATAACTAACACACTTCTACATTTACTGAAATTTCCTTAACTTTCAGTACGGCGGACCACGCTCCGAGACTCTGCGCCACGTCCAAATTTGGGTTGTAAACCAAGCGACGTGTATCAGTCGTTACGCTGAGCTCGGGCTCACTGTGACCGACAATATGCTGTGCGCCGGCTGGCTGGATGTAGGTGGTCGTGACCAGTGCATTGGCGACAGCGGCAGCCCTCTCGTTCACAACAACGTGATTGTCGGTATTCGCTCGTGGGGCCAGCGCTGCGGCCTCCCACGCTACCCCGGCATAAGCACCAGAATTCCGCGCTTCACCGCCTGGATCACTGCTAATGCTTAATTATAAGACTGTGTAAAAATACATAAAAACATCTGTCATCTAATTTACTTAAATAAAAATACGAATAAGATCGTTACTTTATAAGTAATCATTTGTTTTTATTTGGCGTTTATTTATGCATATATCTATAAAATAATTAACAAAAACGCATTGAGAATATTTTAATTCTTATTCTATAATTTAATTTTAAGGTATATTTTATCAAGTAATTATATTCCAAAGTAGCGTAAATACACTTCCTTAAATAAAATGCTCTTTCATCTACGCATATCCATAATATGTGCTTATACGCAACCTCATGCTCCCAGTAGACACAAAGGTTTCTCGGCTCCTTTATTAAACACAATCTTATTCTAAAGCAATGACGTGGAACAACTAAATGAACGCAATTGTTCCATGAAAGCCTCATTCTACCCTTATGGTACACATTTCTCACCCACAACCTTCATTTTGTTTCGCGGTAATGGGATCATCACTTACATTAACACTCGATTGCACTTACAAATCATGTTCATAAATTATAAACTATCCACGTAGGTACTAACTTGATTCAATCTTAGTTTAGTTCATGTCATTGAAATTAGAATGGTTTGTGTAGTCATATGACTATACGATGCATATGCAACATATGCATATACATAACTACATGCACAAATTATTTATTGAGTGTGTTTGCATTGTTATATACAGATTGTAGAAAAAAATACTAATTTTAGAAATGACACATCATAATCGGTCTATCTCTTCTTAATTTTTTGATATTTTCATTTCAACCCAAATACATTACTAATATGAAGTAAATAATAAATAGGTGAAATAATATCCAAAATATATAATTATGTTTAATTTTAACAATTTATGCATTTGATATAATATTTTCTACTGCAACAATTTTTTTCCGAATTTTTTTTCTTTTTTTTTTATCAAATATTTTTATTACAAGCTTGCACATTAAGTTAATCATAACTTAACTAATTCTACAAGCTTCTTCCACGTAAATGACAACAAAATATCTATAAAATAGATGGCTACGAGTGTATAAGTAGAAAGATAGACATCCGTAATTAGAACTAAAGCTCTAATTAGCATAATTCCATAATGAAGTAGCGCAGATATCTCGGATGTGTCTAATTTCTTTTGAAAGCTTTTAAGCTGTTCATTTGTTATTCCGTGCAATCCACCGATGTAATTGATTTCATTAGCCGTCGAGCATGAGCTGTTGTGGAGATGAATGTTCGATCGGAATACCTAATTCCTTAGCTTATCTTGAAAATAAAATGAATCACACAAAGTGGTTTCAGAACGAAATGCTTTTAAGATTTAAGATCTCTTTATTATGCTTACTGCTTATAAGCCGGCAATAAGCATTATTTGATATAGGAGGAGCAGACGAGTATGTAGATCACACGATGGGTAGTGGATACTGCCGCGCATGGACATATGTAATCAATCAGATAGGATTAGATATTCCTACCTGAGGTCGACCACAGATGCGCCGCAATGCCTGGGGACTAAGCTGGAACGCCTCGGAAAAGTATGTCTGTCTTATCACATCTGTTAATAGGTAGCAATATCAGCAGCACTACTGTTAATACGTGGTGGTGCCGCCGGAGTCGGACCACAAATGGTTCTACCACCTTCGACATGATATAACGGCATAAAAATCGCGTTTTTTATATTCTTAGGAATATTTATTTCTCGGACGAAATGTTAAAAATGGCCGAATGATCATTTCAGGTACCTATAGCATAACATTTTTGTAGAGAAAAAATTTCAAGGTTTGCATGATAAAAGCTTCTAATTACTTAGTGAAATGAATATATGTGGACCGGGATGAAAGGTTTTGTATGAAAATCCTGACAATGCCCTATGTCTCTTTGTTGATAAGTATTCAGTAAAGTATTCTTACAACAATATACCCGACTTATCTTCAAAACAATAGCTCTATCTTCAAAGAAATGTAAAAATGGAAACAGAAATTTAGTGACTTACAAAATATTTTGGCTGCTTTGCATATCTCAGCTTAACTCTGCGCACGCTTACCACAGAATTTAATATGGAGGTTCTACAAACACTGGAGATGTAACAATAACGTGTTATTTGTTTTATGGTCTCTACGAATACATTCCATGCGAAATTACATGTACGAGTTATACCTTACGTTTCTCACGTTATTACTGAACAAATCCACAATTCAGCGAAATAGTTTGACAGCTGACAATGTGTACAAATATTGGCACAGTTTGTCAATAACTGGTATCAATCTCAAAGTCTTCATTATAACTACTAACTGGGAAGTATAATATTCAAAATGTTTAGCGCTGTTGTGTTCTAATTTGAAGAGTGTGGTGAGGTATACATATTAATCTGAGGCTTTCTAACTTAGATCCAGGGTAGCAACGCATCTGTGACCGATATCGGGTAGGAATGTAATCTTATCTGAGGTTGATTACAGATAGGCGGCAGTAGTCACTTTCTAGACTATATCTCGTTTCTTACTTCGTAATTATAAAAGAGAACATATTTAGGACTAATACCGAAAAACAAAGTTGGCTCTACCATTTGGGTAATTAGGTATTTTGTCCTTGACAGCAAGTAACTAATGATACCTCGCTAATAAATTGACTCACTGGCGTTGTTTACAAAAGATGTGGTAACATAAATATAAGAAGGTATAATATAGGTAGGAATATATATATTGAAAAGAATCATAATAAGTAACGAAAGTAAAATGTATGCAAAGATGTATAGGGTCTCCAGTTAGAATTACGAGTAAAATACTCGTATTTTAGGACGCTTTTTCTATATATATTTAACCGACTTCCCGTAAAAGAGAGGTTATCTATTCGGTACATATATTTTTGGTGCATATGTACTAACATTAAATTAAAGTTGATGATTTTTCCATCTTTAACATAAGTACGAAATAAAGTTCGTTTCAATTAATATTATGAAAGTATGATATTTTTTAAATTATTGTAATACAAAATCCACTGTCGGCGGTTTGTCATATTATAATCATTTCGTTCATGTTTGAGGAAAAAACATCTTTGAATATTAAGGACCACAAGATTCTAATAGAAGGAAAACATAAATTAGTTTATCTGCCTAGGTTTAACTGTTTGCTCCAACACGAAAATCTTCATATTAATATGTTTAAGTACAAAGGCGTAATAAAGAATAATAGTTTAAGTTAGAATTATTTATTCCTTAGAGCGAACGTAAATAATTCCGGTCTCCAAAAATTCTCACTAACAAAGTCGCAAGTGTAGCTAGTATACGGTATAACTTTGACAAATCGCCACTTATTCGGTATACAACAGAAATGTGTTGGAGAAAAACCCTACTCGCCTGAATTGTTGAGAGTGAAATGAAATATATCATTCGTTCCCGCCTGGCATATGGATGGAAATAGTGTATGTAATTAGTCACACGCGTGTTATCATAATTATAATAAAATGATATATATAAGTATTTTTCTTCAAATAATGATGTAGGTTTTTTCATTTATTAAACGTAGAAATAGGTGTTTTGCTTGCGATTGTACAATTAAAACTTACCTGCAAGCAGAGGTCAGTGGCCGACTAGGCAACACTTAATGTATACCGATTTGTCTAAACAATATTTTTTTTCAGAAATTCCTTATGTACCTTACATGAACACGAAAATAAATGTTTAAAGTTCTCATTCTAAAAAGGACTATTTTGAAATAAACCTCTAATTATATATTTTTCGTATTAATTTTTATCCTGAAACAGTATTTACATATCGTACCCATAGATAACCATCTCACCGCCTTGTAATTGAAGGAAGCTATTAAATGGCTTAAACGACTGACAATTCTGTCAGCATTTAATGGCTGTCATGGTGTAATTTACGCGGAACAGTACCGACATTTAAGTGGTGCAAAAACACAAAATCGAAGATAAAGTGCGGAGAAATACCGTTTCATTCGTAAATGATCTTAAAACTACATTTTTTTAATATTTTTCAAACACGAAAATAAATGGAATAGCATGGAGGAACGAGACCTTGAGAAAATAGATGACATGGAGAAAATAGATGACAGTGACAATTTCAATTGTCAAAACTGGTTAAATTTTCTTGTTAGGAGTGAGTAATCTTTACTAATCTATGATTGTACCGTAAAATGTCATAGTATAACGAATATACTATACTTCACGTACCTACGTACATAAGATACTCTAGTCAATACACCTTAATACCTATTACCTCTACACCTATAGTAACCATAATAGAACTTAACTATTTAGGGGAGCAATATCAGAATCACTTTCGTTGATTGATGGGTCGCGATTAGTTTATGCAACACTTCAGCTGATGTGTGTTTGTCTTGTTAGATTAGTTCACGTGGTACATCAGTTTCTATTTACACTAATGATGTCTGATGTATCAAAGTTTTGGAAGTGTTACGAGTAAATTAGCGGATTTATACTTAACTAGTGGTGTCCGCGGATTCGCCCGCATTTTAAAGAAATAATATGACATACATAAAACGGAAAATTTGTACCTGCATTGGAATGACAGTGGTGCCATCTGTCGAAAATTGGTCTTACCAACTCCATAACCCTCGTGGGATCTTGGACAACAACTTTGCTAAAGATCATCACTTGATCAAATGCATAGTTTCCGATTCTATAACTACTTACGAATTAAAAATTCTCAAGTCCCCTTGAACACACACAACAAATTTCATCAAAATCTGTCCAGTCGTTTAGGAGGAGTTCAGTGACATACACACGCACATAAGAAATATATATATGAAGGTATCGTTTCTACAGTCAACCTACGGATGTTTATATGTAAATTTTTAAAATACCATGCGGTTTTTGAGTTAATGGGAGTTTGTTTTGATAAAAAAAAGTTTTGATAATAACAACATTAAACATGTGAAGTAGGTTTGAGGAGACATAACTTTTTGATGTTAGTCACTAACGAAACCACGGCCATTGAGGCTCATTTCTGCTTTATAGGAACGGTGTGTAGTTGTTCTATTCTAGTTTTAAGAATGTGTAACAAATTCACGTTTGCAAAATGTTTCATACCACTAACATTAACAATAAGGCTCTTTTAATAATTTAAATTTATAATTTGACGAATAAATATGACGAATAAATTTGATGTAACTTTCAAATTTCATTCATCTCTCTAAACCTGGGAACGTTTAATTAGAATTTACTCATTTTGAAAATCAATTAGTCCAAATTTAGTCTGTTTGTAACAGGAACTTGCAACGTAATTACCAGAAGGAAGTAATGTCACCGAAACGTAGTGGCCTGGATGTGTAAATCACGTTTAATTGAATATTCCAATTAAACTACTACAAAAGTATGTGAATAATAACTGTTCAACTTTTAATTAATGAATATGTTACAATTAAAGTAATCCTTTCTGATTTGAGGCTCGAAAAATATTCAAGATAATGCAAAAAGTTGTAAAATATGACTTTACATATGCTCCATATTTTCAGCTTGGAATTATTTATTTTAGAGTTCAGGACAAATTTAAATGACAATTCACCAATTTGTAGGATGTTTTCAATTTTGTAGCACTTTCAATTCGGACGTTATCGAATTCAAACTCAGCATAGTAGTTGGTAGGTCATTGGTAACAGTCAAACTCTAATAATAACAAGCGGACAGTGCTTATGACCCTATCATAAAACAGTACCCAACTCCACCGAGCTACGAACAATATAGACTCTACAAGCAGCATTTAGAGCTTACATTGCCTCGGACTCCGTCTATAGGAGTACATTCGAGGATCTTGTTCAAACAATGTTTAATTGATTGGTATCGGAGCGTAATGTTCGACTATGCAATAACGTTATTGGAAGGGAGACCACTTATGGTTTTAACTACCTAGAGTGATTGAATCGTTTACTGAGCTGTTTCATCATTGACATAACTGCGAATGCTGGGCCTATCTTTTATGAGGTCAAAACTATGGACATTATGACTAGTAGCGTTTTGGATTATGGAATTATAGTTTTGATACCTTGAGAATGACGATTACAAATAAGGGTTCTGGTTTCGATTTTTTTCGTGCGGAACCCTAAAAATAAGAGATTAAATCCGGGGCTTAGAGTGGTGTCATACATTGGGGACTAAAGATTCTAACTGTAAAATTTTGTTTTTTATTAATCCCTATCTATCTTTTGAGAGAATACCTGAGTGACTCAGAAACTGATTTAATTTAAGAAATTAACAGCTCTTCCGATGTTATGTATACCGTGACCTCTCCAGTCCCACCTTCTAAGGGTTTCATGCCCAAAGAGTAAAAACCCAGCAAGAGTAAAAACTAAGGTAGGGAACTTTATTACTAAGTCTTCACCGTGTATCCGCCTGTCACAGGTATTCTTTCTGTCTTCTATAATGGATAGACACTTGATATTTTTACAGTATGTATAACGGTGGCCGCTATATCAAAAAGGGTAAAAAAAATAATGGTAAGGAACTCTCTGTGTTTGAGTTTGACTTACACTTGCCCAATTATTTCTAAGCCTTTATCTACATATCTGCTACAACTTAAGATCAGACATAATTAACATTAGTCATGCTTGTCTTACAAACACATAGTTATTACATGTTTCAACATAACATAACACTATGTCATAAAAAAATCCTATTTACCCACTTGACCTATGCAAGGGTTACGCTGCAAGTAAGAGGCTCTAGGGGTGCGCATTTAATTTGATCTCAACGATCGTCTTCCGTATTTGCAAGGCTTCGCTGGCTTTTGAAACATTATATAGTTGTAGGCATATTTACTGTGTATGAAATAAATAATAATAGATCTTATTATGAGTTTTTAATACATAATTCGCGGTTCAAATACGTTGGCACCAAAAACCCTGGTTATTTCTACCTATTGACAGCAGTGTTAAGATTTTTTGTGTTGTGATATGGACAGTGGTGAAGTGAGTAGAGGCTGATAAGTCATAACGCATCTGTGGATCTTACGTAGAACTCTACTCTTTTATAAGGGAACTCCCTTATAATTTGAGGTATATTTCATGTCTGTGTGCGTCTAAAAACGTCTTGCCCAGTTGAATTCTGAAATCAGAGCACCTTCTTTCTACTAATTATTTTTATTGACAGTACTACAGCTGCAAAAAAATGGTGTGACGTTTGCTCCGCCGCCTTTGGACTACAAATAGTTCCACCACCTATATTCTAAAGACTTATTCCCATAATTTAGATAGGTTAAAGTTGTTTAGGTGGTTGGGCTGCAGGACGTTTGAAATAATGAAACACACGTATATACATACATACATATGTACAATGTACATTCAAAAAACAATACTCTGCGAATCGGATAAAAAATAAAGACTTCTTGATATACCTACTGCAGTTCAAGTGAGATTGAATACGCAGTCTTTGTCGTTATAGGCGTACGTCATTCCGATCGATCTTTATTGGCATGCATGGGTTATGCGAGGTCGATGCAACACCAGCGGCCGATAGAAACATTAATTGAAACATTATTGGTTGTCGCAATCCATTAATGTCCATTGCAATGCAATTGGAATTTCAGTACGTGATCGCTCGGAGTTCTGTCTTAATATTATCTTGTGGTTAGACTAGTTGAGTGACTAGTAAAGTAAATTGATGGATGAACTTTGTTTACCTTAAAGGGGTTAGAACCAGAATGGTTCAACCGGGGAGTTACAAACATACCGTCGCATCACCTTGTGTCTAGCTCCTAGCGCAAAACCACCTTACGGTTCGATGGAGCGGTGCGGGTGACAGTTGACTAGTTAGGTGGAGAGGTGTGTATTCCCGTTGACTAACATTTAAAACAATCATCTTAGTCCTCAAGTGTGGCAACGGATCTGTGATCGACTTCGGATAGAAAAAATAACGGCATCTCAGTACAATCGACTTCAAATATGATTTAATACGCATTCTTTGTCGTTATAGGCGTACGTCATTCCGATCGATCTATATTGGCATGCATGGGTTACGTGAGGTCGATGCAACACCAGCGGCCGATAGAAACATTAATTGAAACATTATTGGTTGTCGCAATCCATTAATTTTCATTAATGCTCCGATGAATGCAATTGGAATTGGAATGAAACTTGATCGCGATGTTATACTGTCTTAATATTATCTTATGGTTAGACTAGTCGAGAGACTTGTGGCGTAAATTAGTAACAAATGCACTTATAACTGATTTATTAATGCAATCCTCTTTGCAATAAAACTATAATAAAGTCGTATGGATGCATGTTTTTTCCTTTTATTTTTATAATATAGGAGTAGCAGACGAGCATGCAGTCCACCTGATGGTAAGTGGATACTGCCGCCCATGGACATCTGTAATCAACCCCAGATAGGATTAGATATTCCTAGCTGAGGTCGGCCACAGATGCGCCGCTACCCCTGAGGACTAAGCTGGAACGCCTCCGAAAAGTATGTCTCCCTTACCACACCCTTCAAACCAGAACACAGCAGCGCTTAACACTGCTGTTATGAGGCAGAAATAGGTGTGGCGGTGGTGCCGCCGGAGTGCCACAAAGGGTTCTACAACCTTTAAAATTTAATAATAATTGTTAAAAAACATAAAATCAAGACCACTTACCACCAGGTAGAGTGTTTGCTTGAGAAAAGTGATATACTCGTAAGTTTAAATTATAAGACAGATCTCAGTACTTGTTTATTGCTTATAACTACAGATTTTTGTTCTGGCATCATTATGCCAACGTAATATTATATTACGTACTTTTTTGTAAGTTCAAACAAGTCTGTAGATCAAACATTTATCTGCGATATAAACATATTTATGATAATTGATATATACATATCATATCAGTAACGAATTCGTAAGTAAGCTTTAAGTAAATTGACTAAATTTACTTTAAGAATATAACGTATCATAATATCACTGGTAACTAATGCAAAAATGTTTGATATTATGTTCTTCTAAAAGCTACAAAACTCCAGTTTGTCTTTGAACAATGGAGCATCTTAACAAGAATCCCGTTATCATATGACGCTAAGTAACTTTGAGAACCCATACTTAGGGTCTATTCTCACTGCAACTCATATCAACCTCATGTTTATGTACATTACAATATATAAATACTTGCGAATTGACGAACAATCACGAATATGCAAAGGCCGTGTACTAACATAGACTCATTATTTTAGCTGCATCTACATGCTTGCCAAGCCTCAACAAACCGTCACAAGTTCAAACGCGTGGATAGAGTGTTTGACTTGGTTTCTGTATCTCATTATATCAAACAATAGTAAACCTTTGGGAAGACGTGGAGCTTTCAGAAAGTGCCAAACGTTTGTGTCGCGCTAAAAACCAATGTTATATAAATAACAGTCGACTATTCGGGAGTAAATTATTTTCATACTCGTATTCGTGCTTATTGTATTACAAAACAAACTCAACTCAAAACATAGAGATGTTGCTCATCTTTAGAATACCTTTTTTCTTATTAAATAACCCATCATGCCTTTGTATACTTACTCTAAACTGACACACTTAAACACTAAACTGACAGTTACATAAACGAAGAGTGAAAGATAGTGTGGTTAGACCCTTTATATCGCTAAGTATCTGGTAGTACGCGCATACTTAAGGGAAGTTGGGGGAATGTTAATATCAACCCCGGGGCTCTGCAATAAATTCGTACCATGTCAAAATTGCTACCGTACCCACTGTGACATTTGCTGGGAATTACCCCTTGTTAAATATTTCTTACTTGACATACTCGTAATACCGTACTGATTTATACCTTTATACATTACTAGCTGACCCGGCAAACTTTGTACCGCTTCAAAATATATTTATCAAATATATTTCATATAAAATATAGACTATAACATAGTCGTAGATAGTGTAGCTTTCGAATGATAAAATAATTTTTAAAATCGGTCCAGTCGATTTTGAGCCTATTCATTAAAACCAAACAAACAAACAAAGTTTTCCTCTTCATAATATTAGTGTAGAAGTATAGATTGAGAGCTTTTAAGTCCACTTTTAAGTGCATTACGTACTTATAGTAAATATGAAATCAAATGACACGATTTTGTCAATTTATGTAATATGCATCAAAAAACAAGATATTGAATTCTGAGAAGTTTATTTTAAACTTCATAAGTATAATTGCATTTTGGTAGACTGTACAATAACTACTTGTTAATACCAAGTTACGATACGTAGCTCGTCGTAGCTCGAAGATTATTATCTTCGAGCTACGACGAGCTACAGCTTCGTCCATGTTAGGAAAGCAAATATTTCAATTCTTCAATGGCTACAATCAAATGAATTTCAGGTCATTTGGAATACTATACTAGTTTAATAGATTTTATACTTCGCGATAACAGTCTGATAATAGAGCAAGAAAGCTAGAAAGAGCAATTTTAAGTAGCTTATATGTATTTAGTTGTTGAATTCATGGATTTTAATATATTATGAGGTGTCATTGAGTTCGTCCAAATTGTGGAAGTTACATAGGCTATATGTTTAAGCAGTTGCATGTTTTGTCTTTATAATTATTTGGTTAATTGAATAATTATTTTTCGATATATCTTCATCAGCTTAACGTTAAGGCAACTTCAATCGGTTTTTAAAAAAATCCTGTACAAATAATTGTAAAATGTAATTTGTTCTCGACACAAGGATAATGTTTTTGACCGGCTATAATTACGGAACCCTACTTTTATTTTACGAACATAACCCGATCTTTAAATGCCATCTTGTACGCCATGCCGTCATATGGCTTACGTTCGTTAATTTCACTGCACTGAGATGAAGCACTCCCATGTGTCACTGGTAATATATCTTATATCACACACGGAGGACACAATAAAGGAACTCTTCTAAAAGTACTTTCCGTGCACTACCACATTTATCAAAGTAAAAATATTTTGTTTAAAGTATTTTTATAGAAGCACTATTGACCATCCATAACTGTCTAAGCTACGCAACGTGTTGCGTTATTGTACAAGAAGCTGTGAAAAAAATATTTAAACAAGTATCGTATACATACAATTCTGCCGTTCTATGTTCTGGTTTGAAGGGTGTGGTGAGGGAGACATATTTTTCCGAGGCGTTCCAGCTTAGTCCTCAGTGGTAGCGGCGCGTCTGTGGCCGACTTTAGGTGGGAATATCTAATCCTATCTACAGTTGATTACAATTCCTTGGGCGGCAGTAGCCACTAACAATCAGGTGGACTGCATGCTCGTCTGCTACTCCTATATTATAAAAATACATCGTTTTGTCCATTATAAAATTTAATATTTTAGTAACTCGTGCTAATGGAGCATGTTTCAAACGACGAAAACGTTTTTATCGTTTAAGTAATAACTTACTTTATTACAGGTCAGCTTTTGTACACAGCGTTTGTTTGATGACCCGTTTAAACTTTTTGCAATGTTTTAAACTCGAATACAGTTCTGATACGAGATTTGTCCATAAATATTTTTGATTTAGATACCGGTAATTTGTTATTATATTCAGAAATAAAATTTATTTCTGAAAATAATAATACTGATTGATTATTACTTTTTGTTTTTTCAAATATATTGTTATATTTTATTAAAACATATTTTGCTCTAATTATAAAATTTCGTTTATGTTTTGCATAAAATTATACATTTACTACATACAAACAGTGTATGATTCCTAAACAACTTTAAACAAACGATTTTAAACCAACGAGAATGGTATTAACTTCATTGCTACGATTTCGTTGGCGCAACGTTGTATAAACTGTTTTATGCTAATCAGGCGTCAGTTTTTGCTTATCAAAAACATCACCCTGTATAACAGAACAAACTTTACGAGTTTCTTCCGTCGGAAACACAAATTATAATTTTAATTTCCCAGTTTTTTGTACCTTTGGGACGCCTCACAACCCCTACACATATTTTTTTATCATTCGTAAAAACATGTTGTTTTTGATTATTGTGTTTTTGTTTTGACATCACCGTTTTAGGCTTAGAACTCACGGAACGTTTCTTAACCGCTCCCGCACGCATACTATGAAAAAAAAAAACGTCTCATAGATCCTCAGAGATACCTAGATAGCATAGGTTACACATATCATATCGTTCTCCATGCTGATATAAGTATATTCAGAAGAGGGTGGCTAATTAAGCGATAAAAAATAATTACACAGCAAAATTGCAAAAGTGGCTGCAGTTGTGGTGTAACTCCTATTCGTACGGAGCGAAATGGAATCTCCGATACTTCCAAGGTTCAGACGCAAGATGCGAACAAATTCAATAAGATTCTCGAGTGTACGTAGTACAGTCGGCTCGGAAACTAGATGAACAGATCCAGATTTCAAAAATACCTGTACGCCCAAGCGTCCATAAGAAGCTAACCAAAACTAGCATCATTATTAGATTAACATCGTAAAGCGTCTAAATTAGATGTATACTAAATTGACAAAGGAACCTGAGGAGCCACGTCGAACAGAGATGATATTTTTTAAAACCAGATCTGTTATCTACTTTTGGTGCTGACTGTACCCACTACCTTGTGAACCGGGGATCGAGGACTGCTGTTTATTGAGCGACTGGGAAGACCTGCATGTTTAGTGCTATGTGTATTGATAAATGCACTTCTCATGTAAAAGGAATACATTGTTGGAGTTAGTGGACGGTGTTATTTGCGATTGTTTAGATATTTTTGTTTTATAACAGAAAGTTAGGGATGATTAATTCAAATATATATTTTTCCTACAAATACCTAACATTATTTATTTACATTGTATTAGTGTAATAGTCTTTTATTCAAGTCAATATTCGAACTCAAATAGAGGTTGGTAAGTGATACTGAAATTTGCCGTAGTACTGTTAATATTTTACCCAATAATAATCATTTAACCAATAGCGGCATTGGCAAATAAAGGTAGACTAGCAAGATTGAACCTAATTACTGGTTATCACTGGTTAAGAAATACTTGATATGTTACCATCCTGTATCAGCGCCCCTAGCGGTCAGTATCCGAACTGATATGGGATGTATGGGAAATATGTAAACAAACTCATACTAAGGGTACTACAGTTACTTAGTTACCGTTACGGATTATTCGTGAAGTGAATAAAATAAATTCGCCTAAAAGCAGTCTTGTTAAGGACAGACATAAAAAGAAATCGTTCGATTTAACGACAGGATAAAAAATAGTATCTAATAAAAATATACGGGCCCATCGCAGTTAACATCACATAAACCACCAGAATGTATGGCGACCGTAAAACTGAATTAGATGGTGCTACTTAAATTGTAGAGGTCCTGAAACGTGTTTGTGACTTTGAACAGATAGATGGCGTTGTGACCAATTAATGTGACAAATCCTTAAAGCTTGCTTATATTTCAATATTACTTTGGATTTATGTGGGTATGTGGATAATGATAAGGCTAATGTTAAATGGTAATTTTCGCATTAAAATGAAATATTGTTTTAGGATTTGGTATTTAGAGGTTAAACACTGTAATCTTTAGGTAAATTTGAATATTAACTGCCACAAAAAGTTACCATTAAATGTTTTTTTTATAATATGGAAGTAGCAAACGGGCATGCAGTCGACCTGATGGTAAGTGCCTACTGCAGTCCATGGCCCTTCTATAATCAAAAGTCAATTCCAGATAAAAGAGATATTCTGACGTCGGCCTCAGATGCGTTGCGACCCCAAGGACTGAGATGGAACACCCTAAAAGAGTACTATGTTTCCCTTACCATACTGTTATTAGGCAGACACGTTTCCACTTAGATTTTATTAAAAAGTGTATACTTATTATAACTTGTAAGACATTCTGGCTACAAATTAAAACCCAGGGGTGGTAAATAACCCGAATGTAACATTGGACTTGATAAGTTACCAGTGAACTTGACCTAGCGGGTACCAGCCAAGTCGTCAATCGCCAGCTAGTGGCGGTGAACACGCGAGTGGCCAAATGAAATATGTTCAGAGTTTACACTTGAACGATTAAACCAAGGCTTTGAATATCTGAATACATAAAATAAGGTCTAGAAAACGGTATTAAAATAGATAAGTTAAAGAAACAAGGTGTTTTTATAGGTGGTACCTATTAATTTAGATAATAAATAAATAAATAATATAATTTTTGATTCGAGTTTCTTTCTGTTAAGGAGGTTTAGAAACTGAAACTATGAAGTTATAAGTTATATATTATACAGATTTCATACCTTGGATCACAGTAAAATGTAAGTTAGAAACAGGCAGGTGGTCGGGAAATTTTTTAACATACATAGTGGTCATGAAAATGATTGAAAACCACTAACTTAAACAATCGATCTCATACATGGTTATGTATTAATGAACTATAATAATTGGCTATTAACGCTTTCTACACTCATGACTCCACAGTAGTGTCTTGTGTGTGTCATGAATACACACAGAGAAGATTACACAACTGGGTGTTTCCAAGAACAGTCATCTAAATTAATCATTTAGATTTCTGTAGATTTATTATTATATGATATTTGTCATTTAGATCCGCTAAGCGGGTCGTGCTCTTTTTAAACCTTTAAACATTTTAACTCAACAATAATGTATTTTTAATCTTATATAACATAATCCGAGCTTTGTTCACTTCATTTCACATGAAGAAACAATATATTGTGCTGGTTATTTTTCATTCAAGCAGAGGTTACTGAATGGGAATTATATCCTAAATTTACTTTGAATATAACAGAAAGCGTTCTCAAGTCTACAATAGAGCCAAAGGAGGGCAAATGAATAGAATGATTCATGATGCTTGTAGATTATGGGTTTTCAAATAAAACTCCAACTTGAATCTTCAGTTCTTTTCTTCTTGTTTTTATTCCGAGGCGTACACACTTTTCCATACAAAAAGGCGAGCTTAAGTACTTATTTTGGGTACCGCAACAGGCGCAGGCTCAGTCAGCAACCGCGTCCTATTGCCGTCCCTTTCTAACATAGCCTGTCTTACTCTTACAATTCTATGCTTACACTCTATTGCTATCCTACTCTTACATATCTATTCTTATTACGTAGGACTTATATCTATTGCAATAAAATGTCTTATTTACATAGTCTTAATTACATACACAAGTTACATTAATCAACATTCACATTCAAATTCTTAGGCCGTTGTCGTCCGTAATATTCTCCCCCCGGCGTAGATTCTTCGAAGCCTCCTCCATCTGAAGGACGGCAAGCTTCGTCGCTGGCCTCTGGAACACACCTCCCTTTGTGCGGACGTCTGCAGACCGGACGATGCCATCAGGTCCCGGGTGAACTCGCTCGACGACTCCTCTCGGCCAGGTATTGCGGGGTAAGGCGTAGTCGACCACAATTACGATATCGCCTTCCCGCAGTTGTGACGCCTGTGCGTTGGACGGCCCCCGCGGAATGAGCGTAGGCAGGTACTCTCGCAGCCATCGCTGCCAGAACTGGTCCGCCAGTGCCTGCGCCCTTCTCCACGTGCTGCGGTCCGCCTCGGTGCATGGCCCCGTCCGCGGTAGCCCCGTCGATGAGCCGATGAGGAAGTGATTCGGCGTTAGTGCTTCCTCGTCCTCGGGGTCCACGGAGACGTGCGTGAGCGGTCGCGCGTTCACGCTGTACTCGGCCTCGGTGATTAACGTCTGCAGTACCTCTTCTTTTGGCGACTTTTCTTTGAGCGTGGTGCTTAGTGCGGTTTTTACTGAACGCACTAAGCGCTCCCAGGCTCCTCCCATGTGTGGCGCCCCCGGCGGTATGAAACGCCAGTCGGTGTTGTACTGCAGACCGTAGTCCCGTAGTGCTGCGATCCATGCTCCGTATGTATTTCTCAGTTCGACGTCGGCCCCTCTAAAGTTAGTGGCGTTGTCGGAGTATATGACGCGCGGCCAACCCCTTCTGGCGGCCATCCTTCGCAGCGCCATAACAGCTGAGTCCGTAGAGAGCGACTGGACGATCTCTAAATGAATGGCCCTTGTGGTGAGACAGGTAAATAGTGCACACCACCTCTTTTCGTGTCTTCGTCCGATAGTCACCGTTAGGGGCCCGAAATAGTCCACGCCACAATAGGTGAAGGCGCGGTGCCCCGAGTCCAACCTCACTTTAGGTAGGTCTCCTTTCGGTGGTGTCGTCGGAGTCGCCTTGTACACGCGACAGTATTGACACGCTCGTGCTACTTTCTTGACTGTAGGCCTCAAGCGCAGTATGATGAATCGTTGACGGAGCTCGTTGACGACTCGTTCGTTATTCGCGTGTCCCGCCCGGCGATGATAATGCTCGACAAGCAGGTGAGTAAAGGAATGCTGCCCGTCGAGTATTACCGGCTCATTAGAGTGCGCTGTAGAATAGAGCGCACCTATACGGCCTCTTGCGGTTATTAGCCCGTCGTTCAATACTGCGTCGAGCCTTTTAAATTTGCTGTGTCGTTGTAGCGGCTGGTTGTGACTTAACCGCGCTAAGTCTTCGCTGAAGGAGTCCCGCTGCGCGCGTTGAAACCACCGTCGTTCGGCCGCTTCTAAGTGTGACACTTCTAAGTGTAGAGTCTTGTCTCTAGATCGAAGCTTCTCGACGAATAGCTGAGTAAGTGCCGTCGCCCTTATAAGCTTCAGGTAACTGGAGAACCTTCTAATGTCGGGTAATGAGTCGTTGCGGTCCGAGTCCTCTTCTGAGACGGTGTAACACGTCTCCCCGGTCTCTTCACCTTCCCCGTTCTCCGTAGGCCAGTGCTCTTCTGTGGCTCGTAGGAATTGCGGTCCCGTGAACCACCGGTCCCGGCTGTCGATCCCGTCGGTTTGAAGCCTGGTCGCATCGTCGGCTACGTTGAGTGTTGTAGGCACCCATCGCCAATCCTCTGTATGTGTGAGCTCGGCGATCTCAGCTAGGCGATGTGAGACGAACGGCGTGTATTTTTTCGTCTCGTTTCTTATCCACTGAAGGACGGTGCGGGAGTCACTCCAGTATATGACTCGTTTGGGTTTCCAACAGCTGTGCTCCCTGACTATAGTGTTAGCCATTCGTGCCCCGATTAACGCAGCTTGGAGCTCCAGTCTCGGAATGGTTAGTAACTTCAGTGGAGCCACCTTCGCCTTGGCCATTACTTGTATTGTTTCTATGTGATCGCCGTGTGCGATCCTCCAGTAGGCCACCGTAGCGTAGGCTTGCTCGCTTGCGTCGACAAACACGTGTAACTCGATGTGAGTTTCCGGCGTTACGTTGTAGCTATAGCACCGCGGTATTGCTAGTGCTGAGACATCTGGGAGTCGCCTTATCCACTCGTCGAATAGGTTAGCGTCTTCAGATGGCAATTCCTGGTCCCAATCAACCTTCTTGAGCCACAAGCGTTGTAATATCATCTTGCCGACGATCGTATATTGACTGATAAGCCCCAGTGGGTCGTACACCGACATAACCGCGCTTAGGGTTTCGCGTTTAGTCGGTGCTCTCAACCGCAGTCTGACCTCATCGGGAACCCTCTTGATGTCAGTGTTGAAGGTGAGGGTGTCGGAGCTCGGGTCCCAGCGCAGCCCCAATGTCTTTTCCTTCTGGTGTGCTGCTAACTTTACATTCGCGCTTTCAGACTTCTTATCTTCGGGTATGCTAGCTAAAACTCTCTTGCTATTTGAGTTCCATCTTCTTAAGTTGAAGTCCGCTTGTTGATGGATGTAGGTAACTTCGTTCACCATTTTAATAGCCTCCTCTTCAGATGGGAAACTGTCTAGGTAATCGTCCATGTAGTGTCGCTCCTTGACCGCCGTGGCCGCCTCTGGGTATTTACTTTCATAGTCGACGGCGTTGCGGTTTCTTACGCTGTGAGCGAGGTATGGCGAACTGCTGGCTCCGAATATCATGGAGACCATTTTAAATCTTCTCGGAGGGTCCGTAGGCTTGTCCCTCCATAAAAACATCTGTGCCGGTTGGTCCTCGGGTCTGATTTTAACCCTAAGGAACATTTCTTCGATGTCCGCTGTGACGGCGATTCTCTTTTCTCTGAACCCGAACAATATTCTTGTGAGTGAAGCTCGGGTAGGTCGGGTCCTTCTAGTAGGAAGTCATTGAGACAGACTCCCTTCACCTTAGCCGCCGCGTCGAAGACCATTCTAACTTTTCCCGGCTTGTTGTGATTGGTGACGGCGAAGTGCGGCAGGAACCATTTTACGTTGCTATCCCTTTCGCTGCCGTCGCATTGCACCGCGTAACCCTTTTGTATAAGGTTAGCGATCTGAGCCGCGTATTCCTTTTTAAACGCCGGCTCCTTAGTCATCCTCTTCTCGAGCGTGTGTAGTCTCTTAAGGGCAGACTCGTAGCTATCTGGGAACGTGGGGTTATCTATCTTCCAGGGCAGACCCACTTCGAAGTGGCCGTCCTTTCTTGTGGCGGTCGCTTCGAAAATGTCGTTGGCTCTCTTCTCATGCTTATTAATTTTTTCTTTAGTCGATACGCCAAGCGAGTCCACGTCGAAATGTGACTCGACGAGCTTCTGTAGTTGGACGTCGCTCGCGCAGATGTGAAGTACGGCCGCCTGGTCTTGATAAATCGATTTCCTGGGTACCGACCCGTGCAGTACCCATCCCAACTTCGTTCTCGACGCGGCGGGTTCATTTCTCTTGCCGGCGCGCAGCTGTCGCGATATTATTAGATGCCAGTTGTCGGCACCTATCAATATGCGAGGTCGAGCTTCTCCCTTACTGATGCTATCTTGTACAACTCGCAGGTGCTTGTACCGTTCTAAGTTGTGCGGTACGCGTTGGTGATGTAGCTGTAGTCCTTTTACTGTGCGGGCTGTCACTAAGTAGGCTTCTTGTTCGTGTACCCCTTTGACACGAACCTTGACCGCTTCGCTGTCGATCCTTCTCTGATCGTTAATACCCCTTATGTTCAGAGGTCGATTCGGTCCGCCGTTAGTGAGTTGCTTCGCTAATTCTTCGTCTATTAGCGTCACAGTAGACCCTTCGTCTAGGAGGGCGTACGTATTTACCTCCCCCCGTGGACCGCTGAGTTTCACCTCGCAGGTTTTGAGCAGTACTGATGTAATAGGCGACCTCCTTGTCGTGACGCTCATTACTAGCGCGGCTGCTTCGTCTTCCCTGCCGTCGTCCGGAGTGCTCACTGTAGTCGTAGACTCCGTTACTTTTTCTTTATGTAGTAGCGCGTGATGTTGGTAGGTACATCCGTGGACTCCGCAGGCCTTGGCTTTGCATGTGAACCTGCTGTGCTTCCTTTTCATGCATTTGAAGCACATCTTGTTGTCCTTTGCCCACTTCCATCGCTCGTTGACGTCGAGTGCTTTGAGTTTATCGCACTCAGTAGTGTAGTGTCCCCCAGTTGGACACATGAAGCATTTTCTTTGTTCCGGTTGACTTTCCCCCGCAGTGTATACGCCCTTGGTAGCAACCCGCTTTGGTGCTACTTCTCTTCTGACGGGTACCGGAACGCTTCGCTTCGTTGTGTGGGTGTACCTTATCATAAGGTCCGCTTCGGCCATTAAAAACTCGGAGAGTACTATCATTTCATTATCTTCCATGATGCGTGCTTCGTTATTGGCTGCGTACTCCGCCCATTTGCTTATGAGATGAGGACTCAGTTTGTCCATTACGTCTCGAACGAGTAGCGGGTTTCGTAGGTAGCCTCTTCTATCTATACTTTTTATCGTATAGACAATATTTTGAATCTTCACCGCGAACTCATACAGATCGGTGCTCGCGCTCCCTAATTTCGGGATCTTTTTGAGCTCTTCCATGGCCCGATCTATTATGAATTCCGGTCTTCCATATTTCATCTCTAATGTGCGCATGATGATATCTGGGTTAGATGCGGTGAATAGCTGTGACAGCACGGTTTCTCTCGCTTCCCCTCGCAGGCTGTTTCGCAGTCGAAGGAGATTTTCCGTTGGAGAGAACTTAAAGAGTCTTGTAGAATCTTCCATGGCGGCCTTATACGGTAGCCACTCGGCGACGGCTCCCGTGAATATAGGTAGTTCCGCTGTTTGGCGAGGCAACGGTCTTGAGGCGACTAGTTTTTCTAAGGTGTCGGCTAGCCGTTGAATGCCTTGGAATTTCGCGTTCTCCCCCCGTTGCTTACTAACGGGAGGGCGAACCTCTTCCGGTTCTTCCCTGTATTTCGTCGCCGTTGGTTGTTCCATGCTTCTATCCACCCAGTCTTGTACCCTTTCGTTGCATGAGCTCGCCGCATATTCAGATTCGGCTTCGATTGCAGTCATTTCGGCGGCTAATCTCGATTTGATTAGCTTTTCTTTCATAAGTAGCCGCTTCTCTTCTATAGCCGCGAGTTCTTTCTCCGCTTCGTATTGTGCCATCTTCATACGTGCGTCGATGCTTCGCTTTGAAGTGTTACTGCGAGCGGTGTGTGCCGGCGACGTAGGTCTCCGCACCGGCGATGTAGGTCTCCGCACCGGCGATGAAGTTTCACGCCTTGGTGGCGTGCTAGCTGGTCGTGCAGGTGGCCCCATGACGGACGTCCGCGTTGACGTCGCTGGTGCTGTCTCTCTCGCCCCTTCTGGCGGAGAGTGCTCCATCCTTTTTTCTTGGGAATTTCCTGCGACCGTCGACGGCGACTGCGGAGAATCTTCATAAATTCGGTGTAGCGATGGCCCTGGCGCACCCTTAGCGCCCGGGGCTGCTTCTGACTCGCTGTACCCCGATTCGGAGCGAACACGACCCCTTGTGTTCATTGCGATCGGCGTATTCATCTTGAGTCTTCTTTAAATCCGGCTCGAAGGACCAATGTAGATTATGGGTTTTCAAATAAAACTCCAACTTGAATCTTCAGTTCTTTTCTTCTTGTTTTTATTCCGAGGCGTACACACTTTTCCATACAAAAAGGCGAGCTTAAGTACTTATTTTGGGTACCGCAACAGGCGCAGGCTCAGTCAGCAACCGCGTCCTATTGCCGTCCCTTTCTAACATAGCCTGTCTTACTCTTACAATTCTATGCTTACACTCTATTGCTATCCTACTCTTACATATCTATTCTTATTACGTAGGACTTATATCTATTGCAATAAAATGTCTTATTTACATAGTCTTAATTACATACACAAGTTACATTAATCAACATTCACATTCAAATTCTTAGGCCGTTGTCGTCCGTAATAATGCTTTTAAATTATGATCTTCGTTGAAAAATAGCAGGTGATAAAATACAATGTGATTTTTTTTTTATGCAGTGGATGTACGAAACGGTTTGTAAGATGATGATGATAATTATGGATGCTGCTCGGACTTTACTGGGACAATAATACTGGGATTCTATAAAATATGAGTAACACATGTCTTGCAGATACCCATTAGAATAAAGTTGAAGTTTCATCATATCATAGGGTAATATCATAATAAGGGTAATATAACGCCCTTGGTGTCATGCTTTACCATAAGCTCATAAAATTGCAACAATAGAAGAAACTGTCGTAATTTCACTACAACAATCCTATCTCCTTATTTTTAGTTTAATTTTTAAACTATTATCTCACTCACTAATTATCTCATTTTGTAAAGAGGCATGAGAAGTCGATGAGACGATGAATTTTTGGACATTATTATGGCTATTTTATTAACAACTTCTTAATATATGGATAATTCATCAATTTATCAATTCTTAATATAGTCATAATTCTTAATATACGGATAACTTGTGAAATCAGGAGTACGTTCCAGGTATTGGACCTCCAAACTCGAAATGGAGATTTGAATGCAACGGACGCCAAATTTTCCTAAACATTTTCCTCAAGGTTAATTAAGCAAGTCAGTTAGACCTAGTCGCAGCTCGAGAGCCAATTTTGCTGGGCGCTGGCCATGCGCCAGGGTTTGATTTCCTGTGCAATATCCTCCACTTCATATCTACGTATGTGTATGATACAGTTGCTAATCATTTAGGTTTTACTTACTTTCCTACGATTTTTTCATAAATGTATAAGAAATAATTCTTAGCGATTGTCGAATGAATGTTATTTTATAATAAAGCCTAGTGATGGCCACAATACAGAAAAATATGTAATTGAAAAGAAATAAGAAACTTAGGATTTTAAGAGCGCTTTTCATGTCACACATGTGTACACGCGCGTCCAGTTAGCACGCGTGCCATTTGCATCCTATAGTTTCATACGCATACGGATCGCAACGAGACTATAGCATGTTAATTCATGGGTGCTGATTGACATGCATGAGTGCGAAAGCATGCGCGACAAGGAAAGCGCTACACTCACAGTCCCATACTAGAATTCCCTGTGTCATACATACCGTGGACATACACAAAATGAATACATTGACATTTCTAAATCTTATTAAATCTGCTTGAAATAATATCTAAAATTAAAGTGGGTAAATAAGTGCGTTAATAATTTGCTATTTGAAATCTTTGTATCGTTGAATGTAATAAATGGTTAATGGATTTCAGGTTTCCTGAAAGCCCTTTTACTTACACCATCAAGCTTCATCTATTTGGCCTAATTTCAAAAAGATCTCTTTTGGAAAGTGAAAAATATTTTAACAGAATATTATGTGTAACCGTCAGTAGGATAATATATCTATGTGTGTAACTATGAAAGATATTCCAACAAATGTATACAAGAATAGTGTGTTTTTTTCATGTGTCCTTTTTAATGTTTTTTTGTTTTTGATCAATAGCTATAAAACTTAGTGTTTAAATAGTTTAAAAGTTCGGGTACCAAATCGATGGAATATTTTAAGTGACAAAACAACGGTATTCAATATAGGTTCAATATAAATACGTTTCAGTGGAACAAACAACGCCAATATATCCTGGGGATTTTGCGTTTAATTAAAAAGTGACGTGGTGTGGATTACAAAATATTGTGTTGCCAGTCACCGGTAGCTTGTATCGGTATTTAATGAAATGAATAGGATGTGGTGTAGATTTTAGCGAAGCCTGCCAGATTTTTGCCAGCTCAAGTCTATAAATTTTCATCTAATGTGGAGAGCATTGGAGGTCCAGATACGAATATAAATCTATTTGTACTTAAATGAAATTATGCAAACTTTTCATTTTTTTTTTATAATATAGGAGTAGCAGCGAGCATGCAGTCCACCTGATGGTAAGTGGCTACTGCCGCTCATGGACAACCGTAATCAACCCCAGATAGAATTAGATATTCTTACCTGAGATCGGCCACAGATGTGCCGCTACCCCTGAGGACTAAGCTGGAACACCTCGGAAAAGTCTGTCTCCCTTACCACACCCTTCAAACCGGAACACAGCAGCGCCTAACACTGCTGTTATTAGGTAGAAATAGGTGTGGCGGTGGTGCCGCCGGAGTCGAACCACAAAGGGTTCTACCACCTTCAATAGGTAAATTCATGTCACATGACGTAGGTCATTTTCTTTAAATAACTTTGACAAGGTTATTTTAAGAAAATTGAGCTGTAAATGAACGAAATCCTGTGTTAATGCAGTTAAAAATGATTATAAAATTAAAATTAGTGTTTCAATGAAACTGACATTACAGGATATCCACCCTCGGGGGGATCAAAAGAGACACTACATGTTATATAGGCACTTATTTGGCTTAATGATAAACAAAATACGAATATACTCGCGTCTAATCTGGTTGCAGCTAAATTACAGCCAGTAACAAAATAAGAAATTTGAAAGAAATTTGAGGCCATTGAGAATCATAATAGATTTCCAAATTGAAAAATGTAGCGAATTGTAATATCTAGCGTATTATTACCAACATTTTTTATCCCTTTAGCCCTTGACAGCCTTGCCCTTTACTTAAGAGGAATATCAATCTAGTATCTTAAAAGGTCTTTCCAGCAAATTTGCTCGTTAATCATGATTTCTAATATGACAGATTATTTCAGTTGAGAAAACCCGAGGGGATTAGACAATCTGACTAATAATATCTTTGTCGGGATAAAAGTGATGGGAATACACTATACAATGGATACTTTCGTAGAAAAAAAAAAATATATATTTAAGTCTGATGATGATTGGCTAAATTTTATGCCCTCTCTGTTATTACCTAGTCTAGATAATATAAATCTTAATTAATTGGTGTAGTGAAAACTGTGTGACATGTGTTGAACCTTATCGGACGCCTTACCGTGCGGTTTGAACATCACCGACTAGTTATCCTGTAATATGTGTCTTCCTAAAAAAAATAAACAAACCGTGTCCGGGCAATGTAGTACACGTGCTCAAGGTATAAATCAAAGACATAAAAAGAATTGCAACTGTTATCAATAATAAACCCGATAGTCTTTCATAATTGTCGTGGTGCTAGTATTGTGTGCTAATGTTTGCTAGTTTGGGATATGCGTTTGGTTCTTACTTAACTCCTACCCAGCGGAGTAGTCTCGAAAATTGCGGGTAACAACTAAAACATATGGCAATTAGACGGCACGTACAACAGAGTCAAACATCAACGAGCAAAAGCAATCCAAGCAAATCCACAAGTTTTGCAATAAGCAGAACAATGACGGATGGGCCGAGAGCATCCCTAAATCACCGACCCTTCAGACGACCGACGTTGGACCTTCAATCTCGTGAATGTTGAGCTAATTAGTGTCCCAGACTAATTACTTATGTAGTACAGGACTACGTGAGGGTCGAGCTGAAATAACTGCTGACTAGATTTAGTACGTACTTAAGTAGAAATGATCCTCCATTTCTACTATGTAGTAGTATGTATAGTAGTAGAAATAGTAATAAATACTTATAGTAAGTAGTACTATGTATAGTAGTAGAACTAATACTGAAGGACAAGACACAATTTAAGCGGTAGGTTTAGAAGCATGAACTAAAGGACATTCTACATTTTAAATAAGTAATTCTTTTATGGGTCAATGTATACGTTTTTATAACTTCCTGCGAAAATCAGAAATTTGTCAATTAATAAATTTAAAGTCATAATCAAAAGCAAACTTAGTCGTAAAGCTTATTATAAAATTTCTGATTATATTAATGATAAAACAGCTTGGGACTGATCAATGACAAAATTATTAGTTAATTAAGAAAATGTCAAAGTGTAGCGTATCTTGCTGAACAAACTTCTTTTTTTAGATAAATGTAAAGCAAGATACTGGAGTTAATGCTTTATCAATTATATGTAAAAATAATGGCATTTAAAAAAAAGGGAAAAGAGAAATAATTATTTTTAAAATTAAAAAAGGCAAACCCACTGAGTTTCTTACCGGATCTTCTCAGTAGAGGTCACGTTCCGATCCGGTAGTAGTTTAGGAAAATATTGTAACTGACAATTTGTAAGTGCCGCCGTTGGCCTATATAAAAATAAATATATTTAATTTTATTTCATTACATAATGTACTGAGTACTGAGAAAGGGTTTTTGAAAATCATTCCCTAAGAGTGCTGAAGGATAATAGTCGGTATACAAATACAACGTGTTTAAAATCATTATGCAGATGGGACCCTTAATCTTGAACCCTCAGTCTCGTTACTGTTGAGCTAATTCATGTCCCAGACTAATTACTTATGTTATGTAGGAATGCGTTAGAGTCGCAGGTGGTAGAACCCTTTGTAGTTCGACTCCGGCGGCACCACCGCCACACCTATTTCTACCTCATAAGTTAAAGTATTGTTAAGCGCTGCTGTGTTCTGGTCTGAAGGGTGTAAGGGAGACATACTTTTCCGAGGCGTTTCAGCTTAGTCCTCAGAGGTAGCGGCGCATTTGTGGCCGACCTCAGGTAGGAATAGCTGAGGTTCATTACAGATGTCCATGAGCGGCAGTAGCCGCTTACCATCAGGTGAACTGCATGCTCGTCTACTACTCCTATATTATAAAAAAAATATGTACTTATTTTGACTAGAGACGGAGAATCTGCTTAATCAACTTAACACTGTATAAAACTTTATACTGTAGAAAGAAATTATAGCTATTTATCGAATAGAACTCTATTATTATTATGAAATATCATTGTGACTGAAGTACTGAAGTCTATGAATATCAATAGAGTTTAGAAACTAATTCGTTCTCTCTATGTTATATTTTTTATTTTTGTGTTTCTGATGTTTTGTGTTGTTAAAATCAAAAACCTACAAAGTGGTATTCTTTTACTGTCTATAGACTTTGATATTATCCAGTATTTGTCTAATACATGAGTTAACTTTATTTTATGGTCGCACATTTTGGTTTTTATCTTTGCTCGACTGTCGATATAGATTCCAGAATGATACGCGTATAACTCGCTCCACTAAAAATTGTAATCTAAACTGGTGGAATTTTTATTTATTCATCACTCATGCTCTATAATGTGTGATCTTGAAACATATACAAAAATCGCCATTTTGGAATAAAGACTTTATGGATCAAGATATGCAAATATATCTCCATGTGTTGTTGCTAAAATAACACTTTACGTTCTTACTTCATATATACTCGTATGTATCGTATGAAAGCAACAGTGCTTTTATCATCGTTATCGCTTCATTGAATTCACTCCACGTTAAAGCTTCAGATTTCGATGTACAAAACCTCTTAGCCATTGAAAAAGTACTCTAATTGCGCTGTTTATAATGTAAAAAAAATGTGTAAGATTGATGTATTAAGGCCGATATTTTATATTTCCTTCTAAGAGACTTTGTTAGATGAAATATTTTATTTATTTATTCTGGAAATACAAGAAAATCATAACGAATTAAATTGTATATGATACTAGCTGTGCCCCGCGGTTTCATCCGCGTTAAAAAGAAACAGAGACACAGCTAGTTCTAAAATATGAGTAGCCTAAGTTACTCCTTATTAAGTCAGCTACCGGCCAATAAAAGTGCCGTCAAAATCGGTCCAGCCATTTCAGAGATTAGCCAGAACAAACAGACAGACAGATAAAAATTGTAAAAAATGTTATTTTGGTGTATGTACCGTGTGTATATCCATATGCATGTATTACTTATATGTATAGATAATCTAGGCCAACCCATTACTATCCCTCTGCTTGGTACTAGTCTCCTTTCAGATTGAGAGAGCTTAGGCCATAGTCCATCGATCTGGTCAAGTGCGGATTCATAGATTTCACATACCTTTGAAATTTTCTTTAGAAAAACTTAGGAGTGCATGTTTCCTCACAATGTTTTCTTTAACCGATATAGCAATTTATTATTATTTATTATTTTTAT
This sequence comes from Epargyreus clarus clarus, assembly GCA_014595695.2. NCBI lineage: Eukaryota > Metazoa > Arthropoda > Insecta > Lepidoptera > Hesperiidae > Epargyreus > Epargyreus clarus. Next base: position 1,046,427 of record JACTTY020000030.1, on the reverse strand, counting down.
AAAATATGAGTCAGCTAAAAGCTTAATTTAATATTATTTATAAATCAACCATTTGTACTATGCCAAGTTTATGATAAAATGTAATAAAATTAATCTTAATGTAATCTTGTGCCTAAAACGTGTAATGTGTTAAAGTCACTTTACTTTAATTCGGAAAGCCTTCATTGTTAAATTTGCGTCTAAAATGTTGCGAATGGAAAATACATGTCTCCTGATAATCGAATGAAAGCTTTTAAATTGAATGAGATTCACGAATGTTACTAAATTGTATAAAGTACTCGTATGTAACTCTTCTATTAGCTAAATGTAATTTACGTTCGACAGTTACGTTCCTTTTTGTAACGTTACGTTACATCTTATATCTAACATTATCGTGTCACAATGTGTTAGTTACCGTACTTCTCCGAAACGGCTTTACCGATTTTCACCAAATTTTATATGCATATTCAGTAGGTGTGAGAATCGGCTACTATGTATTTTTCATACCCCTAAGAGATAAGGGTTGTTCACCCTTAACATTTTTTTATTTATATGGCAACACAACGTTTGCTGGGTCAGCTAGTTTATATCTAAATTCAAGATATTTGATTAAAACTTGTTCTCAGGAAACTAGAAATTGGAATAAGTGTGTATCTAGTTGCTCTTAGGACACTAGGGATTGCAATGTAAGTGTTGTAGCACTAATTACTTTTACTTCATTGGCTAGAAGTTGAATTCTTAAGGAACGAGTTCCTTTCTTTGTTTGTGTGATAAATCTTTGTCTCTTGTCTATTTGCGCGCGCGAAATTAACTAAGAAGTATTCTTTGGTGACCACTTTTAGAGTAAATAGAACTTTACGAACACATCTATTTTAGACTTATATAATAGCGGTATAAGGCTGCAGTATTGTGGTTTAAAGAGAGTGGTATTGCAGTTATTAATAGGAAGAGTTTCCACGTCACTCCATAAAGGCGGCAACACATCGTCTTGACTTGATCGAACTGAACTGATGTTAATAACCTATATTTATTAATTTGCGTCGATGCCCATTTCACACTAAGTCATCTTCTCAAATCTGATGTTAATAACCTATATTTATTAATTTGCGTCGATGCCCATTTCACACTAAGTCAGTAAGCTTCAACAGGCTGTGATAGCCTAATAGTTGAAACTTAGCTTTTTTAGCTTAACTTAGCGGTCCGAGGTTGAATTTTCAGTCACGTCTGGCTTTTCAACCAGGCTAAGTTATGTGCTTTGATATTAATTGTCACTTGATGAAGTAAATAAAGCAGTGATAGCCTAGTGGTTAAGAAACTCGGCCTCTCGATTGAGAGGTCCGAGGTTCAAATCCCAGGCACGCACCTCTGATTTTTCTAAGTTATGTGCGTATTAGAAATTAATTATCACTTGCTAAGCGGTGAAGGAAAACATTGTGAGGAAATCTACATATCTGAGAGATTTGAAAAAAAAAATATCTCAAAGGTATGTGAAGTCTACCAATTCGCACTTGGCCAGCGCGATGGACTATGGCCTAATCCTTCTCATTCTGAGAGGAAACCCGATCCCAGCAGTGGAACATTAATGGGTTGATGATGATGATGAAGTGAAACATCGTGAAGAAAACGTACTTGACTGAGAGTTATTTTAAGAAATTTCTCAGAGGTGTAAAGTCTACCAATCCTTATTTGGCCAGCGCGGTAGGTTAGTCTAAACGACTTGCCATGATGAGACCCGTGTCCAGCAGTTTGACAGTAATGGATGAACTACAAGATCATTATCACTCCAATGACGTTAAAAGTGGTGTTAATACCTCATGGAATTCTCGGAGCTCGTAAGCATTGAATGCAAATAATTCAGCCGGAGAGTTGACGCGCCTAATCCAATTTACAGAGAAGAGAGAATCTCCGTAATTTGTTTAGCGCATGCCCGCGTTTTTTATTGGACTTTCATTGAATTGTTTTCTATTTTCTGTCCCACTTTTGTTATACTCAATGAGAGATTAACAACGATTTTTATTAAGATATCCGGGTTTTAATCCCGGGTCGAGGATTTTTTAATTAATGTGTATGTAGATATTAATTATTTGCTTTGACGGTGAAGGAAAAATCGTAAGGAAATTTGGTTCTACCTAAATCTCTTAAAGTGCCTAAATTTTAGTAATCCACATTTGGCTAGTGTGCAAAACTATAGTCTAAACTTTTCCCATTCAGAGAGACCCGTATCTACTTATCAGTTTTGCAATAAATATAATCAGGGTTTATAATAATCATAAAACCTGATACTGTGAAGTTATACTTAGATTAACTTAACTCCATAATTTCGTACGTGTATCTTCTCTACCCAGCTTTTGGAAATCTTAAATTGCACTTAAATTATCCTTAAAAAGGATTTCATCTTGACTGCGCTCGGTTTTTTTTTTTTTATTGTATATATGCAGGATATTTAGAAAACTTCGATAGAGTTATTCAGAATAATCTTGTCGAGTAGCGGGAGGTCGCCACAGTAATATTTTTCGATCGTATGTATCGTAAATGTATCATACATTTTTGGATATCATACAGCCCAAACGGCCTGATGGAATTTAATATATGACATCTCGTTGGGTTCGTTTATATTGCGGACACAGGCATTTTTAAGCCTTATTTGTGGAGTTTTATATCTATTACAATTTTTCTATAATAACTTATACACAAGACATAAACACACACTACCCAAGACATATAAAGTTGTTTAGATTAATTACAAATCAAATCAAACACTTTAGTTGCACGTATATAGGTTTTAACACAGTAATAATAAGTGATTGTCTTCTATATTCTCCCTTGGGTTGAAATTCATTTTACACAGATTATCGATCAGCTTTGAACTTTGTTATTTTAATAAGAAAAGTAGTCTTACCTGTACGAAAGGTTCGGGCTTTCGATAATCTTTTGATGTGGTTAAGCCTTACATTATGAAAATACACGCGCCGAGATTTCATCTTCATTTATTTATTTTTTGGCCAGATTTTATTGGGATCATTCTAATGATTATTTTTGACGGCCCACGTAGTTGCCACACCGGTCTGACATGCATAGGGTTTTCGGTTCGACTCCCGGATAGGGAGATAAATATCTAGTTTCTGTTCTGTATATATATTTGTGTACTCTTCTTTCTGAGTATCAATGGCATCCTCGTCACAAAGAGTTGTAATACGGGGGTATGGCTGTAGACAATGTCATTTCAATCTCAAAATGAGTGGGATACAGTTCTAGTGAAACATTAACTAATTAGTTAAAGTTAATGCTTGCGATTTTTTTCTTTAATTACAATGTTTAATTTGTCGCATATTGTATTATATTGTCGAATATTATATGTCAATATATATACAAGCAAAAACCAGATGTTCAATGTGTTTTACTCGTTATATTCAGATACCGGTTATTATCACGTCAAATGCAATAGGAGATGAGCTAATTCCGCGCCGTCAAAGTATTCAGCTTGCAAATGAGATAAACGCTAAACTGGGTCAAGGGTATAGGCAAGCATCAGAGCTATGAAAATTTTGAACACGTGTATACTTTACACGTGTACCTACTATGATCTGTCCATTACTGTCCCACTGCTGAGCACGGGTCACCTCTCAGTGAGTCTTGGTCAAAGTCAACCGTGCTGGCCAAGTGGTACACACACACCTTAGAGAACTTTTAAAATAACTTTTAGGCATATTAATATGACCCTTACAATGATTTTCCTTCACCGTTTATCCAAGTTTGTAAAAGTACATAGCTTTGAAAAATCAAAGGGTCTACCTGGGACTCGAACCTTGAACTCATTTAAAAATTCTTTCTTTCATACGTATGACGGAATAACTAGGAACAAAGCTACTCACGTAATTATAATGTAGGTTAAGTAGTTACCTAGTTATTTTGTCGGATGAAGATGTCGTTTTAATTACTAATTTAATTTATATTCGCTCGGAGAGTAATGTTTTAAGTCATGTAGAGTACTATTTGCTTAGTATTTGGCACGTTCTGCAGCTCAAACGGCTTGTCAGATTTTAACACAGGAGGTGTCGTTAAATACATCTAAATTATAGGAGTATATTTTAAGCAATCTGATATTTTGTTTTTATTATATTCTCCAAAACCCTAGATTAATTGGAAAGTCGAAGAACCCTGTGTGGTGAGACTCCGGTGGCGCCACCGCAACACCTGTCTCTGTCAAATAACAGCAGTGTTAAATACTGCTGTTTTCTGGTTTGAATGGTGTGCCACAGGCGGCAGTTAACTCTAACCATCAGGTGGACTGCATGCTCGTCTGCTAATATAATATAAAAAAATATATATTTCATATATTGATGTAGCATACTTTGTAACATAAGCCCACGTTTAAAAGCAACATAACATTTCAACAGCCACTCATTTATCTAAAGCTCTTTTCTTTGTAAGTAAAGTACCAAAATGTTTTGTCACGTGCGGCTCAGTCGAATCACACGGGTCGGCAGCGCCACTCAATGTAAGCTTCGACTGGTCGCAGGGACCATTAACCCTACCTGCACCGTAATAGTTTGCGGGTCCCTGAGACCGAGTGCCTGAAATAATTGGGACCTCCACAACGGGAATCTTTGACCCGATTACTCTCGTAATGATGTTGAAATTGCTTTGTGGATCATGAACATTTTTGCAGAAATGTTTAAGGGTTGCGATGAAACGTTTATAATCTTCACGGGATTTTATTGTCACATAAAATGTGGGATATAGCTCTGCAGGTTATTTATGTTGTTAGGATTTCTTTTGTAGAGTATAAGATAATGTAGTGTTTATTGGCAACTTGATTTTTTATGTATTGTACAACTATAATGTTACGTAATTAATGCATTAATTCAAATTAACAAAATTCATAGATACCTACTCTGTAAAAAAGGGTCTATCTATTACGGTTCAAGAATTACAGACAGTGGACGCTTAGTATTAAGAATACTTATTATGATAGGTACTATTAGGATTACCACTATTAGGATGACTACTATTAGGAGTTTTACCATTTGTGTACGGGATCCTAAAAACACATGATCTTATATGTAAGCCTTACAAAATGTCATAAGTCCTGTAACCTGTAGCTCAGTTAACGGCCCGCTGAACCTTCTGAATGCGGACCTCACCTCTGTCGCCAGACCTCATAACCCTCTTAAAAGCCCCTTTAATATGCGGCGGGTCTAAACGACCGTGTGCTCGAAATAATTGAGTCCGCCGTAATTATTTTGATAACGACGTTGATTAAATTTATTCCGTACCTTAGTTTATCGGAAATTCACTCATACACGAACCTATTTTGGTGTATGTAAACAAACCATTAGTCCCTTTTATGAGTTCATTAACCCTGTATTGTCCGACTGGGTATTGGGTCTTCGATGGAATGAGAAGGACTTAGGAACGTAAGATGTTGGCCAAGTATGTATTAGTAGACTCCACACGTTGTTGGTTTTATTATGTATTCACAGTCATGTATCTTTTTCCGCGATGTTTTCGTTTACTCTTAATATATGGTGATAAATAATTAGTTTTTTTAAGTGAAGTTGTATACCATAGAAAAATCGGAGGAGGCTGGAACTGAACCTCAGACTTTTATATATGAGATCAATATTCATACTAATATATTGCTTCCATTTAAATAGCCCAAATTTATAATATTACAATAATATGTTTTAGATACCAAACGTTCCTTTTATTAATAATTTATTTTGACAAGTACGAAATACTAAGAGTACAAAGTTGCTAAAAGATAGTATTTATGAAAAACAAATCGTACTTCTTCATTTGTAAAGATAGCATTCAAAAGAGCAAACGCTTGCGAAAAAAGAAATAAATGGATTTAATTTTACACAAAGATACTGAATGATATTTATGACATCATTAATTTTTAGTTTCTTTCTTTTAGTAATTCAAAGGTACCATTAAAGTACTGTTTACGTTATAACTTTCTCCCACTACTTACAAAAACTTACTAATTACTACACCACAGTTTCTTTATTACGTAGATAGGCATTATGAAAGGAATTTTGAAACATTCTTCTAAGAGGACTGAGTGGCATAAACGCTTGTAAGTTGTATGATATAGTCTTGCAAGCTTTTATGCTTTTTTATAATATAGGAGTAGCAGACGAGCATGCAGTCCACCTGATGGTAAGTGTTTACTGCTACCCATGGACATCTGTAATCAACCCCAGATAGGATCAGATATTCCTACCTGAAGTCGGTCAGAGATGCACCGCTACCCCTGAGGACTAAGCTGGAACGCCTCGGAAAAGTATGTCTTACCACACCCTTCAAACCAGAACACAGCAGCCCTCAACACTGCTGTTATAAGGCAGAAATAGGTGTGGCGGTGGTGCCACCGGAGTCGAACCACAAAGGGTTCTACCACCTTCGACGCTTTATGACGAGTGAAAAATAAAGTGAAAAGTAACATAATTCTGTTAACAAATGCACCAGAGTATTTCTCTACGGATAAAAGATTAATCTGTATTCTACATAGTTATCCTTTCTTTTTCACTTTTCTGTAAAATTGCTTTTAAATTAGTTAAAGCTTTTCCCAGATGGGCTCGAGTTAACAGGCAACGAGTAGAAGCGATGTTATTACGTACACATAATAATAATAACGCTTTCTACACTCACAGCCCCACACTAGGATTCCCTGTGTCGTGGGTGTCATGGACACATACAAAGACAGATACACAACCACCCAGACCCAGAAACAGAAACATAAATTCATCATTTAGATTTCTGTCTGGCCGGGGATCGAACCCGGGACCCTCTGCGCGTCAGACCGGTATGGTGACCGCTCCGCCACGCGGGTCGTCAAACACAAAACTAAATGGTTATTAAGAAATATAAAAATATTGACCGTTAAAATATAGTTACTCCTATAATTTGGCGAAAACAACGATATCTCGTATGTTAAAATTCGTTTAAGGAATCAGTTTATCTGTTAGAAATAACCTTAAGTCATCATTAAATTAAAATTAGCTTAAGATTAAGATTAACTTAGATTACGATTAAATTAAGATTTATATTTTTTTCAAACGAAATCGCTACTACGTCGTCGTCACCTAATAATGTAACCATAGCCTTAAAAATAGGCACTTCTTTACGAATTCAACAAAATTTCGTATCGTGTTACTCTTTCTCTAAATAAATAGTAAGAAGATACTCCTAATGAAATTTGGTTAAGACCAACTTTTGAACAAATGAGCAAAATTTATTAATTCTCCGTAGTCTTGATTTAATTCATTATTCGTAATTCTTTGTTTTTATAATCTTACGATGTTTCTAACGCTTCACCGAGTTGTTCAAAACTTTGTCTCAAAGTTGGAAGTTCATTTGTTTTAGTAACAATTCAATTTTTCTTTTGTCTCTTTTGCTAGACATTCAGAATTAATTACCCGACGAAAGTAATTTGAACCTCACGAATTATTTTTAGAGTCCCTGTTTGTTAACAGTACCTATATTTTATAACATATCCATAATACGCGTAATATGTGTTTATTCCTTGTAGAAAGTATTAGGATTTCAAATACTTAAGCTGTAGCGGTCGCGTGATTTCAGCGCTGCGTTGCTTTTGCAATTCGAGAGTCGTAGCGTTGTATTCATCACCAACCCATTACTGTCCTACTGCTGGGCACTGGTCTCCTCTCAGAATGAGAAAGATTAGGCCATAGTCCACCGCGCTGGCCAAGTGCGAATTGGTAGACTTCACATACCTTTGAAAACATTTTTTAAGATTTCTCAGGTATGCAGGTTTCCTCACGATGTTTTCCTTCACCGTTTAGGCAAGTGATAATTAATTTCTAATACGCACATAACTTAGAAAGATCTGAGGTGCGTGCCAGGGATTTATGCCTCGGACCCCTCGATCAAGAGGCCGAGATTCTTAACCACTAGGCTATTACTGCCTTATCTGCGTTGTATTAATTTATTCAATTTCACACTGGATTCTGATAAAGAAACAATGTTTTTGACCACAGCTGGGTTACACCACTGTAGCCGCACGTAGTGGAAGTCTGTTGAAATGTTTGAAGGTGGTAGAACCCTTTGTGGTTCCACTCCGGCGGCACCACCGCCACACCTATTTCTACCTAATAACAGCAGTGTTAGGCGCTGCTGTGTTCCGGTTTGAAGGGTGTGGTAAGGGAGACAGACTTTTCCGAGGCGTTCCAGCTTAGTCCTCAGGGGTAGCGGCGCATCTGTGGACGACCTCAGGTAGGAATATCTAATCCTATCTGGGTTTGATTACAGATGTCCATGGGCGGCAGTAGTCACTTACCATCAGGTGGGCTGCATGCTTGTCTGCTACTCCTATATTATACAAAAAAACACACCTCGGTTACACCACAATAGCCGCGCGTAGTAGAAGTTTGTTGAAATGTTATAAATTAGCTTGCAAAAGTCACAAGACGAAATTTCATTATTTGGAAGGGGGTTAATGTAAAGTTCTTGGAGACGAAACTTTTATCTATCGGACACCTCCTCGTCCTTGAAAAAGAGGTGCAAATCGTTTTCATGCTCGATCAGGCAAACTATTCGTCGCACAGAAAGATAGTTAGAACAATTACCAAGTAGTCTCAAACTGATTTATCTATAAATTTTCTTATGAAATCAAAATTAGCAAAGTTTCAAAAATAGATCAAAATTTGAAAACAAATTTTCTTATATAACATAATTTCTAGTCATTTAACAAAAAAATGAGATTTTTTTTTTATAATATAAGAGTAGCAGACGAGCATGCAGTCCACCTGATGGTAAGTGGCTACTGCCGCCCATGGACATCTGTAATCAACCCTAGATAGGATTAGATATTCCTACCTGAGGTCGGCCACAGATGCGCCGCTACCCCTGAGGACTAAGCTGGAACGCCTCGGAAAAGTCTGTCTCCCTTACCACACCCTTCAAACCGGAACACAGCAGCGCCTAACACTGCTGTTATTAGGTAGAAATAGGTGTGGCGGTGGTGCCGCCGGAGTCGAACCACAAAGGGTTCTACCACCTTCAAAAGTAATAGTAAGTGATAACACGAACCTTGGTAACCAGCCACATCTACGTATACCTACTCGATTGTTTTTTTTTACTGTTCTATACAGAAGTTCTACCTGATGTCGATCAGAAGGCGATATCAGTCCTGAGGACTTAGGCGGTCGCCTCATAAAATCATGTTAAAAGAATAAGTTCGTTAAGTGGATTTTTATTGACAGCTCTATAGATTTTCGGTTTACTTCGTTACGTGGCGGGAAACTTGACAAATATCGTTACTATTAGATTATTGTATCAACTATTTATATTTTTACTCGCATTACTCCCGTATGCTAATAACTTAAGTATATTTAAAAGGTGTAAAGGGTATTCGGCACAGACGTCTGATTTTTTAAAGTTATGTGCGTGTTACTAATTAATTATTATTTGATTAAACTGTGAGGAAAAATCTTCAGGAAATCTATTCACCTAATCTTTAAAAAAGTTCTGAAGGGTGTATGAAGTCTACCGATCGGCACTTGGCCTAAGCTCTGAGAGGTAATCCATGTCCAGCAGAGGGACAGTAATGGGTTGTCTACTTACTTTGTTATACAAATATCATTAAAATTCTCAAATAATGTTCATACATTCCCTAAAATCAATGATTTAAATTTTATTTAGTGCGTACATAATAAAAAGGTACAATCGATGATCTAGAAAATTGTTAAGGGCTTTTAATACACATGTCAGATCGCCGAGCCTCGCGTCTGACCGATATGGAAATGCCAGATGGCGTTCCTTCATAGTGCACCAAAAGCTTTCGGTTCCAACAAAGAAGCACACAAGAAAATAATTAATTCGGAGCCGATGGATTTACAAGTCGACACGCCATCAACGTCAATTGTCAACTCACTCTCAAAAAACGAAACAACAATCATAGATCTTATAATAAAAAGGCGTCACTTGCAACCCCATCCGGAGTTACCCGCTCCAAAAATATAGTCTACTAAAATAATTGTTAATGAAGTAATTTAAATGGAAATCATAAAATAAGATTAAATAGCTTCAACTCAAAATTAACTAAAATTATTGGAGTTTACTCCTTAAGAAACGATTTGAGTTATAAGGCCCGGTACGGAAATTTTATGAGGAGTAAAATCAAGTGTAACACGAAAAATTGAGGCGTAACGTAGAAAGAGACAAACATATATATCTGTAGGATTGGACGTGTAAAAGAATGAGATGGAATACATTACACAGCGTATCTCATTCTCGGGGTCTCCTCTTTGCGCGATACTTCGTAGTCTCACTGTATAGTTCACTACCTCCAGTCTGAGAGTTGAATGTGTGCGTATGTTTGTACGTGTGTGTTGCGCGCCTGCGTATTACGAAGTTCTGCCACAACTTGTATACTGCTGCCGAGTACAGGGTATGCATGCTGTATAATAAATGCATATAGTAGCATCTATTGTATACATCTATATACAACGTACATAAACAGCAACCTAACCATAAATCAATTTTAATGTTTTGATTTTAAAGTTTTCTTGTACTTCTATGCATTGATACGTGTATTTTTATGTACTATTAAACAAATCATCAAGTGATTAAAGTTGAAAAAATATTTGAAAATATGCAAGAAATTGATTTAGATGATAATTTTTCTATTCGATATATATCATAATTACCGTTCGTAAGGAGTAAACTCCAATCGTGCGTCGTAGCTGACACACACACACTTTTTTTTGAAAATAATAGCTCGCGCCGGTATACATATATATAGGTACATTTAAAAAACCAACCGGAACTAATCAACGTGGAACGAGCAAACACCTTTTGAAATAACCAGAAAGGGATCCCACAGAAACTTGGTGAAGGTAATTAATCAAAAAAGTCTGGAGCTTTGAGTTATTATTTCAGCCTTTTGTAACTGACCCGGCACCAAATTGTCTAATTTATATTTCATCAATTACTTTTGGAATATTTTAAAGGATAATTGGTTAGTTATGAAAGTATCCAAAGATCTCAACTTTTTTCATCTTTTACAGAAGTATGGATTGGTTTTTGAATTGGTACTTAAGAAATAATAAAATTTCTAAGATGAGTGATCGTATCTATTTGAAAAAAGACCTAAAATTACCAAAAAAATGTTGCGATTCATTTGTTTTAAAGATTATCATCTACACACAAACAAATTGTAAAAGGGGTGTTGGTCTGAGTCCACCACGCTGGCCCAGTATGTTCCAGACTTTACACATGCTCAAGCGATGTTTGCGTATATAAACAATATCTTTATGTTTTTTTTTGTTATAATATAAGAGTAGCAGACGAGCATGCAGTCCACCTGATGGTAAGTGGCTACTGCCGCCCATTGACATCTGTAATCAACCCAGATAGGATTAGATATTCCTACCTGAGGTCGGCCACAGATGCGCCGCTACCCCTGAGGACTAAGCTGGAACGCCTCGGAAAAGTCTATCTCCCTTACTATACCCTTCAAACCGGAACACAGCAGCGCCTAACACTGCTGTTATTAGGTGGAAATAGGTGTGGCGGTGGTGCCGCCGGAGTCGAACCACAAAGGGTTCTCCCACCTTCTAAAGAGATAATCTGTGGTGCAGATAATCTTAATGTAGTTATTATTGTTATAAGTAGTATACATAAATGAGTTAATATCGTATTTCTGTGATTGCTATCTCCTTTCATACATAAATAAGTACACGCTTAGTTCCTCGTTGGAGGAAAATGAAAGTTAAATGCACTTCCTTCGTAAATGTCTCTCGAACAACTTTCGTAGATAATTGGTTACCTTTGACAAAGTTTACCGACTTCCTAACTTATTCATTAGTAAATAGGAGAGGCACAAACTATAGACAGGACGAATTAAGCAATACGGAACTTGGCTGTAATGTTACTGAGTTCCTTAGGTACTTTATTTACTGGCTAGCTGACCCGGCAAACTTTGTACCGCCTCAAAATCTATTTATCAAATATATTTCATATAAAATATAGCCTATGTTACTCGTGGATAATGTAGCTTTCGAATGGTGAAAGAATTTTTGAACATCGGTCCAGTAGTTTTTGAGCCTATTCATTACAACCAAACAAACAAACAAAGTTTTCCTCTTTATAACATTAGTGTAGATATTGTTGATTGAACTAAAACAAAATTATCTTGTAAATTAAGTTAATTAAGTGTATAACTTTATAAATAGAAAAATAAATATATTACTATTGTGTGACTGCTTTTACTAATTCTACTTCGATTACTGATTTTGAAAAAAATCGCAAAACTTAAATTTTAATATAATTGACATTTAATCTATTCAAAAATTATTAGTTGATTTTTTTGGATGTTACTACCGGTTCGTAAGGTGTTTTGCTAAGAGAAGTAATTCTTTCACGTCTATTTAAAACTATAGCACAATTTCGATGTAAAATGTATCAGCCCGGCTAGCTCAGTCGGTAGAGCATGAGACTCTTAATCTCAGGGTCGTGGGTTCGAGCCCCACGTTGGGCGACATTTTTAACACTTTTATTTTTGTATTATCTATATGAAAACGATTTTAATAGTGCTTACTGCATATTTTCGAAAAGTTTCAATTGACTTAGAATTTTTATGGTTAAAATCTTGTATGATCATTATTGGCTTTTTCTACTTCTATTATTATAGATTTCAACTAACTCATCCTTATTATAATCTCTAGATTATTACTATTCTCAACTTGGCTCTAATCGAAACGTATCACAAAGAGAGATTTAAAAATATTACAATTTATCCAATAGTTTAACGTTACATAATGACTTATACCTAATACCTATTATATAGATGAGTAAATATTTTACATAAATATAAATTGACAAAAATGCAATCTCAACACGATATTTGTATTTCTATATCATTCCGCCAACTCTATCAAAATTGCTTCCTATAGATATCTTTTTGAACGTCACTAACATAATATCACCGTTTCGAAAGGTATTTCGTTATGAAGAAGGAAACTCTACAAGTGGGCGTGTTCAATTGCATCTTTTAGACGGAACCCAGAATAGTCACATATTCTCAGTTCATCTTATTTTAGTAGATACTAGAAATATGTAATGTAAAAAAATGTGAGCCGTCACGGGACGCCTGGCAGATGTGAAACATCGACATTATTTTGTAAAAGTAATATGCAGAAAAGAACATATTGTGATAGGAACTAAATATGTCATAATGATAAAATAAAATATTACGATTTTTTTCCAGATAACGATGACTATTTATTGAATAAACATTTATTTTCATTAAATACAAAAATTTACGAATTTATTTCAAATCGTGACTACTTAATTCGTTTAATGAATCGCACAGTCGATTGCGCATGGCGACGCGTCGCCACACCGTACACACTACTGCATATAGACTGTATATATATACCATCGTATAGCGGTATGCGTCGCCACGCCAGAAATCGGTTTTACGTGCGGCTATAGATGTTTCACATCAATAATCTTTATGATTAAAGTAAACATTGTGGTTTGATGATGAAGAAGTTATGCGTTTAGATGGAATGAGTGTGGCTTACATATGAAGCCACTATCTTAATCCTATCCAATCCTATTTTAGTGGACACGCAACTGTGATCGTTTTCAGGTCTTATAAAAATTACTTTTTTTTGTTTTGTCCATGAGCGACAGTGACTACTTACCATCAGGTGGAATGCATGCTAGTCTGTTATTTCTATGTTATAAAATACTAATAATCTATATTGTATTAAAATTTGACTGTCCTCACTTCACGTATGATTTTATAGGTTCTTCAATCCACTAGACCTAAGTGGAATGTGTTTCAGCCCTTCCTTCAGTATTGCGGTGAGGCTTGTGGCCAGTAGTGGGTCATATACCCATTGGTGATAGCCAAGATTTTTTAAACGTCTACTTTTAAAACTGTTTGATCGTTTCTAGGACCTACTATTTACCGTATTCTGGTAGAAAAATCCTCCTCGAAAAGTCCTCTATCTATACTTATTTGTGTGTGTGACTGTCCAAGGCATCCATAACAATTTGTACAGATGCCATGTTTTACAAATTTAATATACGTTTTAGAAGACCAGGAAATGGGCACGGAGAGCAGTATTTTCTTTTGGGCGCGATTCCTTTCCTTATTTTCAATATTACATGACGCTCCCAGAGTTCCCCAACTAATCTTTGACCATTCAGATCCAATTTCCGTTATCCCGTTTCCTTTTTATTTTGGAAGCAAAAATGAGATTTTTGTTCAGTTGTGTTTTGGTTGAAAAATAAAATAATATAGTGTTGGAAAACTAACATACTTTGTATCGTATATGTAGGTGACGCTAGGATTCGTAGGTAAACGTAATTGTCGTAAAAAATCCTATGGTATCAATTTATAACAGTAAATTTATCATAATTATACTCTTTAATTTCTTAAGAGTGTATTCAGAACATTAATGCAAATATTTGTCTATGCTCTTTAGACCCAAGGTTTGCTGCTGTCTTTATATATCATCGGTTTACTTTACATTAAAGTAAATTGTAAGTAAAAGGTACTTCATCCGATAGTCACGAGAAAACAGGTATTTTTCATACTAATTGTGAGTATGCGTTTTGATCATTGAACTAAATAAATACCTTAAAAAAGCTGCTACGCTGGAAAAGAGAGAGTAGTAGAGAGTAAAATTACAAAATTAAAATGCAATAATAAATAATATTATATCATCACGTATCCATTGCTTTGATCTTGATCCATCAATGTCCGTCTTGATCTTTTCTGATTCTCTAGGGCAATAAAAAACTAAGTCTAAATTTATCTAAGAACGTCTCCGTGCTAAAATGCCCTAAAATATTTGAAATAATTATTTATTTATTATGTAAATTACGCAGTATTAGTTATTTATTCGTAAATTTTCTCTAAAAATGTTTTTATTTGTCAAGAATTCAAAAAAAGAACTTACTAATAAGCCATTTGTGGCTTCATTCAATTTCAAGGCGGCGAAGTATCTTTACTAGTCTATGATCTAAGGATAGAATATCTCAGAAGTTTTTGAGTACAATCTCCAGTACATTCTTCTTTATTTGTTTTCGTTGAAATTTTACCAGCAACTAATCAGAAAAAACAATGTTATTAAGATATAATTAAATATAATGGTTTTATATGTGTGAAGATGCTCACTACACTCTGAACATGTTCATCGAAAAAAAAAAACATATACTTAAGTATATAGGAAATGAGGCGAACAATACAATACGGTGTCTTATATTTTCTACTTACATACCTATTATTTTCTAACCATATTCCCAAAGCGGAAAGATTTCCATTTATCATGTACCTACATATTTTATTGTGCTTAAACTGGATGTTGATATTTTAAACTGAAAGATCGTATATAATTTAATCAGTTTTTTAACAATATATTAACATGACTCTTTGCGTTACCATTATAGATTTTCATACTAAAAAAACATGGTTTGTTGAGCAAACGTTAACGCTTCATCTACTTTTGTCTCGTGTCATAAAAATCTTCATCAATCATCCTCGCCCTTTGGTATTGATCCGACGATAATATCCTGAAAAGATAACTTTAACTCGTTAAGATGGCACATCTGTAGGACCACGCTTCGATATGGGCGTGTAAATATGTTACATTAAAATGTAGTGTATATTACTATATTCTCAAGGGTAGCAATGCATCTGTGGCTAACCTTAGTTGGTAATCTGATTTTATCTGCGGTTGATTACGGATGTTCATGGGTGTAACCATTAAAATTAATATACAGTGATTGTAATTGATATGAAATGAAAAACCGAACTGATTTAAAATAAAACTGAAAGGTGATGGTTTGTAGCCGATGTGATTTCCATAGTTTAGACGAATCCAACGCCATCTCATATATAAAATCCTTCAAGCCGTTTGGGCTATAGGGCGAGCCAAAAATGATACAAAATTTCCAGTCGGGTAAAAATACCTGGACAAACAACACTATACTAACATAATATGCGTGGTACATCAGCCAAAATTGAACCTACTGACGGTACTGACTGACCAATATAAATTACAAGTCACTAAGTTTTTTGTAAGAACAAGTAGGTATCTTGCCATACCTACAGATTAGTAAAGATTACTCACTCTGACAAGAAAATGTACCCAGTTTTGAGAATTGAAACAGTTGCGTAAAAAAGTTTTGCCACGTCTCCGTGCTAAAGTGTCCTTAAAATATTTGAAATTATTATTATAAATTATTTAATTATCATGAAATGTACGCAGTATTAGTTATTTATTCGTAAATTTTCTCTAAAAATGTTTTTATTTGTCAAGAATTCAAAAAAAGAACTTACTATAATAAGCCATTTGCGGCTTCATTCAATTGCAAGGCGGCGAAGTATCTATACTAATCTATGGCCATACCGTAGAACTTTGTCGTAACAAATGCCTCTATTATAATCCTCTTAAAAATTAATGAAGCACCAGCTTTGTGCAACGTCGGTAAGAACTTTACTTTGAAAGTGCACAGAAAGTGATTTCACTCAGATCCAGACCAGACCAGATTCTTATAGTTTGAAACTTTAGTCCTTCAGTAAGTTTTGTGACGTATTCCAATGTTTGAAAGTATCACTGGATCTTGGAGAGTTTTACGTTGGTATTTTTTCGTAACAAATTTAAATGTGGTAAAAAGTTTTGGGAAAAAGGTGTGAATATCTGCTTACATGTGAGGCCTTAGTCCCTAAGAGTAGCAACCCATTTATGATCAGAACCCCTGTTATATATGGAGTTTGTTGCAAATATCCATGAGCTGCATTGATTACTTACAGTCAGGTCTTTTTTAAAATATAGGAGTGGCAGACGAGCATACAGTCCACCTGATGGTACGTGGCTACTGCCGTTCATGGGCATCTGTAATCATCCCCAGATAGGATTAGATATTCCTACCTGAGGTCAGCCACAAATACGCCGCTGCTCCTGAAGACTAAGCTGGAACGCCTCGGAAAAGTATGTTTCCCTTACTACACCCTTCAAACCGGAACACAGCAGCGCTTAACACTGCTGTTATGAGGCAGAAATAGGTCTGGCAGGTGAACTGAAATCTCGTTTACTACTTCAATCGTATAAATATAAATCTCTTCAACTATAATTTCAATGCAGGCCTCGTAATTGGTATCAATACCAAGAAATATGGCGGTTGTGGGTCTTTCTGTGTGAATTATGCAAAATCGATCAGTATCACTTGACACTTTGACAGTGATGGGGTGAAGGCGCCATATTTAGTCGCGCTGTTTAGAATTTTAAACACTTTAGTGGCGCTTCCTACCGTCCACAGTTGTACACCGTTCACATTTTTCAGTTGTTGTTCGTATGTGGGTTTGTGGGTAAATATTAGGAAGTAACAAATAAGTCTAGTACAGTTGTCACGTCTCCTTAAAGGTGTTAGTACACACGAGTGATTGTGAGCTTAAACACTAGCGACAGTTCATGTCGACGACTGTCGTTGTCGTGACGCTCGCTGATGACAGGCGGCTACAGTCAACGACAGTGCCAGTAGCTACCAGTCTGCAGTATTTTTTATTGAACAAAAGTAGTATAGGAGTATCCTTTGACCGCTGCTGCCCATGCCATGACTTGCTATTCCTGAGGACTAAGTTAGATCAATGGGATGTTCTGTAGGTACTCGTATCTCTCCCTTCGAAACTCAGCAACTCTTAACACTGAACTTACAAAGCATAAATATGTGTGACAATTGTAACTTCTAAATCGAATTGCTACTGAACATACATTTGTGGAATGCTCTATCTGTGGAATGCCCAAAATATTACTCAAAAATAATAGAAAATACTTATATGTTACATTAATTACAAACGAGAATAACGTGGTATGAAAAACTTGCTTTTTTGCGTTCACTGCAAAAGCCGTTAATGTGTTTCCGGAAAACTCTGTTTCACATGTGACCTAATTGCTAACTTTTTTGTTACAGGTAAGCATCGGAGGGGTTACTAGCTACACGCTCGTTAAAAACTTACAGCACGTAATAAAAAATATAAGATTCAAAAGGAGCTAAAATTCACTGGTGAAGGAATGAACAACAAAGAAATTATTTATTAATTACTTGGTCAATAAAATTCAGTACTCAAGTGTAAAAACTAGCTTTTACCCGCGGCTTCGCTTGCGGGTAGAGGTCGATGACAATATAATAATTTGATGTAATTATTTTTAAGCTCATTAGAAGAAAGAATAAGTACGATCATTGTACATCCTACCTTGGGAACCGTACTTTTTTCAAGATAAAACGTAAACTTTGTCCTTTCTTAACCCCTCATAGCGTGTGTACAAAATTTAATGACAGTCGGTTAAGTTAAGGTATGAAAGTGTAGCAAATAAATAAAACATAACTCACTTTCACATTTATTAGTTAGGCGTATCTATTAACGATAAAGTATACCTTATTTAGGGCTACAACCATTCAATTTGCGGATACCAGAGAAAAAAATATTTATGTGAAATCAAGTTTTTTAAGCATAATTTTTTCGGCCATGTATCTGTAATATCGGAGGGCTCCGGCTTGATAGCCGAATTGTGTTCTTATTACATTTTGCGTTTCAAAGTACTTAGGTAAAAGATTAATCAATACCTAAACCATAATCTGTTTTATATATTTTTTAAACCGACCTCGGGTAGGGTATCTGGAGTTGAGTGCAGATGTCCACAGGAGCAGTAGCCACTTCACCAAGCGGACTGCACGCTCGTTTGCTCCTTACTATAAAAATACTACATAAAAAAGGTACCTAGAAGGTTACATATTGTAAAGTCTAGATACTCAGACTCAGAGTCAGACTTTAACCATCTCAGGCATGTACCGTATTTTAGACAATATTGGATGTTACATACACTAAGAACAATATGTCAGTATACTACAGATGACTACATTATTTCTCTTTGTGTTCTAAGCAAGCAATATGCGCAGTAGTGAGTGAAATGGCTACATTTATTGAGAGTTGATGACATGGAAAATGGGGTCCACTGTTGTCTCGTAAGGTTTATCTTGTAGACACAGGGGTTCTCAACCTTGTAGAAAATTACTTGAATATATGAAACAAACGTTATTTTACGTAATTGGTAGTAGATACTTTAGGAATTGGTGACACTATTTGCATCATTTTTCATCCCTTATAGAAGTCGTGTTTGCAATGCTCTTTCTATTTTAAAGGGTCATAACATACGAAAAATCATACGAGGAACTTCAACATATATAGGTACATACATCGATATACTACTAATAAAGACGTTATTAGTAGTATAGCTATGGGTACATGTATATTAACATTTAACAATAAACATTTTTATGAACTCAAAATTCATTTTGATGCTAACTGAAATCGGCTATAAATGCTCCACTGTTATAATGTGTTTGTATCGTTGACATATACCTTTTTTCTTTTTTCTCGAGGGGGAAACCTTCAAAAGGTACCCGACGACGTGGGAGCGACGCCGGGT
The DNA here is from genome assembly GCA_014595695.2 of Epargyreus clarus clarus. NCBI lineage: Eukaryota > Metazoa > Arthropoda > Insecta > Lepidoptera > Hesperiidae > Epargyreus > Epargyreus clarus. Next base: position 1,026,973 of record JACTTY020000030.1, on the reverse strand, counting down.
TATGTGGGATTTTTACCGCACTAAAACCCCCCCGGTGGCCGTCCTCAACGCTTGTTGGAGAACTCCGGGATCTCCGACGGAACACAACCGGAGCCCTCCAAGCGCGATGCCCCGATCGGGCTCCACCCTGGGGGAGCAGTTTTCGCTCCTCCCACACAATGTAGTGTTTACGACGGTATGCGACCACACATACCGCCGTCCTTCCCAGGGTCGCTAGCTGGACGGTTCGAGCTCCCACTCTTGCCGCCCGCAACCCCGGAAGCCCCCTTTTAGTCGCCTCCTACGACAGGCAGGGGATAAAACATCGTTGACATATACCTAATTACATAAAATTATTATTTATTTTTTTACTTTATAATTTATTTTTCCAACGTCTTTGTGCAGCTCCAATAAAGCTTTGTATCACGAGCTGTTCATATCGATTATGCGTTGATAAGTGTGGAAATACCCTAATGGTATGTGACTCGGTGATGTTTATTGGGGAGTCAGTGACGCAGAAAATAGGGTCCATAGTACCTTTGTAAATTGCGCTGACAGTATCGTATCGATAAATTGTCCCTATAAGTGTGTACTAAGACTACAATTGACTTCTATTACTTGAGCAAGTGGTAGCTTAGTAGTTGTGAAAATGACTGTCAATAGTTATTAGGTGATTTATTAGCAGCGTATGCATCTATAAAGATGCAAAAATAATTGAATGTCGACAGATTTTTCGCATACACCCAAAAACGTGTAGCTCGTTGGTCATTCATACAAAAATTGACGCCATCTTAGTGCCATCTTCAGCAACTGTTTGGTAGTTTGAGCGATAAGATGGCAGTCTATGCAACTATTCCTCGCGTTACTATCGATAATTCATAATTCTCTTAATTGATAATTAATATTAATTGATAATTCTCTTTATTTATAAAACAAGTAGTACAGAAAACTACCTTGCTCATTAGTTAACCAACTTTTCAACTCAAGTACCTTATACTGGAAATATTTTCCACTTAAAATATAGCAAGTACTCGTACCTAGTGTCTCCACTGAATCCAGTATCCACCAAATATATTTGATGAAATTTTAAAATTCATGAAACTATTGTTGCAGGAGACAATTGAATTCAAATCAGAGTGGGTTATTTGCATAGAGCCTTGACCGCGGGACTAAGTTGGTGAACTAAAATACATACAGCAATGATAGTGAACGGGAAATCAGGTTAGGTAAATTATCTCTGTTTAGTTTTTTTAAATATTGAAGTTACGTGTTTATTTAGTTAAGTAAATGCAATCTATCCGTGTAAAGGTAAAGTCAATGCAACCTTCGTAGATAACCCCAAAATGATCAAGATGATGAAGTCCTGCCGAAAGTGACCACAAATATGTAGGCACTCCCGAGGATAGATAAGATATATAGAAATAATTTTATGTAAATGTCAGCCTTACCTTAACGTCAAAACCCACTTAACCCGTATAAATAGTACTCAAAAAGTACTCGTGTGTGTGACGGTGGTGACACGTACTTAACTCATTTATGGGCACTTGGTCAACAGTGGAATAGTAACGAATAACCAGAAATTATAATAAAAACAAAAAAACCGAGTGTTAAGAATAATTTACTAAAAAGGAAGTATTGTAATTTTAACCTCTGTCTCTCCATAATTCATACGAATCCCACGACACCTCATATGTTAAAATCCGATAAGACGTTATACATACGAGTACATACATGATTACATACGTTCGAAAAACATTACCCTCTGCAGTTAGGTAAAAATGATAAATGGAAATCTTTACACAGCAATTTATAAAGACATTTCTCTATGATTATCTTTATAAATTATTATTCTTATCTTAATATAGGTATAGTCCGCGCGAAGCTGCTAGTCCGCTCTGAAGTTGTTGCTAATACAATTTGCTATGGTGACGCGATTCATTTCTATATTCAGAGCGAACTAGCAGTTTTACGCGGACTCTACCTAAATAAATATATTATCTAACTTGCACATTAAATTAGATTAAATAATAATTTACGAGTAGGTCAAACCTTGATCAAACGGCGGTTTCGATCGAGCGGTGTATTTCTGTTCACTGTTAACTGAACTTGACTTTGGTTTTCAATTAACCCGCCGATTATTGAGTAAGCGGAAATAGCATCATGGCTACGTCACTGCTAAATCTGTAATACTGGTTTTTTTTGTAATATAGGAGTAGCAGACGAGCATGCAGTCCACCTGATGGTAAGTGGCTACCATGGAAATCTGTAATCAACCCCAGATAGGATTAGATATTCCTACTTGAGGTCAGCCACAGATGCGCAGCTACTCCTGAGGACTAAGCTGGAACGCCTCGGAAAAGTATGTCTCCCTTACCACACCCTTCAAACCAACACACAGCAACGCTTAACACTGCTGTTATAAGGCAAAAATAGGTGTGGCGGTGGTGCCGCCGTAGTCGAACCACAAAGGGTTCTACCACCTTCGTAAGGGTTGATATTTATTCAGCGCTGATAGTTAATATTTTAACTTTTATTAGGGTTCTGTATTCTAAATATATATATAAAATATATAGGGTTCTTTATATAAAAACGGGATATATTACTCTGTTACTAAGTTACCGTTGTTCATTGTCACAGAGCTCTATCTCTTGAATCGTAATAGATAAGCAGTTGAAGTACTTACAATGCATGTACAGATCCCTCTTTGTGAGTTCGACTCACACTTGACCAATTACTAATTTCAAAGTATAAAAGGTGGCAAAGGAAAGACACTACGACATTGTCCCCTTACGATCAGGTACACTATGTGTACACCTGATGCCTCCTCCTGAGGCGAGTTTGACTACGACTCGGTTGGACAGCACTGGTGGAGTCGCGGAAGTGTGCGCAAGTGTTCCCACGTGTCCATCCCCGCAGTGATGCTGAGGGACACCGTCAGGTTTTTAGTCGGTTGGAGCCCGACATCACCTTCCGTCGGCCCCTGTGGCGGTGTTCGAAGGAGTTTTCCTGATAATAAAAAACAGACCTGATTGTCTATGTGCTATTTTTATTGATCGAAGATGGTCAATTATTTTATATTTAAGGTTGTAGTAATAAATGTACCAATGGAGTAAAAATGAGGTATCATCTCTTGAAAAGTCCGAAAAAATGCAGAATTGTCTTCTTTTAAATATTTTTTTTAAATATGAAAACTGAATAATAAAATTTACTCACTATATGTTTTTTTTTTAAATATCAATATTTTTATTGTAGGTTGGAAATATCAATGTTGAAAATTTCACACGATGTTATCGATTTTTTTTTTATTCCTTTTGGCAATGAGTTAAATAGATTTTGGAGTCTACCTAGTGTGATTAGAAGTTAGTGTTGGGGATTTATAAAAAATATTAAAAGAAGACAAATGCAGTGCGAAAAAAATTGCAAAATTATATATATTCATTAACTAGTTAAATATAAAGTATTTTTGTAAAATAATTACAATACAATCTTATTCTTTAAAAATAATATTTTTTTAATATATTATTTGTTAAAGAATATATGAAACATTGAATGTTCCTAGATTCCTTCATGAGAGAGTGTAATCGATAACAGCGCCATCTATCCAGTTAAGAAAAAACTTCCTGCTCCAGGAGTTAGCTAGCTAGCTTGTAGTAACATTTTGTTGAATGGGGACGCTACATGTAAATATTACTGCTCACTGCAACTAGATGGCAGCACTTAATCAAATATACTTCATAGATATCGTTAAAAATTATTATACGAATAACATTGATATTACAACTAATTATTAAAAATATTTAATTTATGTTTAATTAAAATCTACTTTTTTAACTAACCGTATTGAGAAGTATATTTCGTTTCGTCGTGAGTTAGTAATTTCCTAGTTAAAATATAGATGTCGCTACAATCTATTTCATATAAAGTTTGTAACATAGGCCACAACAGACTAATTCCTTGTTACAACGTTTAGATGGAGCTAGTCTCGCTACTTTTATGACGCATTTACTAGTTAAGTTAAACTTGTTAGAATAATAAAGGAACTATTTATAGTTGAATAGTTATTGTAGATAGTCGTTTCAATGTATTATTTGTAAGATAAAAGTACATAAACTTGCAACAATGTCTACGTAATCTCAGAACTGATTAAATGTCACACATTGCGGACCAAACAAAATCAATACTCAGTATGTTTGTTTAAATTGACAAACAGAACAGTTGAACTGTCCTTAAATAATTTGACCTCTTGCCTAAATACCGAAGCCTATATGTCACCAAAACCAAACAGCAAACAAAGCCCATGTTAATTTACTCTTAATGTATAGTTTTGGCAGAGCGCCAACCTATCCATATCTACTCTACGTGGCAAAGCTTTTTGCTTAGTAATTTTTACGTTATAGATAGATACTTACGTTATGGGCTTATTTATAGGTTAATATTAAGTTTAGTTTAAGGTGGTAGAACCCTTGGTGGTTTGACTCCGGCGGCACCACCGCCACACCTATTTCTGCTCATAACAGCAGTGTTAGGCGCTGCTGTGTTCCGTTTTGAAGGGTGTGGTAAGGGAGACATACTTTTCCGAGGCGTTCCAGCTTAATTCTCATGGGTAGCGCACCTGTCGCCGTCCGGAGATAGGAATATCTAATCCTATCTGGCGTTGATTACAGATGTCCATGGGCGGCAGTAGCCACTTACCATCAGATGGACTGCATGCTCGTCTGCTACTCCTATATTATAAAAAAAGTTGTAAGATGGTAGAACGCCACGCATATTTCAAAATGAAGCAGTTTTTTAGTTTCGGTGGATGGGTGTGTATGACGGCTAACTTCTACAGAGTTTCCATCTTAGACTTTAGGAGTAGTAACTCATAATGTGTGACCTGTAAATAACTTTAAATTGGATAGGAGTTCCACATGCCTTTGAGATATACCGACTACGATATATTTTTTTGAGGCCAACTTCTATTACTGTTCTTATTCAAAATAAGCAAATACTTTTTTGTAATTCTTAATGTAGCTTGTGGCGGACATCTCTTAATAAAAGTTAATATTATATCATCATTTTTTGTATTCATCTTCATGTGTCTCATGGCATCTACAACACAGGGAATCCAAGTAATCTTTGTATTTAAATAATCTCACTTTGGGCGGCAACCCTTTGTAGCTTAGAACCCTTATTCCCCAACGCTTGTAGATACGCTTGTACTTCGTTAAAACTATTTTCAAATTTTGAAGGCATATTCATATTATAAAATTATTTGTGTTAAACCTCTGTATGCGTAAATTCTATACACCAAATAGCGGGAAAAACAGTACCGACTACCTAGTCTTTACTTTTTGACTTTCTAAGCTAGTCTTGTAACGCAGACAAATAAAATATTTTTATATAATATTTATATGTGCATCATATTAATATTAACCCGAGCAACAAACATGTCACCCCATCGATATTCCCTTGGCTGTGTGCCAAACAGGATTATCGCCTTTATGTAACTTTATGGGTTTTGAAAATGATTTTCACTTTCGTTGAAAGCCCTTCAAGACGCGAGACACAGGGAGTTGGATGTCCTCTAAAATGTAGGTATACTAAAATACTGTTAAGTGGTAAAGGCAGTATGGTTAAGTGGTAGGTACCCAGTTCTGAGTTTCCATGATTTTAAGACTATGAAAATTAAGATGGTAGCCTCATTCACTATAAATCAGCCGGCATTCACACCTTTCAACTAAAAAAAAAACCTGATTAAAAATTAATTAACTCAAAAGGGAAGTAATGTAAACCGTGTCACTCCCACATTTTAAATGAATCCTCAACTCATATGTTTGTTAACATCTTTGCGTTTGGACTTTACTGCATACCAAAGAATGAGACATACATATATATTCTCGAAAAACATTACTCTCCACAGTTGGGCAAAACTGCTTCACGTTGGCAATAGGTGTGGTGATAGTACCTCCCCGGTCTATACTGGCACTACCTTCCCTGCAGTATGTTTATACAATTGTTTTCAGTAAACTTCATAGCTAGCATCTCATCAGCTTTGTGTCAGCGAACACGCCGGCTCATGGGTGTGTAGCGCTTGGCGGAGGGCCAAAACTACCAAACAGGATCATCAAATTTTCCCACAGCACTCAGGGTGCTTTGAACGTGTTCGATGATTCTGGCTTGAAAATTGTAGGTTTTATCTATTGTGGCGGTAAATTTTCGTAACCTAGTAAGATAAAGCTAGATACCATACGGTCTGAGTGGCGAAGTGATCCTCATATCGGTGTGATACGGACAAGGTTCCGGATTCGATTCTTGGTCAGGTGATTTACATGTTACATTTCAATCTTCACTGTTCTTTGATATACTAGTATAGAGCTCCGAACATAATAGAAACATAATAATGTTTTTAAGCCAATAATTTTCTTACTAATACAAATAGCTGAAATAAAAAATCATGCACAACACAAATGTCCCAGCTGAATGTGCCTACGACAAAAGTAAAATAAAATTCAATATTCAAAATTTTTCAGATTCAAAAGTACGGGCTGTCATCGACAGAACGTATGCTCCATCGCAAACACAGATTCAAATAAAACTATGCCAATGTAATAGTTACAAAAAAGACGTTGTTGGTTGCCAATTTATATAAGATTACTGATATATTATTTAGGCTCAACAAGCGCGATTTCCCGATCGAGTTCTGCCCTGGGGAGCAGGTTTCGTTATCCTGCACCATCTGGTGTTTACGACAGGATGGGTCCCGTCGCCTGCTCGAAGTTTCGAGCTCTCTCTCTTGCCACCCGCAACTCTGGAAGCCCCTTTTAGTCCCCTCTTACGACAGGCAGGGTGTACCGTAGCTCTATTCTTGTCCCCAGAAAGCTAGATTGAAACCTTGTTTTAGTACCAATGGAACCTATATAGACTCTTCTGGTGTTACAAATATCTATAATGACGTCATCGTAGCCTCTTTGCTTTGCCGCTAGATTTTGTCATAAAAAAAGTTTGCAGTCGATTTATTCAAATTTTAAATGCTTCATTTATAGTAAATATTCAGTTTCCGTTTAAATGTAACGTGTATTCAAAGGATTATTTTATTCACGGGTTCGTACACGCCATTCTCCGAAACCATTCGACCAATTTCAATGAAATTTTGTATGCAACTATGATTGATTGGGGCTTAAAAGCTGGTATTATTTTGAACCCGATAAGTAGCTTGCATGTTGCGGTATTGACGTGACAACGTCTTAAATTAGGTTGCGGCTGGGAGTCACTTATGAAAAAGTGTAACGCCCGGTAACGTTACGATGAGTCACCGAACGAGAGAGAGGCCCGCCGAATGCCTTGCGTCTCTCTCCCACTCAACTATGATCGGTCTGCCGCGCGCGCAGCACTAGAGACTAAACAAAATATATTTCTATAGTTAAAATTTGTGCAATTCTTATTTTCATTCAATTCCTTGTTCCTATTGTGCAATTTAATTATATTCATATCAATAAATATTCTACCGAGAAAAAGACGTTGTCACGTAAAATCTTCGCCCGTAAAACCGACTTTACAGGCAACCATTTTTTTTTTTTTTTATTTATTCTACTGTAGGACAGTGTTTTCCCAATTGATTAATATAAGACAAACTAATTCATGTTTTTTAAATTTTCTATAATATGTTAACAATTATTTCAAGCTTTTATTTAACTTGCCTTGTTAGTTTGTATGGATGTGAGGTTCAAATCTTGCAACTGAATTTGAAAACAATTGAACGATTGAACTGAAATTTGGCCTGATATACTATTAGTTCTGGATGTCAATGCATGTTTAGTTTAGTAACTTTATTCTCTATGTCGGATCAATTATTTTTATGTGTGCTCATGATATGGATGTCAATTTTGTCAACTGATAGGGTTTTCTGAGAAGAATGCAGAAAGATTTATGTTTTTATTTATTTAGATTAGTTGCGTCTATATTGTCTTGTTATATATGCATTAAATTAAGTAATCTATTCTAATTCGTTCAATTAACATCAAGGTAAAGAAACAAAGGAAAACATAAATATTCAAAGCACGTAGTTATTCCCCGTCACGGGCCGTTTCGCGTTTTTACTGCTTTCTTTCCGCGCTATACAAATTTTAGTAAAATATTCCAACTGTTATTTCGCGCGATAAACTGTTTTAACTTAAACCGCAATTTTGTGTCACTAAAGTTGCACTTATCGGTTTAAGTTTTAGTTTTGTTATCGAAATAAGAACGATAGATGCGAGTATCTTAAGAGTAGTTTTTATTCAAATTCAAATTCAAATCTCATTTATTCAAAATTGATTCATATAGAATACTTGTCAACAAACTACCACCGCTTCGGTAGGTGTTTCGCTATTGAGAAGAAGCGACGCAAGAAACTCTATACGTGTGCAAATTACTAGCTTAAGTATTGTCATTTAAAATTTTAGTTTGTTATTATAGTTATTTATAAAAAAAAAACTAACTAATTTGGTTTTAAAATAAAAACAAATAGTATGTGTTGTGTGTTATACTTGAAATGACTAAATCTTGCTTTTTTTAATATTTTTGTTCAGCTCACATCAGTTCACACATAGACAAAGGCCTTCCAATATCACAAAAATGATAGAGTCCAATTTTGGGCTCTTTGTATTAATTGATTTAATTATATTTAATACGTTTTTCTTCAAGTTACCTCGATGAAACATAATTATGTTGTAAGGGAGACAGACTTTTCCGAGGCGTTCCAGCTTAGTCCTCAGTGGTAGCGGCGCATCTGTGACTGACCTCAAGTAGGAATATCTAATCCTATCTGGGGTTGATTACAGATGTCCATGGGCGGCAGTAGCCACTTACCATCAGGTGGACTGCATGCTCGTCTGCTACTCTTATATTATTAAAAAAAATGTTACATAATTGAAAATTAAATGTAGAATTACCCAGAACAATTTCAAAAGTTCTTGTTGATAAAATTACAACACGTAGTTGCTAGGATAAAGCAGACATTTTAGAAATCATAACAGTATAATCTGATTCCTCAAATAGCCTCGTTTAATTAGGAAGTTCCGTCGAAATCATTTGAGCTGTTTCCGAGAATTTCTCGAACTAACAAATGAAATACCTATAAATTGCTATTTGAGTTTTCATGGAAATGGTAAATCCAAACTAATCCTGGGAGCTACGGCGTAGCGAGTATCAATTCACAGACTTAAATCATAAATGTGCTGAAGTCGGTTTGTAATCCCTACTTCGATATTAAAATAAATCTCTACTACTACTAAACTATAGTCTTCTTCCTCTTGGACTTCTACTACTTTACTTTTCTATTTGCAGTGTGCCCTTAACATAGTTATCGTATATTTTTTATAATATAGAAGTAGCTACGAGCGTGCGCGCGGAAATTAGTACGCATCTCCCGATAAGATTCCCATCTCAGATCGGTCCGAGTGTACCTGAGTTTTTTTTTATGAAATTATTAGCAAATGATGCAATGATATGAAAAACTGCCGCTTCATTAGTCATTAATTAAACACTAAATTAAATATAAAGTGTAGGTTTTTTTTAAATTACCTTTCATCTTGTAGGACGTTCTACCAAAGGATTGCTCATAATTGTACCAACATATTCCAAACTATATAAAACACGTAATATTTAACATCAGGTCCTTGGCTAGTAGCAAGTATTCCAATTACGTTCATTCAAAGCCTGTCTCTGGATATCCATTTGATTACGACCGACACTTCGTTGCATAGAGATTAGTGGAGCTCGCTGCAAGAATTACCATTGTAAATTTCACTACATTTCTGTCAGCTTTCGTACAAATCGGACGTTGTTAAAATTTGTCCAAATTGATAAGATTGATTTTTGTGTAATAATGTTATAGAAGATATTTTTGAAGTTTTTTCACTTGTAGCCTCAATGACTATGTCATGGTCACATTCGTCAACCAATTTGCCACTGTCATTGGGCATGGGTCTCTGTTTGGTTTATGGGAGTTCTCTCTAAATCTGGTCCATGGTTGGTCAAGTGCAAATTGGTAGATAACTATTAATTCATTATATAAAATTTGATTCTTTGCTGTTTGGAAGCCACTCTAATATGCCCATAAATGGTGACCACTCCATAAGAGGTAACATGAGAATAGCATTTCACTAGCGTACACTTTTTTTTTTGTTGACGAGGGGGAAACCTTCAAAAGGTACCCGACGCCATGGGAGTGACGCCGGGTAATGTGGGATTTTTACCGCACTAAAACCCCCCGGTGGCCATCCTCAGCTTTGGTTTTGGTGGAGAACTCCGGGATCTCCAACGAAACACAACCGGAGTCCTCCTAACGCGATGCCCTTCTATCGGGCTCTGCCCTGGGGGGAGCAATTTACGCTCCTCTCACATCCCCTGGTGATTACAGCGATATGCGACCAAACAAACCGCTGTCCTACCCGGGGTCGCTTGCTGGACGGTTTGAGCTCCCACTCTTGCCGCCCGCAACCCCGAAAGCCCCTTTTAGTCGCCTCTTACGACAGGCAGGGGATAACGTAGCCCTATTCTGGTCCCGGTACTATAGGGACATCACTAGCGTACACTAGGTGGTTATTTTAACTTTTTTTAAAAAAAAGGTAGTTGTTTTAACTTAATCATCAAATGTAGAAACGCATCGGTGATAGATTTCATGTAGGACTAATCCCATTAGAAACTAATTACTGATATATAGGTAGCAGTGACTCATCATCAGATGAACTACATACATGTTTATTTGCTAAATCAGTCTCATAAAAAGCTATATCATACGTATTAACATACTCATACAATTCAGAATCATTGTGTTGCTATACGCTGAAGCTATAGGTGTGAACTTGAATGAAGTACGCCTACCTATTTGCATTTGATTAACGTGTAAGGTTGTTTGTATTTCCAATTTACATGTATAATTGGATTTTCTGTTAATTGATTTAAACGCTTTACATGGTTTATTTAATTGCCAACAAATATTGCTTGTAAAAGATAAAACCAAATTAGTGTTTAAGTCAAGTAAAATACCTACGAGTATATGTAATAATAACGCTTAATGGTAATACATATCTACTTTGAATGTGTTTTTCCCGTATTTCATTTTACAATGTGTACTTAATTGTAAGTAAATAAATAATATAAAATTATGTTTTCGATACAAACAAGCTGTAGTTATGCTTTTAAAAAGTCTAGTCTCACAAATTAATAAGTGTTATAAATAATTAGATACATTTTATTATTAAAAGATGCCTCATTTTTATTTGGTTCAAGTATTAAATTTGCTTCTCAGTCACAACATAACGTCAAATATCCCGTAATAACAACTCATTTAAGTAATAAAACGTGTTCATAATATATAAAGGGCGCAACAGTTTAACTTGGTGAATTTGATATAATTTCGTGTATGTACGGTGAGCCTCAAATAAATCTGGGGATCTAGCTCAGGCTGCAGGTGGCGGGCGTGGAACGCGGCCGGTCGATACAGCTGCCCGGGCGAGCGTAGGGTTGCTTGGCCTAACTTTGTGAGCCTAAATATTTGCTTACCTACAGTTATTGATGTGATAAAATCTTATGTTCTAGTCGAAATCTTATATTAGTGCTTCTGTGTTAAAATAGTCATAGATATACGTTTAAAGATAGTAGGTACATAAATAGCTGTTACTGGTAAATAAGAGAATTAGCGCTTTCTAGCCATGTAACATCCATCCCTTTATATCTCTGCCTGACAAAGTGTCTAGTTAATTATTTTCTTCTCATTTTCACTTGTATGCATATTTACTAATTAATTGCAATCTTTACATACATTTTAATTAAATAAAAAATTTAAAGCTTAAAAATTAAAACATTAATTTCGACTAAACTATTCAATTATACTATTATCAGTACATCTTTTTATATACCATATTTTCTATATTTATTAAACCCTTGAAAATCAAACTATTTTAAATTTCCACTCAAATACGAAATGAATGTTATAGAAAATTTTCTATTCCTCCACATTTTCGAAAATTGCACAACCCTACCCACAGAGGCTATTGCGGAGTGTACTAACGAACAATGGAACTGTGCCTCGTCATATCTTTCACGGTAATTTTATGCAAAACGCGATAAATTTCGTCGTGTCGACAACCAACTTTCCACTTCTGCGATGTTTAAAGTTGAGTTGTTCGTACTAAAAGCATGAATTGAAAGGGTTTAGTGCGGTTCTAGTTGTGATAAGCAAACGTTTGTTATTTTTGTCGTATTTTCTCGTTATATCTTAGTTATTATGTATAACAAAAATAGGTATGTAGTGTTAAGGATGTGAGTTTATGATACCCTTTTATTCTAAAGTCTTAATTTAAAAGGTTTTAGTTAACCGATTCTTTATTTCATAATCTCATACTCAGTTACGTATGATTATACGTAACTGAGTAGTATTTTTCTTTACAGAAATACCTTTATATTATTAAACAATCCTTAAAAATAATTTACTGAAAAGTGAACAAATATAACATAAGTCACTTCCACAATTTAGGCAAATTCAATGACACATCATTATGTTGAAATCCGTCAAACCGTTTGGGCTTTTCAACATAACAAATAATAAGACTTACATATGTACATACATACGAGCACATACGCTCGAAAAATATGATCCACCGTATTCGGGTAAGAAAGCGGTATGTAGTAGATATCAAGGATACTAGTTTATGATATGATTTTATTACAAAGCCTAAGTTAAAAAGATTTTAGTGAGGATAGACAAATGTTTGCTATTTTTGTCATATTCGTTAGTTCAGACTTGTTAGTGTAGGGGACGGTTTATAATGAGATGTTTTGACAAAGAGAAAGCTGAAAGAAAAACAGTCAACTCGAGACATCTTGAGACCAAGTCTCCACATCCATATATACGAGTATGAATATTGTAGTAAAAGACTTTAGTTAAGTTCATATGGTTATATAAATTAGAACCTAAATAAGAATTGTTAAATTTATTGTCTGTTTGTTTCTTTGTTCGGGTTTTAAAGCAGAACTGATTTTGAGGGGACGAGTAATTAGAAGTTAAAATACTTTTTATGCTACTTTTACCCTATGAACATTTAAGATTTCTGTATATAACTTAACATACAGCGGAGGGTAGGTACCGGTGCCGTGGGAGCGACACAGGGTTATGTGGGACTCTTACCGCACTAAAACCCCCCGGTGGCCGTCCTCGGCGCTGCGTAGAGGACTCTGGGATCTCCAACGGAAGGCAACCGGAGTCCTCTTAGCGCTGTGCCCCGTCGGGCTCCGCCCAGGTGAGCTTGACTCTCACCATACCGTCTGGTGTGCACGACGGTATGCGACCACACATACCGCCGTCCTTCCCGGGGTCGCTTGCTAGACGGTTTGATCTCCCGCTCGCACCGCCCGCAACCCCGGAGCCCCCATTTAGTCGCCTCTTACGACAGGCTGGGGATGCCGTAACCCTATTCTGGTCCCGGAGCTACAGGGACAGGGTCAGCTAGTCTATGATCGTTAGTCTCGTCAAGTTGAACGTATTAATTCGTTAAATTAAGATAAACATTATTGTTTCGCGGAAAACAATAATGTTTATCTTTCCACAATAGTTACGTATCCATTACTGATATATTTATGTTAAACAATACTGATCTATTTTCGAATATCAAATAACGACGTATTGATACGGTTAGTAGGCAATTAAACTGAACATTATTCCGAGAATTGCCTTATTCACATGAAGTATCGACTACCATTACATTGTTGTTTGGTTAAATAGTATGTAGTTATCATTACAACAGTAATATAATATGACGTATACGAGCTATTTTTACATTTGTGACTAGCTCTCGTTTAATTTGAGGATAAGCGCCCGTTATTAATTAACGATCTATCCAATGTTTTGCGGAACAAACATCGACGATTGATATTCTATCTACTAGAAATTGTTATAGCTTTGGTAGACAAAAATTGGATAGATACATTTTTAATAGCTAAGTTAGTCTTTAGAAGTGGGGATCATCTGTAATCGAAGTCAGTTGGAATTCCTCGTCTGTACGAAGCTGTCTATGGACGGCAGCAACCACTTACCATACGGTGGACTGCATGCTCCTTCGCTTCTTCAACCTAAAAAGATAAAGTTGAGTTCTTCCATCGAATGAAGCTACCTCTCGTAGTTTCATTTGTTATGTAACCGACTTTATACAAAATCCTATTCTGTACGGATTGAAATATTGGAAAGCTTCAAGAACCTTCAATACCTGAACTCTATTGGTTTCATCCATTGTGTTGCTTCGAATCTAGAGCTCTTACACGACAAAAGTAAAGTTGCTTTCTGGGACACTTGTACGTAACTAACTTTATTAATACATATTTATCAAATAACATGTAACCCAATGATATTATTGCTGCCCATGATCTTCTTTAGTTAAGTATGTACAAAATATCACATTCATTTGAAATTGATGTGCATTTTGCTAGCTGAAAGCTAAAGGAAAGCCTCGTAAAGGCCAACTTTATCTATTAAATTCGACCATATTATACACTTATGCCATAAATAAACGCTAAAGAGCTCTACCATCTTGATTCACGTAAACAAACACACAGACATAAACACGCGCGCGCGCGCACACACACATTCACAGAAATATATAGACGTAAGACAGATTATATAAATACCACAACGATAGCGAATATATTTAGGGATCCACGGAAAAATCGCATAAGGAAAACTGTAGTAACTGTATCTTGTAAGAAATAGGGTTACAACGGCCATCTCAAGTTAATCGGTTTTGTCGAACATTTTGATATGCAAATTCGTTGGAGTGTGGCGGAGAGCGGAGCAAATTTTATTCATAGGTTTAGATAACTTAGCAGATTGGTATTTGGATATGGAGAATCATAGCTCGATATAAGTTGCCTCAATTTTCGCAGAAAACTGTTTCGTGTATCGAAATTTATTCGCCCGGTTTAGTGTTCTAAATTGTAAAGTTTGTTTAGGGATAAGGTTGTGTTGTGAGTTTTCAGAAAGTTATTATTAACATTATTAGGTACTTGTTTGTTTATATAATGGACGACCATAATTATCATTATAATCCTAAGACCATTGTCATCTTATTGCTGACTCTTACTTCTCATACAAGGGTTTAGATCAGTGACCATTAACCATAGTTATGTATTTCATCGTTTACACACTTGACATCGTTTTTAAATACCATGCCTATAATGCTAGGTAAATGTATTTGTAGACTAGCAATAGATAACTTGAAACACATAAAGTTAGAAGTTCTTTTTAAGGTCGGCCACAGATCTGTTGTTGTCATTTAGTACTAAGATGGAATGTATACGATTAAAAGTATTATCACACCATTTCAACAAGTATCAAATTAAATCATCAGCTATATTCAACAGCTTTTTATTAATGGCTTATATGTTACAAATCTAGTAGCATAGCTAGAACATAGCTAATTTTTGGTATGCAAAAGATTTGTTGAAGTGGATAATATGATTGTATTCCCTGGGTAATGGAATAGTTTATAGTTGGCTCTCAGAGTTTTCGTATTGGTTTGACCTAAAAGCATCGATTTGAAACTGCAAGCGCTGCATCTCAAACGATGCTCAAGTAAGTCGTGGTAAATCTTCGATCACTAATAAGAACTGGTAAATGTTTAATAAGTCTTTGAATAAAGTTAGGAAGTACTTAAAACGTGTTTTGATAAAATCGTAAGTAATGTCTGTTCGGGAAAATTCGCGTGAACGCTGTCGCTAATGGATGTGGGGTTTTTCTTTTGTTTCTTTTTCTTTTCTTTTCCTTTGTTTGAATTATTCGATGCAGTATTATTTTACGAAAGGTATTAACCGCTTAAATACGAATATTGTAAATCCGTTTCTTGTTTCTATAACGCAAAACAAAAAAATAACTTATTGTTATGAAATAGAAGCAGAGAATGTGAAATAAAATGTGACCTATATTTAGTTTGAGGCAATCTTAGTCCTTAAGAGTGGCAACGGTAATCTGTAATTCAGGTATCATCTCTCTTCAGCATGGCAAAAGTTAAAAATGTCCATGGGCAGCAGTACCCTTACCATGAGTTTTTATGTTTTGACAAATATGACTTTTTTATATTTGTTTACGTATTTGCCCATACAATTGTCAATCAGCGCCCCTAGCGGATTGTATCAGAACTATAGAGTCAGTAACGTAACATTAAATATCTAAATTGACAAAATGGCGCTTTATGTTTTGTCTCTCTTTTTTGCGAACATGTGAGGTAGATAGAAAGACGTGAGCACTTACTTATTGTTATGTTTACTCAGTCTACTGAAGCAAACGGAACAGAATATTGGATTGAGTAAACGTAACGTAAAATTGTGGGATATTTTGAAAAGTCATGGTAAGGGTACTGGTGGACAGCACACCCGCCACTAATCTATTTAAAAAAGCTATGACTTTTGTAGTACGTTATCTACTTTGTTATAACTCTTAAACAAAAACACAGCACTTAACACTTGTCAATGAGACCTAAATAATAGCAGAGGCGTCGCCGCTGCAAGTTGAAGTTTAAGACTTTGTGGGTATTCGTTTAAGCTTAACAACTAAAGCGTTGAAAAGTTAAAGCTAAGTTCCGTAGTAGCAAAAAATAAACGATTTCAGCACAAAAACTTGATGAATGACGTTGATGGACAAACCATTTATTAAACGACTCATTTAAAGTCGTAATTAGCGGCCGGCGCGAACTTCGGAATAAATTGGATGGAGAATAAAAATGGATTGCACTAAAATATAAATTGACTAATTGATCGGTTGTTTGTGTAAAGTACGGATCTCGTTACGTTTAATGACGTGGAATAAAATGAAATTTTATTGTTTACAGAACAGTTATAATCTATATTTATATAATTTGTGATTCTGTTGATAGTATTTATATTTAAGTACTACATATTAGGTATTAGGTTAGGTTAGGTTAGTACTTTTAACGGACACAGATAGAATCTCATTTTAAATATTTTTCTTTTATTTCTTATTTATGATAAATAATTTAGAGATTGGTAAATATTTTTTCCGATACCCGTACCAATACTACTATTTAAGATAGTGGAACTTTTTGGGGTACCTACGCCCACGGTCTTGTATTTTTGTCTTAAAACAGTTATGTAATCTGGTGTTCTGGTTTGAGGCGTGTGGAAACGTAGATATAATCAAGTTATTTGTAGGATTCTAATTTACTCCTTATAGCCTTTTATGACAGATCAGGTAGGATTCCTATTTTATTTGATTTCACAGTTGTTCACGAGCGGCAGACAAACAACATGATCTATTGCTAAATATACACGCATGCTACATACCTACAATTTTTTAATATGGAATGGAATTGTTTACATATTTTCTATGAATACTCCATTTCTATATGTACTCAAATAAATAGGAGGAAATTATTCAGTAACTTATAATTAACTTGGTAACTTAAATATTAGAACATTCAATATAACAAAGTTCCCTAAACGATGAGGTTGATAAATAATAATGTTAGGTGAGCCGGGCCAATCGCTGGGCCCGCAATTTGCATACAGACCGTCAGATTACGGCGTTTATGTATAGAACGGGTGAAAATTGCTTGACCCCACCCGTATTTGAGGCTCAGAACATCCAAATTTTAGTTTTTCTATCCACAACCTTTATTGAATCATTCAAAATGCACTTTGGCTAGTCTTGTTCGCAGTCCAGTAGAACGCAATTTACTTTGAAATAAGAAGAGAAACGAATGAAGTGTCTACTCTTTGTACATAATGTTTACTATCAAAATTATTTATAATGCTTATTGTTGCAGATGTATTTACGATTAATCAATATTTTCGATATATTCTATGCAGGATCAAGATTGGTAAGGTTGACATTTAGTATGGCTTAGCAGAAGCCTAGTGTAGACTATTGGGAATCATGGGGATTAGTAGAAGCCAAGCATACTGCTTCGTAGAGGTTTGACTACTAATAATTTAGTCTTTGTGACGTCACGAATATTTGAGTGACGAATACGTATAGTTTAGGTTAGGGTCGAGGGAATACGTGAGTATTGGCAGATATCATAGTTCTTTCATAATTTTAGGAAGAATGGTCGGGAATTCCTCTTAGACTAACTGATAAATACTTAGTGTTATATGCGTACAACTAATGGAAACATCAGGGGTCCTTGGGATTCAAATCCGAGATCCTACGCAAACAGTAGTGTTGAAGTAACGAAATGTTCTACCACTTTTAAATTGCAACTCTTATACATAGAAAGCGCGCCCTTAATAAATATTGAACGATTCCGGCTACTACTACTGCTACTGCTTTTAAATTAAAAATCTCATCAAGACCCAACTTCGGTCATTACATTAACGTTGCAACACAGAGCCGTATGGAGGCAAGGAATAATTAAAATAATGTTTTTAATATAGAGTGCTTTATACGTGGGAATGTTTGCTTTGAAAATATGCTGCGAACTATTTTTATAGAAAGAAAGGTATTACATAGCTTGTATTATAAAAATCATTATAATAGTATAAGTACTAGATCTGTTCGTATCTTGCTGTTTCTCAATTTAGCATTATTAGGGAGGAATAATAGATTTAGATCCGTTTTGATAGGGCTGTTTGAAAGGTGGTAAAAGCAATATAATTCAACCGATGAGTTTTAACAGTTTTTGCGTTTCTGTGGAAGAATGAGGATGTTAATTTACATATGGGTGGAGACTCGTCTGTGTTAGGCTTCAGGTAGAATCCCTGTTCTGTATGGACTTAGTTAGAGATTTCCACGAAATACTGTAACTTGCCAACCGGTGGATTACATGCTCGTATGCTACACCTATATTATTAAAAGAAATCGCTATAACATATTTATATCTACCGTAACAGCCGCACAAACACGACCCGTTTCTAGCACGTTTAATGTAGTAAATATAAATGAACCGTAATTCGTACAAGCACACGCTATACATTTTGCCAAAATGGCGTGTAACGAAATAAAAAAGGTTCTTACAACGAAATAGCGGTACAACACGTCGGCTATTCATCCGATATATTCAAAAGGTCGCGATACATCAACAACACAAAAAGGTCGTCAAGAGAGCCGAGATTACCTTTACCTTACCTAACAACAATTTACCTCAACACCGTAGACGATTTTCAGTTAAATAGAGCGCTTCTCGTAATAATATTTATAGGGACACGTCTGAGGTTTATTACAAATGTCCATGGGTAGCAGAATCTTCTTATAATTAAGTGGATGGACTACGTATTCGTCTGCCACTTTTATATTATAAAGAAGTCGCTATTAACGTATTTATGTCTAACGTAACATCCGCGCAAACTTGGCCCATGTATACCACGTTTATCATAAATATAAATGAACCTTAATTCGTACGAGCACGCGCCATACATTCAGCCAAAATGGCGTGTAACGAAATAAAAAGGTTCTTACAACGAAATAGCGGTACAACACGTGGGGCTATTCATCCAATATATTCAAAAGGTCGCGATATATCAACAGCACAAAAAGGTCGTCAAGAGAGCCGAGATTGGCTTTACCTTACCTAACATCAATTTACCTCAAAACCGTACACGAAATTTTCAGTAATATGGTCTATATTCTTTATACTTTTTCGTAAATATATTTAAAGGACACGGTCTATTGAAGGCCGACGTGAAGAACAGGGTGTGTAAAAAGGGTTTTAAGTGTATGGGGTTATGGTAATATTTATTTAGGAACAAACCTTTTCATTACGGAATTGTTGGGTCATTTTCAACTGACTGCAGCCCTTTTTATGCCCTACTGATATGAATCTCTCCTTATAACTGGGAAGAACTGGAGCGTACTCCATCATGCTCACACAATCCAATGATGGGAATGAGGAGCGAGGTAATGACCAATCAGTATGTTTACGAACCGTCCATAAGGCCAACACTGTATACCATGATATATGGGTTAATATTTTCATAAGCCTTCATATAATGATTACACAAATACATATAACAATAAATATTTGAAGGTCTGAAACCCATACATATTTCACCACTAGGTCAAATTTCTAGGCTACAGTTTATTTAGGGACTTAATCTTTTTATTAAACAAAAATAATGATTTTAAATACTTATTGATATGCTGATTTTTAAAAAACTTTAATACTTTCGAGTTTATACATAATTTTCCGCGCGGTGTTGCCCAAAACTCTTCAGTTTCATTTTTTTGGATGATTTATAATTGAAAATACAGGATATGCATATAAACAGGTATTTATTTATGTAAAATACTTCTAAATTATTTTCATACAATTTTTTTAAAGCTATATTATTGTTGAATACTTACTCATAAATGCTACATAATTTCGTCGTATAAAAACATATGTAGGTCTGTTTTACTTTCTTCTAAGTAAATATTCGATTGGCCAAAACACCAAGCAAGGTAGGCAGCAAAATGTTAAGGCGTAGAACGCAGGCACATAATCCTGATAGACATCCTTTACTAAACCTGAAATGGAAAATATATCGGCGATAAATACACAAAGAAAATATTTCTCTTTGTGATAAAAAAGAAATATGTTTTTTTTAACCAATAATGTACTGTTTGAAGATAGAATGAGTTTAGTTCGACCAGGGGAAGATAAAGTTTTAATTTCTACTTTTTAAAAGTCCCCTGAAACCCAAAGAGGTATTAACTAAATAGACTCGTAATGCGAGAGATACGTTTTCAGGTTAAGATAGGTTAGAAAATCCTACGTAACGTATATATTATTTAACATTTTAGGTACATTTCACGGTTTACATATTGGTATCTTGATCATTCTATTATCATTCATTCATTCTGTTCCATGTAGCTTATATCGAAGAGGACTCTGGTTACAGTTTTCCTTCATCAATGGAAGCTAGCGATAATATACTATTTTTTAATTTCAAAAATTCAAGAATTAAGAACGTATCATAGGTATTGTAGGCAATATGAGGCAAATTTCAAACCAATTATGACGCCACATGCTGTAGGATAATGAGAAACTTGTCCATATTAAAAAAAACATCACGAGTCTATTTAGTTACTTCATCTATGAGCGTAACGAAACATTGACTTTAAGTTACGCGTTAAATATAAAAGTCGTTCGAGCGTAAATATACGTTTATTTCAGTTGCAAAGGTTTTTAATTTAAAAAGTTAGCTTCGTAGAATCCAGGGGCCTCTGTAGCAATATTTTTGTGATTTACAAAATACCGTTCTAAGTTTTAAGGATTATAAAAGCAGTTGGACGGGCTGCTGTGTTCTGGTTTGATGGATGTCATAAGGCAAGGACATTTATTGGAGGCAATCTAATTTAGGTAGTAGATATCAGATAGGATTTTTTATTAGTCTTGAATATAAATGACATCAGTTACCAGCGATAACAATATTATGATATACATAATAGTTAATGTGATATTAGGGGAACTGCATGATCATTTCTAGGCATACTTTTAATAAATAATGGAGTTCTATTACATCTCATGAATGATCTCCTCATGGGCAGTGATAGCCTACTGATTAAAAAACGCGGCCACTCGATCGAGGGGTCTGAGGTTCAAATCCCAAGCACGCATCTCCTGATTTATCAAAATTATACGCGAATTATAAAAAAATCTCAAAGGTAGGTGAATTCCACCAATATGAACAGAGCCAGAGCGGTGGACTATGACCTAATCCCTCTCATTCTGAGAAGAGACCCGTGCCCAGCAGTGGGACTCATTATTGTTATTGCTGATGATGATGATGATGAAAGTAATGGAGACAACTTGTAAAAAACCTAAAAAAAAATAGTGAAAGTTCTTTACCTATGAGCGGTGCACAAACAACATTGATGACGCCAGCAGCCAGCATGAACATGGCGTACGCGCCGGGGAAGTCGTTGTGGGGGACGTGGTCAGCGATGACCAGCGGACTGGCCACATGTAACCATGCACGGAGCACCCCCAAAACGGCAGTCACTACCGCCACCCAGAGGAACTGACGGACTTGCAGGAGTACTAGAAATAAATGGGGTTAAGTGAGGTAAACTATATCTATATATACAGGGTGAATCTCCATAAAGTGCACATATTGAAACAGGTAAAATTAAACCGCATTTTGTCGACAAATTCCCAAAAAAAATTTCAAAAGGTCGTAAAACCCAAAAAAAAATTTTTTTAATTTTTTTTATATTTTTTTTGTCGACAAAATGCGGTTTAATTTTACCTGTTTCAATATGTGCACTTTATGGAGATTCACCCTGTATATATATAATCTATAGTAAAAAAATGTTTGAGTGTACAAACTAATATTAGAAAAAGATTGGTCGCTATTGGCTAGACTGAACTTTAAGGTACACATAGGTACACATAGATCTTTTTTCTCTAGAATCATATTAATGTATGATTTCGAAATATAAATGAAAAAATCGTACAAGGACTAATCGAAGTTTGGAGCTACGAAAGAGTTGACAACGTCGTAAATAAATACATATTATTTTGAAATATATAATTTTACATGTATACTATCGCAGAATTTAGGCATTAAGGATTAGAGTGTCTATTTACTTTATTGTAGGTACAAATTAACTATCTATAGATAACCAACTATCTAGATATGAATTTGATATTTTATGAGCGGAGATTTTTTAATATAAAGTAAAGAATGACTACAGATAAGATTAGAATACCTAACAAATAGTTGTAGTAACAATGACTATGAAAAGCTCCTAATTTATTATTATGATTACTGTTGTAAAGATAAAAATCTTTTAATTTGTTATCATTAGCAATATCTCAAACAATCAAATAATTGCTTAAGATAAAAATGATTCACAGCCCTCGATAACAAGTAAATATGACTTCATAAAACGGTTACTACGAGTAAGTATTTCTGGGTACGGGACTCCTCAAATTGAGAAAGAAGACCATAGACCACCACGCTGGCCAAATGTCGATTAGATACTATAGAAAACCCGTGGTTAACGGTGTTGGTTAACGACATAGTACAGTTGTTTGTAATTGTTATTCCAATGTAATTTTTGTTGTTTATTAACCCAAATAAATCGAAAAAGAAAACAAAAGAAAAGCTTATGCACATTTACTTATGCTATTTTATTTAACGAATAAGTGTAACCAAGATGACTATTTGGCGGCGAAGGATAGTTGGTGAAAATGAGGGTATAGAGTATGCGGTGAAATGAGAAGGGAAGTGAAGTGGGGAGATAGATAGATAAAAGTGAGAGAAGTTAAAAATATCGATCAGAAAAAGATGATATTAAAAATTTAAAAGTTCCACCGTTTCTTTTTTACCCGACTGCCAAGGAAGGGTTATGTTTTTCGCGCGTATCTTGTATGTTTGTCTTTCTTTATTTGATCCGATCTAACAAACGGCTGGATGAATTTCAACAGTTAAAGTGTCATTATGTTTGTCTCAACGACCCGAGTGTCCTTAGATAGGTGTTAGTAAAAAAAAATCAAAATGGCGGATTTCTGGCGCGAAATAGTAACACATTTAAAAAAAAAGTTAACCGAACCTATCGAGTAGGGTATCAAATGAAAGGAAATTAAACGGAGATTATAAAAACATATTTGTATATATATAAAACAGTAAGGTGACTGACTGGCTGACTAACTAAATGACTTTTTCATTTTTCAGAAATCAACGTACAGCCTAAACCAAGGACCTTACAGTTCTGAAATTTTGCACACAGGTTCTCTATATAGCTTGAATAAGTACTAAGAAAGGCCTTTTGGAAATTCTACCCTTAAGAGGGTAAAATAGGGGAAAACAGTTTTTTTGAAATCCTTTAATTTTGAAGCAACTACTATAAAACTTTGTATTTGGCTTTCTGGATAGGAACAAGGACGCACTTATTTATCCCCCTTCGAAAAATCAACCCCGTAGAGGGTAAACTAAGGGTTAAAAGTTCATTTGAACAATCGTCAATTTTGAAGCAAACACTATGACATGTTGTATCAGGCTTGTTGGATAAAAATAATGAAATGCTACCTCTAACGAGGTAAAATAATGACCGAAACTTTGATTTACTGAAGTTATATATGTTATAGACCGTAAATGGTGAATTTTTTCGCAAAATAGTAACACGTTTTAAAAAAAGTTAACCAAACCTATCGAGTAGGGTGTCAAAATAAAGGAAACTAAGAGGAGATTACACATACATTATATAATATATCTTATATATAAAATTCTCGTGTTAGTTACCGTACTCCTCCGAAACGGCTTCACCGATTTTCACCAAATTTTATATACATATTCAGTAGGTCTGAGAATCGGCCACTATCTTTTTTTTTACACCTAAGTGATAAGGGTTGTTCATCCTTAACATTTTTTTATTTATATGGCAACACAACGTTTGCCGGGTCAGCTAGTACATATATACTCGTATATACACATCGAGATGACTGTTTGACTAAATGAGAGAGTTGCTGTGCCAGAGATCAACGCAAAGGGAAACCGCTGAACTTAGCGTGCTGGAATTTTACACATAGGGTCTTTATATAACGTAAATGAACACTACGAGGATAAAATAGGATAATATTGTTTGAACATCTTTTGTTTTTGAAGCAGACACCTACTATGAAACTTTGTAATTGGCTCTCTGGATAAAAATAATGAAATGCCTATTTCACTGCTTTTGGAAATTCTACTTCAGCCTTTTTGGTGCAGTCGGGTTTTTGATTTTTTAAATTAATTACTTGTTTACTTCAATGTACATTAAATTTAATATGTTAAACACACTTTATATTAAACTTCAGCTAATCACGTGGCCCTGAGAATTAAATCCTGGAGTGTGAGGTGGAAATTTATAGCGCTAAGCAATTACAGCTCACAACTAAGTAGACGGTCTTAAAATAGTCGGGTTACCTAACCCGGACTAAAACGTTATCTCGCCAGACAAATGTGGAGTGAGCTCCCCTACTGTTAGCTCGTTAATTTGTTTTCATGTACCTAGAATACCACTCTATTGTATTCTAGATTGTACTGTATGATGTGATGACGATTCGGAAAGAAATTATAGTAAGAACTGAACTTAATCTACGCTTTGTAAGTCATTTCTTGGTTGAAATCTTAATACCGAATTTATTGATATTGACAAATTCGTGAAGTAAAGAAGACATATTTTTAAGTATTAAGAAAAATACCCTTTCTACACTCACAGCTCCTCTAGAATTTCCTACGTCGTGGATGCCATGGACACACACAAAAATGAATACACAGACACTCAGATCCAAAACAAGTATTAAAATTCATCATTCAGATGTCTGTCTGACCGGGGATCCAACTTGGGACCCTTTGCACATCAGACCGGTATGGTGACCGATCCTCCACGCCGGTCGACATTTCATTAGATGTGACAGGCATGTGGGTGTTGACCTTGTCTTTGTGTGCGTGTCCATAACAAAGGAAGTCTTAGATGATTACGTCTCCCTTCAACTTCCTTGAATTATCGTCATTGTCATACAATAAAATTTCATATCAAGCAACATGACCCACTCCCACGTAGATAGTATTACACACATGACATCTATTTGTTAAGATATTCTTGTCGTATTTACACATGTGTTCTGAGTTTAATCCTACATACTTGTTGAAACTTACCATGTTGATCGTTATACGGTTTATTTTACTAAGAATGATGTAATTGATTACCCATATTGAGTCGTTGAGTTATACTGTGGTTAGGATTACACTGAATATTTATGTTGTTAACCGCAAAAAGACAGTTGCTTTATTTATTTTTCATTTTGAGACTACTTCTCATTGAGATAACAATAATCCAATATTATTTACTACTAGCCATTATCCGCTCTACCTGCGTGAACCCCGTTATCACCGCAAAAAGTATCCCTACTAATATTATAAATCCGAAAGTAACTCTGTCTGTCTGGTTGTCTCTTCTTCACGCCCAAACCACTGAACAGATTTTAATGAAATTTTGTACAAAGATAGTCGGAGACCCGAGAAAGGACATAGGATAGTTTGTATCCCGGAAATCCCACGGGAACTAGGGATGGCGATCTAAGATCGATTAATCGGAGAATCGATCTTTTGGACCCAAGACATCGATTATTTTAATCGATATTAGTAAGGATTGAATCGTAAACTATGCATAGGAATTTTCAGTTTTATGTATGTTAGTACGTAAAATTATTTTCTTTTAAACGCGGGCGAAGCCGCGGGCAAAAACTAGTTCTATATAAAATATCAGTGTCCTATGTGTTTATCCAGGCCCTAAGCTATCTATGCGCCAAATTTTATATAAATTAATTCAGTGGCCTTCGCGTGAAAGAGTAACAAATATCCATCCATCCACTTCTTTTTTGCGTTTATAATATTAGTAAGATAGTAAAACGTAGTTAGTAAACATAGCTTTCAACGCTGGTGAAGTTTAGTCTATAAAATCCTTCAACGCAATTTAATATCATGGTTAATATGTAAATATTCTAGATATTCTGAATCATTTCTTATAAATCATACCTATTCTGAAAATGATAGTGAAGAAAGTCGCAGCATAGAACAAGTGCCGTGTATTCATATGTGTGAAGTAGCTGATCAAAGCGAGTCCGCACCGACCAGCTACATCTGCGCCTGCGCCGATTGATATACACATAGCAACGCTAGCCTGAAAAATATTGTCAGAATAGCTTATAATAAATAGGTACTTATATTAACTATTTTATTTCAATTTCCAGGTGCTAAAAGTGTAACACATCTGATTCTTTTGAGGGGCTGTCCAATAATCATGATGATACTTTTACCAGTATTTTTTTATAAATAAAAAAATAGATTCTTTGCAGGTACGAAAAAATACACGTGATATAGGGGGGAGGGGGGAGGGGTAGTCTTAAACCTCACCACGTATCACCAAGGGGGAGGGGGGGTCAAAAAATGCCAAAAAAATATCACGTGATTAATGGATGGCCCCTGATATAATTTATAAAAATTATAGACGTAAATGCTATAGTATTTAGGGAAAGCCTTGTACATAGTATAGCTATTTTATGAGTAGACATTATACATACAACAATACATAAACAAATTACTTACAACATCATACCCGTACTGAAACAATAGCATTGGGTGTAACATAAAGAACGTCAAATCTGAAAAATTTACGAAGCTTTGGCCAATGCAGATATTGCAATACACCACGTCCTTCCATACTTTGATGCTTAGGAATTCCAATATGTGAGAACTACAAAGAAAACAGTAAAGGGATAGGTTAGTTTTGGTTAGGTTGGTTAACCTAGCGACTTAATAATATTTTGAGCTTTATTAATATTTAGAAGTTTACTTATTACCTAATTTTGTCAAACAATCCTCTTGTTTTTGGGACTTCAGTTTTGCTGACGATAGCATTGTTTTCCACATCTCTTAGTAGATTACTTTCTTCATTCTTATCTCTTAGGTCCTCTATAACAAACACGTTACCGTAATTACATATTGTGTTAGTTCATCATATTTAATTATAGAAAAATAAAAAAAATACTTGCTGTTCTTTTTCTGCTTCTATGTTCAACTCTTGGTGTCATTGAAGCCATTCCAGGGAATGCGTGTAAAGATATTCCTGTTAGGATTAGAAGTGTACCTCTAAATCCATAAGAAAACATTATCAGTTTTATGAATTGTGGATACCACATTAATACTATTCCTTGTATCGCTTTACAAATGCTCATGACTAAAGTTCTCTTTCTCACGAAGTAGTGGTTTAGGGTTGAGTAACAGACAGGTACCATCATTCCAAACCCGATTCCTTGAAGGGCTCCAAATGTAAAAGGCAATTGATTGGTATTTGATATAGTAACAGTTAATAAAGATCCAATAGACAACATGGTAGCTCCGATAAATCCTCCCATTCTTAGAGAATGTTTCTTAGATATAACGTTGAGAATCAATCCTGAAAAGAAAAAAATTGCAATCGATTTTAAATTGTTCAAAATAATGATTGATATGATACTAACGAAATAAGATTTAGAATTGTCCTTTGTAATATTTATAAATAGTAAAATGTTTAAGTACCTCCAATAGCTAGCATAATAGCGAAGACTCCATATGCAGTAGTCAGCGATTTGGCGGTTGATTGGGTGTCGATGATGAAGTCATTGTAAATAAGACCGAAGGAATTGACGTGACCGATACCAGCTATCTGTAATTAAGACAGTTAATTAATCAAAGGTAATTCGTTTTGGATATACTCAGATACAAGAAAGTTTACATGAGTTGGTATTGAACATAGAAATTTAAAAAATAGCAGTAAATCTACTCAGAATATTTTTGGAACAAGAAGTAGGTACCCCATTTTGTTGCCTGAAGGAATTCCGACAGAAACTTCTACATGCCAAAAGATACTCGTTACAAAATTTGATACTTCAATTCATAATCTGCAATTCATATTCTTATCAGTTTAGAAAATACTAGTTATTTTTAAATTATGAACATCTACTTCAACAATGAACTCATTGAGAAATATATAATACTCGTATATTATATCCACGTGAGGCATTTTCTTCATAGTTTATTATTAGCATGTAAATTAAAGTAGTAATTATTCTTCCAATTTATTTTTACATCAATCCACAACAACAATTTATCAACAATAGTGTTTAATTTGTTGTCCTTATTTTCAAAAAGTAAATTAAATAATTATGAATAAAAACATGATATTGAATGCCGATAGTAATGATCATGGGTATATTTTTTAAATTTAATAACGAAATTTTCAAGCTTTTTATTGCTCAGTTAATTTCAAAGTCTGCGTGGTTAAATAGATATAAAATACTTTAAAACCTTACCCTTTTATTACATACCCGCTACAGGCTTTAATATTTCGCAAATCGCAATAAAATATACCAAACTATGTGTATACAGCATAGATTCCGAATATTGCCTAAATTCTTCCTAAAAATAGAAACATCTATGTATCCTCCTATCCTGTAGACCCTAATAGAAACCTTTGAATCCAATACCACTGATAAAGCTGACATAGTTTGGAAGCAATTATATGCCAATGTTTATTATTTGTTCAAGTATCAATAGATATCTAGCCACTACTTGATGTAATACAGGTTACATTATACAAGTTTCTTAGCGGGTTCATCTTTATATATATATATTTCTTATGTGCGTGTGTATGTCACTGAACTCCTCCTAAACGACTGGACTGATTTTGATGAAATTTGTTGTGTGTGTTCAAAGGGACTTGAGAATAGTTTAGATTCACAATTTAGTCCGTGGGAAAAGGTTTTTTAATTAATTTTTAATTCGTAAGTAGTTATAGAATCGGGAACTATGCATTTGATTAAGTGATGATCTTTAGCAAAGTTGTTGTCCAAGAGCCCACGAGGGTTTGGGAGTTGGTAAGACCAATTTTTGACAGATGGCACCACTGCCATTCCAATGCAGGTACAAATTCTTTAAAATGCGGGCGAAGCCACGGGCACCACTAGTATACCTATATTTTTGGTTATTTCAGCCCTGACTGCGACTATTTTATTATATAGCGGAGCACGAGTTTCCTTCCACAGCTGGCATAAGGATGGAGCACACTCTACCATTTTATTTAAGTGCAGCTTGGTGGAGGCTTATGGGTTTATGGCCAATTTGTGACCTATGATTCCAAATCGCTCAGAACGCCAAAGGTGGTTTGAGCTTTTCTATTAGGTGATGAACAGATTCGGCAATTTTAATACTATTTATTCTTGTATATTTATATTTAGTATTCAGTTTTTGTTGAACGCTTCATAACGCGTTATCTTATAAATATCAGGATTCAGTACAAAAAAGCGTTAAAAATAAAGATTTTGTATATTCATGAAACATATGCAATATTATAATAGCATGTAGAAATGTTAAGTTCATATTTCAATATATTCGCAGGTACGAGAACATGATAAGATAAGCAACTGTTATCAGATCTATTTAAAGAAGCACACAAATAGTGTTACTATTTGTTTTATCACAGTCATTGACTTAGGAGTTCTTTGTGTTTAAATTATAAAGAATTGTAAACATCTTGTAGGCTACGTTAAAAAATACTTCCTTAAATATTATTTATACAACGTAACCGAAATTTACGACGCACCTAGCGGCAATTTGAATGTCTGAACTTTGAATCTAGGAACCCACGATATAAATTCATGCCTATTTTAAAGAAAATAATAATTATATCGAATGTGATAAAATCCTTTGTGGCTCAACTCCTGCAGTACCATAGTTAAATCTTTTTCTGCGACACACCACCGCTTAACAGTACTGTTATTTGGCAGCGATAGAGGCAACAGAGGGCTCTACCACCTGGGCATGTTACAGGCTATGTTATATTACAAATATCTTCCACAGGCTACAATCATCAATCAATCTCTAATATTAGCCAAATACGTAACATTTATTCCAACGTTGAAGAAATGTAAATAATGTTTAAGAAATATCGTATGTTTTTTGTAATATATACAAGTATACTCTATAAGTCTAAGTATAAGTCAAGCATCTTCAAGACTATATTTATACCAGAATGGTTTAAATTAGGTTATAATTCAGAAATAAGAGTAAAACATACCATTTACGACGACTATTATCATTAAATATAGTTATATGACTTGTATAACTCCGGGTATAAATATATTTTTAATATTTTTTCTTGATTAAGCTTGTTAAATTATCGCATTCAATAAATTAAATCACACTGTGTGCTATTAATAGCACATAGTGTGATTTTATTATTCATTTCCATTCGTTATCATAATGTTATGTGACAGACACAGATTTGAAGACATTACCATGTGTAATATACGATAATTATATTAATTTATGATTATTTACACCGATTTATTGTAATAAGTATTATTTTTTATTTCACGCCATCTGTCATTGATTTATTTAAAAGTTTCCTTGAAAAAAAAAACAAAGTGTTACTTAAGTCCGCACGAAAGTAATATTTTATTAGACAACTCATTTAAATAATACATGACGATACAAGCCTAAGATATAAAAATAGTTAATTAGTCCATAATACGTATTTTTATATCAGCCACGTGGAAATCTATAGGTATACCTATTTGAAAATATGCCCATAGATCACTGATATTTTTTTTTATAATATAGAGTCGCAGACGAGCATGCAGTACACCTGATGGTAAGTGGCTGGCACTGCTGCCCATGGACATCTGTAATCGACTCCAGATAGGATTACTCGTACCGGAGGTCGACCACAGATGCGCCGCTACCACTGAGGACTAAGCTGGAACGCCTCGGAAAAGTATGTCTCCCTTACCACATCCTTACAACCAGAACACAGCAGCGCTTAACACTGCTGTTATAAGGCAGATATAGGTGTGGTCGTGGTGCCGCCGGAGTCGAACCACAAAGGGTTCTACCACCTTCAATTATATCACCTTCAGATATTTCACTAGGCAACAAACACATTACTATAAATGTGATTTCACAAGAGTGAATGTAGCGAATTAGACTAGTTCCTGAAATCTGTTGTAGTTTTGGTATGTGCCCAGAGTAACAAATTATACTTGATTAGAATGTCGACTAAATCGAGTTCATTTGTTATTCTAAACGTAACTCAGGTTTAAAATTATATCTCTTAAATTTTGCTAAATTCCTTCCCTCTCTATCTAAAATAGAATTGAAGTCCACCATGCATTATTATCACGTTCTTGAAACCAAAATATAGAAATTTCTTATACTCGTAACTCCATATTTACAATGGAGAAATAGGGAAGATAATATTTGGTGTCGCCAAAGACGAATTGAGTTTTACCATTCATAATTATTTCTTATCTCTTAGTACTTTCACATCTCAGGTCAATGTATTCTTCGAAACTAATAGGCACTAGGTTGTCTGTCTATGTTGTCTGAAACATAATGAGAAGCTCGCTTGCACCTACACAATACAAATGTAAATAACATACATATGTTTGTTATTAAAATAATTAATACCTCAATATTTACATTTCTGAAATATTTTTGGTAACAATAGTAATAAACACGTTTAGTACGTAGATGAAATAAACACGTTTAAAAAATATATAAATATTTATTAGCTCGTATCAACCAAATCAGTTAACACATGGATAGATTAATAATAATTGCTAGTATTTAAGATTATACAATATTATCAGGCCATTAATGATTAATATTACCATACATTAGCACTGATTTACGTTACAAAATTGTTAACACGGATTCCGTATTGGTGTGAACTTTTACATTGAATTTTACAACCGTGAATCTTCGAAATTGAATCTTAAAACCATGAAACAAAATTGAAAATGAAGTTACTGAATTAATGGTCTTAATGGCAAAATGCCCAGTAGGACGTTACATTTTCTTCAGCATGACGCGTAAAATTTCTCAAATAAAAACTTAAGAAAACACTAAACTAAAACTGTGCTTTACAACAAAGAAACGACAATAAAGAAAAGAATACTCACAAAAGTAATAATAGTCCCGAAACACACGACGTATCCCCAGTGATCCGAATCGGAACCGCTTGATTTATATCCCGGTTTATTTTCTCTATCCATCGTGTATTCATGTGATCCGAACCGACGTGAGGCACGCACTAACGGATATCCCAGATAAAGAACTAAACACGGGCGCTCTGTGCGCTTTGCATTCGATAAACATTGTGACGTCACAGTATGTTAATCCTGCATTGTTTTGTCGTTATGTTGAGCATTGTCTGTAGGTAGTGGTACATCTCTGTTAATATTTTCTTCTGTTTACGATACAATTGCCATAATTAGAAATAGCGCACCAAATAATATTATAATTATATATTTTTTTTATTATTAATAATTTATATTTAGCCCTTAGGCTCAATTGGTCGCTGGGTTCCTCTAAATTGTAGAAGTGACATGGAGTATATTTCTTCCTTTTTCGGATATAATTTTTTTTAAGGAGACCGATTTTTGTTCCCATATTAAAATACTTTAATTTTTTATTTGTATAGACGACAAATGATACAACTGACACGACTGAGAATATTGATAAGAATTTTTTAACGAAGAACTACTTTCCTATCTATACCTTATAGCATTGCACTGGAATGATTTTGTTTAAATAGTAGGTAATAAATATGTAAAAGGTAGTGAAAATTAATTACCAATCGGTACCAATACGATACAAGACACAAAACGAGTTATTAATAAAAATGGGCAAATGCGAGTTGGACTGGCGCGAAGGGTTTCTTACGTAAAATAAAAGAAAACTACAACAAGCCCTTTCATTAAGTGCCACATAACGTACCTTGCTAAACATTTTTTTTATTTTTTTCATTTCCCCCCAAAAAAGTCGTCCCTAAAATCAAAATACATCTTTAGTGCGTGATACCTTCGCATTTGGGTCACGGAAAATCTTAAGAGTACCAAATTTCAATTCATTTGGTCTAGTAGTTTCGGAGTAAATTGGCTGCGACAGACTATTTTTTTATATTTAACCTAACGATAAGGCAGACGGGCTACCTGATGGAAAGCAGTCAGCGTCGCCTATGGACATTTGCAACACCAGAGGAGTCGCCAATGCATCGCCGACTTTGAAGGAGAGTTCTTTTTACACCCCTCTTGAAGAGCCCCATGTAATAGTCCTGAGAGAATACCTCAGGAGGAAGTTCATTCCACATTTTCACGTACGCGGCAAAAAATGTATGTAAAAGACGTATGAGTTATGAGCTATGAGGGTTTCGTTTTTTTTTATCGCGCGGAACCCTCAAAACGTGTTAGAATATGCATGACATTCAAAGTAAAGGCTAGTAACATAAGTTATATCATCTCGTATACTATCGACTTTAGGTAGGATTCCAGTCGTATTCAGAAATGGGTGATCATTGGCTATAGTGACTACTTAACATTAAATGGATTGGTTGGCCATTTACTACTTTATCCCATAATATATTCATTATACATATAGTTCGCACGAACTATGGGTCGTCACCCTAATTATGCTACCTATATTTTTGGATGTTTAACTAAATGTTTTTCTTATATTAACAAGATAATACCCTGTTTCTTCAAGGATTTTTTTACATATTAGTAATACTAATAGTACTAATAATAGTAGACGGGAGATTCGTCTAAAATTTCCCCATTTATCAATTTTTTCTTCTAAACTAAAAACTACTTTTTCAACATTTTAATAAAATAGGGTTTGTATTATTAATAACATGAAGTTAATTATCGATACGATATGTTGATTTTGTAACAATATTTCGATCCAATTTCATGTTTCCGTGACGACAATTCTTGCAACTGGGTTGACATAATTTTAGTATTCAATGAAGGCATCATGAGTGCCCAATACATATTAATTAATATGTATCAGTCTTCAGCAATATCAGTTTAAAACAAAAGGTGTATAAATTTAATGTTGCATTTTCTGACTAAATACCGAAAAAACTTATAAATAGCTCGAATTGGGTGAGAATATATTAAATATTAAGACAATTATATAAATAAAATGAATGTTCGAATTTTTATATACTTTATTGACTATATTATAGCTCTATTAAATATCTATATTTTAATTTATAAACAAAAATAAAATATATCATACCTAGATTAATTTAAATGACTGAGTATTCAAGTCGATATGTACAATGTTATGTTATATTATTAATAAAACATAATAATTATTATGTATAACCTCCTTTTTATTAAAATAATGATAGTTTGATTATTGAATTCAAATGGTACAACTTGTTCGGTTACGGCGACACCATCACCACACCTATTTTTAGACTGACATTTTTTTCATATGCATCCATATTTCTTACTTTAGACACAACAGCTAAAACTACTGTTAGTTATAAAGGAGTGGGTGTGCTTTGATGCACTAAACTAGATTTTTGAAACCTTATTTTTTTCATTACATTGTAAAACATGGTTAAAAATTATTGAAGGATAGCATCCATATATTGGTGTCACTATTTTGGTCCACGACAAAAAAGTAGGTAGAGTACTGTTAAAAAATTACCCTCTTAAAATTTGGATTTTGGAACATATGCCTCCGTCAAATACTATACAATATAATAGACACAGTATACTCAGTGGAAATACTTATACTTAATGGAATATAGTCATTACAAATTTATTTTTCAGTTTTTAAACTTTTATGATCATATTAAAAAGAAAACTTATGTTAAGATACAACATATAATTACACGAAAATAACTTACTCATAAGGTCAACTTATTAACTTAAATTATATCTTAATTATGAACAGAACAAAGCTTATCTTACACAATATACAAACTATAGAAATTCTGAACACATTTCGGCCATATTGTGTCTACGACACATTATAGAACGTAAAATATAGGCCTATAAAAATGATATGTAGTCACGACAAATATCATATTATTATAAGAAAGGGTTCAAAGGGAGAAAATGGAGAATATGGATTTTGTGCTATCCATAAAACACTAGGTCGCATAATCGCATTTATCGATATTATATCAGTAACCTTTTGGATATTTCACCTTATATTCCCATTATATTTATTATTGCAAAGGGTCCCGGGTTCGATCCCCGGCCAGACAGATATCTAAATGATGAATTAAGATTTCTGTTTCTGGGTCTGGGTGTTTGTGTATTTGCCTATGTGTGTGTCTATGGCACCCACGACACAGGGAATCCTAGTGTGGGACTGTGAGTGTAGAAAGCGTTTAAGCGTTTATATTATATTATACATATTATTATTATTATATTGAAGTAGGAAAAAGCATGCAGTCCACTTGATTTTAAGTGGTAACTGCCGCTCATGGGCATGTGTAACTAATTCAATTTAGATTAGGGGGCTTACCCGAAGCCGATCACATATTCGTTTGCCACTCTTGAGAAATAAGATGGCCATCTCATGTAATACAGCTGGTATAGTCCGCGCCAAACTGCTAGCCCGCTCTGAAGTTGTTGCGTGCGGGTGTAGTCATACAATTTGCAATGACGACGCGATTATTTCTATATTCAGAGCGGACTAGCAGATTTACGCGTACTATACCACATCCTTCCACTGAAACGCGCGAGCTATTTCACGATCAACAATGCTGACAGGTGCTACAGTCTTTACAAATATTATAAGGTGGATTCCATAATTAATCTGAAATGAATCACATAGCAATAATTAACACGGAGCACGACGATTTCACTAACACCTTGGTACTAATCGTAGGCAGATGGTCTTTATGTATTTAAAACTGGCTAAGGTATGAAATGTAATATACCAACTACTAGTTTTCACATTTTATAAGAATATTTTCAATTAAAACAATGTTTGTAAGCAAGTTACCACTGAATGATGATGTTCTCACTTATGTCACCGTTCATACTTTATAATCAGTCTTTGGGGCTCACTTTCGGAATGATAAATTTAGATTGGGTTAGGTTAGTTTAGGTTATAAATTGTAGGTCACATATCGAAATCGCTGCGTGTCATGTAATTTAGACAGTCTTAACACACCCTTATAACAATAATACAACAAATTACACACTACTGCCGAAGTCATAAGACATTTACATATTAAAAAAAAAACCTCATTTAGGCTGAGAGTCAAATATAAATCTAGTATAAAAATAACTTTTTTTACATTTTACATACAAAGTTAAGAACAAGTTTCAGTCAGGATCATATGACTTGATAATACATAAAGCATTAACTTGAAAACACACACATTCATCTAGATCTTCAGCCTATTATTTGACTTCAAAGTCTATCTAGACTTTACCCTTTTTCAACAGCGATACTCAACCTTTTACATACATGTTATGTGTAATCTATACAAGATAAATGCAAAATACACAATGAAGCTTAAAACTAAGTCATTTTTTTATCTGTTATTGTAAGATGGTTTAGTATTGAACTTATTCCCTTAGGGGAAACCCTTTGCGGAGGGAGGTAGGTGAATTCTCTAAGCTCTCCCAGGCCGCGACGACGATGCCTGGGGAGTGTAGGACTCATCCTTAAGGGATGACCCACTAAACACCTCCTTCAAGCAGTTAGTGTCATTATTACTTATACTTGTATATGAATTAGTGTAAGTACTTTATAATTCCGCTATTTACAACTAACATACTATGTTTTATTTGTATTATAAATTAGAAGACTACAAGTTCAAGTAACCCAATAATATTAAATTACCTGTCTTAGTTTGACAG
The DNA here is from genome assembly GCA_014595695.2 of Epargyreus clarus clarus. Lineage (NCBI taxonomy): Eukaryota > Metazoa > Arthropoda > Insecta > Lepidoptera > Hesperiidae > Epargyreus > Epargyreus clarus. The sequence continues at coordinate 989,846 of JACTTY020000030.1, read as the reverse complement.
CCTATTGTCCCACTGCTGGGCACAGGACTCTACTTAACGTGAGAGGGATTTAGTTTAGTCCATCGCGCTGGCGAACTGCTTATTGGTGGACTCCACATATTTTAAAAACTCTTAAACATGTCACTCGCAATGTTTTCCTTCATCGTTATAACACGATAATTATTATCAACTACGCACATAATTTTGAAAAAATGAGGTACGTGTCTAGGACTCGAGCTTCGATCTTCCCGATTGTGCAGTCGAGGACACTAGCAGTTTTTATCGCTAGTTTAGTTAGTTGATATCAAAGGTTGAGAACCGCTGCCTATCATTGAGTAAATTTCGTAAAAGGATCACGTTGGCATTCCCTTCTCAAGTTTTCGTCGCTTAATGGTCTTCAGGACAGCTTCCACGAACCAAGGGACGACACAGCAAATGTTACAAATTGTTAGCATGACGAAGGCGATTTTGTAACTCCCCGTGTAATCTCGGATGAAACCTGGAAAAAATTATATGTATTAATTAGTGAACTAGCTTTTACGTGTGGCTTCGCTCGCGGTCAAAGGTTTTCATTAATCCCTTGGGAACGGAACTTTTTGTGGATAAAAGAAACTATATATCCTTTTTTGAAGCCTTGACAACGTGTGCACAACATTTCATGACAATAGATTATACACAGACTACCAAGACTCACCTTGCCTCGGATAAGTCTCTTACAATTTCACATCAAGTAGAATGTACTTGTGTGTTGAAAAGTAGGTATTGTAATTTTTCAACAAACTTTTCCAGTAAGTTTCTTATAACAAATTTTATATGCTCTCTACAAGATAAAAAATGGCTTAACATTATAAATACTAAATAAACACTTCACTACTCCATTTTCTTCCTTTTTTTTTAATTAATGTAAAGTCACCTCCACCCCAAAAATATCAATAAACCCTTACAAAATGTATGTACAATGTCGATAGATAGACACATTAAAAGGGAGAGCGCGTTGCAAATAACTACTTACGAAATATTAATCAAAAAGTTTAGGGCCTAATGTCTTAGCAACTTCCAGCGCTCCAAGTTGTTAGTGAGCGAAGTTACTCTTGAGATATTGCTTCTGATGGTAACTTATAAACAGCCCGCAAGTTCGTTAGTGGTTTCAACAAAAACACAATTCGTACACCTTTGTATAAATAAATCAGTTTGTTAAATTTTGATATCTAAACCTAAGACCATGAGTTTGACGAAAATTTGATTAGCGGTGCAAGCATTAGCGTCAAGGCCGTTAAAAAGCAATGTTTGAGCCATACATTGGTTTTTAATGCTCTTACAAGGCTTTAAAGATGGTAGAATCTTTTGTGGTTCAATTCCGGCGCACCTATTTCTGTCTAATAACCGCAATGTTAAGCGCTTATGAGTTCTATGGTTTGAAGAGCGTGAGTAAGGGAGACATACTTCTCCAAGGTAGTTCTCAGTGGTAGCGGCACATCTGTGGCCGACCTCAGGCGAACGTAGTCTTATTTGGAGTTGATTACAGATGTCCATGGGCGGCAGTAGCCATATCTTATACATAAAAGTCCATCATAAATAAGACATACCCTTACATATGTATAAATAATATAAATATGCTTGAATAACATTACCCTCCGCAGTCAGGCAAAAAATACTAACCGATCATGGGTCCGATGCTCAAACTGATGCCTCCAGCTAATAGCATATACAACCCGTAGGCGGGAGGGTATCTCTCGATGGGCACGTACTCAGCTAGGACGATGGGCTGGGCTATGTGGACCAGCGACCGCAGAGCTCCCAGGACCCCGGTCAACGCGAGCAGAGGCACGTATGTTGTGAACTGAATGAATACTGTGGACACAAGAAATATTAGGTGATTCAGTGTTGTTTTGGTTATTTCGTATTTCGACGTAGGGTAGACAGAGGATTATATTCAGTGGCGTAACTATAGGGCGGCTGGACTGGTACTGGCCTAACGGGTCCGAGGAGCTGCGAGCTCAAGAGTGACCATAAAAATCTCTAAAATTTGTATAAATCAGCGAAAAATAAATTCTCTTGAAACATTTATAGGTATACGTATGAAAAAACGTCGCCAGGACAAAAATGACTATTAGACATTTGTAAAATTAAATTAGAATGTGACTATGTATTTTTCTTAAGGTCCATTGCAATGAATTTGTCACAGGCCTCATACGGTATAGTTACGCCACTGATTCTACCAATATTTCTTGTTCTCTCTCTTGGGCTCTCCCGTCTATTTTTTTTTTCTCGAAGGGAATCCGTCATAAGGTACCCGACGACGTGGAAGCAACGCCGGGTTGTGTGGGATTTTTACCGCACTAAAACCCCACCGGTGGCCGTCCTCAACGCTTGTTGAAGAACTCCGGGATCTCCGTCGGAACACAACCGGAGCCCTCCAAGCGCGTTGCCCCGATCGGGCTCTACCCAGGGGGAGCAGTTTACGCTCCTCCCACACCATGTAGTGTCTACGACGGTATGCGACCACACATACCGCCGTCCTTCCCGGGGTCGCTTGCTAGACGGTTCGAGCTCCCACTCTTGCCACCCGCAATCCCGGAAACCCCCTTTTAGTCGCCTCCTACGACAGGCAGGGGATACCGTAGCCCTATTCTAGTCCCGGAACTATCAGGGACAATCAACGGTTCTCCCTATCATCACAATTTCGTCGTGACGGTGATTCATACAATAAATAAAATTAAAACCGCGTATTATGAGCACCCGTTACATACATTAATGTTTCAATTCCGTGATAGTTTTATTTTATAATCATATATTGTACTCGTACACTACGAGTTTGTAGCGAGTGAGATAACTCTATTATCGTAAGTACTTAACTCTGCGGAGTTAACCGCGAAGCCGGGCTCACTTGCAGATAGCCACTTAATCACGTTTGTAGCACAGTAACACTGATTGGCCCCTTCTAGTGGCTGTGGTAGCTTATGTTTAGTACAATCGACCGGATAATGAAATGGGTTACTCGAACATTATGTAACGCTTAACTAAATATAGATAGGTAGGTATGTGTAACTAATTCAACATGATTGGTTCTCCCTTATAAGGCATAACAAAGCATATCTTTTATAAATAGAGATGCAATTTTGTGTAATTGGCGATATAAATATCTAAATTTATATCGAACGCCTACAATGTCGATACATATATAATATAAAAAATATCATGTAATATTGTCAATATTATCGATATTATATTCGAATAACAAACATTCTTGCCGACTTTCGAAGACTATATTAATTCTGAAGATCTTACTGAGTGGACAATCGTACTGAATAAAATATTTAAGTAAAATATCCGATATCGATATTTAAATTTTTATTTCCTATACCGATATTGATCTCACCAAGTCTGAACAGGGCTGTGAATAGCGCGCCAGCGAAGAACATATACCGGCTATTCATTCGGAAGAACTGTCCCGAAACGCCTAGTAGAAGTCTCGCGGCCATGTCCGTGGCGCCGCCCGTCGCTATTATATTTGCTATTTCCGTCTGAAAGTAAATAAAAAATAAACGTTTAGATTTAAATTTTATTCATGTACTGCGACTTTATACAGACAAAAGCTATGATTGCCTAGTACCTCAATTAGATGGTCAAAGGTTTATGCTTTTCCTTTTTTTTTATTTTATTCTATATTTAAAGAATGTCTAAAGAAATCTAAAAATCTAAGGAGCTCTAAGGGACTATGTTTGTTTTTAAATTGTGTTTGTATTTTATGATGGTTGTTTTAATCTTGAATCAAAGATGCCGGGGCTTTTTGGAGGTGACAAAATTGTACGAGTCACATACTTACTTAGTCGATTTGTAAAGTGCAAGTAAGTAATTCAATTAATCAATGCGTAAATTAAAGTTTCAATTGCATATTTTATATTACTTATACACGAATATCTTTATTGACTGGACCAACCCATATTTTCATTTAGAAATCTCTACCTGTAACCCAGGAAACTTGAACCCACGTAGTTCCACGGTTTTAAAATCGATTGCAAAATTAGATACACGTGATAATATTTATGTATTCTATGCAAAATATAATCAACATCTAGGTCAATGTTAGAAAGCAATGGTTCTATCAAAACAACGGAAAATTTTAAAGGAAATATACAGAAACAAGCGGAATGTAAGCAATAGAAAGTTGTCGTTGATGATAAAGATTTTATTACTTAATTATATATATCGCTGTTAAATGAAAACTGAATAATAATTAAGATTCTAATTAAACATTTATGCTGCGTTTTCAAGTAATCTTTTGTTAATGTTGTATTTAATAATGTGTCTAAAAAGAATTAAAATGAAACAAAGTGTTTAGTTTACATGAAAATTATAGCGTTTGTCTTTAATTTTAAAATAACCGCTATTTTGTAAATTGTAAATAAATTCCAATTTAGTTTGTTCCTATATTTGCGATGAAAGAAGCGATCTATTTGATTCGTCGTTGTGTAAGCATAAAATAAAGATTTAATAACTGTTTTATTACTGCCATTTTGCAAGGCGGTAATAAACATAAGGAATTACCAAATTTGGTATATCAAAAAATATTAAGAATTTCAAAAATATTATCTGTAAGACGATACCTAAGGCCCTAAAAACATTAACAAAGGCGCATAAAAAATAAAAAGAATTTGTTAGAAATCTTAACGACCTTTACAATTTTTAATCTGTGTTGGTATTTTTATTTCATATTAAGGAAAAAATGTTAAGCGTTTGGTAGAACAAGGACTCGAACCGGAAATCTATTCGTCTGGGCTCTATTGCGCAAGATTGTGTAAATAAACAAAATTTCATAATAATTTGTACACAACATTTCCGTAATATTGATGTACAATTGAATAGTTCCTCTCCCGTGGATGTCATAAGGTGACCTAGATGCATCTTCCTGCATTAGACATCTATTGTGTTTATAAGAACAATTGAATATCTTGATTATGCAAAAATCTATGATAAATTAAAAAAGCGGTTTATGGTACAGGGACCTTCCCTGTCGTATACCTACGAGTATTTTTGGCGGCTACACAGTTTTGCGTTTCTAGGCAGGCTGACTATTATTCAAGATGACCATCTCAGGCCCGTTATTAAAATCAAACTTTTTTTTTTTGTTTTCGAGGGGGAAACCTTCAAAAGGTACCCGAGGGACGTGAGAGCGACGCCGGGTTATGTGGCATTTTTACCGCACTAAATCCCCCCCGGTGGCCGTCCTCAGCGCTTGGTGGAGAATTCCGGGATCTCCAATGGAACACAACCGGAGTCCTCCGAGCGCGATGCCCCGGTCGGGCTCTGCCCTGGAGGGAGCACTTTACGCTCCTCCCGCACACCTGGTGTTTACGACGGCATGCGACCACACATGCCGCCGTTCTTCCCGGAGTTGCTCTCCGGACGGTTCGAGCTCCCACTCTTGCCGCCGGCAACCCCGGAAACCCCCTTTTAGTCGCCTCTTACGACAGGCAGGGGATACCGTAGCCTTATTCTAGTCCCGGAACTACAGGGACATATAAAAATCAACCTATCTAATGTTATGTCTACAAAAGACCGAAACTTGCTATTTGTGTGTTGTAAATTATGTTTTGCTTCAGGTAAAACCCCTGTACTATATGTTGTGCTTACATATTTTATATGCACATAGGCGACAATAAACATTTGTCATCAGGTGAACTGCTTTCTCGAATGCTACTCCAATCTAATAAATAAAATCTTTCAACGCCAAGTCTATGTTTAAATTTAAGATAAGCAAAACGGTTTCTACTCAAAATCCGAGGTGGAGTGTCGTGGCAGCAATGAAATGGTAATAAGGGAGGCTTTGTTTTACTTGAAAACCTTGTCTCGGTATTGTGCGGCCAGTTTAATTTGACCGCGAATAGAAATAAGACGTAGAAACAATAATGATGAAATTGTCAACTGATTTTTGCAATCCAATGGAATTGTGAATAAGAATGATTATTTTTTAACTCTAATGATTTATTAGTCGTAATATTTAGTAACATTTGGAAATCAACTGTTCCTAATTATATATTTCAATTAGGCTTTACGGTTTTTTTTTAATATCAGTTGCAAGATATTACTTTATGGAGAAGCACCGATCAAGGATACTCCATAACGTTCATCTTTTCCATAAGAATATTAATTCAAAATTTAATAACTTATGCTAATAATGATGTGGAGCCATAGTAACCGCTAGCACAGATTTTTATCGTTCGAGTAATAAATTACTATAATTCGCTTATTTATTTTTTAACCGTTTTTAGGTGGTAGAGTCATTATAGTTCGAACGGTGGGTTACCATGACCACATATATCTAACTTGAAGCTATTATGTGTGTCGGTGAAAGGGTGTAGCCTATAATATATATAATTATAGATACCAACTGACGTATACCATAGTAAATAAAGTACCTCTTTCTTTACTATGCTTATACGTGAGGCGACTATCTTAGTCCTCAGAAATGCCAACGCATCCCGGAACGGTTTTGGATAGAACCTATTCTATACAGATGTCAATGGACCATTTCTATTAAAACTGCAGTAAACACGCTTTTGCTTTTTAAAAAAAAAATCTTTAACATGACTTGGTACTTTATTTCAATCGCCAATATTATCCCTCATAAAAGATATCTTATTTTAGATGGCTGATTTTCTCATAACTTAATTTAATAATTGTTTTTTATGTACTTATAATGTAGGCCGAATTATTATTGTCTATTCGGCAATATTTAAAATACATATACGGTAAGATTTAAGACTCAGTAAATTAAGATAAAAAACGCCTAATAATATAACCTCCTCGTAAAATCTTAATAATAGCGTTGAACTCAAGTCAATTCCCAATGAATGTGTCATTAAATAATTTAGATTTAACACATTTTTGTATTTAAAATTTGTATTAGAATCGCATTTATCATCTAATACTAGTTATAGATATAAGTATATATTTGAAATATAATCGACAGGTGGTAACAATCCGAATACGGAATCTCAAAATACAAAAAAATAGTGTTTTACAAAACAACTGTACCTAAAAGAAGCTGTTCCAATAATTATTGTATTTCAAAAGAAGAGCATTTCTGTTTACCTTTCGCTCAAATTTTAACCGCCGTTTGTAAACGCGTTTTATTAAGGCTCGTTAAAAAGCATTGCAATTAAACAAATAGGTACCGGTTCCTAAAATTAATTTACACCTCAGCTATTCTAATAGATGGCGTTTGTTTGTTTGCATTACATTGTATTTTACAGGTCTGGCATTTACTGGTCTGACATTTAGTTGAATATAACAAATATTCATATTAAAAACGTCAAACTTTATTCAAAATGTTAAATGTCAAACTTTTTAAGCGCTCGTTCAAACAAGTGTTTATGGTTGGCAAAGAGTCGCCATTTTCGATTTCATTCTTTAATGCAACACGTTATACTTACATTTACAAAGATAAATATAATTTTGAAGGGTCTCAGTATAATGGAAATACTTACCCGACTTAAATTGTTTTTGTCGAGAAACAAAGGTTCCACCGTGAAAAATGTGAGGTCCGAAAAGAAAGTCAGTGCCATCCCAAATATTATGTTGTCATACACCAAATCCTTCAACAGAGTGAGGTCTAGGAACTCGGCTACAGTTTGCCTGAAAATAAACAAGCAAATGTTTCGTTTTTATAATTAACAAAAGTAACATATAAATGTACAAGGCCCTTCGTAATTAGACTTCGCTGGTAATGCCGCCTCAGAGATAGCTTTATAAATCCTAACACACCGTCACACCTATTTCTACCTTATAATAGCAGTTTTAAGCGCTGCTGTGTTCTGGTTTGAAGGGTGTGGTAAGGGAGACATACTTATCTGAGCGTTCCAGCTTAGTTCTCAGGGGTAGCGGCGCATCTGTGGCCGACCTCAGGTAGGAATATCTAATCTTATCTGGGGTTGATTACAGATGTCCATGGGAAGCAGTAGCCACTTACCATCAGATGGACTGCATGCTCGTCTGCTACTCCCATATTATTAAAAAGAAAGGATGAATACTGTATTCTAATGGGAAATGTGGTAATGGAGATGTACTAGATACTACATAACATAAAGTATTCTAGTTTGCTACTCTTTCTATTTTCATTAAAAACCTGATCGTATAATTTGACAATTTGTATGTTAATTAACATATTGACCACGTTAACTTCGTTACAGAAACATTTGTTTATTTTGTCAGAAAATTAATAAAAAAATAGTTAGTAAATATTTTTTAAACTTTTCGTTTTTGTTACAGGTAAGACACTCGCTTTGAACTGTAAGGGAGACTACGAAACAAGAAAGTTGTAAGTCCGTAAGTAATCCGATCAGTCTGGCCTTTCTATTCGTAAAGGACTTTCTTTTCCATATAATGCCGTAATCCGTGTGTTTTCAAAATACATCCTCTTACCTTTTAACACAGTTTTGTGAAATGCTCGTTATGGAAATAGATCTATTATAGTGAAACGTAATCATGTATGATTGAACGAAATAAGACATGACGAAACGAAAATTATCTTCGCGGCCAAATTTTTGCATGAAGTTGAATATTTAAAATTTTCCAATTTTCACGAAATAGGAAAAATAGTGAAACTAGCGGCATCAATCACATTTGAATCACGTCGATTGGCGGCGGTATCAAAATCATCGCTGGACAATGGACCTACATAAAAAAATACACGACGAATAGATAACTTCCTGACTTTGGGAAGTCGGTTAATATGCAATAAATCTTACCATTTTCCTTCCTTGTTTTTGATTATCGGCATAGGCTCCACGCCAATATTTCCGAAATTCCCTAAACTAGACACGGAGGCAGCTTTGTACAGATTCTCAATATACACTTTATCACTAGAGTCAAATCTGCTATCAGTTTTCCTATCCCCCGGGATCAGTACCACGGGAATGCTCAATCTTCTAGAATCAGCTAATTTCGGAAGGAACAATAATCCGGAATTCTTCCGTGGGTTATCTGAACCCGTGTATAAATTCTCTACTGACTTAGTATTGTCTAACTTAGTCACTTCGTTCCCATTTTTGGTAAAGTTAAATTTGTTCTCGGTGTCCTCAACAGCCGGCGTTGGCGGAATCACTGCAATAAGAGTTCTCTCGTAAATAAAACTTTTATCGTTTCACATTAGTTTCGAAGGTTAGTTGGTTACAGTTGTAACTTGGCGGAAAATTCCACATGACTTTGTTCTAAACGTATGCAAACAAACTAGAATCAGAGAAAATATTAAAGTCATGATAATAATGTCGAAATAATGCCGAAATATCGTCTTAAAAAAGTCAGAACCAATGATCATAAATATTGAAAAATGTCATTAAGATCTTTAAAATCTGTAAGTATGTAAATATTTTATAAGAAATTTACTAAACTCAGGCAAGCGTCACTATAGCTCAATGTGATAGTGGGTAATTATAATTGAAAAAAAAAATTGTAAAACAACGCAGGAAACATTTTTATAGATAATTTATAAATATTTAGTTCTATAAATGTCTCGTAAGTTCATTGATAACGTTTCGACTTTTACGGATGCGGAATTTTAAATTTATACAAAAAAGTCAATTAAAATACCAAATTGAAAGAAATAGTATACTCACATACAATTTTTTCACATGATTTCATTTGTGGTTTCATGTGCCATGAAACGGGATGCATGACTAGAGCACCAAATATACTGTGTGCTGAGATCGCACAGAGTATCGCAAGGGTCCCCCTGAACCCATACTCAGTAATCGTAAACTTAATAAACAATGGATACACCATCGTTATGAGACCAATTGAGGCCTTACATAAGCTTAGATAAAGCACCTTTTTTCTCGTAAAATAACTGTTAAAACTTGTATATGATACAGGAATGAGGAGACCCATCCCTAACCCTTGTAGGAAGCCATTTGTTACTATCAATTGTGTTGTACTTGTAACAAATATTGCTAGGAATGACGCTAAAGTATATATAAATGCTCCTATTAATCCAACTTGTCTTAGCGAGAGTTTCTTCAACGCAATATTTGCTGAGAAACCTGGAAATAAAAGGATTATATTATCAGGCGAAAAGTACAACTAAACGAAATGGAACAAGTTTAAAGTTTGGTTAATTGAAATCAAAATAATTGTAATTAACTAAGAATTTATGATCATTTTGAATTTCATTAAAAAAAGTCTGTCAGGAGCTGGTAAAGTTAAAAACCACTGAAACGATTTTGAAAAATGTCCTAATACTATACTTAGTTCTTGGTCTTCTAGGATGTCGAACAAATACTTGCTTTATCTTTTATTATGTGTACGCGATTTAAATACTGTTACTTAATACGAAATACATCGAAATTTAATTTTAAAAAGTCACAATAGTGCTAAAGATTTACATACAAATATGTACAAGGTAAGTACGCTTAGTTAAGATTTCAAAAACATGATATAACGAAAAATCATATGTACAAAACCTCTTATAATGTTTTTATAGATGTCAATTTGAACCGGCTTGTAAAAAAGGTTGTCGAAGGTAACAGACAAGCTTTGGGTTCGATTTTAAAAATTGTTATTCCCTAGCCGGTGATTGATGAATTAGGCGCTCATCCTGTCAGTTGCCTCACGCGAAACCGACAGCTTACTATCGATGGCTCTCATCTCATCCCAGTTTAGTAGAAAAGCAAATAAAATTAGACTTTTCGTATAATATCGTATTTTTAAAGGAAATATGGGACGAATATTTTTTTATAATATAGGAGTAGCAGACGTGCATGCAGTCCACCAGATGGTAAGTGGCTACTGCCGCCCATGGACATCTATAATAATCAACACCAGACCTATCTGGTACATATTCCTACCTGAGGGTGGCCACGGATAGGATACCCCTGAGGACTAAGCTGGAACGCCTCGCAAAAGTATGTCTCCCTTACCACACCCTCCAAACCAGCACAGCAGCGTTTAACACTGTTGTTGTTAAGCAGAATAGGTGTGAACTTAACCCCTAATTACTTATTTCATTATAATAAGTAATTATTTATTTAATAATGAAATAAATAATTATTTATGTTTAAACATGTAGATAACATACCTTGAAACATTTATAATTAATAATCGCATTAAACTTAGATGTATCAAAATACCGCCAACCTAACGACTTCACAATTAAAACAAATCAATAACCGAAATTAGACATAAAATAAATGACATTTCACTTGTACGTAATTTGTAAATGGAGTCGTAAGAATTTAAAATGCAGATAAAATGAAATATTACATCAATTAATAATTTCGGAACGGTAGCAATGTCATTGTATAATTATTAATTAATCACTTTATTAATTGTTGAATTATCGTATGTGTTCGTCAATGCCCGAATTATTTAAATTTGGTAAAGACATTTGGTAAATGACATTTCACTTGTACGTAATTTGTAAAGTAAGTCGTAAGAATTTAAAATGTAGATAAAATGAAATACTACGTCAATTAATAATTTCGTGACGTTATCAATGTCATTGTTTAATTATTAATTAATAACTGTTGTTATATTAATTGTTGAATACGCGTACGCGTACGCGTTAATGCCCGTCTTATTTGACTTTGGTAGAGGATAAGTTTCACACCTATTTCTACCTTATAACAACAGTGTTACCAACTGCTGTGTTCTGGTTTGAAGGGTGTGGTAAAGGAGAAATACTTTTCCGAGGCATTCTAGCTTAGTCCTCAGGAGTAGTGGCGCATCTGTGGCCGATCAGCTATCCAATCTTACCTGGGGTTGATTGCAGACGTTCATGGGCGACAGTAGCCACTTACAATCAGGTGGACTGCATGCTCGTCAGCTACTCGTGTATAATAAAAAAGATACGACAATAAAGATATAAAACAAAAGCCTTGACACTTACCAGCAATCGCCAATGTTACTTGAAACACCCCATAGACCAACGTCACGGCACCTGTACCAACCCCCAATTCGTTCAAAAAGTCGTTGTATATAAATCCGAATACTGGCTGGTGCGCCGTTCCTGCAATCTAAAAAAATATATATGAAAGATCAATTCTCTATTTGGCATAAGGGAATGAAATTTCGAAAGTTTGATGGTGGTAGAAGAGCTAAAAGTAGGAACAAAGTGTGACACCATACCTATTTCTATCTAATAACAGCAGTGATAAGCATTGCTGTATTTTGAAATAAAAGATGTGGTAAGGGAGACATACTCATCCCAGGCGTTCAACTTAGTCTACATTGTATTTGACGGTGGTAGATTCCTTTGTGGTTTGACTCCGGCGGCACCACCGCCACACCTATTTCTACCTAATAAGGGGTAGCGGCGCATCTGTGGCCGACCTCAGGTAGGAATATCTAATCCTATCTGGAGTTGAGTACAGATGTCCATGGGCGGCGATGGTCACTTGCCATAATGCAGACATTCTTTTTTGGTACTTCTACATCATAAAAAGATTGTTTGTACGTAACAAATATGTTTCATAAATTATAACATTAACGACATATATTTACATATTACATAGACACCAAAGGACATACATAAATTACCTTAAGTATCAATGTGTCAAGTTTAAACTCAATGTTTTTGTCAACCCGTCACCTAATTTTAATTCGGCACCAGTGTTAAATGGTTAGCATTTATAAATGGCAAATAGTTTAGTCTTTTTCATGTCCGGTTTCCCGCCATAATCCCCTTTTGTTTCTTTTTTTTTTTAAATCACGAATACAGCGTTACAGCCAAATAAATAATTTAAACTATTTTTAATTTTGTATATGTGTATATTGTTGAAGTAACGCAATAAAATATATTAATAAATGCGACCTTACAAAAGATTACTTTGAAACGGTTCGAATATAAATGTTTTGTAAACCGTTGTTTACAAAATGTGAAGAAACCTGATTAATGTTATACATGTGATTCTTATCACAAAATTTCTGGTAACAACTGGCTATTTATCGAACCCTTCCACATTCGTAACTTCCACACAGATCATTGAGGGTTATTGAAAAACCGGTTTAGCCGAATAGTTTTGTATGAACGACTTTAAACTAGGTTGACTCTATGAACTATCTATAGGGGAAAAAGAAATTAAAACGTTGAGCGAAGTGATAGCTTTTATAGTAGAAGTAGTAGTGTAGTGATATGTACTGCGATCTCATAAATTAGATAACTACGGTTCGTGTGCTTTGAAACCCATAAAAATATCTATCTATGTTATTGAAAACGTTTCTTTTTACTTTTACCTACTTACATTACTTTTAAATTACATATATTTTGGATATCTGGAATATACATTAAATATTAAAAAATATCGTAAAACGCCTAAACATAAAATTTAAATGTTTAACATTATACCTACTATTATAATTTAGTGTAATCTAAATTTTTGCGCAAATCCGCGAGAAGCTCCTTGTACACACCTACGCTATTAATGTTCGTATATTATTCGCGTATCACAAATTGAATTTTAAAAAGCAATAAGATTTAAACAAAACGATATATCCAGTTCAATCTGGATTATTTCTTAATCTAATGCTGCTACGTGACAAGAATAAATGTCATCGATATTCTACATAACCTGTCTTATTCTAAGCTTATCTTGATATGTGTCACAGATTATTTCGTTAATTTATAGGTACTATCTAATGCGACGGCATTAGAAAAAACATAGATTTAGATTTTTTTAGCTTTATCTATGACAGAAACATAATATGATATGAAATATAAGAAGCTGAATTATTATGCATTTTGACAACAGTTGGTAATAGTTTTGTAACAATAAAATGATAGATATTCTGACATGAATACCTACTGCTTTTATTACAATATTGTTTTAAATAGAGATATTTAATTTAAACTAAAATTTAAAAGTATTTTCCCTGAAAAACATTTGAAAGGTAAACAAAGTCATTTACTCTTTACTTACTAAGTTACTAAGCTAAGGACAAAGGACTAAGTTGGAACGCCTCGGATATATATAAATCTCGCTTATAACAACTTTCAATCCAAAACACAGCAGCGCATAACACTGCCGTTATTTGGCAGAAATAGGTGTGGCGGTGATGCTCCCGAAGTCGAACCACATTTTTTTTTTATAATATAGAAGTAGCAGACGAGCATGCAGTCCACGTGATGGTAAGTGGCTACTGCGGCCCATGGACATCTGTAATCAGCCCCAGTTAGCATTAGATATTCCTACCTGAGGTCGGCCATAGATGCGCCGCTACCCCTGAGGACTAAGCTGGAACGCCTCGGAAAAGTATGTCTCCCTTACCACACACTTCAAACCGGAACACAGCAGCGCCTAACACTGCTGTTATTAGGTAGAAATAGGTGTGGCGGTGGTGCCGCCGGAGTCGAACCACAAAGGGTTCTACCACCTTCAAATACTCCAATAGTAAAGACCCGTGCTCAACTTATATCATATTTCACTACATTTTTGTTGCTTAGCCACAAAAATACTTATCAATATAAGTTATACCTTATCTATCGGTTAACTTATCATTCTATAGCATTCCTTGACCAAACGACCGCCCATAACCATTAACTTAACATAGTTGACGAGGTTAAAGGTAATCATAATAATTATTTAGATTGCTACAATATTGCCCGATAACTGTATACAAATAACTTACGACATTATAAACCTTTAAGTCACGGTCAATTTATAATTTAGAGATCACTTTGTGGCTTCGTACGCGCATGCGCTATCGTTCTTTATGTAAGTAGCTATTTGTAGCTATTTATTGAGACTGCGATTTGACTACACTTTAAACATCTTACATAAGTTCAAAAAATAAGTCATACAGAGTAATAATATATGACTTTCAAATAAATAATGAATTATTTTAATCGGTCTAAGACCTCAAAAGGTTTCTTCTAATAAAAAGTAATAAACCTGAGTACATAGGTCAAAGTAGCAGCCTGACTGCAAGGTATTCAAATCATGATTAATGAGTAGTATAATTTTAAATCCTTTATGTGTATAGAGTCCTATTATAGACGTACATCGAAGCGTTAGTAATAGGGTTCCGTTTTACTCTTTATTTACGGAACTCTAAAAACATTGTTACGAGTATTAAGAAAAGTTCATTATAATCGAAATAATTACATATATGTCACTACATATAATTTGATTAAATTATCTTTGCATTATATTAAATTAACACTCTGAGTGAAGTATAGCAAAAACTTTCAATTAAATAATTAACAAGAATTGTTTTTTTCGTGTCTATTTTACACGTGTCAATTTTTTGTTACATATATTCTACAATCTGTCTAGACATTAATATTACAGCTGATATTGATATACGCATATTATTAAGATTAATTAGGTGCGAAAAAATGATTTCATAAATATTTAATTGATGTTAGCTAATTGTCTGTCAGATCGTAATCTTGCTTCTGCGATACCATATTAGTATTATCAGTGACATTTTGTTTATTTTATTATAATAAAGTAGTAGTCCTTACTTCTAAGGCTAAGAACGCATGGTGCGGTTGTTTGTCGCACTACTTAGGATGGGTTGCATCAAGTAACTTTAACAATTGCAGAAGCCTAACCAACCGTCAAATCGCATGGTTAAGAAAATAATTAGTTGCACCATTTTAGTTGAGGTTGAAATTAGGTCATAACTAATACTTAACTTTAACCGCTCAATTTCGATGGGTTAAAGTTACAGTATTTGTCAACTTCCCTATCTGTCAATTTCTAATTGCGGTGACAGCGACAGAAATGACGTTAATGACAAATCAATTGGTGCAACACAATATTCTTACATTCCATCGCTACCGTCAAAGTTACTGTTATATTTAACAGCAGTGATAGGCGCTGCTGTGTTCCGGTTTGAAGGGTGTGGTAAGGGAGACAGACTTTTCCGAGGCGTTCCAGCTTAGTCCTCAGGGGTAGCGGCGCATCTGTGGCCGACCTCAGGTAGGAATATCTAATCCTATCTGGGGTTGATTACAGATGTCCATGGGCGGCAGTAGCCACTTACCATCAGGTGGACTGCATGCTCGTCTGCTACTCTTATATTATAAAAAAAAAGTTAACTTTAACGCAAACTTTAACCGGGCTTTCGATGCAACCCACCCTTAGACTGTGGAAATGTTGGTAAAAGACATTTGTTATTTTTATGGTGCAGCTTATAGCTGTGTCATGTGGCGGAGGCGGCGTTCTACACCGTAGTCTGTGGTATCTCACTAGCAGTCAACTATTAGATCTGCGCCTAATAAAGCTACCCGTAACTACTAAAGTTAATCCGCTTAAACGGTAGAGAAATTGCAAACGAATAGTATGTATGCCTTTCCACGATTTGTGACTTTATTCCGCCGATTTTGTGGGTACCTCCGCAGAGGCTATAATCATGGAGGCTTCGGGAATTTTGAAATAAAACAGCGATTCAGCGTCCGCGCGCGTTTATTTTAGAAAAACGCTCTATGAATTCTCACTCTAAACTGCAGTTTCGTAAGTTTTAAGTGAATCTGCTGTTGCGCATGAAAACAGTTAAAAATTGCTCCGTGAGTTTTATCTCTTAATCTTATTTCATTTTCTAAAATTGAATATCGGATAATTAGATTATTAATAATGCATAATAAGCGTCTGCTTATAAAAACATTATCACTGAATGAGTGACAGACAACACACAGATTAAACCGGTGGGTCTAGATTAAATATTCCATAGGTATTGCTCAGGATACCTAATTATAATAGTATAGTCCGCGTAAAACTATTAGTCCCCTCTGAATATAGAAATGAATCGCGTCGCCATAGCAAATTATATGACTAGACCTGCTCGCAACTACTCAGAGCGGACTAGCAGTTTAGTGGAAACTATACTAGAATAAGATTTTTTACGTAAGTAATATGGCCACTAGAAAATAATATTTGAAAAGTCATCCCATAAAAGAATTGGTAATGTTTTTTGTAAATAAGACTGAAGTGTTTTTTTCAAAATATCATACATTTTGAAATTATGCGCTATTTTTATAATACCAAATAAATAAAAATATGTTACTATTTATTTGTATTTTTTAAATAAGCAAAAATATTTAAACATGAATTGTACGCATAGGTTGCGGACTGTACAACAGCAACGTCTCTATTTTATACTGCAAAAATATAGATAGTATTTTTAATAGAAATGAGAAAAAAGGAAAAAAATACGTGTTCCCTAAATTGGTAGAGACGTTGGTACAGTTGAGTTGCTTTCGTCAAACAATAATGTTAATCCATAAAATTAGCGTCGGCTTCGCACCGCTACTTTCCGTGGTTTAAGTCATATAATAAAGATGTAATTGACAACAGATTATCTTTATAAATTTTATCTCATTTTTATGATCTGGGATACCCCCAATGGAAAGTTATACTTGCTTCTTGGTTTTATCTAACAGTATAATGCTGAGTTCAGACGTTTGGCGTGTGTTGCAAACTCCAAACCTCTATAAACGTTTGACTTGATCATAACAACAACACTAACAACAAGCGCGCCAAGTCAATAACTCTATCCACATGCTTGAATTTGTGGCGATTTCGTAAGCGGACGGAATAAGAAGTACTTATATATAAAACCGGCCTTGGATTGAATCCCGGACTTTTCCTAGAATTCATTTTGTGTTCTGGCCTTGGCCGCGGACGTTCCTTCCAAAATGGCCCCCGATCATTTTATTTTTTTTTAAACGGGTTTCACACTCCCCCAATCTTGATTTGTTATAAATAATGTCCGTTTCAACATAAATATAATTATATTGGTTAACACGAATATGACTTTCTTTTAATTTTACTTAAATAAAAAAAAAAACATTTATCATCGTCATATACGAGTGTAGGTATGTCTTGAGCTATTTCTTGAGTTCGATATTTACCAAAATTGAATCAATTGATTTTACCATATGTAGTGTTGTTATTTACTTCATCTCAGCAGTGTTTTAGCTATATTTTATAGATTAAGAAGTTAATATCTTGTCAAAAATGTCATGTTTGCCGCAAAATCCAAACCTATACAAACGTTTGGTTTTATCAAAAGGTGTCCTACTATGTTTGTCACTTGTATTCTGTAGCCTGAAGTATTCTGTCTGAAACGGTGTGGTGAGGCAGGCGCTCTCTAGGCGTAGTAGCAACACACCTGTGTCCAACTTATCTTACGACACAAAACCTATCTTTAATTAATTGCAAATAATATCCTATAAGTAAAAGTGACCATAGGTCACCAAACGTACTCAAAATACGTATAATTGTAATATATGTACTTTAAACAATATATGAATGAAAGGAATTTCTACAAGTAAATTTATTTCCTAAAAAATTAGCTTAGCAACGAAATATTATTTTAGCGACGTTTTGTTTTTAAAACAATGGAATTACGTGATAGAACAAAATTTTAATGTCTACACAAGTAAATGCAAAGTCGAGTAAATGACGTCACAGACAACTAAATTTGTCTACCTAGCCTATTTCTAGTAACAATTGCGGCCTATTATTACTTTTTATAATACCTAATGGATATAAGTTATCTTCTACCTTAGACAAAAATATAGTCTTTAGTCGACCATGGATGAGTTACTGCTACCTCTGAGGATTAAGTTTACACCTCATATTAGTGTTTACATGTATTTAGTAAAACAATAAGTAGTTTATGAAACTTTCTTATAAATATTGAAGTTTGCAAGCACGCGAGTTTGCAATACATCTGATGGTAAGTGGTCGCAAAATGGACACCTGTGACCAACTCTATACAAAAGACGGGTCCACATGAAGCCGATCACAAATGCGTTGCCATTTCGAAGGGCTAAGATGATCGCCGCATCATTCAGCAGGCATTCACAACCCTCCACCAAAACGTAGCACAGCTTCAAGCTACAAATGAGTGTATCGGTGATAACTCTTGGGTCGAACCATACCAGCTCTTACTTTTGAATACCATAGCGAGGAAAGTGGTCTTATAAGTAACCTTATAATCTATTTCTTGTAGTCTGCTCCACTTCTAACTTCGCACAACCTATCCTACTTTTCTTATTTGTCCTTTTCTCTTTCCCATGCATAGGTTGTCAGGAAGAGATCGCTGCTTAGCGATAAGGCCGCCTATATTTAATACTGTTTTTACCTTAATTAATACTGTTAAATTCTACTGTAAGTGTGCAATAAAGAGGATTATATTCTATTCTATTCTAACCTTGTAAGAAACCTTTATGCCTTTTTCACTCGATCGATTATAATAGTCACCTGTTTAATGGCAAGTGACAGCCTACACGTTCGCTTAAACCCTAGCGGCGATATACGCTGACGTCATGCAAACAATCAATAAGGGTTTATTATTAACGACCTTCCGGTTGCAACTACGCCAGTGTGTACCTTCCATTATACTGAAGCTACAAGCGACTAATAAATTAGTCATCGCTCGTTAGTCGTTGGCTAGTTAATATGAGGTATTCTCTACAGGCTAATTTTTCCATTACATCGCCGTTAAAATACGTCACAATCGAATTTCTCCGTTTCCAAAATTAGAAGCTACAAGCGAGCGACTAATAAATTAGTTATCGCTAACAAATAATTGATATAAGATTTTCTCTACAGGTTAATTATGATTTTATTTTGTCGTGAAAGTACGTCATAATCGGTTTTTCTGTTTCCAAAATTAACTCAAAAGATAGATAAAAATTGTAATTTTCTTGAATTTGCCATTAAAATAAGTTAGAACTCAGACACAGATTTTGAAATGAAAAATTCGATAGACGATTTTTGGCAGGGGAAAATATTATGGATTCGAGTTAGCAACATGCTAATGTTTAAGGTGTACCTATTATTAAGGCTCGATCGCTATATACAGGTTGCTCGCAGTGTCGATAGATGCGAAAACCAGAATAATATTAAAAATTTAATTTAATTTATTAAATATAACATTTACAATAATGTAATAAATATTACATACTAAAATTATAATTTCAATTTGTATCAAAATACAGTCTTACGTTTTCATTTCTGTCGGCAGTCCTAATGATTGCTTTGGATTTTTTTACTTTAATTGCTATTTACTATTACTTTAATATAGACATTTGAATAGTTCTATAACTCTAAAAATATATTATATATTTCGAAATCAAATATTAAAAATGGAAACAAACGAACGGGTTTCTATTAATACCTTGTAACTAACGTATGTATTTCAAAAATATGAATGGAAATACCGTGTCATTTTACTTGCGTGATGAATATTTTGAAGAGTATCAAGTTTATGTAAAAACTGACATTTGTGTCAACAGCGAAATACGATATTCTTGTATCGGTTACTGCATTTACGAGCATAATATTATAATTGTGTACATAATCTTTTAGTAACATCTAATGATAGAATTTTATGTTGTATGCCATTTATTAAACTTATTTTATTTTTATCCATTACAAATACTTAATCTAACTGAATTTATCCTACTCAAGATCGAAAATTTACTATTTCTAACATGCAAATATTGCAAGTGTCTATCATTGGTAAGCAAATCATTGGATAGATTAATTATGAATGACGAACGCTAAACTATTTCTTTATAATTTATGCAATTTAGTTGTTTTTACATTGTATAAAACACATTTTTTGTATAGTTGTCGATTCAGGAAAGTATCTGAAATATTAAGTGAACGGTGTGTGTAAATATTTGACATGTCTCCACCCCTGTTTACTTTTAAGATCAGGAGGAATAAATAAAAAATACTCACGAATATAACAGACAAGCCGACACAGACCACGTACCCCCAGCCTCCCTCGGGGGGTACCAGTTCGTATTTTTTCTCATCACTGTCACAACTCTGCAGGCTCCGTTTCCCACTCATATTCCCAATGGTCCCGACCAACTTATGTATCCATTGATACGAGTCTTTCCTTTATAAGACCGGGTGGTCTCATAAATTCATAACAAATATCGCGCGGAGGCTGTATACTCAAGGATTAAATTATATCACCTTAATTATGATTACGAGCATTACTTCGTCAACAAAACCCTCGGAATTTCCACAAACACAAATTGACAAACAACAGATTGTTTCGCGCGACAGAGAGCGGTGATGCTTTGCTGTGAACTAGACCGATCACTGAACAAGCATCTCAAACTATGTATCGGGTCATTGAGAGAAATAACGTTTCATATCGAATTGTTTATAAATTATTTCCTCACGCGTCACGTGTGATCGGTTTGGATGTAGATGATCTACTTAGAGTTGTCTAAATAAACAGTCATTCATTTTAACAAACAAGCATCTTTCGTTCGATACACAAGTTGGTCGTTCACACTGTTTAATAAGCCTTACACACCCAACTGTCGGAGTCGCATAAGGTATTTACATGGTTACGGATTTGCATTAGCGACTGTTATTTGATACCACATAATAGTTTGATTATGTATATGTTCATAAAGCCGACTACGAATGCGATATTATGGTGTAGGTTTTATTTATTTTATGTCAACTGTGGATGCCATTAATGTTCAACAAGAATAGTAATATTAATTGGCTATTACCATAACCGTGTCATTGAAATTAAATTAGTTTATTTTTATTTAATTTTGGCATTATATATATATTATACATGTCTCAAATGACACCCAAATATAAGAGATTATTATATTATTCTTTACATATTTTAAACCTAATTTTAAATTTAAAAAGTTAACACAGTTTGTTTCTTTATGTTGACAAAACTAACACTATTTTATTCTTTTGTTACTAATATAATTATGTAAAGGCGTTTTTAAAAAACTGACATTGGACGATAAAGTATATGAATATAGAAATATGCATACGGGTCTCCGCTGATATCTCTAAATGTCATTTCGATAAATCAATCATACTATGAAGACTAATGTGAACGTCTTCATTAGCGGACAAGTTCATATGTGCAGGAAATGACATGATATGAGGATTTATCTAATAGATACAGTTGACTATTTATAAAATTATCGATAATAGCTTGCACGGCAATGTCCTCACTTGCATATAATGTTTAAGTTTAATTCATCCCTTGACAATATAACACAGCGAACAAAACTATTCGTATTATAAATAGATATTTATTTAAAAAATGCTAATGTTTAATGCACACACTTAAGTTTAACTTACTTTATATGAGAAGGAGACATAATCGCGAAGGAGACATGGTCGCGTTCCGATCCGGTAGTAGTTTAAGAAAAAAATTGTACCTGACAATTTGTAAGTGCCGTCGTTGGCCTATACAAAATAAATATATTTCATTCATTTCATTTAATCATTTACGTAATTGTTAAGACTAAGTAGTTATGTATTTTATTTCGTCTTTAATCTTCTAACTAAGGAGATTTTTAGGTAATAAGTTCGATTGATTGGTACATCCTCATTGAGTAATTCCAGCCAATCACCTAGATTATTATATTAACCTAATGGTTTAACTGTTTCACCATCTAAAATATTTAGGTATACATGCATCTACAGTTACAAAAGTTGTGGAAACTCTGAATTGTGCTCATCTCTATAAGAATTATGAATGAGCAGATTTGATAAAAATGTTTACATAAGATTACTTTTAGGAGTGATTATAATTATTTAAAACTACTTTCACGTTAAAAAATAAAAATACATATAAGGACCCGTGGCGTCGCAGCTACGATTAGTTAGTTATTTTATCCCGCTGAAAAAAAAGCACAGAAAACAAATATCAGTAAAATTACGGAGTTCCCACTAAAATCAATTGAACTTGAGTTTTAAATATTGTGATTTTGTATTTATGTTATAATTCTTGCTGTCAATTAAATGTATTTGGTTTACCAATTCTAAAACTTAGTAGAAAGGTATCCGACAAGATCAATTTACCAGGATTAAACGTTATATAGGTTTTTTGGTCAATAACAGGCGATAAAAAGCGTTATAATTTTGAACAGTAAAAAAAATTATTAACAATATTGTGCAGATTATTATTACAAAATATATATACAGACGACAAATAGATAACCTCATTCATGCGAAGTTGGTTAAAAAACCGCTTTTAAACCATATACCAGGGTAGGTATAGTTTATTTTTTATCGAGGATATTAATTGCTTTACGTTTAGTTTTGTGGATTTTTTTAGTGTGGAAATTTTATTAAGCCCATAACAGTTATTTTTTATGAACATTGTAATAAATAAACATAGTAACTTGTCAGAACTTCCTTCGCTATATTTTTAACTGGAGAATTATAACAAAATTTGCGTAAACTTACGCAATATTTTAATATTTAATTTTGTAGAAGCCAACTAAGGAATGTTACTAGTCCAGTTATACATTTAAATATGGAATAGAGTTTTAATAGTAGAATGAGATGAATATAACAGTAAATTTAAAACAAACTATATACCCTATATAGGTAGTTGTAGGTAGGTATTTTTATGTTAATAAAACAATATACGAGAACACAGTCCACCTATTAGTTTTCATTGCCGTCCATTGACATTTGTAATTAACATGAAATAGGATAGAATCTTGTATTAAGCGTTAAGTGTCGTCTCCAAAACTACTGTAGGAGAGTAGCGTACTACAATTCATTCAATCAATTAATTATTAGTAGAATACGTAGAGTATTAGAGAGTCAAATAATAATTTATTTTTGTGAATTTTATTCCCGAAATAAAATGATTTTTGGAAATAGTAACTACACATTATTTATTTGAAAGTGGTAGAACCCTTTGTGGTTCGACTCCGGCGGCACCACCGCTACACCTATTTCTACCTAATAACAGCAGTGTTAGGCGCTGCTGTGTTCCGGTTTGAAAGGTGTGGTAAGGGAGACAGACATTTCCGAAGCGTTCCAGCTTAGTCCTCAGGGGTAGCGGCGCATCTGTAGCCGACCTCAGGTAGGAATATCTAATCCTATATGGGATTGATTACAGATGTCCATGGGTGGCAGTAGCCACTTACCATCAGGTGGACTGAATGCTCGTCTGCTACTCCTATATTATAAAAAAAAACAAAAACATTAAACATTAAACAACAAATAGAAGAGCGTTTAAAAATCTATCATCGTGCCTTTATACTTTTGCAAAATAATTACATAAGGAACCAAATCGTATAACGTTCATTATATTTCTACTTACATGTTTATAATTACTTATATGTACATAAGTAGATCTAGTTACTAGCGCCAGGAAGAACATTACCACATATTGTAAATATGTAAATAGGATGTATCTGAGGTCTCATCGTATTGAACTTTGAACCAGTTTTAAGAGCGGAGTTATCAAATCCGTCTTCTGTGAATTGAAGTAAAAGTTATCAGCGCTCTCTTATGAATGTTGGTTTGTTTTGTCGGCACAACTGCGATTTGATATAAACAAGGGTCATTTATATCTATCATGGAGCCGTCAGCACGTGCCGCGATAGACAAAATAATAATGATGTATACAAGTAGTGATAACCTTTTTTTTTGACAAGGGGGATACCTTCAAATGGCCGTGGGACCGATGCCGAGTTGTGAGGGATTTTTAGCACAGTAAACCCCCCAATGCCTCTTACGATAGGCAGGGTATACCGTAGCCCTATTGTAGTCCTGGGACTACAGGGACAAAGTATTGATAACCCTATTATTAATAAACTTATTCAGAAGGGCCGAAGTTCAAATCTCTGACACATCTTTGTTATGTGTATCTTAGAAAATAATTATACCTTGCTTAAACGGGGTACGAAAACATCGCGAGGGAACAGCACGCTTGAGTGCGAAAAAAAATCTCAAGGTTGTGTGAAGTCTAACAATTCGCAATTGGTGAGCGCTATGAACTGAGGACTAAACTTTGAGAATTGACGGCGTAGTTGTAAAATGTAGGTCTCTCACGCTAGGAATTAAATCAATTAGAATTACGTGATCATGAAAGAAAATATCACGAGGAAAAATTTCTGAACCTGAAAGTTGATAAATTGAGGGTGTAATTATGAAAATACAAAGTAAATACTATTGTTATACCAATCTCATTATTTTACGACATTTACCTTAAAGCAACATTGATTTTTTTAATTAAGATCGCCTGACATCTAATTTGCAGTTTATTAAGCAATGCTAAATTGAGGAAGTAGACAGATTGATCTCAGATTTCACAATGCCGATAGCCGTCGCTAAAATACGATTGAATGCACTATACATGAAATAATTATTGTACAATATTTAATTTGAAATATTGCTGTAGTTTATTATATCAATTTTATATAATAATTGTGATTTTAACTATAGTCATGGTTTTTTACAATTAGTAAAGGTCACTTTTATAATTATAAATGTAATAATTTAATAAACTGAAATATGTGATTTATTGATAATAAATTGTAAACGGTCCTAAATAGGGCCGAACGTTCTATCAACTCAGTACTTTCATCTAATATATATCTAACCCTTTAAGTGGCAGTTAAAATAACAACCATAATCGTTGAAAGATGGTAGAGACCTTAAAAAGGTGATAAAGCCAGTATGGTTCGTCGAGGAGGTACCACACTATACATATAGCATGCATTTCTAAGTTTCGGGAAATTGGTGTGGGTGTGTGGGCTTGGTCCACGAGTGTGGTAATGCATCTGTAATACTTCGCTTAGCTTCAAGTGGACTGCAATCCGGTTGCCACTCCAATATTGGAAAAAAAAACTATGGAAGTTTCTGTGCATTTCGAGGGGACCAGTTATTCAAGTATTCGAAAGCAGACGTCCGTAAATGCGGATTAGATAATACAACCGACTGTCAATAAACCAATTGACATTTATTTTCTCTGTCATCTATGTGTCTTTAGTGAATATTCATTGAGGACAGATTTAAATAAACTGATACGCCCCCGTAGAAGCCCGGTGGAATTTTTAAATGTTTCGATGACACCAGTATTAACGCATGAGATTTGATTCTATTGCGTTTCTATGAGTATGTTCTGTCCGTATTAAAAGTTGAGGAGGAGGGTGATCATCGAGATATATGTACAATTTTACAAAATTCACACAGCTTCTTAAATATTGTATGCTAATAGCGTATCATCGATGTACTTTGCCTTTTAAAGACATTGGCAATTGAGGGAATTTGGTTACTTTATTGTGTCATTTTCGATTTGGGACATCTCACTATTAATTTAAGTCCGCGTACACCTACTTTGTTCCTAGAAGGACACATGCGAGCGCACGTGTGGCTGCCTGAACATTACTACGATTATTTACATATCGGATTTTGCTAATGTTGCTCCATTCCGTCCGGATTTCTATCTCATAAAACAGACTTAATTAGGCACCTTAAACTTTTTACAATAAATTTTAAAATTTAGTAGGCAGGTGGATTGCATGCTCATCTTCTACTCCTATATTATGAAAAAATAATATAATTTAATTTGAGTTACAAATCAAAATAATAAAAAAAACACGTTTGCAGGCTCCGTGGAAATCTTTATAATACGATAATTCTAATTATTGTGAGAGCAGTAGGTGTAACATACAGACATAATTATAGAGACATAAAAAAGTAACATGAGCATTGAACTTTTTTCTATCGAAGTGCAATTTGAGAGGATAGAGGTAATATCAATTGCCACCAGTAGCTGGATGGATTGGACCATGGATCAGTGATTACAATTGATTAATGAAAATTTGCATCTTTATCAACATCATCAAGCCATACTGCTTCACTACTAGGCACGGGTCTCCTTCCTTAATGAGAAGGACTAGAACAAAGTCAATCAATCAGTAAAGTTTTCCTTCACCGGTAAAGTGAGTAATCATTAATTCCTAATTAAAAAATCATTTTAGCCTGCATATAAATAAAACATTTAATCATAAGATACATCTAGTAGCAAACACCTAATAAGCGTACCTTGACCCTTCTCTAAAGTATCTTTTTGGTTAAATTTATGTGTATGATAAAGGGCTACAGTTATTAAGGAAGTGAATTTTAATAGCCCTTAACTATGCCAATTAATGCGTTGTTTATAAGAATTTAAAGACGGTGAAGCTCACGATCTTGCCCAACTGCACGCATTATTAACATATTTATAAAAAATACTCCTATAGGTGGTACTAAGGTGGTAGACCCCTTTGTGGCTTGACCCGGCGGCAACACCGTGACACCTTTCTGCCTATTAACAGTAGTGTTAAGCGCTGCTATGTTTTTCCGAGGAGTTCCAGCGTAGTCCTCAGGGGTAGCGCCCTATCTTTTTCTTTTTTTTAATCTCATTTATTTAGAAGTTTTTATACAATTGTACATGACAACTTCATTATAACTAACACTAGTGACATACAAATATATAACAATTATACTATAATATTCCAAAAGTTTCTCAAAACATTAGATTTTTCTATTTTGAAGATAAGCTTTGATGAAAACATATTCGCGTAGCGCCGTATCTGTGGCCGACATCAGGCAGGAATATCTAATCATATCTGGGGTTGATTACAGATGTCCATGGGCGGTAGTACCCACTTACTACAAGCGAGGCGAGCATGCAGTCCGCCTGGACGGCATGCTCGCCTGCTACTCTTATACCTCTTGTAATAAAAAAATCTAAAACCTATTATAGATTCGTTGCCTTCTAAGAATTAAGATGGTCTCTTATGTAGTCAGCTGGCATCCACGCCCTTTCGTCGATACGCAAAATTGCTTTACGTTAGAAGTAGGTGTGGCGGTGGTAGCTCCTTGTTCGTTGTAGCCAAACTCTGTCCTTACAGTACTGATAATATTGTTGTTATAAGGCTTTCGAAAATAACATAAACATAAAGCAGTTAACCATTTATAAAGTGACTTTACATTCCAACATAAAATCCCATTAAAGTACTTCAAATAATAAACAATTATTTGAATAAAATGCAATTACTTTACCCGGATTGAGGAATACTAAAGTGAACTAAGCTTCCAAAGTTAATATTGACTGCTCTAACATTTTCTCTAGTAAGACTTCGTTAGTCATGGACTAGGAAAACTGCTAAGTGAAACGGCTTTTATAGGAAAAATCTTTTAGAAGGCTTTAAACTTTTTTAATTTCCTACTTTAGGGCCAGTTAAAAGTGTTTTTATAGTATTGTGGATTATAACTTTAAAGATTAAAAAGAGTTGTTTTTTAACAGATGATAAAAGCTTGCCTATTTATCTGTCCACAATCTTATTTATCAGCCACTGCTGCTGAATGTGTCTCATTACCGTGGTTTTAGTAAGTCTTATAATAATTCCCTTCAATTAAAACAATACTTTCAATAGTCAGCGGTGCGTGCCAGGCATTCTAACCTAACCTAACCTCATACCCGGCAATTAGGCTATAATTGCTTAAATAATGATCACATGCTTAAACTATGATGGAAACCGCCGTATAGATTTTTTTATATCGTCGTATAGCGAAGTCCTTAGAGTTGTTTGAAGTCTTTCAATACGTAATTCGCATTAAAACTGAACTACTGGCTAAACCCCGTCCATTATGAGAAGAAACACGTGCTTGGTATAAGTAAAAGTCATTTAACAATATTGTTAAATGACTTTACTCACACATTTTATACAAACATGAGGATCGAAGTTGAAATCCACTCGTTTATTTACACAACACTTTATTATTTATTCAGAACTAAAGTTAATAATAGTATTGTTATAAGGAAATGATATTTATTATTCAACTTTTTATAGCGAAACTCTTTAATGAAGCTGTTACAGAGTTCTCAATTCCCTCAAGCGATCTGCAAATTATTCTAGCTATAAATGGGAATAAGATTTTACGTATTCAAGATCGAGACCAGAACAGTTTTGTTAAGAATTTAATGGGTAGCTAAGTTATATAATATTGAAACACCAGACGATATATTATTTGGTATTATTATATATTTTTGTATGCTGACAAATTGATAAATATGTGAGTTTTGGTAACATTAATACAAGTCTGATATGTAGAATGCATTTCACATTGTTTTCAATAGATTTTTATATTATCATTTTTGTTTTTTATCTTTTAAATAAATAATTATATTTTTTACGCATTATTTACAAAAATATTTTTGGCGCTTTGGCTGTTAAACTATATCGTGATCATAATAGTTGCACGTCAAAGTGTTGAAAATACGACACAAATTATTAAAAATAAAATACAACAAACCTGATAAAATGAACATATCATTTCGTATTATCCTTGTCATAGTTTTAAAGTACAAAGCTATATGAAATAATAAAATAATGCACTTCATTTTTCAAACCCATTAATTCATTTTTTGCTGCGTATAAAGAAATATTTGCATTCATTATAGCGTACACAACCGCGGTTGAAAACGGGTGAAAGTTAATTGAATTGCACTCTAACGGGTTATGAGTTCGTTAAATATTCAGAACAATTATGTTACTTTTACCCTTTTACTGAACACAAAATGTGCATTTTCATTCATGCAGATCTGTTCCATTTTAATTTTACAATACAAAATATAGTCGTTAGTGCGTTTTACATGTGGTCAAATAATGTAATTTCTTTCTTACAGTAGACACAAAAATACCCGTTAAGTGCGGAAATAGATTTTTTTTAAATCGAATGATGCAAAACCAGAAGCAGCTTTTATGTCTTTAATTTAATGATGCAGTATCAGTTTTCATCAAATTCAGTGTCACTCCTTTCAGTATTTTACGCTAATCCCTATAGTTTAGGATTTCGCCATCAACCCGCACTTGAAAAACCTTGTACCTATAATAAATAGTCGATGCCGATCTAGCGGCATTTTTATAAACTATCGTATAAATGAAACAAAAATATAATTATTGTGTGAATACGACCTTGCGGATCATTCCGCTTCGAAGATGAGATCATTAGTAGATGATCCTACTTTTGTAGATAAAAGATTTATTACTCTTACTTTTTGAATGTATTTACCATACCACGGCCATATTTTATAGATAGGAACATTTTTATATAATTTATAATGTTAACTTGTCAAATAAATTTTCTTTTAATTACGAGTTTTACGCAATACGTTAATTTTATTAAGCAATGTTATCGAATAACTAACCTTAACTATATAAATACTAGGATAATTTGAATTTTATTTTAATTTCAATCTCACTTGTACATCAAGGACATAAATAAACCTTTGTCCTTCATAATTTCTTGTATTTTCCCTCAATAAAATATTTTTGGGGTAATACTTATACTAACATGTTATTATACATTACCGTTGTTTACAAGGCTGTATTAACATCGTGTAATGACTTTATAGTATTTACATTAATTATTATCTTGTTTTCTTAAAGAAAAACATGATTTTGCGCGCGTTTCCACTTGATAGTAATGTTAGCTAGGAATCGGGTGCTAACGTCCATACCACGTTGAATACACCGGTTCTCGTCTGATCACCGAAGTTAAGCAACATCGGGCGCAGTCAGTACTTGGATGGGTGACCGCCTGGGAACACTGCGTGTCGTTGGCTTGTCCCTGTAGTTCCGGGACTAGAATAGGGCTACGGTATCTCCTGCCTGTCGTAAGAGGCGACTAAAAGGGGGCTTCCAGGGTTGCGGGCGGCAAGAGTGGGAGCTCGAACCGCCCGGCCAGCGGCCCCGGGAAGGACGACGGTATGTGTGGTCGCATACCGTCGTATACACCAGATGGTGTGGCGAGCGTCAAGCTCACCTGGGCGGAGCCCGACGGGGCAACGCGCTAAGAGGACTCCGGTTGCGTTCCTTTGGAGATCCCGGAGCCCTCAACGCAGCGCAGAGGACGGCCACCGGGGGGGCTTTAGTGCGGTACAAATCCCACATAACTCGGCGTCGCTCCCACGTTGTCGGGTACCTTTTGAAGGTTTCCCCCTCGAAAAAAAAAAAAAAAAAAAGCTAGGACTCGGGTAGGGTTCCAACTCTCTGTAGTTCCGGGACCAGAATAGGGCTACGGTATCCCCTGCCTGTCGTAAGAGGCAACTAAAAGGGGCTTTCGAGGTTGCGAGCGGCAAGAGTGGGAGCTTGAACCGCCCGGCGGTAAAAGGCCCGTGCGGTAAAAGTCCCGCATAACCCCGTACGGGGTACCTTTTGAAGGTTTCTCCCTCGAAAAAAAAAATAACTCCAACTCTACTTGGAGTTTGTTGTTAATGTTTTTTTAACGGTATATGCCACTTTCCATCATGTAAAGTACGTTTATTTTGATAGTCAATTTTATTATAAAACTTTCAAAGTAAGAAATACTTATGTTACTTATAGTGTGTCACGTAAAAACAGTTGCAGTCGTTTTCATGTTTAAATCTGTGTTCTTAACTTGAAAAATGTTTACTAGGGCGCTAGTAATTATAGAAATTTTATTTTATTTTTTGCTACTACTGAGGAATAAGTTTTAACGGCTCGGATAAGTATGTATCCAACGAGTCAGCGGGATTAGATTATTGGTTTGACATGTAGAGTCCCGAGTTCGATACTCGGTCAGGCATGCATCTAAATGTTATTGTTTTACACTTCTTTGTGTTTATCCATTGCTCTAACGCAAACATTAATGTATTGCCATTGCTTATTACACAGACAGAAGCTTCAAATTTACATATTCGTATATTTAATACTCCACTTAATGTCATATTCCTGTGTATTTGTCAAGAATTTTCCACAGATGCCACATAATTTCAAAGCCGCGTCATTTTTAAGCGCTTTTATTACAGCCTCCTTGGTAACAACATCGTAAATTAACATTTAAGGCCTGGCCAAATAAAACGCGTGTTTTAGCGCCGCGCTAAGCGTTAGCTCTAGAAGTTTTTTTTTTTATAATATAAGAGTAGCAGACGAGCATGCAGTCCACCTGATGGTAAGTGGGTACTGCCGCCCATGGACATCTGTAATCAACCCGGAGATAGGATTAGATATTCCTACCTGAGGTCGGCCACAGATGCGCTGCTACCCCTGAGGACTAAGCTGGAACGCCTCGGAAAAGTCTGTCTCCCTTACCACACCCTTCAAACTGGAACACAGCAGCGCCTAACACTGCTATTATTAGGTAGAAATAGGTGTGGCGGTGGTGCCGCCGGAGTCGAACCACAAAGGGTTCTACCACCTTCAATTCAATCCTGACGTCGCGCTCCAGCGCAGAGTTTGTTATACCGAGTTACTACTAAGCAGTCACACAGCACACGCGTACGTCTGTCGCGGCACTAGGCGTTCTTGTCACCAGGCGTTTTATTTTATTAAAGATTTGCATACTAACGTCGTTATTTGGGAAAAATTACGCACGCACGTAAGAATACGCGTGTACGCGTACGCGTTCTGTGTGACCGCTTACTAGTAACTCAGTACATTACAACTCAGTGGCATCAGGATTTACTTCTAGTGCTAACGCCCTAGCGCGGCTTACGTAGTAACTATTTATTAATCTGTGGCGTGGCGCTAGAATACGCGTTCTGTGTGGCCAAGCCCTTAAATAATACAAATCTTGCACAACGCAATGTTTATAGCGGAAACTTTTTTTATTGTTGATTAATTAAATGAAATTTTAATGTCTCAATAAAATTAATTTATGTGACAGTGTACATAAAAATTATCTAAAAATCAATCATGCAGATATACATTATAGATTATTTTTATTGAAATCATCAATGGATTAAGATTGGATGTTTAATGTTACTTTAAGACATCTACCTATTTAAGGGTTCGTAAACAAAACTGCGATGCGACGTCGCATCTTAAAAATCTGCGAGCTCCCTCGACGCATCGCAAGAACTTGCGAATTAATTCGCATGGCACATTCCTGCGTTGTTTCGTCACATTTGTTGACGCCATTTTTAGTTCGTTCTGAGACAGCGTGTGGGGAAGACGTACAAACCTGTATTTGTTGGGTGGGAAGACGTATACTTTAATGTAAAAAAATGACAAAGTACGTCGTTGACTTTTTATATATTACTGATTGAGGAGCGCCCGGTTCTTTGGGAAACTAAATATAAAATAAATGATATATGATAAATGGATGAACCCAAAATTTTCTTTGTTACTCTTTCCTGTATCTCTTAAGCAATAACAAAAGTGCACACTTCTTTTTACGATCCATGTCACGACCTAATTTTCAAAATACGTTTCGTACGGTTGACGGTTGTCGAAAGAATGGTCACCCTGGGGGACGCTATGCCGCACGATATCGCATCGCAGCAATTCGTGTCGCAATTTTCTGCTTTGCGAATTCGCATCGCGTCGCATCGCAGTTTTGTGTACGAGCCCTAAAGGAGGTAAAGCAAAGTAGTAAATTAGACAAAATAAAAGTAGGTTTTTATAGGTTAGTACCTATAAATTGTTAGCTCGTTTAATAATTATATTTATTTAATAATTAATTGATTATTTATAATCAAAAGACATTATATGTTGTAAACTGCTATAATTTAAAGGTATAATTACTTTGTGCATCAAAATTACCAATAGGTTGACTCCAAATTCACTTTTCTGGAATCAAATTACTATATGAGTTTAAAAGTCTCTTTATTTACAAACTTTTAGCTGTAAGCTTTAACTTTTATAGAAGCCATTTGAGCTCCTGTAGATAATCGTTTTCAACTGCATACATAATATCCATCACTGACCGTATGTAAAACCTATCGCAAAAGACTTTATCAAACTGTTAATTTCACGGAACAACTTTGATTAATCGTGAATATTTATCATTGCTTCATGCAAAGTTATCACATAAGTGACTCGGCGCCCTAGCTGACGTAGCCATAACACACCCCTTTTAACCCAAATGACGTTCGGGGCGCCGAGGTCACGACGAAGTATAAATCTCGCAAAAACGGGAAACATGTAACATGATTCTTGTCTCTACTTTTATAAAGCTGTTTGTTTGTTTGTATGGGCATTGGGTATCTCGTTTTGAAGCACTTTGATACTGTCATCTGTCGTGAATAAATTCATGTTATGTATGTCGACCAGACTTGTCCTCGCTTCTGGTGGCCAATGCTGGCGGCTGCTTCGCCCAAAGACTGAGCCTTGCAGTGCAGCAAGGGAACGCCGCCAGCGTTTTGGGAACCATGCCTCACACGGCTATTTTAGATGGTTTGTTTTATTTATAATGATTATTGTTTTTATTCCCCCTTTTTTAAATATGTACATAAATATAGTATTAATATATATATATTGTAAATATGTCTTTTTATGAATAATGTAATGAAGATTTATAAGACTTTGTTGTAATTAATCAGAAATTAAGAAAACTTCAGATAAGATTAGATTCCTACCTAAGGTCGGCCATAGGTGCGCCGCTACCCCTAAGGCTAAGTTGCAATGCCTCGGAAAAGTATGTCGTCCTCACCACAAAATTGTCGTCCTTAAACCCTTATTATTATTAATTCTACCTAATAACAGCAGCGTTGAGCAACACTGCTGTTAAGAATACACTGTAGTAAAGAAAAAGAAAATAAATTATATTACTGAAAAGATTTATCTTTATCGTTTAACTATAATTAGAATCTACATTCTAAAAGTAAATCGTCATTTACAAGTCTGCTTAAAAAATAAATTCGCACGATGTTTGTCACTTAACAGCATTAATTACTATATGTATATATACCTTTATTATTATTAAAATAACATTACAATAACATTTTTTTCTGGACTTTATTATGTATAAGTGGAGTCTAGAAATGGCACCACGTTGGCCATGTTCAATTATTTTCTATGCCTTCACAAGATTAAGAGGAGATCCCTTCCCAGCAGTGGGCTATTTGGGTCAATTTTACTGTCTAGTTCAGTCTTCACAAAGCAGATTCAACTTTCTTTGGCTTTCGTTTGTGTTTATTCTTCTTATATAGTAGCTCTATAGACCAAAACATTATCACTATTCCATAACAAGACGTTATGATGTAGAATGCGGTGCCGTAACTGTTCGTCAGATCTCGTATAGCACCTGCGAAAGAGAAATATAAATAAGAAATATTAGTGTTATTGAAGAATTATATTAAGAAATATAAGGAACGTATCGTGTCGTATAGTTTTTATCGTATCAGTCGGTCCCAAGATCGATTCCCGGTTAGGCGGAAATATACCTAAGTAACAAGTCAAATAAAGAATATGACGTAATAAGCTAATGACGTAACAGCGTAAAAATAAAGACGTCTGTGCCGCGACGAAATAAGCAAATTAAAAACAGAATTTGGATTTTATTTAAGTATTATTCAAAGTATAGAAGACAAATATAATCATTATATTGAAATTTATTTAGTCGTTTAGGCCACAGCTCGTGTAAAAGAAATGGATGTAAATACTGGTATTAGTAGTAGTATTTACACCTATTTCTTTTACATAAAATATTTATTAAATACATTTGTACAATACATTTTTTAATCAATGATTTATTTTCGTGATTTAATTTCTTTTTCAGAAAACGGGTCATGAATTATCTTTATAGGTGTTCGTGAGATATTTTTTTCATGATTAAAAGTATCCTCTTCAAAACAAGGCAATAAAAACTTACATCCAAATTGAGAAAAATCAAAAAGCTATAACATTTTGTGATAATTAATTAATTTACGGACATGAAATCAATCGTTGCATAGATTATATCCAACGGATTAATTAATTTATATTTTTGGTTTAGGCTTGTCCAAGAAGTCTTTATATTAGATCATAGATAGATAAGAGTGAATTATTAAAGGAAATCTAGAAATAAAAATGTTTTAATATCCTATATTCTACTAAAGAGCATATATTTTCGTCTGATTTATCTTCTTGCGTGCACTAATGGATAACTTGAGTAAGCTCTCATTTTTATTGAGGCGGATTAATTTTAAGAATACTAATCATGCATTTATACTAATCCAATCTTTTTAAATACATAAAATAACCATTAGTAAAATTCTAGCATTGTACAAAAAATATTATGGTAATTTTATTTGCAACCTGTACCGTGTGATTTTATTTTTATACGTGTTTAAATTAATAAAAATCGTTTTCTACGCTCATAAAACCACACTACCTCCTTTATTATGAGTACAAAGAATACTTAAAAGGACTTAATAAACTTCCACGCAGTAGAGATAACTAAATTCTTAAAACCTGAAGCGGGATCGAATCTGGAACCCACTGAACCACAGAGATTCCGATCTGAACTTACCAATAACTGGACCAAGCGATAGGAACAAGACTCCATATATCATCATAAATATCCCAGTGGCTGTCGTGAACTTTTCTTTGTCGACAGCATCCGAAATGACTAGAGGGATGTACATAAGTATCACGCAGCGAGATGTCCCTATAATAGCTATGAACACTAACATCACTGTTGGGTTATCCGACCATAGCATACCTGGAAAATAAAATGCCAGATTGAATTATAAGTGTTCTATAAAGTATTAGTGTATGGACAAATATTGTTCATAACGAAAGTTTGTGTGCAATCTGTATAAATAACTAGAGTGTTTTATTCTGATTCTGACTAGAGTGATTTTTAATAATTCGAAGTAATAGATTATAAATATTTTATTATCGCTACCCATAGATATCAGTAATTTATTTTTTACCAAACAATGAAGTACCAACAATACAAATATGCATCATCGTTCATATGTTATCAACCCGAAATGGCATTCGAGTTCTACGATTCCTTTTTTAGAGATGGAGGGAAACGGTCATAAAGTATTACGTTGCTTGAGAGGCAACGGGTTATGTGGGTTTTTACTGCACCAAAACCTATGTGGCCTTCGTGGGCTTGACGGCGAGATTGAGTGTTTACAAGTTTATATGTGGTCGTAACATATCGTTGGAATTCCTGGGATCGCCAGTTGAGCAGTACGCGTTACCGGCGTCGAAACCGCCTTCAACCACTATTCGACTTTTTATAAGGTCTTATGATATGTATATGATGCAATCTTCTACGTGAGCTAGCTAAAAATGGCTTATCGTCACACACTTTTTGAATGTCAATCAATGTCGATTTTATTAATAGCATTTATGTACATTACAAAATAATTTAAATATTAAATATAATTGTTTGTTTGATTGAACATAATCAACAAAGTCAAACTATTTATATCTAATTAAATGAAACAGGTTAATTTAACTTATCAAATATTGAACTTACAATAAGTATATTATCTAAAATTTCGTACCGAGTCTCGATAAAAACGCGACAATGAGGCCAGCTACGTAAATTTCATGAGTCCCAAACTTGAGGAGGAAATTGTTGAAAAATATGAAAATCACTTTCGTTACTAAGTCCCCGAAGTTGTATAAGGATATTGCCCAGGCAACTTCACCCTGAAAATTAGAATTGTTTTATGCATCTTTTATATTGTGTAGCGACATACTTTTCAGAGACATTACAGTTTAGTTCTGAGGGTAGCAGCGCATATGTGGCCGACCACAGGTAGGAATCTAATCTTATCTGGGATTCATCACAGATGACTGATCCATAAGCGGTAGTAGCCAGTTATCAGCTGAACTGCATGCTCGTTTGCTATTCTTAAATTAAAAAATGCTCATAATTTTAGTTATATTTTATCAACATAATATGATGCTTTTATCAATAAATGCAAAAGTGTATTTATTAAATTATTTGTAATCAAGAAACTACACCTATTTAGAATACTCCAACCAAATGCTAGAATATATTTTATCTACTGTAAGCGTGATAGTACTTGCCTCGTTCCATTCCATAAAATATAAAGCTTGTGGAAGCATAAACAGAAATGTCACTTCCGAGAAACAGCTAACAGCCATGCCGATTGAAGCGTTGGACAAAAGAAAGGATTTCAAAAATGCCACATCGTAGAAGTCTTTGAAAATTTTCCTGTAATAAAAATAAATGTAAAAGCTTTATTTTATATTCAATACGTGATGAAATGTGTCGTGTAGATGTGTTTCTTTTCTACGTGTTTACGTGTGTGTGTTGTTTACGTGTTTGCTTGCAGTCTACCTAAGTAAGTGGACATTGCCGCCCATGGACATCTGTAATCAACCACCCTTCAAACCGTATTATACAGCAGGAGTAATTTTATGTAAAGTACGTATATGTAAACGTATAAAGACGTATATACGAGCGTTTTAGTTTGAGTCAAAGTGTATAATCTATTCCAATTTTGGTAGCATCTCCTGTCGCGCGTTTCAACAGCCGCACGCGCGTCCTACGCACGCACATGAAGATCACGAAGAAACTCCAAGTAGTTAATTCTTCGAGCGTGGTAGCAAAACGATAGCATATAACTGGCACGCGTTCGTTTGGGACGCGCGTGCCGACGTAAATGCGCGCGACAAGAGAAGTCTCATTATTGACATTTCTTTTTTTTAATACTTAACTGACTTACTTAAATTCAGATTCCTTTTTTGAATCACCCTTTAGATCCAGGTTCATTGGGTCTTTTGAATCTAAAGTCACAACAGGAGTGCTTTCTGGATCCGATATTGTTACTGCTGGTATATTTGATTTGTCTTTAGTACCATCCTTGTAAGACAAGAGTGACTTCATCTCTGAAATATTGTTTACATCCGTTATCAATCATTTTATTACTACATTTTTTATTACAAACATTTAACTTGCTTAATTAGTACGTGATGAGGGTCACTGAATTTTATACTAATTAAGTCGTCTAAGTTCAATATGGCGGACGTTGATCTGCGTGCCTATCTGTACCCATACCTATTATAATGACAATCTATATTATATATTTTTTATAACATTGAAGGAGTCAACAAGCATGCAGTCCACCTGATGGTAAGTAGCTACTGCCGCCTATGCACATCTGTAACCAGGTTTTTACCGGAAGTTAACAACAGATGCGTTGTCACCCCTGAGGACTTCGTTGCATCCCCCTTCAAAGCGTAACATAGTAGCGTTAACACTATTGATATTTATTTATTTATTTTGATTTATTTATTTTATTGTGTAAGGCATTTAGTACAATAGGTCAATAACGATACATAAAGTCCAATTAAATGCTACCTTTACAGGTGTTACACATGTCTAAACTTAGTTAAAATCTTAGAATTAACAATAAAAGTATTAAAGGATTGATATTAACATTAAGACGGATGCAATCATGTCAAATTTAACAATCAATAATATTAATAATCAAGTCATTATATAATAATGATACGAAAATTATGTCAATTTTTATCATCAAAGTACACTTTAATCGTATAGAAGCAATTTTTTAACTAGCCAATTTTTGACAAAATTCCTGAATTTTATATACTTGTGGCCTTTAAAGTCCTCCGGAATTTTATTATAAATGTTGATAGCGATATTAAAACTAATTTTGGCAGCCACTGATAGTTTTGTCATGGGCCGATATAATCTATGGATGTTCAGCTGTTGGTGATGGTGTTATCGCACTGAAGTGGGTGTAACGGTGCCTCCGTTCTCGAACCACAAAGAGTTCTTCTACCTTCTCTTATATGTATGTAAAGAAAAATATACCGGTCTCCTTATCTTCAGATACCTCAATTTTCTTCATATGCCACTCCACAGGCTGCATTAGAGCTATTGCTACAAAAACGTGCATGTATATCGCTGATATAAGTATCAAATTTCCTCGGTAGCCATACTCCTCTGTGAACCACTTCACAAACTGAGATGAAAATAATGTAACGATTCCTGAAATTATCATAAAAATATAAAAAGTGTGTATTTTTTGTAAGTAGCGAATGAGCCTGTATACAGTCCTCCTGTACCCATACCATGAGTTTTACGTTTTGACAAATGACTGTAGTAGTAGGGATTCACCGGTTCTGGGGCACCGATTTTCCCCCCTCCCCTCTCTATTCACCGGTTGTGGGGCACCGACTTTTCCCCCTCGCTTCCCCGTCCCCCCGCTGCCCTGTTTGCCACGATCGAGGGGCGAGCCCGGCTAAAAAAAAAAAAAAAAAAAAAAAAAAAAAAAAAAAAGTTTGGTGTCAAAATGGGGGTTTCCGACCACGCCCGATCGATTGCACGCATTTATTTTACGCTATCTCCTTTGCTTACGAAGTTAGCTTTTATGAATAACGACCTCTAATTCATTATCTAATCACCTCCTTATCTCATTAAGCTCGCTATGTCCATATAACAATACGGACCTTACTTTTCTAATCACCACTCGCTGTCCTCACAACATAATAGGGTCATTATCACTGTGTCGTTAATGATGGGGGTATGCGCATGGTAATGCAATAAAAAAAAACTTCGTATTGACATTGTTTATTATTTCCAAAACAACCTTTTGAACAATTGCGATACTACAATATCGTTTATCAATTTATCCTCACAAAACAGGCTTAAAAAATCTCTGAGTGTATTTCCATAATACATGTAATGCAAGTATGTAAGACTATATTCTCCACAAACTGAAGACCAATCAAGTTGTATTCTATATCTATTAAAATCCCAATGCTTTGCGTTCCTTCTGAAAAAGGCTTTGTGATGGCCTGTTGGTGGTCGGCCATATGAATCAAAATACCCACCGATGCCATTTCTGTCTATGTACATGCCTACCCAGTGAGAGCCTGGTTCACTGTCAGGGTCCAAATTACTTATCAAGTACATTGGAGTCTTAACGTATAGCGGTTATCGGTTTGCTGCATAGACATTGTTTTTCAAGCTACAATGAATTTTACTTAAATGCTTCTGAATCTCGATTCAAATTTCTATGATGACTTCCTTTTGTAAAAATGTCAACGATGCGGCCATCCGATTCTCTCATAAGATCATCGATGATAACAAGCTGGGGACCTTTCCCATCAAACATACTAAGATCTGGCATACCTTGATGGTAATTAACAAGTTTCAAGTTGTATAAAGGTTGCATTTCATCAAAACACCATGTAACTTGATCGAAACTTGTACTACAAATATCTTTTACATATTTCAAGAAGTTTGTAACGAATTGTGACTTTCCACATCCACTTGGACCAGCAACTATTGCAGTAAAGGGATGAATGAAATGAAACATTTTTAAAACAAGTTGACTGCACAACGTTTTATTTAACAATGAAGATAATTTAATGAACAATATACATTTATAATAATCAAGTATAATTTGTCTTAAAACTAGAACACATACATTAAATGGTTTACAGGAACAAACATTGAAATACATTACCAATCTAACAATTATAAACTAGACATACACATTTATAAACACAATTAAGATAATATATAGTTCAAAGAATTACATTAAACATATTTGCAAGTAAACCAATATTTCACCGTTGTTATCTAAGTTTGTAATGACCCCAAGCTAATGTGTCAATACCATTAGGCAAAATATGCCTCTTAGTGTCGCTGTATGATAAACATTTTTTATTTATTTTTTGTGTATAAATTTTATGTTTGATTGATTTAAATCTTAACATTGCTCCGAATTGAATATTTTTCTCGAAAAGACATGCCTTATAGTTATGCATTTGCATATTTTTTGTAACACTTTTATTAACGCCTTTAGCCTTTGCAACAAATTTGTTTTCAACATCTATTGCATACATTTTAGATCTTAGACCCACAAATTCTCTAAATATTTTTCCATTATTTTCGTCTTTGAAAAAACCTATTTTCTTTTTGTTAACTTGTGGATATCCATAAATATTGTCAGATGGATAATCAGAAGAATCGAAATGCATCTTAAGGTCAGGTTTTATATCTTCATAAAAGTTGTTTGTAAATATTTGGTAAATTAAACTGTCTGTATCCGTATACAATAATTTATTTTTGTTTTGAAACTTAGGAATCATGTAGTTGTAATGGAATTCATACATAAGGGTCTTTGAAATATCTAAAATGCAAAATCCTAAATATATTGGTTTATTATAATTAAGTTTACACTTTAGCATTTGTACTGCCACTAGGTCTGATGTGAATATACTTGTTTGTAATGACCCCAAGCTAATGTGTCAATACCATTAGGCAAAATATGCCTCTTAGTTGGTTTAACTCGAATGAAAGACTTCAAATAGGTATAATATATTACATTTATTAGGCTTTTACTTACATCTAAGTATATAAATTTATCTTAACTACTGTAGTCGACGGTTACATTTCGGTTCTTATCAATTTCAATAACGTTATCAAACTCTGCATACACTATACAGTTAATAGTTTCGGTTAGATTCTGATAAGGTTCTTATCAATTTCAATAACGTTATCAAACTCTGCATACACTATACAGTTAATAGTTTCGGTTAGATTC
This sequence comes from Epargyreus clarus clarus, assembly GCA_014595695.2. Taxonomy (NCBI): domain Eukaryota; kingdom Metazoa; phylum Arthropoda; class Insecta; order Lepidoptera; family Hesperiidae; genus Epargyreus; species Epargyreus clarus. The sequence continues at coordinate 947,819 of JACTTY020000030.1, read as the reverse complement.
TGATAAGGTACTTATCATAATGAAAGGAAACTTGTTTGTTGGCCCATTAGCATTGGAACTTTGACCGATGATAAGGTAATAGGATGTAGTTATCTCGGGTGGTTACAATAACCAAATATATTTAGACGCTGATAAGTGAGTGCTTATAAGCAGGAAGGGAGGAGTATGCTCTCATAGTTCGTTTGGTGAAGTAACAGTGAACAGTTTGGTTTGTGAAGTGTAGTGCATCCAAGTGTCAACAATGGAGGTAAGTAAGTCTTGATAATATTGAATTGATTTGTGTCACTTTCCAATATCATTTCATTTGACACTAACTTTGCCTTTGTGTTGTTTTAGAATATATATGAAGCAAATACATTTAAACAATATTATTGCACGCTATCTGACGAGGAAGACATATCTCAAGAAACAAAGAAATCAAAAATTTTAAAAAGAAATAATTCGAATGATAACTTGGACTCAATATTCGAATTGCCAAAGACAAAAATTAGAAAACTTTCATCAACCGTATCTAGAGCTCAACGAGATGGTGGAACAGTGTATATAACTACTAACAGAGATGATGAAGCACATTCGTCACATTTAATAAAAATAGATATTTATGATTTAAATAAATTATCCAACGTGTCACAGTCTCAACATTGGAAACATGCATCCCTAAGAATCAAATATTACACAGACGAAAACAGTTCAACATATAAAGAAATGAATAATGTTATATACAAAATGTGCACAGATATTTCGAAAACAGAGAGTAGTAAGAAATACTCATTTAACAATAAATAATTAGTTAATGACCTAATCATACTTTTAAAATATTTATTTATGGTATAATAACTATTAAGTGAGGGTTGATTGTCATGCTAATTATTTTGTTTTGATGTATAATTACTTGCTAAGTATATAAGAAGAAAGTGTCATTTTCATATCATTACCAGTTGGTTTACAACTTCATACACGTATAAACGACCTCCTCTGTAACCCTGTTCTACACATCATAATGGATAGTTTCCAAAAAATTTATACAACTGTTTTCGTCGATGAAAGTCAAATTGAAGAAGAACTTGCAAAAGTTTGTGAAGAAATAGAAATTAACAATGAACTCATCGATATATGCAGACAAGTCGAAAGTGCAATCATAAATCAAAGTAGTCAACACGATAAAGAATCGCTTCAGACTTCCTGCTTGCTTGAAAATCCTACTAAGTATGTATATTTTTTTTTCTACATGCATTTCTTTCTATATTACATTATTTAAATCTTGAACTATAAATATAAATACATTTTTTTTTCATAGTCAACACCAACAAGTCGGAGGTGCAATGAAGAGAAGCAGCTATGACATCGACAGTCCGAAGGCCAAGAGGATAAAAGTTAATGAAGGTGCTTCAACGTCATCTGATATCAACCTCACAGACAATGGAAAGGTTATGTGTGATGTTTGTCAACGACTTGTAAGTAAAAGATATTTTGCCAACCACATAAAAAGTAACATTCACAAAAATAATATTTTTAAATCTCATAGTACTCAAGCTAATGTTTCAGTAATCGAATCAGCTTTCGGTCAGCGAATAATTTCATACAGAATCAAAAGTAAATTAAATGAATCAGTAGATACACTTAAAACGCCCGAATTATTTTTTAATTCAATAAAAGATAATATTTGTTCATTGATCGAAGAGTCCATTAAAATGCACATTTTGTTTAAGATCAATTTTATACTACATGCAAATTTTACACAGCAAACCAAAGATCTTACAAACACATTCGATTTTCAAACATGTAATTATACTGTTTCTCAAGGTGATGACTTAAATATTTTTTTTTTATCATTAATTGAGACGTTATCAAATAAAATCAGTTCATTCGAGAAAAAAGATAGCGGTTGGAGTTTAACGCAAATCAAACATTTAGAAATGAATATAAATAAATTCAACCCACTACGTGGCACTTCGTATATAGACCTACCTCATGACATTAAAGTAAGAAAAGCCGTTATTAATGTGCAAAACGCTGACAATATGTGTTTTAAATGGGCATTGCTTTCCGCCTTATATCCTACTACTAGTAAAAGTAATAGAGTTTCATCGTACAGCATGCATTCAAACAAACTAAACTTCAATGGCATCTCCTTTCCAGTAAAGCTTTCGGATGTACCAAAAATTGAAAAATTGAATAATATAAGTATTAACATATTTGGATTAGAATATAATCGGGAGAAAAAAAATCATGATGTAATTGGACCATTAATAATGACTAAATTTCGTAAAAGTGTACATATTAATTTGTTATACCTTAAGAAAGGTTTAAACGCTCATTTTTGTTATATCAAAAATATGTCGCGATTGGTGAGTAAACAAATTTCTAACCAAGAGCATGCAATTTTCTTATGTGATGGATGTTTATTACATTTTCCAACTCAACAGCGATTAGATGATCATCAGGAAAATGATTGCGCTCATATTAAAACCAATATACCAGATGGTACTAAAACATTGAAAGACTGGTTCGGAAAACCAGCGGCAAACAATAAAATAAAATTTGAGAATTTTAACAACAAACTAAAATTACCCTTTGTTATATATGCTGACTTTGAAGCATTTTTAAAACCAATAAATGTATGTTCTAATGATCCGTCTAGGTCTTACACAGAAAATATTCAAAAGCATGATGTGTATAGTTTCGGTTATTATATAAAATGTTCGTATGATGATACTTTATCAAAATTCGAAACATATAGTGGGCCAGATTGCGCAACAGAGTTTATGAAACGTTTATATGAAGATTTAAAATTAATATGTACAAAAAATATTTTTCAAATGAGGCCTAAGCCTTTATCTAGTGATGATGAAAATAATTTATTATCGGAATCTAAAATTTGTCATGTATGTGAAACGAATTTGAACGAAGATAAACATTTCGATTTTGACTTTCATACTGGCACTATTAGAGGTGTAGTTCATGAAATCTGTTTAAAAAAATTTAAGACTCCGCGTTATATTCCAGTATTCCTACATAATCTGAGCCATTATGATGCACATTTTATTGTTCATGCCCTAAATTTTGTCGATGGAGAAGTAAAAATAATTCCGCAAAATAAAGAGAGGTACATTTCTTTTTCAAAAACATTAACAGTAAATAATAATCAGATAAGTCTAAGATTTGTAGATTCATATAAATTTTTATCTTGCAGTCTAGATCAATTAGCTAAAAATCTTAGTGATGAACAATTTCATGATTTAAAAAGAAACTTCCCTTGCAATGACGACTTTACCAAATTAAGGAGAAAAGGAATTTATCCCTACGAATTCATGACTTCTTATGATTCATTAAAACTCAAGTCACTTCCAACTCAAAGTGAGTTCTATAGCTCGTTAACAGATTCAAATGTCTCCGATGATGATTATAATCGTGCAAATGAAATTTGGAAACATTTTCGTTGTCAAAATATGTTAGATTACTCAAACTTATATCTTAAAACTGATGTATTGCTCTTGACTGACGTTTTTGAAAACTTCAGAGAGCTTTGTATTAAGACTTATGGGTTAGATCCCGCTCACTACTACACTGCTCCAGGGTTAAGTTGGGATGCAATGTTGAAGTATACAAAAATTGAATTAGATCTATTGATGGATTACGAACAAATAGCATTTTTTAAGGCCGGTATCAGAGGTGGTGTATCTCAATGCAGCAATCGTTATGCAAAAGCAAACAATCAATTCATGGAAGATTACGATAAAAATGAACCTCAATCATATTTAATATACTTGGATGCTAATAATTTGTATGGTTGGGCTATGTCTCAATATCTACCCACTGGAGACTTTGAATGGGTAAACCCTGAAACAAACTTTAATGTATCCGATACATCAAATATTGGTTACGTTTTGGAAGTTGATTTAAAATATCCTGATGATCTCCACGACTTGCATTCTGACTTACCACTATGTCCTGAAAATATATGCATTGGTAATTCAAAAGATATAAAATTAATTTCAAATCTAAACGATAAAATTAAATATAAAATACATTACAAAAACCTTAAACAATGTCTTAGTATGGGAATGAAGGTAACTAAAATACACAGGATACTAAAGTTTAAACAAAGTCCTTGGTTAGAGAAATATATAGATTTAAACACAAACATGCGGACATTAGCAAAGTCTGTTTTTGAAAAAGATTTCTATAAATTAATGAATAATTCAGTATTTGGAAAAACTATGGAGAATATAGAAAAAAGAGTAAATGTTAAGTTGTTAACACATTGGGAAAATAGAGGTAAAATTTTAGGTGTCAACGACTACATTGCAAGGCCAGATTTTAAAAATTTAAGTATATTCACATCAGACCTAGTGGCAGTACAAATGCTAAAGTGTAAACTTAATTATAATAAACCAATATATTTAGGATTTTGCATTTTAGATATTTCAAAGACCCTTATGTATGAATTCCATTACAACTACATGATTCCTAAGTTTCAAAACAAAAATAAATTATTGTATACGGATACAGACAGTTTAATTTACCAAATATTTACAAACAACTTTTATGAAGATATAAAACCTGACCTTAAGATGCATTTCGATTCTTCTGATTATCCATCTGACAATATTTATGGATATCCACAAGTTAACAAAAAGAAAATAGGTTTTTTCAAAGACGAAAATAATGGAAAAATATTTAGAGAATTTGTGGGTCTAAGATCTATAATGTATGCAATAGATGTTGAAAACAAATTTGTTGCAAAGGCTAAAGGCGTTAATAAAAGTGTTACAAAAAATATGCAAATGCATAACTATAAGGCATGTCTTTTCGAGAAAAATATTCAATTCGGAGCAATGTTAAGATTTAAATCAATCAAACATAAAATTTATACACAAAAAATAAATAAAAAATGTTTATCATACAGCGACACTAAGAGGCATATTTTGCCTAATGGTATTGACACATTAGCTTGGGGTCATTACAAACTTAGATAACAACGGTGAAATATTGGTTTACTTGCAAATATGTTTAATGTAATTCTTTGAACTATATATTATCTTAATTGTGTTTATAAATGTGTATGTCTAGTTTATAATTGTTAGATTGGTAATGTATTTCAATGTTTGTTCCTGTAAACCATTTAATGTATGTGTTCTAGTTTTAAGACAAATTATACTTGATTATTATAAATGTATATTGTTCATTAAATTATCTTCATTGTTAAATAAAACGTTGTGCAGTCAACTTGTTTTAAAAATGTTTCATTTCATTCATCCCTTTACTGCAATAGTTGCTGGTCCAAGTGGATGTGGAAAGTCACAATTCGTTACAAACTTCTTGAAATATGTAAAAGATATTTGTAGTACAAGTTTCGATCAAGTTACATGGTGTTTTGATGAAATGCAACCTTTATACAACTTGAAACTTGTTAATTACCATCAAGGTATGCCAGATCTTAGTATGTTTGATGGGAAAGGTCCCCAGCTTGTTATCATCGATGATCTTATGAGAGAATCGGATGGCCGCATCGTTGACATTTTTACAAAAGGAAGTCATCATAGAAATTTGAATCGAGATTCAGAAGCATTTAAGTAAAATTCATTGTAGCTTGAAAAACAATGTCTATGCAGCAAACCGATAACCGCTATACGTTAAGACTCCAATGTACTTGATAAGTAATTTGGACCCTGACAGTGAACCAGGCTCTCACTGGGTAGGCATGTACATAGACAGAAATGGCATCGGTGGGTATTTTGATTCATATGGCCGACCACCAACAGGCCATCACAAAGCCTTTTTCAGAAGGAACGCAAAGCATTGGGATTTTAATAGATATAGAATACAACTTGATTGGTCTTCAGTTTGTGGAGAATATAGTCTTACATACTTGCATTACATGTATTATGGAAATACACTCAGAGATTTTTTAAGCCTGTTTTGTGAGGATAAATTGATAAACGATATTGTAGTATCGCAATTGTTCAAAAGGTTGTTTTGGAAATAATAAACAATGTCAATACGAAGTTTTTTTTTATTGCATTACCATGCGCATACCCCCATCATTAACGACACAGTGATAATGACCCTATTATGTTGTGAGGACAGCGAGTGGTGATTAGAAAAGTAAGGTCCGTATTGTTATATGGACATAGCGAGCTTAATGAGATAAGGAGGTGATTAGATAATGAATTAGAGGTCGTTATTCATAAAAGCTAACTTCGTAAGCAAAGGAGATAGCGTAAAATAAATGCGTGCAATCGATCGGGCGTGGTCGGAAACCCCCATTTTGACACCAAACTTTTTTTTTTTTTTTTTTTTTTTTTTTTTTTTTTTTTTTTTAGCCGGGCTCGCCCCTCGATCGTGGCAAACAGGGCAGCGGGGGGACGGGGAAGCGAGGGGGAAAAGTCGGTGCCCCACAACCGGTGAATAGAGAGGGGAGGGGGGAAAATCGGTGCCCCAGAACCGGTGAATCCCTACTACTGACTGTTCTGGTATTTGTTTACGTATTTGCCCATACAATTTCCAATCAGCGCCGTTAGCGGATTGTATAAGAACTGTAGTGTCAGTAACGTAACATTAAATGTCTAAATTGACAAAATGGCGCTTCATGATTTGTCTCCCTTTTTGCGAACATGGGAGGTAGACAAGAAGACGTGAGCACTTACTTATTGTTACGTTTACTCAGTCTACTCAAGCAAACGGAACAGAATAATGGAATGAGTAAACGTAACGTAAAATTGTGGGATGTTTTGAAAACTCATGGTAAGGATAATGTAATCAACTAAATAGAGACGATGGAATACTCCCTGAGGTTGGCCACAGGTGCGATGTTAACTTTTTGAACTTATTATATGTCATTTTATTCACATATTTGATGGCTATATGGTAACTTTATATGTTAGATAGCTTAAGAGGAATATGTTTATAGTAAGATTTATTTAATATAATTAAAAGTAATCTTGTAACTAATTGTTATGCTTACCTGTGACGGTTTGTGTCACTGTTACAGAGAGCATGCGTTTTTTAACAAAATATACGTTTAAAATTGAAAACGATATGTTGAATAATATTCCGTTCCCGAGGCTCTGAAAACAGACAATAAAGTATTGTGATGATATCATGGCAACAACCGAAAGAGCGCTGTCATTAATAAACAATCTATCCATTGTGCGCCTACCAAAGATTGAAATTTCACAAGATTAAATTTTCTAGGAGGCAGGATTTGTCAAATTAGACCTTTCATATTATTTTTAATGATTAGTTTTTACCCTATTGCGTAAGAATGTTTTTCGAGGCGGATATATGCGGATTTATACAATTTAGTTTAAATACAATGTATATTAATATACATAATTATTAAAATAAAAAAAATAATTAATATTGCATAATATTATGGTGACATACGTAGCTTATATTTTGGTAAGCACATAATCTTATATATAAAATTCTCGTGTCACAATGTTAGTTACCGTACTCCTCCGAAACGGCTTTACCGATTTTCATCAAATTTTATATGCATATTCTGTAGCTCTGAGAATCGGCTACTATCTATTTTTCATACCCCTACGTGATAAGGGTTGTTCACCCTTAACGCGTTTTTATATGGCAACAGAACGTTTGCCGGGTCAGCTAGTACTACATATAATAAATTATAATTATGTAAGTGTTTATAGTTGTAACTGCAAGTACACAACAAAATTACTATACCTGGAATATTCCAAACGAAATAAAGAATAGCACCCTGGAATTAACGAATGCTATCATAAACGAGCCCAAATTGAACACGATTGCAGCAAGCAAACCTAGTTGACGCATCGACATACAATTCAGTAGAGGTCCAGTTACAAACCCTGGAAATAAATACAACGATAAACATAGTTATGATAAAACTGGATTGCCTCAAAAATATACCTTATACAACTTCCACAATCATATAATAATTTGTTAAAAGGTTAAAATCAGTCAAGCCGATTGGGCTATTCAGTATTCGGTAATAGATGGTGTATTTAACGTATCATTCAAAATAAATGTTATGGCCATCTCTTATCAAACATGTGTAAAAATGTATAAACATTTATCTCGCTACTAACTACATTCTGCGCGTCAAATCTGCGCGCGTAGTTTTTGTTTTATTTCGAAAAGTGAAACCTCTAACCCACCAGTAAGTGGTCAATGCCACCCATGGACATTGGACAGTAACCAGCTCCATATAGATCAATTATTCTACCTGATCACACATGCGCCGCTACTCATGAGGATTAACATGATCGCCTCATATGTAAATCAGCACACATCAACACACATCCGACGAAACGCAAAAAGGTGGAGGTACCGCCTTGATCTGGTTCGATCAGGTTACAGGTTCTATATCATGAAAGTATTAATAATATGCTATCACATATTTTTACCTGCAAGCGAAACGCTCATAGAACTAACACCGTTTAACACTGTGATGCTGGTGGAACCCATTCCCAGTAGGATATATAACTCGTTGTACATCATACCGATACATGTTACGAACGATGCGATTGCTACCTGTAAATGAAAAGCAATTTATAACTACTAAACATAGATTAGTAAAGATACTTCGCCGCCTTGAAATTGAATGAAGCCACAAATGGCTTATTTTAGTAAGTTCTTTTTTGAATCCTTGACAAATAAAAACATTTTTAGAGAAAATTTACGAATAAATAACTAATTTACGTAATAATTACGTAATTTACGTAATAAATAAATAATTATTTCAAATATTTTAGGGACATTTTAGCACGGAGACGTGGCTAAACTTTTTTACGCAACTATTTCAATTCTCAAAACTGGGTACATTTTCTTGTTAGGCGTGAGTAATCTTTACTAATCTAATCTACTAAATTGGAAAGTGGTACAAATCTTAATACATAAACTGCAATTTGCATAATGGCTTTATGTATTTTTCCCGGGTAACTTAGGTAGAAGTACCAATAGGACGTAGAGTAGTGTAGGTAATAGTAGTATTGTAAAGTCAAAAAATCTTACTAAGTATAAGGGTCAAGCTCTAACTAATAACATTAATAAGCTTTTTTTGCTACGGAAGCAACTAGTAAAATTATTTTCACAGTCCAATTAATACAATTAAGTTAATATATTTCACTTCATACCCCTGCTCCAATACGCTACATAATATTATAAAGTCACAGATTGTCACTTGTACGGCAAATCAGCTAAAATTATAAGTTGCCGGCAATAATTATTCTGATAGAACACATTGAAAACCAAATCTATCTCAATCTAGTATAAACGGTATCAAATCCGCACCAGATCTTTCAAGAGTTACCAAATTCTCCTGTATCGAAATAACGCTAACATATACTCGTACATACCGTGTTTATAATAACTGCAATCCATATCACATATCCCCATCCTCCATCCGGTGGTACCAACTCGTATCTCTTCGTCATTTTCATGACATTTATTTTGTGTTACTTTGACAAGTATACCGGTTTGAATGAACCGACAATACCGTTATTAATTTCATACAATCTGCCAGTTATCTCATGTCAACATTGGGCTGTATACGATTTGCTCGCGTAATCAGAAGTATAATAAAGTGTTAAGCCTCTGTAAAGCATGCAAAATGCACATATACAGGGTGTTTTTCATTATGTATATTTTTATCGATAATGGTTATTAGTGATCAGCTTTTATAACTTATGTTCTTCAATCAAATTCCTTACAGATGTACCCGAACAAGTGTGACTTCTTACCATCAGCTGGATTACAAGTTCGTTAGTTTCAATGTTATTAAAAATATTTTATTTTCTATACAACTTTTCTTGTAACTCAACTGGTTCTGGCAGGGGTGAACTTTCAGTATTTTGGTTTGGTGACAATGATAAAACAGACTTGTATTTGCTAGATTTTTATAAAAAGTAAAAATATTTGATATTGACACTGTAGATATAATAGGGTAATGCCTTATTACTATTGACAGTCATATATATTTCTTACTCTGAGTCGTAAAAAAAAATTCACCAGTAATTTATTTGCTTAAGGAGATAGTAAGATATAAGATAAAGTAACCGTTAGTTGATATATTTTTATTTATTTTACAGCTAATCTCAAACCTTGAGTCTGTTTGATTAATCATCCCCGGCATTTACTTTATTGTTCATTAAATTTACATAAAACTTAATTATCTTTCGGATAAGACGATTGTTACACAAAAAAAATAAAGAAACAAAAAGTATTTAATATATAGTGTTTGTTTCTAGACTTCTCTATGACATTTATAAGTTACAAAATAGTATGTGATGTGGGTACTGGATCACCTAAATCTTTAACTTATTATTCATACATCAAATTATTATGAATTTAAAGTCGAAAACCTTTACATTTTTGATCGGCAATCGGCATATACATGTGTATCATGCGAGCCGTCTTAATTACGCTTTCAGATCATCCCATATTAATTATGAGAGGCCTGCATTCTATAGCAGATCAAAAAGGCGGATAGATTATTAAGTACCTATAGAATACTTGAAATACACAAATGCAAATTTATAGTAGGGCCACCACTTTTGAATCATCCTGTAGAATCGAAAACGTATACCATTTTTATATGTCTAGTCTTCAGCTGGTTAATACACGATTTTGTTTAGTTCTTTGAAAATTATAGTTAGATATTATCGCTGTAAAAATATTTTTTGCAGACAGATCAGTACAAAGATTTTTGTGTATATAATTTATTTCCTTATCTCTTTGAAATATAACAACACTTTAATTTAGAAAATATATGATACACACATATTATATATTTTATATCTCTATGTAAACTCTAAGAAAAGCACTATGAATGAGACAAAATGACAATCTTTTATGTATGATAAGACATTTTTTAAGAAAAAATTTTGGGGTAAGGACGATTTCGCTACTAACACGACTGATGCCATGCATCATGCATGCACCGTGCAGCATGCATGCATGCATGCACGTTGCAAAATCAAGGTGGTAGAACCCTTTGTGGTTCGACTCCGGTGGCATCACCGCCACATCTATTAATTTCTACCTAATAACAGCAGAGCAGCAGCAGGTTGTTTAGAAGGGTGTGGTAAGGGAGACATACTTTTCCGAGGCGTTCCAGCTTAGTCTTCAGGGGTAGCGGCGCATCTGTGCCCGGCCTCAGGTAGGAATATCTAATCCTATCTGGGGTTGACAACACATATCCATGGGCGGCAGTAGCCACTTACCATCAGGTGGACTGCATGCTGGTCTGCCACTCCGATATTATAAAAAAAAAAATGTTGGAAGCGGACTGTTACAATACAGTTTCAGACTAACTTTATGACATAGATGTCCGCAAACTAATTTCTGTAACTACTCGTATGTAACCTTATTTCTGTGCAGATTTTTACAAGATTTTCTTAATAGAAAGAGATAATAGAGAGAGTGTTTAGTTACAATGTTACATATCTTTCATTATATATACCTACAATGAAAGACTATGAAAGTCAGACGGACAAATCTATATAATTTCACTGTACACAGAACGCAGTAGGAACTTATAAGATACAGTAGGAAGGATTTATGATACTTACTCTTGATTATTGCTGTTAGTATGTATATTATAATTTCTTCTATGTTGTGGTATCATACGAGTATGTCTTATTATTTGAATAACGAATTTTTAAAAATAGATAAAACTTTACTGAGTTTCCTGTTATACTTTCCTGTTTTGTATGTAGCAATTAGGCATTTGCCACGGTAAATTAAGTGGTATGTACTGCACTTATTTACATACAACCAAAATGTGAAGATAGGTACATTGATTAAAACTACGTTGAAAAACTAATTCGATATTTGCATTTGTTGTATGGATTTTCATTACGTCATTTTTCGATAACGTTTGCTTGCATGAACTTCTTCTTTTACATTACAGTAGCAAACTAGTAGTCAGTATCGAATGGTAAAAGACGCCTGCAGATTACCTACTGTACCCATAGATTAGTAAAGATTACTCACTCCTAACAAGAAAATGTACCCAGTTTTGAGAATTGAAATAGTTGCGTAAAAAAGTTTTGCCACGTCTCCGTGCTAAAATGTCCCTAAAATATTTGAAATTATTATTATAAATTATTTAATTATCATGTAAATTACGCAGTATTAGTTATTTATTCGTAAATTTTCTCTAAAAATGGTTTTATTTGTCAAGAATTCAAAAAAAGAACTTACTATAATAAGCCATTTGCGGCTAAATTCAATTTCAAGGCGGCGAAGTATCTTTACTAATCTATGACTGTACCTGATTAACTCCAAATAATCAAATTCAATGTAATAGTCGTGTACGTAGTCTTCTATGCCTCGTTTTAATATTTAACTGTGCATGCGATTGTTGAATGTCTTGAAAACTATTCCTATTCTTATTTCAAATTTTCGAGACATTTAAAACATTTGAAGAAACTCGATATTTTGAATCTCCTGAATCCACCTCTGCCTTAATAATTATATAAAAATTAACATTACTATTATGACTATGCTTTGTTCAGAATATATACGTACCTAGTTTATACTTTGCCTATTCGGGTATAATATTCATGAAGCCCGCTCCTCCTCCAGAGCCCTTTTTGCTTGAATTATTAAAATCACTCTTCTAACCGGACTGCGTATTCTTTGCGGATTATTAGGGATTAATGCGGATTTATATTTCAGCCACCACTACCAAATTGCTATACATTTGCTAGAAATACATTTTGTTCATAATCTCTTTGTTCTGAGAAATCTATTACCTAAAATTTCGCAAACACACACTTCCATGAATATTTGTCTAAAAATATATTTTTTTGTTTCAGGTAATATCAATGGAGCCAATAATAATAATAGATAGATAGGTAATATTTGCATTATTTCTTTTGGTGTAATGGAAAATGTCTTGGTTAAGTAAAATAGGCACTTACTATTTTTTTTTTATCGTATAACCTAACGATTAGGCAGACGTGCTACCTGATGGAAAGTAGTCAACGCCGCCTATGGACATTTGCAACACCAGAGGAGTCGCCAATGCATCGCCGACTTTGAAGGAGAGCTCTTTTTGCACCTTTTTTGAAGAGCCCCATGTCATAGCGCTCCGGGAATACCTCAGGAGGAAGTTCATTCCACATCTTACACGTCCGCGGCAAGAACGTCCGTGCAAACCGAACCGTGGAGGACCGCCACGAGTCCAGTTGGTGTGGATGGAACTTCATCCTTCGGCGAGTGGAGGCACTTACTAGTAAATATATATCCAATAATAACCCAAATAATACGAAAGTTAATTTACGGTACTGATAATTACTTATGTTACGTGAATGAATTCCTCTTTTACGCATTTTTGAAACTTATTTTGGTCAAGGTAGATACGTAATTCAAGGGACAATATAATACTGAGGGGGTAAAGTAATTTATAAGGTATTATTATTGTTTTATTTTTATATTGTTATTTTCATCAAATTATTTTCTTTGTTGCTCGTAAATTCGTAAAATATGTTACACTTATTATCTCTTTTGAAATATTCTCTGCACTATATTTTATTTGCATAGGTATATTAAACATTTTTAATGGAAAATACCCTGATTATCTAGATATTTTACGTCAAAAATATATCTAATATGATAATTTTCAATGCAAACTAGGAGCTTATCTTAATATAATTCAAACCTATTAACTAAGAATGATTATTACATTCGTAAAGTATTAAGTATGTAATAAACTGGGAATCTCATAATATTTGATAATAATTTTAAAAAGCAGCAAACTAGTGTTTCACGAAAAAATATACATGCAGCACATCGTACCTTTTACGAAGTTGGAAAAAATAGTTAATTTCTCACGGTGCTTCTAATCTTCTCGTAGCCCCTTTAGGCTATCTTACAAATCCTAGCAATACTTCGATGCTATCGAAAGTGTGTAGATACGGGTCTCTCTCATAAGTAGAAACGGCCCATTCCATAGCCTCAATAAGAGTTAATGGTTTAGCCAATTAAATTTACGTAAAAAAAATAACAAAAAATACAACCGACTTCTATGTCACTACAAAGTAAAAAATAATTGAAATAAATGTTGGTTTAGTACATATTTCTGAAGTCGGCGCTCAATATATTTCGTTGGATAACGATGTAAACAGCGTGTCTAATATGAGCGCCGGGTCGTAGCGAGTAGCCGGGTCAGCTAGTCTATAAAATAATTCTTAATTCGTAATAATTAATTTATAATCACCTAGAATACTATACGAACAACTATATATTTATGATAATTATTAAATAATCATTTTTTTTTATCAAAAACGTACCTACGTATGTTTCTATAACATTACAATTCATAATTTATAGATTATAATTCATATCTCGTAATAATTCATTTATAAGCACCTAGAATCCCATACAAATATTTTTATGACAATATAGTTCTCAATAACCTAAACTTGACTTATTGGTATCGGCTCTGAATTTCCAATTAATTTGCAATGATTTTCCAAAAATCAGACACTGTTCATAAAAAAATCATATAAAAATCGAATGACCTTGGTTGGCATCTTTATATCACTATGTTTTGATGAAATTGCTGTATCATGATGCGAAAGCAAGTTAGAAAGCTTGACAAATATGCGGTAGTATCAACATTAAAGCAAATAGTCGTGCGTCACAGCCGCTATTATATTGCAGTTGACACGTAGCACTCCCTGTATTTGTATTTGGCTAACAAATAATACAATTAATTTGCCATTAAGACAGCGTTTCCCAACCTTTTTCAGTCCACGGACCCTTAGGAAATCAAGCACAGTTTTCACGGGCCCCTTAATAAAATAAACAGCAAAAAAAAAACAGATTATTACGGAGTATTTATTTTAGTTATTACAGATACAAAAAAAAAACAAACAAATACAGAAGATAATTATAACTGTTTATTATGAAAAATATGAAAAAAAAAATATTGTGAAGGTTGGTGTTGCTTTTTTGGTGTATTTGTATTTGTTTTTTGTATAAACAAGAGTAGAATGCCTTTTCACATAGGTATGTGGTTGAAAAAAGCAGTAAAGCGGGTTTTGCATTTAATGAGTGATTTATGTATGGTCCAAAGATGACACCGCGGACCCCCATACATATACTCGCGGACACCCAGGGGTCCGTGGACCACAGGTTGGGAAACGCGGCATTAAGACAATACATTGTATATATGTTACCGGCCAAACCCAACTTTAGGCCAAACTAGTTTTGCCTTAGCTAAACTAGTTCGTCCTACATATATGCAATCAGATGAGCCGATATGGAGCGGGTGGGTCCAACCCAATCCGTATACGTTCCGACCTTACCTTTATTCATGATCATATGGTTATGATGATTTACAATGATCAGTGTATTTTTTTCATATATTACCATTTACATACATTGTATTTTTACACCGCTATTTGAGGCCGTGGTACTGCCGCTGTCGATCTGTGAACGGTATTTTTAACGGGGTAAAGGTATTCTATACCATTTTAGAAGCTCCTGACAATGTGTAGATATACAAAATTTTTTGACAATCGGTTATGAGTTCAGGTGTGAAAATGTAGCAAACAAACAAATCAACAAACAAACAAACTTACTCGAAATTATAATGTTAGTTAAGATTCTATCACGATTGTCCTATGTATAAACCCTGTGTACATTCCTCTTCTACGTAGACACATAATTTGTTTTGTGTTATAGAAGTCAAACAGCGTCGTAAGTGTTAAATCATCAAATTAAACTCGTTGCCTTACGTGTAAAATAAACAAATTTCGAAAGGGAACAGTTTGAAGTACAACAATCCAGAATGTACACAACGAAATTGTTTACAACCCTGTCGGGATATAGGGTTGAGAAATAGTTAATAAAAGGTTTTAATATTATGTGACCCTAAATACAATGTACTTGTCATAATAATTATCTGAATATTATAATATTTTCGTATTTAATATTATAAATACATAAATTACGAAATTATAAACATATCGAATTTATAAAATTACGAAATTCATCAAAAAGCCTTTTTAAAAATTTAGTTACTTGTAGCACAAAGTTTTAGTTCATAAAGACTACATTAACACGATTTTGTTAAACATTTACAGCGTTATATTTCTCGCGAATTTAAACTGAAAGCTATTTTTATACCAAATTAACATTATTATTCAGCATTGTTCACAAATATTCAGAACATTACACATATTAATTTAATATTTATTCATCATTAAAACTTTTGTAGTTTAAACTGATGATCTATGAATAGTTTTGACACTATGGGTTACAATTAGTCCTATTATCCATCAACGGTAGGCAGCTTCGATCACTAATAAGAACGTAGGCAGTTATGAATAATTTTGACATCATGTGTTTACAAATAGTCAATCATATTATCCATCAAAAGGTAGGGATTATTGGTCTGAAATAATTTAAAATCTACATTAATTAAAGGTACAGACAATTGCAATATTATTTTCCTCTTTAAGTGAAAGCCCTGCGTTTTCCCTCATATAAGTTCTCATTACGCAGAAAGAATCTTGCTAAACAGATTATCGCGGACTTCTCAGCACTAACCTTCTGGCCTATATTCCGAAGATTATACGCCACGTAAAGTAACGAAATACTTATTTCATTACTTTACGTACCAGTACTATCGGAAATTTGTCGTGTCGTAAACATAACGGCGAATAAAACTCTCTTTTTGCAACCCCATTTCCGGCCCCGAAGAAATTGGAACCGGCAAGGGCGTAATAAATAAACGGCCATTTTATCTTCTTCATAACAATAAATTTCTTTAAAAAGCGAAGCCCAATTTTTTTATACATTACCTAAATTGCCGTGTGCGGAAAGTAGTAGCTCCATACTGCCTATTCCTATGGATGCCGTAGAAGATGGCTAAGGGATTCAATCCAGGGGATAAGCTACGTTGCTGCGATCATCAACACGCACACTCACAGTCAAATGATGAGAAAATTTAAAGATGAAGGTCTTTGTCCAGCAGTTACTATAAATAAAAACTAACTAATGAAATGAAATGAAATATATTTATTTTGTATAGACCAACGACGGCACTTACAAATTGTCAGTTACAATATTTTTCTTAAACTACTACTGGATCGGAACGCGACCTCTACGGAGAAGATCCGGTAAGAAACTCAGTGGGTTTGTCTTTTTTTTTAATAACAATTATTATCTTTTTTTTAATGCCATCCTTTTTACATATCCTTATCCTTACTCCTTACTAATATTATAAATCCGTAAGTAACTCTGTCTGTCTGGTTGTCTCTTCTTCACGCCCAAACCACTGAACCGATTTTAATGAAATTTTGTACAAAGATAGTCTGAGACCCGAGAAAGGACATAGGATAGTTTTTATCCCGGAAATCCCACGGGAACTAGGGATGGCGATCTAGGATCGATAAATCGGAGAATCGATCTTTTGGACCCAAAACATCCATTATTCTAATCGATATTAGTAACGATTGAATCGTAAACTATGCATTTGATCAAGTTAATTATGATGATCTTTAGCAAAGTTGAAGGTACGAATTTTCAGTTTTATGTATGTTAGTATGTTATATTATTTTCATTTAAACGCGGGCGAAGCCGCGGGCAAAAACTAGTAATTAATAAAGCATTAGTAATGAATCTTATTAATGCTAAAAAAATCAGGATAGATTCCCAAAATACCACATATTTTTCCACAATCATCAACGTTTACAAGGATACATCTTTGTCCAGTAATTTATCACACTTCCTTTACAATAGCAATATTCAGATAACATTTCATAACTCAATTCCCCTCATTTTCTCCAGAACCCATCGATGGATCCTAACCATATTTAAATGGGACCAACTTCCAGCTCGTCTCTATACAATAAAAAAAGATTTATTAAAATCGGTTCACTAACGGCGGAGTAATTCGTGTACATACATAAAAAAAAAGATACCGGCCGAATTGATAACCACCTCCTTATTGAAGTCGGTTAAAAATAAGTAATATATTTTCTAGTATCATCATCATGTATCATATATTATTCTGAAAATACAATTATTATCGATACGCGAGAGGTACTGAGCAGCAGCGCTCGTATTTAATAAGCCAATTACGTTATATAACATTTATGGCGAAAGATTAAAAAGAAAATAATTTAATACAAACTCTCAAGGAAAGAAAAACATTTGTCCTCTATGCGACTTCAGCTAAAACACGGTGTTTATTTTACGTAAACCGAGAGTATGTGTTAGAAAAAATAAGAAATGGCGATGTTAAGTAATAAAAAATACAAAAAGTAATTTTCGTTAAAAGTTTATCCACGCCGCCAAAGGTCGTTAGGCTGTGTTTACACGAGTGTTTAACAAAGGCTTTCGGGCACGCACCGTGCGCCGGATGCCATTATCTTTACACTTGACGCGATACGCGGTGGTGTAAAGAAAAATAAGAAATGTATTTACTGTATTTTTTTTTGTGGAATTTAGATAGCAAACAGCATTCCGTCTATCCAATGATAAATGGTTACTG
The DNA here is from genome assembly GCA_014595695.2 of Epargyreus clarus clarus. Lineage (NCBI taxonomy): Eukaryota > Metazoa > Arthropoda > Insecta > Lepidoptera > Hesperiidae > Epargyreus > Epargyreus clarus. Next base: position 929,320 of record JACTTY020000030.1, on the reverse strand, counting down.
CTGTTCGCAGAATTGTTCTAGATACTTGAAGGTGGTTAGAACTCTTTGTGGTTCAACTCCGGCGGCACCACCGCCACACCTGTTTCTGCCTCATAACAGCAGCGTTAAGCGCTGTTGTGTTCTGGTTTGAAGGGTGTGGTGAGGGATACATACTTTTCCGAGGCGTTCCAACTTAGTCCTAAGAAGTAGCGGCGCATCTGTGACCGACCTCAGAGAAGAATATCTAATCCTATCCGGGGTTGATTACGGATGTTCATGGGCGGCCGTAGGCACTTACAATCAGGTGGACTGCATGCTAGGCTGTTACTCCGACATTATAAAAAAAAAAAGATACCATTGGACTCTTGCTTTAAGATAACCACTACGCGTTGCGTACTAGGATGGACGGAAATACCGGGGTAGGCTTTTCATTGTGATATGTAATAAAAACACTTATAAGAAATATAAATTACTTAGGTAATCTTTTTATTACACCTCAAAACCTCGATTCAGTTCTTACGACATTCGCGTTTTCCGCCAAATTCAATTTTCATATTTCTTTTTTACTACCAATACGATCAGTAAATATATTTGGCCGAATTATCTTTGCAATGTAAAGTTTAATTTTTTTTTTTATAAAGTTTATGCGCGTGAGTAGATGGTCATCATTTATAATAGTATTTTCGGTTTTGTATCTCTATTTTTCATTTTTGTATAAGTAAGTCATAAATAAGTAATATCTCACCGCCTTGTAATTGAAGGAAGTCATTAAATGGCATAAACGGCCGACAATTCTGTCAGCCATTGAATGGCTGTCAACTCGGAACAATGCCGACATGCGCAGTTATGTATAGCAAAAACACGATAACAAAAAAAAAGTTCGGAGAAATATCGTTTCATTCGTAAATGATCTAAAAACAACATTTTTTAATATTTTTCAAACACGAAAATAGATGACAGTGACAATTTTAATCGTCAAAACTGTAATCTTTAATAGAGTAATATTTACTAATCCATGAAATAAGTATGCATATAAGTAGGTAATAGACACCGATGGTCATAATTTTTTAACAGTATTTTTTGTTTTATATCTTCATTTTTCATTTTTGTATAAAATATAGATTTTGTAAAAAAATCAGTAAACATATAAAGTGACACGTATAAAATTAACCTCACATGTGATGGACAGCTGAGTAAGGCTTTAATTACATTGAAGAATGATTTACAACATGCACATTCTGCATCAAGTGTCACGGTGATGAATAGATGTGTCATAGTGAGTAATGTCTTACTCTTGAAAGAAAATCTTCAGTCATATTAGAGAAGCAGCTTTTCTTCTAAAATTTAAGTCAATTTTGAGTGACTTAACCACATTGATTTAGTAACTGATGGATTTTGATATGGCCCAAAAAACTCAAATTGTGTAACAAAGTGTGGCATAAAAGACATTTAACTACATAGGGGCTGCAGATAGATACGGGGAGGAAGATAATCATCCACGATTTATTAACAATCGGTAATAAGTTTTTTGAAATAAATTATGTCTAACGTCAATAGATCTTTTTGAAGGTGGTAGAACCCTTTGTGGTTCGACTCCGGCTGTACTACCGCCACACCTATTTCTACATAATAACAGCAGTGTTAGGCGCTGCTGTGTTCCGTTTTGAAGGGTGTGGTAAGGGAGACATACTTTTCCGAGGCGTTCCAGCTTAGTCCTCAGGGGTAGCGGCGTATCTGTGTCCGACCTCAGGCTCCGGAATATCTAATCTTATCTGGTATCGATTACTGCTACTCCTAGATTATAATAAAAATATTTCGATTATCACTTTCTTAACTATAGATTAAAATTAAAACGTGATTCGATAATTGAGAAAAGGGTATTACCCTCTCGTTAAACACTGACAGTTTACAGAAGAGGGTTGTGCCTAAATAGGCAATAGGGCATGAGTGAAAACAAAGAGTTAATTAAAAATTTTACCGCTCACCGAAGTTAATTACGTACTAATTGAGTTGGCAAACTTAATTTTCTGCTTACAGTAGTTATATTTTGAACATCGATGATCGTGATTTTTGATATTCGAGCTGAATTATGTTATTAGGTTGAAAATAAATCATTTTTTATTGATCAGTGTCACTGCATTCTTTTTTTCTTTATGCAAAGGTAAAATTTAGTTTATTAACATCGTCAACCCATTATCCATTACTGCTGGGCACGGGTCTCCTCTCATAATGAGAAAGATTAGCCCATAGTCCACCGTGCTGGCCAAGTGCGTATTGGTAGACTTCACATACCTTTTAGATTTTTTTTTATAAAATTCTCTGAAACGGTAAGAAAGTTTCCTCACGAAGTTTTCCTTTACAGTTTAGCAAATGATAAATAATTTCTAATACGCACATAACTTTGAGATCTTTGAGATCTTTGAGATAACTCGATCGAGAGGCCGAGTTTCCTAACCACTAGGCTATCACTGCCTGTTTATTAACGCACATTATTAATATTCAATCTATCTTTAAATGTAGGCAGGTTCAAAATTTCTCAATTTTCAGTATGAAGCAATTGTCTAATTTTTATCTTTGGTAGGCAAGATTTGGATTTATGGGAGAAAAACAAACAGTCATGTAAACACAGAAAAAATATTGGACTTTTAAGATAACATTTTGTATTGATTTAATGATGTAAGAAGATGATATTTTATTTTTCGCGTTTATAATTTTAAGAATAAGTAAAAACTGTGACTAATCAATTGTTTATTTACATTTTTTTATATTGTTGTAATGAGTCGACAACTCGGCAACAATCTGCACTGTATTCGTCGTTATTATTATAGTCGAAAGATATTATTTCTGAATATTCATATGTCGAGTATATCATGTATCTAATTACGCTTTATTGGAAATAAATATAAACAAGTTTAGTGAACGAAGGTCGGTCGTTTAAGTTCTACATAATTAAGCGAGGTTTATGATACTTTTCATTACTTCAATGCCATATATCGTCGGAAGGAATGACCCAAATATTTTGTTAACCTTATAAAAGCATTTGTGTAGTATATTTGAGAAATTTCAACATTATTACGTCATGATTATCAATTAGTATTTATCACGTCGTTTAATAATATGTAGGTACTTGATAATTTTCTCAAATCTGATATATAGACATACTCATAGTGTAATATTTATATTTTAAAGTAGTGATAACTTAGTGTTTGGAAAACGACGTGTCGTTATATCCTAGGCACGACCAGTTGCTAAAACGCAAGAAAACGCAAGGAAAGTCGTGAGGAAATCTACACGCCTTTTTTTCTAGTGGGGAAACCCTTCATGGGTTCCTCTCAGCTGCGGGGGTATATGCCGGACTACTACCGGCTAAAACCCCACGGTGTTCCTCTGGACGCCTTTTGTCGGGACCACGGGTACGCTAATAGCACTCGTCCGCGATCCCGACAGCGTTTGCCCACGTCCGGGCCCGTCACGGTTCGAGATGAAGCTGGAGCTGCTCCATCCGCTCATCTTTGAGGTGCACGCGGGAACACCGCGCGCGCCACCTCGAGGCTTAATGGTGTTTTTGACGAAGGATACCCCCGTGTCCTACGCCAATGCCTCCGTTATGGGGGTAGGAGATGGGCGTGGGGAAACCTTCGCCTACGCTCGATTTTACGGCTGCGGATTGGGAGGTCTGAGGATTTCTCTCTCTCCCGCTCCGCAGCCTCCTTCTGCGAGATGACTTCCTCACAGAAGAATTTGACCGCCTTCCATGACCCCGCGCTTACGACCATAGCTTTCACCACGGCCGGCAGCGAGAGGTCAGGCCCCACTGCAGCGACTAGTACACGGCGCTGACTATCCCAAGCTGGAAACTCCTCCAGAGTATGTTGCGCCGTGTCCTCGTCGCAACTACAATGGTGGCACTGGGTGGTTGGCTCCCTTCTGGCTATGCGGCACAGGTACTTCCCGAAACACCCATGACCCGAGAGCACCTGCACCAGCCGGAAGGTCAGCGACCCATGCCGCCTGTCCATCCAGTCTTCTAGCACCGGACGGACAGCCTCCACAGTCCGAGGCCAGCCGTGGGTTCAGCCAGCCTCTCCTTCCATTTTGCAGTCATGGACTGTAGAGCATGGAATTTCCGCTCTGCTTCCTCTTTTGGCGTGGGGTGTTCATCCCGGAGCCGGAGGTCTGCGCGCCAGAGATACAATGCAGCATAGACCTCCGCCTCCAGATCCCAGGGAGGACACCCAGCCATTAAGCACGCAAATCTACACGCCTAAGAGTTCTTTGAAATAGAGGGATGTATACAAGAGCGTGTGTAGTCTACCAATCCAATTGGTCAGCGTGTTAAACTATGGCCTGAGCCCTCTCTCTTTAAAAAACGACCCGAGCCCAGCAATGGGATGGTAATGGATTGACGACAACCGCCAAATTATGGTTTAAAATGTACGATGATTGGTTTCAGATGCACGTAACTTGCAGTGGAATCGTAACATAAAACAGTCCATTATTTTTCTGCTTTGCAACTCAATTAGTATATTACATGTTTGTAACTCGGTACCTAATGTAGCTAACATGTAACTAAGTAAATGTACCTAATTAGAACAAATTGAATTTGTCATCATGGTTTTTACGCCCTGGATAATTTTATTTTATACAACGAAAACGAAATAACAAATGAAATAATAATTAGTCAAAAATATTACATAATCGACTTAACTTTGTGAATATTTGGGAGAGCGTTTTGCACAATAAATGTACATGTAACCTAATTAGTTAATTATATCAAAATATAAACAATTATTTGTGATCAACATTTTCCTCATCTGACCCAATTTGCTTAATCTATTGCAAATAAAATAGACTAGAGTAGAACAGGATAAATATAATGAGATATTTATCCTGTTCTACTCTAGTCTATTTATAAACGCCGAAACAAATAAAATAGCATTCGAGTGTTCCTTATGTAGGATATTAGACTTAGTTGCGGTTGAAATTTTTGATCGGCAGTTTACTGTAATGAAATATTTTCAAAAGTCGAAAGTGTGTGATCGTTAGTGCCTACTTTTTATTAGTACCTATTTAGATGTGCGTAATAGAAATTAATTATCACTTGCTAAACGGTGAAGGAAAACATCGTGAGGAAACCTGCATACCTGAGAGATTTACAAAAAAAATCTCAAAGCTATAAAGTGAAGTCTACCAAAACTCACTTGGCCAGCGCGGTGGACTATGGCCTAATCCTTCTCATTATGAGAGGAGACCTGTGCCTAGCAGTGGGACGTTAATGGTTGATGATGATGATGATGACATGCCTCCTAGGTTAAAAATCGTAGGTTCTTTGTTATTAAGTTGTAATTCTGCTGTAAGTAGTGTTTGCGTAGGTACTTAATCATTAGTGACGAGTTGAAGAATTTTAATTAATAACTTTAAGGCTCTACAAGCAACTGTTTAATAAAAAAATTAAAAAGGTAATTAACTGTTTTATCTGTGCTCTTTTTATAAGGATTATTATAAATTATGTAATACATAATTTCATTCCATTCGCCGGCAATATTTATGTAACTAAATACTATTATGAAGACTTAAAATATCTGGATATAAAATTAATAAAAGCTTCACAGCTTAATTTGTAAGGGCGTGGAAGGTTCAATCCATTATGCGATAAAGTTTTATGGGTAACAAATGATACTATGTAAATTTTATGTACATTAAATGCCCTCGTTACATATTATCATTTGAGTACAAGTTTAAATTAATTAATTTATACTTTAGCTGAATATAACTGTTATATATGTACCTACATTGAATGTGGATTCAAAAAACGCAAACGCTTTTTAGTTTTTGAAGTAAGCAAGGGCGTATTTATTGAAAAAAGATTTATTCCACAACTGAAAATTAATAAGGTACCACCTCTTAAAGAGGAACTGAGAAGATATAAATAATGTTAAAGTAGAACGCAATTCAAAATATTTCACTACACAATCTTATATATAAGATTCTCGTGTCACAATGTTAGTTACCGTCCTCCTCTGAAACGACTTTACCGATATTTACAAAATGTTATATGCATATTCAGTAGGTCTGAGAATCGGCTACTATATATTTTTCATACCCCTAAGTGATAAGGGTCGTTTACCCTAAACATTTTTTTATTTACATGGCAACACAACATTTGTCGGGTCAGTTAGTGTATGTATATAGGTATGTGTTTGTGTTAAATGCGTGGTAGTGTGTGTAATGTTTCTTATTGATTTATTGTACTTTCAATGCATTATTTAAAAAAATAGGATTCTGCACTTCTCTATATAAACTGTACATAACTCATCCGCGTAATTTTCGTAACAAACAAAGTTTTTGCTTCACGTATTAATATATAGAAGAGACATTATTGCCTGATACTGAAAGCAATACATCCTTGCGTGAAAGCGCTTGCTTACGTAAGCGGTGGTTGATTTCCCCATGGGGACGGTGGGGTGGTGGCAGTGGCGGCTCACCACCAAGCTCGATGTGACGTATCGCGAGCTTTGGCTTTACGAAAATCGCGATGAAACGAAATGTTGTGTAACGCTTATTGTTACATTGTTGGGAAATAGTTGTGAAAAATAATGTGAGCTTTTTAGTGTACCTTCTTGATAACTAAAGAGAATACTCGGTATTTTAATAAGTGGTTAAAGGTATATAGGGCTATGATTAATTGTACTTCACTGCATAGTCTCTTCAATGATAATGTTGACATGTAGTACACCGCCAGTCGTCAGCCTTGTGTCACGTATATTCAGAGCTAAAAACCTCGAATTCAAATAATTTAAAACAATATCCAACCTACTTATAGCGCCCCCTACCGGTAAATGTCATTATCGTTTTTCGTGCAGCCTGTGTACATTTATGATTTTTCAAAATAAGAAATAAAATAAGTAATTTATAGTAAAAATTGTTAATTTATAACAAATATTTCAATTAATAATTTATAAAAGACGTAGGTGTGATATATTGTGCAGAAAAGTTACAATGGAAAATAAAGAATTTTGACGAAATTATTCTGAAGACTTGTACTAGGCGGCCATTACGAATGCCGTCGCAAATTGAAAATGTATTATTTTCATTTATTAAAGATAAGATGATAATCTTATATATTCATGAGGAATGACAAGGTAAATTTTTACATATATATTTTTCCAAGCAAAGGATTTTTAGATTACCATATTGTTCTGTAGCAAGAAATTTGACGTCTTATTTTCATTAACTAAGCTTGTCACCTATTTAGGTGATCTCGCTTATTTAAATCCTTATATAAATCTCGCTTATACAAAGCTATGAACACAGAAATAGGGTGCTATTTAGCCCCGTGCATGGGTACTAACCCGTTTATACTGAGTATTTACTCACATAAAAGAATCTACTATTGAGTAGAATATACCTAAAGGGTATTCACCCGTTCAAATAAGGTTATGACCCTTACATATTGGATATTTACCTACATTACAAGAAATAGGGTGCTATTTAGCCCCGTTCATGGGTACTAACCTGTTTATATTGAGTATTTACTCACATAAAATAATCTACTATTGAGTAGAATATACCTAATGGATATTCATCCGTTCAAATAAGGGACCCTTACATATTGGATATTTACCTATATAACAACTATAACAAGATACTACTATTAAGTAGACGGATACAACGGATATTCACCCATTCTAATAGGGTATTATGTCCTTCACATTGGGTAAATAACCCATATAACAAAATACTAATAATCAGTAGATAGACACAACTATTACCATCGAGTGGGTGTAATGATTTTAATGAATGAACATTTTATTGAAGAATCATTCAGATTAATAATGTACATGATACAGGATATAGAGATGACAATTTATATCCTTTTGTAATACTCTAGAAGAACCTAAATTTGGTTTAACCATTCATAAGAATTTGGTATCTAGGTAGATCAGCATATTAAAGAGTAATTTACTAAAGGAACTATCCATCTATCTAGATGGTGATAGATAGACTAAAGGAAAAAATAGTTTAATGGAAGAACACTAGCCTCTAGGAAACTGTGGGACGGATAACACATGATTAGACTTTAAAAGTTGCACAAGTCGCAGTTACTATTGTAGCTGTAAAGAGTCAAAAGCCATGCCACATCAGGTGAATGCTTACTGCTCTCGAGCATTTGACATGATTGTTTCTTAATAATTTTAAATTATTTGCCTTTATAAAGATAATTTGCTATCAATTATCTTATTACTGGTGCTGGTCATTTATTATGTATAATAAATAATAAGAAGAAATTTCATAGTACAAGTACTGGAACAAATAATCAGCAAAATGGTTTAAGAAACAATGATTGTTCAATTCATATATATATAGTACAATATTTTATAATAACAAATATAACGAAGATATTTACACTTCATCCTATGATAAACTTCATCCAAAAGTTTGAGATACTCATACCAAATAGGGTCATTATCTGACTTACAACAAGCCTCATGCACAAATACCTGTGTCACAGAAAGGCTTGATCGAAGTTTCCTTTGGAATAAATCTACAATCACAACAGATTTTTAGGTGAGTGGTTAATAATGTGGTCGATTATAATTATAATTTTAAAGACCAGTTGTAACAAATAACTATTGACCCAAGCTTTGCAAGTGGTTAGCTTTAAGAGTATTTGTATAAACACTTAAACTCATTATTCTCAAGGAATGAAGATTTTGTCAAAATATACTCGGTATGTATGTAGAAAGACTTCTCACATCAGTGGTAACATATTGTTTACATTTGTTCTTAACCAATTTTTTACTTTACCAACACCTGATGATGGTGATGTTGGTTTATATTGAATATCTTGGTCTTAATCTTGAGCTTTAAATAAAGCCTGGCATTCCACTCACTACTTACTATTGTTTTCAAGCATGCATATTTGGATACTAATTCATGATTACCTTAAACAGTGTTTACATGTCTATGGTTAAATGGAAATTATATGCATTTCAAGTTCTTTCCTTTGGTTTGAGCAGAACACTATATTTATGTTAATACTAACCTTTTAAACATATACAAGACCATACATAACTGATTAAGATCTAGGGACATTGTGTCAGTTATATATTTATATAACATAGTTCCTATTTGAAATGTCATAATAATGGACAAGGAACAATAACGACACTTAGTAATTTAGGATCATAGACATAACAAGCTATATCATTCTTTAGGATTTAATGGTTACTTAAAAGATAGTTCGATAATTGAAAATAATACAACTGTTAAGGTTGTTCATTGTATTATACAAGCAATAAATAAATAAAAAATCAAATTGCTTTACCATTAGATAAAAGATTAAAAATCAACACAAGGGTGAAATAAAAAGAAAAAGAAAAAAAAATAAAAAAATATATAACAATAATATTAAAAAATAAAAATTATAATAAATGCAAAGATATGTATATATAAATATAACAATTTTAATAATGTTTATCAAAATACTATCCCTCTTACAGATAGATATAATTACAGGTGGTAGTTGTCATATTATTTTTATTATCGGGACACAATCAGTTATGTAACATATGGTCATTATTCTCGGTATTTTTGTTATTTGATTTAAATAACAAATCCGATCAACTATTTAAAGTTAAATGCAGCGTTACTTGTGCTTAAAGATATTTTTTCAATAATCATCTTCAACACGGTGAAACCCTAATACGTGTAGGCAACTCCACAGTTATTTCATATAGAAACAGCATGGTGTTTAATACCCACATTTAACCGTAATATCAAGGCACATATTGGATTTATTGAATACCCAAAAAATGTTTTTATTTCCCTAATACATTCAATAATTTCAGAATGAATTTGCTATCACTAAATCAAGATTATACATTGCGAATTAACACTTTGAAGGTTTTTAAATAGATTTATTTACTAGGAAACCTACAAGAAGTATGACTTACATGTCATGACTAAGGTTATACTATTTAAATGGAAATATTCATTTTATTTCTAATAAAATAATTGTTGTTAAAGATTATCTCTGAACGGTTGGGGAGTTTGTGGTAGTACCAGACTGGTCCAGACAGTCCTAAAAAATAGTGTTAAAAAAAAAAAAAAAAAAAATTAATAAATAAATAAACCTTTCATTTTGGAAGGGTTGTTTTTTGGGTCTCATATGAATTTAAAAAAAAAAAGAAAAAAAAAAAAAAAAAGATCTAACTCCATTTGTTTTTCGTCAACGCTTTACCCTGTATTTTACTCGCTTCCTCGAGGAGCGTTTCGTTTCTATACGATTTTGTTGCTCTACAAGCAATGTTAGACGCAATAATGAAAACGTGATGCTGGTGCTTATAATATTTTGGCCTAAACAGTGTAAATAACTAGATCTATCTGTAGACTGGTTACAATATTCTTTTCATTTTGATATATATATATATCTAGAATTATTTTTGTTCTTAAAATGCATATTTAGGTTTTCTATCCTCCATATCCCAAGTATGCTATTACTTGGGATAGTTACATCTGATGTATAAATATTTTTAGCGAGTTAAGTGTAAAATATTATATATTATTTAATGGAGATGAATAAAAAATACTATTTACTTTTTTTGGTTATTGTAATTACTCATATAGTAAAAAAAAAAAAAAAACAATAATAATATATAAGTAATATATATATAAGTAATATATAAAAACAATAGATATCGTATATATTATGACGTTCACTTGGTGTAAGCCCGTGAATGCCATTATTACTACCGATTCGCCTACATCTGAGTCGAGACTTCTAAAAAGTATACATAAACATAATAATAACATTATTGTATATTAACCAAATTGCTTGGCGGAAGATATTGTATATTAAATTGCCACATGAATTTAAACCTTACTATAACCAGTGTTCAAACAATCTAGTATTACCATTATTTCATAGTAATCATAGTATTTGTCCAGCACATCCTTAATAAAATTACCTAGATAGGCCTAGTAACACTTGAGAGTTACAAGAATAAGTTTATTTCCTTTATGTAATCTTATAATACAGTGACCTCCCAGACGACAGTTTCTAGATTTTATCAACCACGGAGGATGATGGCATTGATATATCATTTTTTTACAATACATACCATTAGAGCACGCATTACCACGCTGCTACGCTGACGTCTAAACATATGAGTGTCAGTTAAGACCCTCTTAGAAGGATAGCTGAATGGATCAGATCTAAGTTCAATTTTGTAGTAGAGACGTTACATCAAACGGTTACTTGATAACTGTAATTAATATTTAAATAGATATATTAAATTAGGAATTTTAAAAATAATAGGATTTAAATGTTTTTGTATTTTGTTTAATAGGCTCGTTATTTTACAAATCTCTAAACATCTACATGTCAACATTATCATTGAAGAGACTATGCAGTGAAGTACAATTAGAAATTAAACGAACTTACCTAAGTGAAGTTCCAATTTCAATTGTACGAACTGCATAGTCTCGAAATGATATTATAACCCACCCACCCATACTTATATACGATAAGTATTACCCATAATATCATCTATGTTGTAAAATAATCGAGCTAATGAACTTACATCTTGACCCCAGGATCTCTAAACTTAATGACATTTACCGGTAGGGGGCGCTATAAGTAGGTTGGATATTGTTTTAAATTATTTGAATTCGAGGTTTTTAGCTCTGAATATACGTGACACAAGGCTGACGACTGGCGGTGTACTACATGTCAACATTATCATTTCGAGACTATGCAGTTCGTACAATTGAAATTGGAACTTCACTTAGGTAAGTTCGTTTAATTTCTAACTAAAGTCTATCAAGTGTTTTATGAAGAATGAAAATAATTTATCTATTTAAGGGTGGTACGAGTAAGACCCTATGTAGTTGCATTGTAAGAGTAATACTCATTTTATTCTACCTAATAGCAGCAGCAGTGTTGAGTACTGCTACTAAGTGTGAAGGGTGTGGTAGGGTGCAGTCACTTAAATGAGGGGATCCAACTTAGACTTTAGGAGTGGCACCGTATCTATGACAGATTTATTGCACCCATAATTTAAATTTGATTTGATTTGGTTTGATTGAAAAAAATCTCAACATTTTGAAGTGACTAAAATCACTAAAGTATGACAGTTTTGCCAATTTTTAAATTTATAGTGGTACATATATACATTTGGATTACATTACATTTTACATTTCGTATTTCTAAAAAAGTTCAGTTCCATGAAACATTTTCTTCTGGATGTTTCGTAATAAACATTTTGGAAAACGGTTTTAACATTGTTATGTGTTACCATAGATTAGTAAAGATACTTCGCCGCCTTGAAATTGAATGAAGCCACAAATGGCTTATTATCGTAAGTTCTTTTTTTGAATTCTTGACAAATAAAAACATTTTTAGAGAAAATTTACGAATAAATAACTAATACTGCGTAATTTACATGAATTTACATAATAAATAAATAATTATTTCAAATAATTTAGGGATATTTTAGCACGGAGACGTGGCAAAACTTTTTTACGCAAGTATTTCAATTCTCAAAACTGGGTACATTTTCTAGTTAGGAGTGAGTAATCTTTACTAATCTATGTGTGTTACACGAAATTTCTTTTGTTTCCACTACGCTCCAGAAAATTTAATAGGAAAACCAGATAGCTCGCAGACAAATATTTTTTCCCGACATAATGCCAGTGTTACATTTTACGTGTACTTTTTGCTGTTTCTAATTAAAACTTTTTAGTTTTTTGTGAATTTACACGGAGCTAGACATTTTGTTGATTTATTTTTCTTCACTGATACAAATGTGCAAAGAAAAACTTTGTAATTGAGTCTTTTAAAATTGCAGAAAAGTTGAACTATCAGTGAATGAACATGGTGTGAAAGAATTAGCTTTTGGTGTCTGATTTTTCTGATTTTAATTTGCAATAGTCTACAGTTGATCGCAATGTTCCCAGCATTAAGTTTGTTCTTTGACTAGTATCAAATAACTAACGTATATCAAATTGAAAAGGGTTGACTGGTAAATAATACCATAACATATGACGAAACATTTACAATGAAATATAAATAAATAATCAAATTCGAAACCCTTTAAATGGTACAATAGGGACTACATATTGTGGTAAGCTGACAGGGCATCACAAAATTGTCTTTATGAGTATAAATAACTTACTTTAATATAGATTCTAATCCAAGCAGCCAACATAGATATTTACCTGTCGAACATTTCTTAATTTGTAAATGAGAAACAATACAACTCTGCTGTAATACAAGCCGTATAAATTAGATCTTTACAAAACCAAATTGTAGCCCTAAAAATAATACACAAATATTTTGAGGTAAATAAGACAAAAAGTATAAATACAGTTATTCTTTTAATAAAAGGTACAGTAACACCATTAATATAATTAAGTGCGCAGCCATTATAGTCCAATTTATATCATTCGCTACTGAGTCGTATAAATTGGAGGCGAAAGATAAATAAATATCCCCAACCGAGTAAGGGTCTGAATTCTGTTGGTGCGTGATTTACAACGAGAATTTCGGTTATATTATTATAGGGTTAATTATTACAATATTATGCGAACTTTAAAATTGTACTCGCATTATTATAAAAAGTGAACTTGACTACTTAAAAATATAGCCTAATTTAAACGAATCTACCGACATCCCATATGCTAAAACCGTTAAGTCATTTGGGCTGTTAATGAATGAGACGTACCCGTACATACGTTCAAAAACGTACCCACCACAATCTATAATATATCCTCCACAATCGGATTAAAACAAAGTTAACAATTAAGTTATTCTCCCATATTCAGACGAAGGACATTGTGATAACTGTGAAGATGTTTACTTAAATTAAATTGGTTTTCTGCTTGTTTAATGAGCAGTGATATAACTAGTTAAATTTTGATATTTACTCATTTGAGACAGTGAAGTTAAAGATAAGGTACAGCTTATATCTACAGACATTGAACGTTTCAGACGCGTTCCGTTCCAGACAACAGCTCCTATGTTAATGACCCCCTATATTAATGGCCATTCCTGCCAAAATACTAAGAAGAAAAATATGTTTTTGTCTACCACGGTCTCTGTTTAATACACTCTTTAACTGTAGTAACTGAACCCTGAGTCATTTAAAAAAAGATAGTGCAGTGATGTGAGTGAAAAATAAGGATCACAGGCAAAATGGACAACGTGTTTAATTCTGGAGACACGCCGCTGATGACACCGGATGGGTATAGCAGCATTTCTCAAGGTAAGATATTTTTTCATACATCATAATCAATCCAACCATGGATCTCTTTTCAGAATGAGAGGGATTAGGTCGTAGTCCACCGCTTTGGCCAACTACGTATTGGTAGACTTCACCTACCTTTGAAAGCTTCAGGTCTGCAGGTTTCCCCACTATGTTTCCTTCATCGTTGGAGCAAGTGATAATATATTTGTAATACGCACATATGCTTGGGATTTTAACGAGTATCTAAAGTATTTAGTGGTATATAAGTATTCTTCTTTGCATTCGTTTATACCCATTATAGAGGAAAAATCGTGTAGATCTATGCGTGTACGGAAAACGTTTTATTTGACAGGTATATTCAGTAAAATCACTCGATTTGAGTAAAAATACGTAACTTCTCCATTTGGTAAGAGTAAAAGAGACAAAACTTATTTCTTGTTACGTTCATAGCCACATTACATGCCTTAAAATTTGGCTTCAGAAGATATTTATTACTGTACACTTTTCATGTATTTTTGAAAATTAATTAATTTGTAACACTGTCCATATACACATATATGTCCATACATATGACATATACACGTATATGTCCTAAATGCGTCATTAAACTTACTTTCCCACGCTGCAACAACGCAAAGATGTCAAAAACCAGTTTTGAAGTATTTTCTGTCTGGACGAAATTCTACAAATATCTATCTGATCAAAATCTACATATTCGAATAAACTATTGTATACATTTTTAATCCGCTAATTAAGTCTATTAATAAGCTAATTAAGCCTGCGCTCTAAATCCGTCTGCCACAGAGCTGTATATCTTGAATCGTTATTATAAGCGCTTAAGATTTTCAGAGAGGATTTATTAATAATAAAATGTTTTTTATTAATAATAATATTGTTGTTAGTTCCACCTTTACTTTACTAAACATGAAACTTGCACCTTTCGCGTTTTGCGAGGTATCTATTTAGTAATACGAGTAATGTACCTACATTGTGAAAATCTTTGTGTTTACCTACTACTCGTATTACTCGATCAAGTTTTGCCACTCATACAAATTACGTTAAGCAAAAAGAATTGGGAGGAGGTTGGTACATTTTTCAAACATTGTACTTTTTAACCCTGTTTCACTCACCGAATTAGCCGTTTATTGTAAGCCTCTGCAGTAATTAAAACCGAGTTAAAATGAAGATAAAAAGGGTAATCCTTATTTATCATCTAAAACAACCTTGTCTGGGGCAGGAGCCAACTTTGTTACGAAGATATTGTAAGATATTCAGAGGAAGTTGGCAAAAATGTAAAAATAATTAGGATCTTCGTTTAGGAACCTGCTTGCTAGCAGATTGCGCCAACGGGCTCTTAATTATCATTGTTCTCTAGCACTACCATGCGTTGGCATAGAAACGCCACTATAGAAATTGTAAATAGAAAACTATTGTCATTTTGCTAGTGAATAACATAACTACTATCGTTACGGTATTTCTTGACAATGTGTCAAATTAATGACTCATGGGACCGAATTTGTATGGCAATAGATCATAATGACATTCGCTAGCGATTTGATTTCGATAGGTTTTTTACGTATCGAGTTACGCCACTACGGATTTTACTTCTACGAGTAACCACCAGAGGTGCTGTACAAAATTTCATACATTTATTTTACGCAGTCGTTAGCGAGTAATACTTTTGTAAACTCATGGTAGTGCTACTGTCGCAGAACAGATGAAAATAAATCTTTTAAATTTGTATATGAAATTCCGCTTCTTTGGTTAAGAATCGCAAGATTGTGAAATTGCTAGTTTTATATTTGACTTTGTTCGTTTATGATTGACAATTGGGAACCTTATATGTGCAATAATTCTTCCACAATGACATATACTTAATACTTGTACATATATGCTAATATATAGAATATAATATGTAGTCATTTTTAGCAAACCCTTTAGCAAAGTTGTGTGAATACTATATGTGAACCTAACACTAAAATATAAATGTATTCTCTCTCTCGCTATATTCCTGGCATATTTTTGATACCACTGAGGCAACTTTTTCAGGACTTTTAGACAAAAAACGTAAGACTTAGCGTTACGTATACCGACTACTAATATATTAATACTTGTTTGTATTAGCAAGGTATATCGTAGGGTTAAATATGTATATAGGTATAGTCTACGGCGTAGCCAATGGGCCCTACGCTTTCCACAAATGACCACGAAACAAACTTTAATTTTTCTTACATTGTTAGTATGTATGTATGTGTAAAATCTTGCAAGTTTAATTTGACCCTCTTCCCGGCATCCCATTAAGATGAATTTTTGTATGTACTTTCGATTTGCATGACAGTGCAACGATAGCTTAGCGGCATACTTTTATTAACATTATTATTTTTTCTAAATGACGTTTGTATATTTTGAAGGCGCATAAACCATACATAGAAAAAGTAGGTTTTAATAAAACATCGGTGAAATAGATTGCATACTTACTAACCCACGGAAGCTCCTTTATAAAGAGAAGAAATCTCAACTGTATAAAATAGTTTACGAACAGTTTATATCACAATTTGTAGAACACAAAGTGAATTTAGCTCGCTTTGACTGTTTCAAAGCCTTACATGTACTTTATTGCAGAGTACCCCTTTATAGTTCCTTGAATAATATTGCTTGATAAGTTATTCAACGTTGTATGTAAAAAGGTATAATGTTAAAGAAAGGTGGAAAAACAATATGGTTCTATTACTTTCTGCAAGAGTCGATTATACTATTAGTGTATCTTTTTCTATTACGTCAGCTAAATCTCAATCTAAAGGTTAGGCAAGTCTATGTCAAATTTAATTTGCCTAAATTGTAATCGATTTAGTACTTTGAGATAGCA
Source organism: Epargyreus clarus clarus (assembly GCA_014595695.2). Classification (NCBI taxonomy): domain Eukaryota; kingdom Metazoa; phylum Arthropoda; class Insecta; order Lepidoptera; family Hesperiidae; genus Epargyreus; species Epargyreus clarus. The sequence goes on along the minus strand of JACTTY020000030.1, from coordinate 912,226 downwards.
GTGCATACTTATGACTACCGGTTTCATTCTTGGAGGCAACTTGGAGGCAGCAATGATAGTATAGTTGGAGAATAACGTTTTCTACAAACATAATCTTACAATTAGATCTATACAGTAGGTTTCTATGTATTGAGGACAAATTGTTAATGTATAAACATAAACACTTAGACCAGCAAATAAAGCCTTCTAAATTCAGAAGCCCTTTATCCCTTGAAGTGCCGGAAACAATAACCGTTTATAACGCGGACTGCTAACATTCCAAATTATACAATGGTTTTCGCAAATCTAATAATATCATCTCACATTTCTGTCTAAAGCAACCGCCTAGATATTTAACGCTTGTATAACGCTTTCTACGCTCAAAGCCCCAACGATAGAATGGTAGGTATAATAACGAGCACACGAAAACCTAGACTGAAAATGTTTTTTTATAATATAGAAGAATCAAATGAACCACTGCTGCTTATGGACATAATCAACCTTAGATACAATAAGAGTCTACCGGAGGTCGGCCGCAGTTTCGTTGTTACCCCTGAAGACTAAGTTGGAATGCCTTACTTATGTATTTCTCCTCACCTCACCCTTCAAACCTGAATGCAGCGGCGCTTAAAACTCCTATTATTAGGCAGAAAGGTATAGTTATGCTGCCTCCAGAGGCTAACCACAGAAGGTTTTACTACCTTTTCACTTCATTAAGCGAAATACATTATGTAGGTACAGAGGTGAGAATCATCATACCTAAGCCCTCTTACCCCTCAGACCGGAATGGCGACCATTGTGCCGCGTGCCCAACTCCATTTGTTTACTTTTTTCTATTCCAAATTGTCATATCAAGGAGCAAATTTAGATATTTTACACATGTTACGCGTTGATCGATAAAGGGAAATGAGTGGGTAAAATTGCGCACATGACTGCCTTTTAGACACTTGTCTCACTACTAACGTGGTACTATCGTCCTTAAATAATATTATATAAAGTCGACCATGTTTTCTATACCATACAATATATTAGCCGTCAAACAAGATTCACTGTTGTATAGACGCCATGATAGATGGATCCTGACCTAACAGCAGTTACAACCTAGTTGTTTGGAGTTAGGCTTACATTGAGGTCGGGGTTTGAATCCCAGTAAGGCCCCTAATTTTTCGATATCATAAGCATATAAGGTAATTATGACTTACTTTAACTGTGTTGAAATACATCGGAAATTTACCTGTTTACTATATCTGTAAAAAAATCTAAGAAGAATTCACGAGGTCTTCAAACCTGTATTAAGGTGGACTATAGCCTCTCTACGAGAACAACGCTAGGTTCAGTTGCTAGGTAGCGCTGAAACTGAAATGAGTAAGTTATGATGACGATTATAATATCGGCCTTACCACATACTTCAAACCAGAACTGAGCAATACTATCCGCTACTATCAAACATAGCTGCAAAGCTAATAATATCTTAAATACCTTCAGTGAAGCAATCGCCTAACAGCCCCTAAGTAACCCCTTTATTCCACCCGGCTGCCTACACCTCAAGGTTGCAGATAGTAATTTCGTAACGTTTTTATTAAACCCGGAGCGCGGACGTTACTCGGCTTGTTGGTTCACGAAATTATGTCTCGTTTACGCTTGTTACACTGGGACGAGATGTTTATGTTATTATTTTTTATATTATTGTTATTATGGGAACGCGTTATTTTTTTTTTCAAGTAATATCTAGGGGTTTGAAATTACCTCTCGTACACGAGGTCCAGTAGTCCAATCCATTTAGGCACGTAGTTCTTTTTTATATGTGACTATTAAAATTTAATACTTTTTCACTGTGCCACAAGCAGAATTTAAATTTTGCATTTAATTTTGTGTTATTAACCGAACGAACGAAAAGGAAAACGAACGAAATTGGAACGATAAAAAGAGATTCTATATGTGGAGGTTCGCTATATATGTACGTATGTAAGCTGTTTTATTGCCATATTCTGATAGAATATCTAATATCAGAATACATATTATATTAGGGCTGATTTTATAGTTGTAAGTTATATTTACTTTAGAGTGTTAGTTACATTACATGGAACAGGAAAATATCGTAATTTATCAGGTAAACAGAAAAAGTTACTTGTGGTTTAATTTAACACAAATCTTTGAAGATCAAAAGATTTTACTTTCAATCAGTAAAGCGAAAAAATCCAAGTCTGCGGATAAAGTTGACGCCTTCGCGATCACGGCAGGGTGACTTTGAAGTAGATTATCTCTTCCCTGAATAATCTACGTAATGCTTAATTATATTTATGTTTTTTTACACAGAAATATGTGTCAGAATGCTGAGCCTTGCATCTGAACGATCTGGAAACGCCAGGTCGCGTTCCTGCATAGTGCACCAACTGCTTTCGGTTCCAACAAAGCGGCACACAAGATAATAATATATTTGGAGCCGATGGATTGTACGAGTAAGTCGACACGCCATCCAGGTCAATTGTTACCTCTCTCAAAAACAAAACAATAATCATAGTTCTTATATTAAAGGCGATACTTGCAACCCCACCCGCAGTTACCCGCTCCAAAAATATATGGTCTACTAAAATAATTGTTTATGAACGAATTTAAAAGGAAATCATAAAAACAAATTAAATAGCCTCAACTCAAAATTAATTGCAAATAATTGCTCGCGCCGTTATATATATATAAAAAAATATTTCATAAATAAAAATCCTGTTCTCTTTTGGTTGACGTGATAAACCTGAAATGTCACTGAATGAGGTTTCGTTATATTCTACTTTCTAGAAATCAACAAATTGTACACAAGTACTTAAAATACGCTTTCTTCGCTCACAATCCCACATTACGATTCTCTGTGTCGTAGCCGCCATGAACACAGGCAATGACGAATACAAAAACTGTCAAACCCAGAAAAGGTATCTAAATTCATCATTTAGTTATTGATTTAGCCGGGGATGTCACCCGCATCCCTTTGTACGTCAGAATTGTACGGTGACCTCTCTGCCAAGCGGGTCATCGACTTACTAACTTGACTTAAACTAATCGTGTTATTTAGTTTAAAGTCACAGTAAATGTTATTAGTATAGTATATCTAAACTACTAACTTATAACTTGAAAACGAAGTCTGTTTACCAATAATTCCATTGATCTATTCGTTCGTGTACGATTAGATTAGTTTCAGTGAAGAAGTTGCACGCCAGACAAATGTTTCCGATGTGCTCAGTAATTCTGATGTAGGGTGAGTCATAGCGACCTTTCGTGCTAAAGCAAGGCTTTGCACGCTTCATTCGTGTTTAGCAACTATCAGCTTAGCAATTCATGAGCTGAAATATGTAAACATCAGGTCTAGGTTTTCGAAATAATATGCAATTGTGCAGACACTTTTTACCACGCTTTTATTAACTTGACCTGTATGTATGTAAGTATGTATGTAATGTAACGGAGTCTTTGCACTCGACTTTTACCCACTTTGAACGTTCCAATTAATTTTAAATTTTGAACAATTATCAAGAACCTATGACAATACACGATTTTAATAATTTTATCCCATTCTCCTCATCAGGATCGTCAGCAATCAGAATTGACGAATTTCCTTGTGCGATTTTAGCGTCGTTTTTAATTTTTATACTATAATTATTTATAATAAGTACTATATAAGAGTGGCAAATGAGCGTGCGGTTAACCTGATGGTAGGTGGTTACTGTTGTCTATGAACATCTGTACCTCCGTAAAGAAAAGGCGTTCTATTTGAAGCTGATCACAGAGCATTGCCACCTATGTGCAATAAGATGGTCATCCTATGTGAGTTAGCCAATAGCTCACGTATAATTGATGGCCAGTATTTATAATGGATTCAAATTAATAGTTGCATAGGCTATATTGCATATCAATCGGGTGTTTATATTTGTAGAAATTCTTCTAGTTATCCAAATAAAACAAGAGTTTACATCAGGGTCTTGAGCAGCTATCCCCTAACGACATTATCACAATCATAAAGTATGCTTAATACTTCTACTTGTATCGCATAAAATATAATAAGAAATAATCAGAAAGTAAGCCTAGTAAACAATAACAGTTTAGTTCAGAAGTCTTAAACTTCACTCGCCTTGGAAGTTCAAAGTCGAAGGCTGAACGATAAAATATGAATAACATCGGAAAACAGTAAACTGTCCAATGTCCATGACACTCAATCATGTAAGGTACAATCAAGGTTCCGCCCTTCAGTCTATTTCCGACGGAACAAAGCGACCTACGGCCGCCATCATTAAAAATTCACACGACTACGTGACTATGTTACTCTCAAGGACACACACACGCTTATGGTGTTAAGTGGTCACTTGTACGTGATCTCGTCCTTGGGACCTCATGACTGGGTACTGTAATTACTGTTTCACTGGTGGCCTATGGCCTAAAAACCTTTAAAGATAGAACCACCTGTACTTGGAGTACAGCGGCACCATCCCCATACATATTTTCTGCCTTATACTAGCAGTGTTAAGCGCTGCTGTGTTCTGGTTTGAAAGGTGTGGTAAGGGAAACATACTTTTCCGAGGCATTCCAGCTTCGTCCTCAGGGATAGCGGCGCATCTGTGGCCGACCTCCGGTAGGTAAATCTTATCTTGCCTGGGGTTGATTGCAGACGTCCATGGGCGGCAGTAGCCACCTACCATCAGGTGGACTACATGCTTGTCTGCTTCTCCTACATTATAAAATAAAAAAATAAAAAATAGCATCGTCCTCAGGGATAGCGGCGCATCTGTGGCCGTCCTCAGGTAGTAAGTTATTTTGCCTGGGGTTGATTGCAGATGTCCATGGGAAGTAGTAGCCACTTACCATCAGGTGAACTAAATACTCGTCTGCTACTCTTATGTTATTAAAAACCTCTTATTCCCAAAGCGAGAGTTATTTAAGGCTTAAACTTTAGGCCATAATAGCTACCTAGCTAGTTAGTTTTTAGTACAATTAGTTTTATTTTAAAATCACCGTAGTAGCGCGGCCGTGTAGTTTTATTTTTAGCCTGCAATTCAAACTAACTCGGTTAAGCCTTAATTATCAAGCATTTATCTTTTGAACTTTAATTAAATTTAACGTTTTTAAATATAAAATTCTCAATTCAAGAACAAAACAGTTTGTATCTCGTAAGTACTTACGTTGGAGATTTATTCAACCAGTATATTAATGAGAGCTCAAGAAGACGAGCTTGTTTCATAAAATTTATTCAAGTGGCTGCTCGGACAGTGTAAGCGCAGAGTCAACGATCGCGAATAAATAGAGTTATACAGTTCGTCGACTTGCCTTAGTTTATGAATTACCTAAACTGGATGTTGTTGTTTTCTATTTTGCGAAAACGGTTAGCCAATATAGGTTCTTTTTATATAATATAGGAGTACATTTATATAATATAGGAGACGACCATGCATTTCACCTGATGGTAAGTGGTTACTGCCGCCCATGGACATCTGTAATCAACCACAGATGAAATTAGTTACCTTCCTGAGATCAGTCACTAAAACACCGCTACCCTTGAGGACTAAGCTGCAACGCCTCGAAAAAGTATATCTCCCTTACCACACCCTTCAAACCAGAACACAGCAGCGCTTGACTACTGTTAATAGGCAAAAATAGCCGATGGTGCCGCCGGAGTTGAACCACAAAGGGTTCACAAACTGTTTTATATCATAATCGGATTATGTTGTCGTCGATGTTAAGTTGTTAGTTTCAGCAGACGATTGCAAACGCGTTTATTTTGGCATATTTTTTTAATTTCATTTGTTTCGTCTCTTTTTCACTTTAGTGGGTGTTGAAAGTCTAACAGAGACGTAGCGAATATAAGATTTAGAACGGTTTTGACCTCGGTTATTACAAAGCAATTTGGTTTGTTAATTATTTGCTTTAATAGAAATAATTGACTATGTCTATCGTATCGATATGGTGTAATATACGAACGAAAACGGTTTTTAGTTACAATATGATACCATATGTAACGTGCTTAACCAAAACAAATTCATTCTTCACGACACACATGTACGAGTGAACAAATCCCCTCGATCTCGAGGGAAATCTGTCTTCGGTACTATGAATTTAATCATAATGGAACAGACTGTAAAAATGTACAATTTACCGTTTACACAATATTGGTAGACGCGGACTTTAGCGAGAAATGAGTAATTGGGAACGGATCTCGATGGATTGCCGGCGATTACCAAATTACAAATTTTACAATTTATTATATTGAAATATATTTCGTACTTTTTACCTGAAAGAAATAAAATTTTCTGGTGTTCGATTATTAATAATTTATTTTCAATTCATTTCGAGATTGTGGGCATCCTGGTAAAACAGAATAACGTAGGTAAGTAGATAGGTGGGATTGATAGGTTTTTTTTTTATAATATAGGAGTAGCAGACGAGCGTGCAGTCCACCTGATAGTTAGTGGCTACTGCCGCCCAGGACATCTGTAATCAACCCCAGATAGGATTAGATATTCCTACCTGAGGTCAGCCACAGATGCGCCGCTACCCCTGAGAACTTAGCTGGAACGCCTCGGCAAAGTCTGTCTCCCTTACCACACCCTTCAAAACGGAACACAGCAGCGCCTAACACTGCTGTTATTAGGTACAAATAGGTGTGGCGGTGGTGGGCGGATTTTACACAACTGAGAACATTAAGATCTCTCTCGAACTTTCCGTATATGTTGCTACTATCGAAACCCAAGTTAGTAAGCGTTATTAAAGTATATTTACCTTGCCATATCCATAAAAACCGTCCTGTACTCCTTTTGCCGAGGCGTGGTCTCCATTCGACTTCTGACATACAATGCAACAATTAATTGTAGTGCTACAAAAAAACTGACCTTGAAACAGCTGAACAGATTTTTTTCTCATAGCCAAAACACTCGATCAAGTCACCTTCTTGCGTTGGGGTCAAAAATAATTCATACTACGTATAGGTCTTGTTAACTTGAATGACTACACCAAATAGAATTTCTCGAGCATTGACTTTTCAGCCACGCTTTCGTGACACGACCGTCGTCATAACCATTATTCGTTATTACCTTTCGTCAAACTTAAATTTATTGTTCATTCAACAAACTTTAAGTACCTATTCATTTAAATACCGTAATATTTTATAGCGTTTATAAAACTCCGACCAAAGTATCAAACATTAAGTGCAGTTTAAAAGAAAGTATCTGGTTGACTGGAGCTACGCACTTAGCAGACTTGCTACTTTTAGCATCGTGTCGCGTTTTGGCGACTGAATAAATGCTGCATCACGTTTTTACGACTAATTGAGTTTGTACAACTACGACTAACTGCTGACCCGTTATTAATAGTCAATCTAACCCTACCCTTGCCTACCAGAGATTGAAGTTTGATCATTTCTAGAAATAAGTTAGTATCAAATTGTCGATCGTTGGTTTCCATACCAATAGATAGTTTGATTATTAATAACGGCCAAAAGTCGGAATTCGTAATATAAATGAAATCCTGTTTATTTCTATAAACAGGATTTCATTCTGTCTGTACAGTTGGTTAGTGTTGTCGGCTTCGAGCAATAAATTTATTTCATAAGTAAATTCAAAGCTTATACTCGTACAATATGCCTACTTTATCGCAACTCGAACGTACTTACGTAGAGAAAATCACTTCAAATAAGCCAAAGCACACAAACATATAAAAGATGCAAAGAAAACTAAGTTATTTGAGACCGAGATAAGCCTCCTTGAGGAAGGTACGGCTATTTTCATAAAGACAACATCTCCTTGATTGCAAGACCCAAGATTTACGGAGGAGATATTTCTAGGGACCCATGTAGCGGAGTAATTTATATTCTATTACACTTAAAAGGTAATTACTTTTCCCTTTTCCTAGAAATATTTTGACTGTCCCATAAATGTAGGTGAAATATTTATGAGTGAGATTATATTATATTTATCTGGATCATTTCGTGCGTTTGCTCCCGTTCTACTTGAAAAAGAAACGCAAAAAAACAATTATAAATAATATTAATAACACGTAAGTTTCTAGGTTCGATTACCGCACATGGTGTATCTATCCTCGTCTAGGCGTTTATTCACTGTCCCTGTAGTTCCGGGACCAGAATAGGGCTACGGTATCCCCTGCCTGTCGTAAGAGGCGACTAAAAGGGGCTTCTGGGGTTGCGGGCGGCAAGAGTGGGAGCTCAAACCGCCCGGCCAGCGACCCCAGGAAGGACGGCGGTATGTGTGGTCGCATACCGTCGTGTACAACAGACGGTGTAGCGAGCGGCATCCTCACCTGGACGGAGCCCGACGGGGCAACGCGCTAAGAGGACTCCGGTTGCGTTCCTCTGGAGATCCCGGAGTCCTTTACGCAGCGCCGAGGACGGCCACCGGGGGGGTTTTAGTGCGGTAAGAATCCCACATAGCTCTGTGTCGCTCCCACGGCACCGGGTACCTTTCGAAGGATTCACCCTCGAAAACAAAAAAAAAGGCGTTTATCCACATCACAAAGAAAATCGTAAAGGCAAGTTTTGAAGAATAATATTTAAGAAGACAAAATAAAAAAGAGTGGAAGCGAGTACCTGGAAAGCTCGAAAAGTAATGATTAAAAGAACGATAAAATGTAAACATTTTTCATAATACGTCGACAACTTTTGGAGAACGATCGCCAAAATTGTTGAAGCGTTTTTACGCTCATTTGTTCCTTTCAAACAATGAGCTCAAAGGGAACAAATTGAAACACACCCACGACTTATCGAAACGAAATGAGAGTACCTAATCAGAGGTAAATTATTTTTTGTGGTGTACCGAAATTTAAGCAATAAGTTCAAGCCACTTACAAAATGAAGCCGACTGATCCTATAAATAGATGGCAGTAGATGCTTAAACTAAGGCAAACCGAATTCAAATCGATCAATCCGTTTGTTGCCACGGACATATATACAAACCACATGTTACTCTTATATATTCTCTTGCGTCGGGAGCTAAAAGAGTTTCAAGCGAAGCCACCTACTATCGACGATAACATATTAACATTTACAAAAATGTTCACAACTTCTGTATTTCCAAAAAACAATCGCTGGGAACGTTGAAATACTTTTGGCACTCATTTGTTCCCTTCGAAAAATGAGCCCAATGAGTAAAACAAATTGAAACACACGTACGACGTTTCGCAAAGCAAATGGCTTTCATTTGGGCGATTGCGCTTTGTATGATTCATGGCGTTTAGCGAGCGTATTAAATTATTTGTTCGCTCAGCAAATGAGTGAGCAACGAACTTTATGAAACGTGCATTCAAATATGTAATTCTCTAATGAAATATATAAAGTAATTACATGTTAATAAGTAAGATTTCTATCCGTGATATTTAAAAATAACTTAAACCATATTCGAGACAAGATTTACTCTTAGTTAAGACTTAATAGACGAACATAGCTTTTTTTCGCTAACGAGAATCCAAATGTTAAATAATACATGAATCTACATACATCACACATAAAACATTATACTAAAGTGTTATTTACACCATGTAATCGGTTACGTAAGAACTAAATCAAAGATCTGAAGAAGAATCAAAACTCATTTTAATTACAGATTAACAATTGTGACAACTTAATATAAAATATTTTACCATGAAACAATGAGGCAAAACAAAATAAATAAAGCTTATAGCGGCCGGTAGCCCGTCATAAACATTGTATCTTGCGAATACTAATTGCAGGTCGGGGATGGTATATATTTACGGACTGTACATATTTAAGAAAAGAATAACAAACATATATTTTATTGTCTAAAATTCTCATTGCTTTCACAGGTGTAATATTATTATTATTATATTATAGTCAGTATACAATTGACATATACTGTTTATATTGTGTAAACATGGCTTGAAAAGTATGAATTCTTATTCCGGTCACGGATTTTGACCCTTATCTGAAATAGCATATTTTTAGTCTGTTTGACGCAGGAAGTGGTGCGACGGATTGAACTCAATTTAAGCATCCCTTAGCTTTTATTATGTTTCCAAAAATATTTTTAGAAGAAGTATCTCAAGTATTTGTAGTGAAGAACGAAATTGAAGCGGGTGGATGAAACAATTCAAATATATTGTTATCCCTTTATTCTAAGTTCAAAAAATATTTTCAAAGCAGTCTTCAAAGTCATTTTGATCTATATTAGGAAACTAACCTCTAATATATTCTTGTTCTTAACAGAAAAGGCGAATGAGTTTTGTTTAAAAGCGATGTTAACCAAATAACATTTGATAAGTAGCTCTACAGTCAGTATCATATACTTATAGTTGGATTAGAGAGGCACTACCGCCACACCCATTTATAGCGTGAAGCATTTCTATGTTTCGGTAGAAGGTTTCCCCATGACTGTATATGATGCGACTATATTAGTGCTGGGAAGTGGTACATAATGCATCTATAATCGGATTAAATTAGAATCTGTTTTAAATAGTCATCATCATCAACCCATTACTGTCCCACTGCTGGGCACGGGTCTCCTCTCAGAATGAGAAGGATTAGGCCATAGTCCACCGCGCTGGCCAAGTGCGTATTGGTAGACTTCACATACCTTTAAGATTTTTTTTTTTAATAAAACTCTCAGGTGTGCAGGTTTCCTCACTATGTTTTCCTTCACCGTTTAAGCAAGTGATAATAAATTCCTAATACACACATAAATTTGAAAATCAGAGGTGCGTGCCTGGGATTTGAACCTCGGACCCCTCGATCGGGAGGCGGCGTTTCTTAACCACTAGGCTATCACGGCTTGTTTTAAATAGTGATGTCACATATTTCTATGGACGACCTTTTACGATATTACTACCCGATAAGATGGACTTCAAACTCCTTCGCTAGTCCAAGCTTATAGAAAACATACTATTCAATATTATGTGCATTGTCACGCTAACGAATACGTTAACGTATTACGTTAGTGTAGACAAACGTATTCGAAGACACACTTGGTAAACAATGGCCGACTCTACAATTAGTGTGACATTGGACATGTAGCTTGAACAGAAATAGTAACGCCTCGGGCAACCGTGACCGTACCCCAATAAGCTATAAAATTCTCAATGCCGGAGCTTACATGAACTGAGGCAAGTTCAAGTAGAAAATCGATCCAGGTGTTCGGCTGTTTCCGCCGCCCCTCGGCTATCTTCGGGTGACATTGGGAACAGTCACAATAATTATGGTTTCAGAACTTCATTACGGTATAAATATAATAAAATGCCGTGATTATTATAATTCATAAGTACGATTAATAGCAGCTTCAATGCAACGTGGTCTTAAGGTGGTAGAACCCTTTGTGGTTTGATTTCGGCGGCACCTATTTCTGCCTAATAACAGCAGTGTTAGGCGCTGCTGTTTTCCATTTTGAAGGGTGTAGTAAGGGAGACATATTCTTCCGAGGCGTTCCAGCTTAGTCCTCAGGGGTAGCGCATCTGTGGCCGACCTGTGGTAGGAATATCTAAACCTATCTAGGGTTCATGACAGATGTCCATTGACGAAGACATGAATTATTTATCACACTTATATCTGATAGCTATTTTGAAGACGATAACACAGCGATAACGTTCACTTAACAATATTATAACTATGTATCTACGGTAAGTGGTTTGATTTACTGAAGAATGTACTAAGTTAGAAATGTTGATATTAGACATTTCAATTGAATATTTACAGGGACTAGACTAACATGTCTATTATTGGCATAATATAGGACTTGTTCTACTTGATTTTGAGATCGTACCTACATGATTGGGAATTGTATAAAAAAATCTCAAAGGTATGTGAAGTATATACTACCAATCACCAAACACTAAGCTTCTTTGATTCCTCCTCTCAATCGTGTGACAATGAAATACATGCCTACGAGCCACTTCAATTCAGCAAAAACTTGTTAAAAGGACTTGCGAAAACATCCACCATGTTTGTAGTTAAATATTAATTTCCATTACACTCTCTTGCTTATGTATCTTTCTTGGACAAGAACAAGTTAAACATTTCATCGCGAAGTCTATAAGCTGTGAAGAAAACTTAGTGAAACAGTATCTCGGGGGAATTATATTCAAGTTTGTTTTGAATACAGACTGTTTTGTAATTCTAAGGAGATGGGACCGTAACAAATGTTTGTTAACTTATGACAGAATCAATCATGGCATGAAACATTCGAAATATAGATATTTACTTGCTTTGTAATGAACAGATTTATAATCTATATTCATAGAATAAAACTATTTCTTGATCCAATTTACAACTTTTATTATTCCCGCGCAAAATACATCTCGAAACGTCAAGAGCGTTATTTTTCATTTTTGTGCTACGTATAATCATACCAGCCAATAACTATATAAATGAGCACTTATTATTATAAAAGTTACATTAAATAAAAATAACACATAATCATTAATTAAATTGATACTATTATTTAATAATTTCAATATATTTCTAACAAAAATGAAATGTGTCTATTGTTTTAAAACATTTTTTTTTTTTTTTTATAATATAAGAGTAGCAGACGAGCATGCAGTCCACCTGATGGTAAGTGGCTACTGCCGCCCATGGACATCTGTAATCAACCCCAGATAGAATTAGATGTTCCTACCTGAGGTCGGCCACAGATGCGCCGCTACCCCTGAGGACTAAGCTGGAACGCCTCGGAAAAGTCTGTCTCCCTTACCACACCCTTCAAACCGGAACGCAGCAGCGCTTAACACTGCTGTTATTAGGTAGAAATAGGTGTGTGGCGGTGGTGCCGCCGGAGTCGAACCACAAAGGGTTCTACCACCTTCATATGCTGCATGCTCGTTCGCTTACTTTATTTTTAAGAAAGGGAGACCTGCGCCCAACATTAAAACAGTAACTGGTCGACAATGAAGATAGGTATCTCCATAATTTACCTACATTTTGTGTAATATACACTCGACCTACGAGTAATTTGGGTAAGCGGCCATGTTTGGCAGAGGACCGCTGGCTTGCTGTAGCAAGTACACAAATCACTAGCTTAGATCATGTACGTACTTACAACATAATGAATTTATCTTCTTATAAGTTCACTAAAGTGCTTTAGTCAGTAATTTTTGGAGAGCACTTTCTTCAAATATGGTTTAATTTACATAACAAGTAACATTTCTAACAGTAACCTTACTTTTCCTGAGAGTAAAAACTGACAACTATAAATAAAACCCTGACAAGGTTTATTATTTATTTGTATTTTTATTATATTTGCCAAATTTATTAAAAAAGCAATTTGTTCATCCTAAGAAGAAGAATGAGAAAAAGAACGAATTATAGAACAAAGATAAACATTTACGTATATTATATATATTAGCTAAAAGGAGATTTTAATACGTTATACAAAGTCATCATTTAGAACTTAAAAGATATTATGGTCATTACAAAGCCTTTTTTCTTAAGAATTATTAACGATCCAGTTAACGAACTGTGAAACGCGAGCATTGACTCCAGGGTAACGAGGGAGTGCACAGCCTTGACCAAACGAGCAGACTCCGACGATAACATTGTTGTGAATGAGAGGACCGCCGGAGTCTCCCTGGCACTGGTCGCGACCGCCCACGTCCAGCCACCCGGAGCACAACATGTTGTCGGTGATGGTGCGACCGAGCTCAGCATAACGGGTTCTACAAGTCGCTTGATTGACGGTCCAAATCTGCACATGACGAAGCTGCTCAGATGATACGCCTTGGTACTGAAAAGAAAATTACATACGGTGATAAATTTTATAATTAAGTTTATAAGTAGGAATGGAATTCCAAAGGCTAATTTAAGGTACCTCCACCAACGTGAGGCAGCGAGGTTGAACTTTGCATTACTATTAATTATTAAGAAATATGCTCAGATGCTCTGCAGTGACATAAAAAAACTTACAGCGACGATGTAAAAAAACATTCATAATCTCAGGAACACTGCATACAAATACCTAAAATACAGGTACTAGCATTAATATATATACTTACAGAAGTTGTTCCCCACCCGATGGCCCAAACAACTTGATTGTCAGCAAGATTGTAGTTAGCACCGGCAATGTTGCCAGCAGCAACTGTTGTACTGAAGACGAAGTTTGTTGCAGCGCGGAGAATCGCAATATCATTGTCTTCCGTAACGCTGTTGTAACTGGGATGAATGATAATCTGGTTGGTGTTGTGAATAGTCCCACCGCTGTTGGCCCAAGTAGATCCCACGCGGATACGCCATCTGGTCGCTAGGTCGCCACTAAAATACAGACAAGATATAATGTATCTGTAATCCGTGAAAGTAATGATTTTAACTACTCTTAAAATTTAAAGCTAAATTTAATTTAAACTTTTACGAAATGTACGACAGATTATTGGGATGTTTCTTCTTTTTAGTTTATTTGTACAAATTAGAAAAATGTCTATCCGTATTCAAATACGTATTGCAAATTTTAAACGAATATAAAGTTGTAAAACAGACAAACAAGTAACTAGTTTGTTTGTTGGTGTTATTTGTGTATTTCAAGCAACCAGTTTGAATTATAATTAGCAGGTTTTATTCAATATTTTCTATAGTAATGAGCACTAATTACAACGTCAAAAACTTAAAATTAATTTACGTAGTTTATCATTCAGATTCTGAGTGGAACAGTAATGGGTTGAGGATGATGACGACATAATTATGTTCATAATATTATACACCTACATGAAACAGTGAGCAGCAGAGAGGATAGCTCTGTTGTTAAGGATGGTGCCACCACATGACTGGTAATAATTTGCCAAATTTGAACTGTACAGGAGAGCAGCAGCGAAGGGATATGCGTCTATCGTGGTTACAGAACCTCCAACAATTCTTTGCTGCGTAGCTGGTACAGCTAAAAGCAATACAAAGTTAATTAATATTCAATAACAAGAAGTTAAACAGTAATCAAAACATTATATAGAGTGGATTATTATCTGGTTGGTTATTAACATCGTATTTTAATTTCACACACAAAATTAAAAATAATGCAAAACTCTCGTAAGTGTGTTATGCTATATTACGGTATAGTGTAAAATATATAGAATTTAATAACTCATAAATAAAGAAATCTGATGCCCAAAATCAATTCCGCAAAAGAAAATATAATATATAATAGGTTTAATTATTCATAATAATTGAATGATAGGGTAACTAGACTGCCTTACAACAAAATAATTTCAAATAAATAAATACAAAATTTCAACGAACCAGCAACACCAGCAAGAATAAGTCCCAGAATTCCGAAAATTACGAACACACGCATTTTGTTTTTTAGTAGTTACTGTTCATTACCGTGTGAAACTTCAATTTATATTTCACATAATATGTGAAAGATTAACGTTTATTACGTCCAAATCTAAGATAAAATCAATAAAAACCCATGACTGAACACTGATGATATCATAACAAATTAGTTATATGATTATTTGCTCCAAGTAATATCTATATACTTTGAGAGTGATTAGTAAGGCGATAATCGATATTGATATCGATAATCGATAAGTGATAATCAATATACCTAATTAACGATTACTCACAAAATGACCCAATAAAATAAAGATTATTATTATTAAACATAAAAAATTTAAATAGATTGCTGAAATCATACCGGATCACATGATGGTAATGCAAATATTGCAAGAAAGTAAAATAATATAAATAAATAAATAAACAGTTAAATAATAACAGAATAAAATATTTCGTATCATTTTCGTTAGCCTAACACACTTCCGACGAATAGGCGTGACGACGTTGCTTCAACAGTGGAGTCAGGTAAAGAAAGCTAGCTAGCTGTTGAACTGAATTGATTTAATATCCTGAGTATTCAAGAAAAAAGTCTTATGGGTATACGAACTTACTAATCTGCAATTAGTCAATGGTAAACTATAACTAAAACGAAGTTTAAGTGAAGGGTCTCACTCTGACAACTGTCCAGCAATGAGACATTAATAGGTCGACGACAACAACGACAAGAATCTGCTTTAATATAAAGTGTTAAACATTTTACTAATCTAAACGTAAACTTAAATCCGAAGAACTTTGCCAACATCGCTACTAAAACAAGTATTTATTTGGTCTAAGGTTTGTTAAAAATGCAAATTCGTACATTCGTCGAGGTTTAAATGATAGGTTTTTAGTTACATATTTGAAGCATTCAACCATGGTTGGTTCCAACATCGCTATGAAACATATGGATGCTTTAACGGGAGCAAATGTTTGTGTGACAACCAATATTTGTTTGGTCCACGCGTTTGTTTCAAGTGTAAATTCCTGTTTATTCGTGAAGTTCAAAGCCAGTTCAGGTTGTGTATACATTTACTTGTCGACTACTATACAGCTACCAGCAATTTTCTGTGTATATATTTTGGACTGTTTACACCCTTCAGGCTCGTCGTCTTATTTCAGTCGCTGTGCTATTCGTCTATGATTATCAACAAACTGATTTTTATGCGTCAGTTATGATCAGCATAAATCAAGACACAATTAGTATCAACTATAACATTTAAATCTTTAAATCATCTTGTTCGTCTTTTATTTTGTTTATATTTAATTTCCCGCTAATGATTAATTATTGCCAATTTACAGGCACTTGCAACCTTTTGAATTCCAAAATAACTCGCAAATCGTCATTATTTACGTTAAGGAATGTATTGCAACTAAGTCTTGAGACCCAAGAGACTCATTTTCTAGGTTTAATTTTGATTTCGGATGTGGGTGTACTAGAACCGCGTAGTATGTTCAGTTAATTGCATCTCTTTTATACATTTTGTTAATGTTTTTGAGTATCTTGATACACATTAAGACTGCATCACAACAGAGAAGGAGAATAAATTAAAAAATGCTTCAATTTCAAGATTAGTGTAATCTATTTTATTTCGTTTCAGAGTTTGCGAATGGCCAAATAATGAAAAAAGTGATCTTAAACTTATTTTTAACATTTTTACTCAGGTTACTTGACATAATAAAACTGTATTAATTTATATAAAATATTTATTTAACATACCTATTTAAATGAATAGCAATAAAACATAATTATATAAAGTTATTCTAAACTTAAACATTAGCGTTGATCCAAGCGGTGTACCGAGACACCCTAGCACTGACGCCGGGGTAGCGCGCAAGGCCGCACCGCATACCCCACGAGCGGACACCCACCACGATGCCGTTGTGGATAAGAGGGCTTCCATTATCTCCAGTGCACTGGTCGCGAACGCCCACGTCTAGCCAGCCGGCGCACAGCATGTTGTCAGTCACAATAGATGCAAGTTCAGCGTAACGAGCTCTGCACGTCACTTGATTCACCGACCAGACTTGGGCTTGGCGCAAAATCTCCGAACGTGGGCCTTGGTACTGTAACGTGAAATAAATATGTTTCTACACATATAAATATATCTTTATTCTATTCAAATATTTTATTATTATTTATTATACCATCATATCAATCTATACCATCTTTTCTATTTTAACAGTCCATTAAGCTCGTTAAAATCCTTAGTATTGTCATAAATTCAAATTCAATTTCTATTCGTACCATTTTGTACAAATAATAAAAAGAGTCTTGACCTACAGCATCAAATATTATTCCATGGTTTACACACGACAAAGATGGTCACATAATCAAATATAAAATTTACCGAAGTAGAGCCCCATCCAATAGCCCAAAGGGCGGTGTTGTCAGCAAGGTTGTAGTTGGCGCCGGCGATGCTGGCTGCACGGATTGTGGTGCTGAAGGTGAAGGTAACGGCAGAACGGACGATAGCCACGTCGTTGTCCATCGTAAGAACATTGTAGTTAGGGTGGATGGTGATGAGGTTGCTGTTGGCGACAATGCCTCCATAGTTGGCATACACGGAACCAACTCGAATCTGCCACCTGATTGGCGCGTCACCACTGAAAAAATAAATTGATACATATTAAAAAAAACGATATGCATGTAGTTGTACCTAGAACTGTCAATTGTAATTTTGGTCAAAATACAATTTGAATCCGAATTACCAAATCATTGGGTGCAATTACGTAGATGTGTACTAAACCTGTCTTAAATGGGTACGACCTCGCCTTCCTGATATGTCAATCTTAATTGTTACTTCAAAAAAAGTTTTAACATACATAACGCAGTGAGCAGCTGTCAAAATAGCACGGTTGTTGATGATGGTACCACCACATTCCTGCTGGTAAGTAATAAAGTTCCTGCTGTAGAGCAACGCTGCACTGTATGGGTATTGCTGGATGGTAGCATCTGAACCACCGACGACTCGTTGCTGGTTCGTTGGTAGGGCTAAGGGAAAGGAAACAATATGGATTTATAAAATCGCCTTGATTCTGATTTTTTTTTTTTGGTATATCTATGCAGATATCGTAGATGTCAAAAATGAATATTTTCCTAATCGTACTAAGCCTAACCTAACCTAACCTAAGAGTAGATTATTAATAACTAGTTTTTGCCCGCGGCTTTGCCCGCGTTTAAAAGTAAATAATATGACATATAATCGATTATGATATGAAATTAATGAAATGAATGATATGAAATCGATTTTTTGGTCCAAAAGATCAATTCTCCGATTAATCGATCTTAGATCGCCATCCCTAGTTCCCGTGGGATTTCCGGGATAAAAACTATCCTATGTCCTTTCTCGGGTCTCAGACTATCTATCTTTGTACAAAATTTCATTAAAATCGGTTCAGTGGTTTAGGCTTGAAGAAGAGACAGCCAGACAGACAGACAGAGTTACTTTACGGATTTATAATAGTAGTAAGGATAAGGATAAAAATAAATGAAACATTTGGAAACATACCTGCTACCAATGTTAGACCAACGGTCAGAAAGGCGAATAGGGTGAACACATTCATTGTATACAATTTGTTGCTTGACAACTGCTCATCATTTCTAAATCCTCGTATTTATATCGACAACACTGATTAAAAGTTATCCATCGCGATGATAATAGAATATTTTTCTGGGTAAATAGATAAACATCATTACTTTTAATATCACCATGAGAGATAATTGAAGGAAAATAACAAGTTTTATTCGTGTATAAGTTTGGATTGATACTGCCATAACGCAACGGCACGTTACGACGTCGTGTCGTATAATGGTAAAAAAATGACGACATCGTGAAAATTTAATGCAAAGATAAGTTTTTTTTCCAAAAGTAATTTCCATCATTCATGAAAATATTGACTCTTTTTACCCCACATCGAAGTTTTTCGAGCTCTCCAGCTTAAACGGCTTCATGGATATTAACATATCGTTAGATCGGTCTAAATTGTGAGAGTAACTTACATCTTACGCAGTCGGGATTTTTTTTTTAAATAATAATAACTAGTTTCATCATGAGAGATGTCGGCTGACTTATATAATAAAATCAGGGGGCCATCTTAGCCCTCAGGAGTGGAAATACATCTGTGATCGACTTCAGGTAGATTCGCTGTTCTATACAGAGTTATAAAAATACAGTAGTATTGATAATCTTCAGAACTATTTACGTTACATTGTATTGTATTATTTACTCATATATAATATAAAAAGACGTAGTATAAAAGTTGTAGTAGACGAGCATGTAGTCCACCTGATGATGAGTGGCTACTGCCGCCCATGGACATCTGAAATTAATCCCAGGTAAGATTAGATTCCTGAGGTCGGCCACAGATACGCCGCTACCTCCCCGGACTAAGCTGAAACGCCTCGCATAAGTATGTCTCCCTTACCATAGTTTTCTAACCAGAACACAAAAGCGGTTTACAGTGCTTTTATTAGGCATACATAATAGGAGCATGTAGGTATACAATAAAGATTATACGTAAAACAGGTGTGTATCTACCTAGAATAATCGTAATCAACCATTATATTATATTTTAAACATTTGTACAGAATCAGCTCATCCTTTATGATTACTATCTATATATTACCAGACCTGATAATTTGTAGCCATTCGAACAACAATATTAATTGTCCATTACTTCATTACAGAGCGATAAGTACATTATCTTTTAATATACCTTATTATAAGTAGGTGTCATTTATAGGTTTATTTTTAGGTAAAGGGTTTTATGTACTTTTCTCTAGAAGTATACCTACGCACCTGCACCTACGTACGAAGAGCTTATAAATTGCACTAAGTATTTCCGCGACTTTTCTATCCACTTAGTTTTGCAAATAAAAAGAACGATGACTTATTTCCTAGATTAGGGCGTCTCTCTGATTTTTCAGTTTCGCTGCATCCCTTATTATATTTTTTTATAGGCAAGGGTGTACCCAAAGCATTCTCCACCATAATATGCAATAATAGACAAAAATGGGTTAAGTTAAATAGGTTTATTAATATTGAGCGTAAGGGGTAGATTGTAGAGGACTATGATTGTTATCCAATCAATTGTATTTTCGTTTCTAGGCATACATATCTTTAGTTTGTCATACATCATTACTTTTTAAAACTTTGTCTTTAAATACACGGAGAAGATAGATAAGAATTATCGAGAAGGCACGAAAATTCAACATACCGATTTATATTTGTTTTGTTGACTTTTCAAAGGCGTTTGACTCGGTAAAATGATCAAAACTGTGGGATAAATTGCTAGAAATGGGCACACCTAAGCACCTCGTATATCTGATAAGACGCTTATATGAAGGGGGAACTGCCTCAGTGTGAACAGAAGAGGTTTTATCTAAAAAAATCCACCCTAGCGCAGGAGTCCGTCAAGGATGTATAATATCACCCCTAATTTTCAACGCCTACACAGAACTCATAATGCGAATCAATCTGGAGGACTGGACCGATGGTGTGAGTATTGGTGACCGCAAAATTGCAAACCTGCCCTATGCAGACGATACCACCTTATTTGCGACTAGTACTCATCATATGGAAGAATTAATTCTCAAAATGGAGCGCGTGAGCCTCGAGATTGGATTAAAGATTAACCGAAGAAAAACCAAAATGATGATCATAAACCGGGCCAATAATAACTCGCCAGAGATTAGTAACATAGCAAATTGTAACTTTATCCAATCCTATATATATCTTGGTGCCTTAATTTCAAACAATGGCGGTTGCGTAGATAAAGTAAAAAGACGTATGGCGATAACCAGAACAGCAACGGACAAGCTGAAGAAAATATGGCGGGTCCAACACATTACCAAAGCCACTAAGTTCCGGCTCGTTCGCACACTTGTGTTCCCCATATTTTTATATGCTGCTGAGACGTGGACGTTGCGACAAGTCGAACGAAAGAAGATAGATGCTCTGGAAATGTGGTGCTGAAGGAGGATGCTTGGAGTCTCATGGAAAGAGTTCCGTACCAACAACTCTATACTCCCGGAACTCGGCATCACACAGCGTCTATCGAACTTAGTGCTTCGTCGTATTTTAAAGTTCTTCGGACACGTCTCGCGGAGAAATAGCAATGCAATTGAGCGTCTCGTCGTACAAGGAAATGTGGAAGGCACCAGAGCACGAGGAAGGCCACCCACGCGATGAACTGACTAAATCAAATCAGTCGTGGGCGGCCTATTGCATGCGTGCATCAGAAAATCGGCTAGCCGCGAGAAATGGCGAAACATCGTGAGGCGAACTACATCAGACCCCCAGGAAAACAAGAAACATGATGACCACGACCGCTTTGCCAAGAATGCAACGACAGTAATAACTGCAAGTTTGCTTAATCCAATGACATTGTTTTTGTATATCCGTTACTCTTAGCATTTTGCTTTTCTATATAATTTCAAAGTTCACCACTCACAAACAGTTAACAAAAATCCTATATAGTAGTAGTCAGTGGCAGCCTAAGGTCGTTCGAAGCCCGGGGCGGAAAATTGAATGGAGAACCCCAGCGTAAAAGTGTGATTGTTTTTACAAAAACACACATGTGTCATGATTCCGGCGATGTTTTTTTTCACTAGTTAGCAACTGTGTTTGGGTCATCATTATCATCATCAAGTGGGACGTCATACCCTCCGGGAATCTCATACGCTAAGGCAATGTTAACATAAGGGCGGTGGGCATGGATTTTTGGGACTCGAGGATCCCCGGATTCGGATTCTTGTGTTTGGGTGCCCACCAGGATCGCATTAGTCCATCCGCTAGATCCATTCCGCTCCCATTAGTAGCATAAAATATTTAATGTTATAAAACACGTACATAAATTAAAACGTAAGTACATTTTTCTAACAATATTTTGTTTACTTGCAGGTAAGCGACGATTTCAAAATAAATTCAACGTACAAAAATTCAATCTGGTCTTTGGTAAGTATAAGTACATTCGTTTATTAATCAAAATAATGTAAGCTTTACAGGGACTGTTTAGGTATTTTCACCAAATTTTATATGCATATTCAGTACGTCTGAGAATCAGCTACTATCTATTTTTCATACCCCTAAGTGATAAGAATTGTTCACCCTTAAGATTTTTTTATTTATATGGCAACACAACGTTTGCCGGGTCAACTAGTTTTCAAAGTTTACTTATGCTATGAAACGCCTGTTAAAATTATAAAGCAACATCATCTTTATAATAATTCTTTTTTATTTACTTGCAAGTAAGTGAAGATGACAAAACACTAAAGATACAAAAAATCAACCAGGTTTTTGGTAAGTACGAGTATGCATATTCTTTAAGTTTTAGTTAAGATAGTAAACTAACGTAAGCAACTTAACAGGTCCTGTACCTTTAGGTATCTTCCTGATTTTCAATATTAATTCTAATTATTAAGAGTAACAAAAATTAAATGTTACATTGAAGCCGTATAAACACCTAGGTGAATGAGTGAACGACATTTTAGGTACCCATTTTTTATCTACACTAATATTATAAAGAGGAAAAGTTTGTTTGTTTGTTTGGTTGTATTGAAAGGCTCAAAAACTACTGGACCGATTTTAAAAGTTCTTTCGTCATTCGAAAGCTACATTATCCATGAGTAACAAAGGCTATATTTTATATGAAATATATTTGATAAATAGTTTACCGGATCAGCTAGTGGGTCTACCTATAGGTATACTAAAATATTATATTTTTTTTAAGTTGCTTATTATCACCCAGGAGATCATGTGACAGGTGATCAAAGTGGAATAGACATCTTAAAACCATTGATTCCATTCGGATGTAGAGCATGCCAAATAATGAGACCTACATTTAACATACTAACGTATGGGATATCATTGGATTGATATAAATTTTTGGGACTAGTAGGTAGGTACTACAGTCTACATTTCTTTCCTTTTCATCAGTGAATTATTTTAAAGCAGTCGGGTTTTTTATTTTTAGGATAATTACTAGAACTTTCATAACTACAACATTACTCCCCGGTTTACGAGCACACATTTCGTTATTAATTTATATTTAATTTAGCATTTTATTCACATTTTGCCATGAATCTTAAAAATAATTATTCAGAATTAAAAAGGACGAATTCGGAGCAACGCGATTTTTAAAATCTCGTCGAATCGTATTTTGTTTGGGCGTCCCACAACTCTCAATTACGGATAATAAGCTTACTGACTCCATAATTATTAATGTAAATATTCGCATTTGCTGCGCGGAGTCAACACACGCGAAATCATATCATACAATGTAATTTTGCATGCATACCGCAACTTGCGCGACTTCGACTTACCTACTCGGTTGTTACTCGGTCCCACCAATCGCGTAAGTCAAGGGTATTATTGTGGTATTATTTTACAAAACACGATGTAACTTGGCCCACAACAGTTATATACAGGGTGTCCCGTAAGTACCACGACAAACTTGGGGAGAACATAGGTGAGGGTCTGACTTCCCTGGGGAAAAAAAATACCTTCGTAAAAGTGTCACCATTTTTGCACTATCAATTGTTTTAGATTTTTTGAGAAATTCAGCCCTTTCCATCTTCTTTCGTTAACTTTGTGTACAAATTTGGTGATACAGTGTTTATTTTTTCTGTTAAATACTATCAGATAGTTGGTCTATCACATTGAAATGTAAATTGGTGAATTTTTTTCGTTACTGTGTACCTAAATTGGTCAAGCTTTCTTCAGAAATATACACTAAAACTCTAATTAGTGGACTGTAATGAAACTTTCTTTAAAACATAAGTTTCATGTAGGATACAATAATTATTATTTACACTATTCCATAGGAACCGTCCATGTTATATGCGGCCTTACATACAGTGGTTCTTTCCAGGGTCGCTGGCTGGGCGGTTAGAGCTCCCATTCTTGCCGCCCGCAACTCCATAAGTCCCCCTTTAGTCTCATACGACAGGCAGGGGATACTGTTGCCCTTTTCTAGCTTAAAATTTTAATCCAAGTTCTATGTTTCTACCACATCACCATCACTAATCCACGCATAACCACAACCATACCCCACGGCAGGACAAAATGTTGGCACGCAGTGTGTCCAAAGTAGTTGCGATGTACCTAATCAGTATACCAAAATGTAGGCCAATTTGAATAAAATTATCAAATTACCAAAAACGAAATTTGCAACCGTCCACGTTGTTGTGTATTCGTCTGAATAGACGTTATCTGAAATTTCACTCTGAAGGTCACTTTATTCTGAAGGTTCTAACTTCGAACCTAAAAGATTCCCGTATACATACATATAACACATCTTTAACCTCCTTAGTAGAATTTCAAAAACATTCCTATGTACATATGCATCAATAATTACTTTATCAGCAAATTTCTGAAAATCAGCTAATTTTCAACACCAGCGGTCGGCAACCCGACACCCACGGGTGGTGTGGGGCCCGCGACTTTCCCTTGTGGCCCGCAGGTTACTAATACTGCGCGTTACTAATACACTGGTCAGTTGGTAGTTCTACAATAATATGAACGGTACCAATAGAATTCTAAGTGGCAGTCCTACAATAATTATGGCGGTGCCGATAAAACTTAAAGTGGTAGTTCTACAATAATTATAACGGTACCAATAGAATTCTAAGTGGCAGTCCTACAATAATTAGGGCGGTGCCGATAAAACTTAAAGTGGTAGTTCTACAATAATTAGAACGGTACCAATAGAATTCAAAGTGGCAGTCCTACAATAATTGGGGCGGTGCCAATGGAATCGAAAGTGAAAAGTCTACAATAATTAGAAGAGTACTAATAAAATTTAAAGTGGTAGTTCTACGAGAACTACGATACCAATACAATTTAAACAGCGCTATAGAAATTAGAACGGCACCAACAGTCTTAAATGATGGTCCTCTTAACAGAGAACGGTACGAACAACATTTCGTCATGAAATGAACAGTACCCACCGAAATTCCTATTGCAGGTAGTCATAGAATATGATATCACAAGTGTCGAGAATATATTTATGGAAAGTGGAAGCGACGCCTATAGCTGTATCTCAATAAAACTAAAGTCATCGCAGTAAAGGTAAAAGACATCGGTTTTTACATACGTACTCGTAAGTATAACAACGGTATTCCAGGACTTCAACAAAGAATCTAATGCTTGTCAATAAGCGAAGGAGATACATATGTAAAAAGTTTTTATTAAACTTAGACGGAAGATTCTCGGGTTCACCAGCCCCGAAGGAGTTTATTTATTAGAAATTTATTAGAAAAATAATGAAAAAAATAATTACTATTGGCGATGACTTCAATTGCATGAACCTATTGTTGTATTCATGGTCTTCTGGGCTATGCCTTGGTATTTGGAGTGTTTCAATTTATTTTTAAACACGGAGCTACTTCTTGTAACGTCACAAACTATACAAGAAGTACTAAAGAAGGACAGGCAGGTTTTGAGTGGTTTTTATACTGATGGCTAATGTTGTCATTGACAGTTCTTTCAGGTGATTGTTTCGACTTGATTGATAGTTACAAGTTTATTTCAGTTGCAGTTTTCTGTGAAAAGAAACACAAACAAACATGATTATGATGCAGATGGCTTCGGGTCCTGTGGAAGGCGCCGTGTTGAGTTTGGTCCAGATCCTTCCTTTAAAGAGATGGACACACATATTTATGGTAACAGGCTGGATTTGGTCATACTGTCCTTTCAGTTTTGCTGTAGTGTGTTATTAAGTATGGTTCACCACAACACTAAGGTCCTACGGTGTGAGTTTTATTCGTAGTTGGCTCATAACAAATGGTTCGACAGATGTGACCCTGGAATAGGTTATTTTGCGACTATAGAATGACCTAAGAGGCCGACGTGTGATTGAAAATGAATCACACAATCATTTCCCAACACAAATTAGTTTTTACAAATAATTTATTATTGAAAGAAAAAATATTCTTTAACATTATTCATTAGCCTTGATTCCTTTTAAATTGCACATTATAATTTGTAAAATGAAGGCAGGTAAAATGAAAATCTTTCTATTTTGGGTTTCATAGAGGTAGAATCTAATCAAATATTATTTCAATTATTGTTTCAGTGTGGTTTTTACGTGGTTTTACACTTGGAATATATAAAACCGTTACATTCTACCTAGCAAGGTATGCAAATATTGACAGTGTCAATTGAACAATCAATAAAGTATCTGCTATTAAAAGTTTAATTATATTCTGAAGTAAATATAAACTTACCTAAAATACCTTTACAATAACGTTACATGTCACTATTTGGTTTTATTGAAAATAAAAATTACGTATTTTCTGAGTCGCTTCTTCATTGCTAAAGATCGTGTCTGCTTTGGTACTATAATGTACAATGTGCTGCAAAGTTCGCCAAAGTAATCACATTATAATATAATTATTTCGTGTGTAATAATTTATTTTTTGTAACGAAAATCCTCGATTGTATAAAACGCTGTCACAATTAAAGATTCATTTGGTTTAAAAAAAAACAGTTGCCCAGTTAACGTTTTAATACATTCAAGTAATGAATTGTGGGTCACATACAAAATACAATTTTACGATACAATCCTAAATTTAGTGGCGTATGTTGTAATGTTATATATTGGTGTATTTCTTTATTTACCAGCATAGCTATTTCCCGAAGAAATACGGGAAGTGTGCAAAGAATAATATTTGTGTATAATGGGTGTTAACAAATACCTAATTTTATTAAGAGTAATCAACGCATAAAGTCATTGTTTACGTTACTATATACAGTTGTATATATGTAAAAAAAAAGAAAGAAAGTTGAATGCAATTGCATTAATTAAATCAATCTTCAATTGATCTTGCTAAAAATAAAATATAATAATTTATATTGAAATTGAAAACGATTTATGTTATATTTCGGAGAATATAAATTTGAGTTCTAAATGAACTTGTGATTGAAATTGTGGTCGAATTTTAACGGCAATTTCATCCACTACCACAACATAACAAAACATTACAGGTTGAATAAATAAATGGAACAGCATATTCATAAAAGTAACAGAAACTTATGCCAGATGAATCACCAAGAGTAACATTCCAAAGTATCACCGTCAAGGATGCATAGTAAGTAATATTCGATACATCGCTACGAAGACGTTTCGATGTCTCAGCACTAGTTGCCATAAAGACAGATACGCGCGCTTTTCAGTAAATGGAGGTGGGATTGTAAGTTTTTCGTGTGTTCCTCGTGACAATAGAAGTTTTAATTGAAATTACAAAGTTGTTTCATAGTGATAAGGAAGGGAATGGTGCATTAAGCTTGTTGAGGGACAGTGTAAGAGCAGAAAGTCAATTAAATCGATAAATATTATAGATTATTTTAGAAAAGTTTTAGAAAAGTTATAGTCCCATTGTTGATGGTAAACAGTGTATAATTCTGGTTGTGTTCAATCATTTCTGTAATAAAAATAATATTTTATTTTATTTTGTAAAAGGCAGGTGTAGTGTATTAGTAAGTACCCTCATAATTAGACACTAAACATGGATACAGTACTAGTATGACGTACGGTAGTGGTGCGCATCTGGCGACATCGAGTTAGCTGTCAGTTGGTCTGGTACGTCACTCTTAGTGTGGACGCCGTGCGGGTAGGACAGTAGTGAACCGATTTGTATTATATTAGTACTAACCGAACTAGTACAGTAGGCATGGCGATTTGGTCGATTAATCGAAGAATTGATCTTTTGGCCCTATCTATTATTTTAATCTCCAGTAATGGATCGATTCAGTGTATCGATCTTTCATCCTATAAAATCGAAAGTAGATCTTTTCGATGTTGGTTTTGGTTTTACAGACAATTTTTTTGCAGATGCATACGTATTTCAGTGCTTGTTTGGTCCTTGTGATGAACTTTTTTTCGCTATCTTCGCCCTTTTACGCTGAAAAGATCGAAGATCGATTTCGGACATTCGATTCTTTAGGCCTCGTTATTTTTGGGAATCGATTGGGGATCGATTATTACACTTCGATTCGAATCGATATTTTTCGGAAAAAAATCGCCATTCCTAGAGGCTAGAAATGTATCTATAGGTGTCACAAAAAACTGGACGTGATTGAGGGAAATAATATTTGATTTTTAATGAACGATTGCCAACATAAAAAAAAATCACTACAGTTAGTAGTGACAGAAACACAAGACATGTGACAAAAACAGTGTTAACCAGTGTAATTAGCCAAGTGCAAGTCAAACCCGCATCTGGAGGGTTCCTTTCAACCAAAATTTTCATTTTTTTTAAATTTCTAGTATTTAATATTGCAGCAGCCATTAAAGTTCACACATTGTGAAAATTTGAACTGTCTACCTCTAACGGTTCAAAACTTAGTTGGAAAAATATCTAATAGCAGTTTGTTGTATTCAACCCCTTTTTGGAGTTTACTCCTTAAGAAACGATTTGAGTTATAAGGCCCGGTACGGAAATTTTATGAGGAGTAAAATCAAGTGTAACACGAAAAGTTGAGGCGTAACGGTAACCAAAATATGAATCAAGAGTGCTTTTATTAATTTAAAATACAGTAAGTTCAAATCCCATATGAAAGTAATTATTACAATAAAAATAATTAGCAATATATAAAACATTAAAACATCATTAACTAATTTGTTTACATTTTTGCATAAATTAAGTTATAGGATTGATCATTTATAAACACTGTGAAAAATATGAACATTGGCGCCATAATACGATTAACAATCTTTTATGAACGTTTTTAAAGAAGAGTAACGTATAAAAATCAGTAAGCAATTGAATAAGATATAATATTAGCAAAATAAGTTTTTAACATAAAGAGGCTTTTGTAAGTTACTGATATATTAATTTAACTTATAAAAATGGATGCATTATTGATCAGCACCATCTATCAACGATAAACATGCAAAATCAAAACAGTATTATTTAATATTTATTACAGAATTATTGCTAATGAATTATGTTCAAAATAAGTTATATAAAATTAGCAATACGTTTTAAATGAATTCTAGAATTATAAAACATTCAGAAACAATCCAAATTACATATAATAACATGTTTATTGAGTCTCATATAAATTGCATCCGTAAATTGCAACAAGGATATTTTATAGATGGCAAAGAAATTATAATTATTAAGTTTTAAATCATAAAACGTTTAACATTGTTTTAAATATAAATAATTATATTAAAATTTACTTTAATATAAATAATTATATTAAGTTACCATAATAATATTTGGAACCAAAAGACATAGATTGATAAACTTGCAAACTTACAATTTATAAAACTTGCCACTAGATGGCGCTATTTCATATTATTTTGTAACATACTTTATGTAATACGCATTATTGAAGTAATATAAATAATCCGAATAATTACAGATATATGTTTGTTTCTCTTATCATTTTAGCAGATGCGTCCATTTACCTACCCTTTTTTCTATTCGATATATATCATAATTATCATTCGTAGGGAGTAAACTCCAATCGTGCGTCGTAGCTGACACACACACACTTTTTTTGTTTTCAACTTTTTTTATTTTTAGTATTTGTTGTCATAGCGGCCATCGTTATGCATCCTCTATCCAGTTCTAAAGTTGCAGAGATAGAGCCCTGTGACACACGGACAGACGGACAGACAGCGAAGTCTTAGTAATAGAGTTCCGTTTTTATCCTTTAAGTACGGAACTCTTAAAAACCGCTTTACATTCCCATGTTAAAAAAAATATGTTACGACGGCCCGTGGAATTTCGCTCTACACTAAACCTCTCTGCACTATCTTTTTTTTCCAGACACGCCAAAGGAAGTAACTACAATAACGGTTTTTAAAGAAACTTTCTTTACTTATTACTATAAGTAAAGAAAGTTTCTTACTTAGGGTACTCCCTAATAGGATTGATTGTTGAGTTGCTAAAAATGCTGAAACAGATGTGTAAACAGAAAGGCATAATGCATACACCAACCAGAAAGCCAATTGCCAATTTTTACAGTCCTTGCTTCCAAAGTAACGGTTTTTAAAATAAAGTTCCATCCCTTATTAAACGTCCTTAAGGGTTAATTTTTCAAAAACGGTGAAGTAGGTGTTCTATTATTTTCAATCAGAAAGCAGAATACTAAATTACATAGACTTTGCTCTAAAATCTGCGAACTTCTAAACGAAGTTTCTACCCCTATTTTATCCTCTTAAGGGTAGATTTTCCATAAACGTTGTTAAAGAAGATCTATTATTTCATACCAGAAAGCTAAAACCTATTTTTACAGTCCTTGCTTCTAAATAAACGGATTTTAAAATAAAATTCCATCCCCTATTAAACAACCTCAAGGGTTGATTTTCCAAAAACTGTAAAATAGGTGTCCTATTATATTCAATCAGAAAGCCAAATAACAATTTTTATAGACTTTGCTTAAAAAGCTGCGGACTTCTAAACGAAGTTTCTACCCCTATTTTACCCTCTTAAGGGTAGATTTTCCATAAACGGTGTTAATGAAGCTGTATTATTTCGAACCAGAAAGCTAAATGCTATTTTTACAGTCCTGGTTTTCAAATTAACGGATTTTAAAATAATGTTCCATCCACTATTAAACGACCTTTAGGGTTGATTTTGGAAAAACCCTTAGATTAGATTTTTATTACTTTCATCCAGTTTGCTTTAAAATTGACGGACTTTCATACTAACTTTCAACCCCCATTTAACCCCCTTAACAGTGGAATATCAAAATATCCGTTCTTAGTGCGCATCTACATTATAAAATGAAGCTATATTTCAAATTTCATGATTCTAGCTTCAATAGTTCAGTCAAAACCTTGATTAATACGTTTTGAACGTGAGTATCTTTTCGCTTTTATATATATAGAAGATATTATGTGTTATGATAAATAAAATAAATAAAATATTACAATAAACTGCTCAATGTACCTTTGTCTAACCCCAATGGATGAAGACACAGGTTGCCGTTCGTATTATAATGATATTTTATTTTTTATAATTCCTAATTTGCAAAGCAAGTTGTCCACCTGACGGCAATACTATATAGGAACCTAACCACAACTCAGAATATTCAAATCATAAACTTCAAATCAGAATATAACACAACCTGGATGTTATAAATCAGAAATGAGTGTGTTTATAGTGCCCTTTTGGTCGAAGCCCTTAGGGACCTTACAAAATCTACAAAAATAGGAACAAAAAATTAGAAACATGTTATTTTTGCCAAAACGTTATTTATTCGTAGAGAATGTCTGTAATTTTTATTGAATTTGTGCTTAAGAGTTAGATTGGATCCAAGAAGTGTAGCGAGACACGCGAGCATTGACACCAGGGTAGCGAGCGAGGGCGCAGCGTTCTCCCCAAGAGCAGACACCAACGACGACATTGTTGTGGAGGAGAGGACCGCCGGAGTCTCCCTGGCACTGGTCGCGACCGCCCACGTCTAGCCAGCCGGAGCACAACATGTTGTCGGTGATGGTGCGGCGAAGTTCAGCGTAACGGGTTCTGCAAACACCTTGGTTGACGGTCCAAATCTGAACATGACGCAGCTGTTCAGATCCTGGGCCTTGCCACTGAAAGTTAACAAGAAATCAGTTAAAAATAATTTACTGTCAGTTCAATGATAAACCCAATTGGCCATAGACAAATGTAAAACGTACTTATTCTCGAATTAAAAAAAACTGAACTAAACCAAAGTCTGCCAGTTTTGCGTATGACCTAGTTGCCTGCATAAAATAAAGATCATGCCAATAACGTGATAGTAAAATTAAATATTTCGGATAACATAATGTATGTGTTGAAAATTCAGAAGATTACCCTGATCGCACCCCATCCGATAGCCCAGACAACTTGGTTGTCGCCGAGGTTGTAATTGGAACCGGCGATGCTGGCAGCGCGGACGACATTGCTGAAGGTGAAAACAGTGTTGGATCGCAGAATAGCAACATCATTGTCTAAGTTAACCCTGTTGAAGTTAGGATGGTTCAGAATCCTGTTAGTGTTGTGAACGGCGCCTCCACTGTTAGCGTTGGTAGATCCCACGCGGATACGCCATTGGTTAATTGTATCGCCTCTGAAATAATGAAAATATAAGTGTTGAATAAGTATTATCTTATATATAAAATTCTTGTGTCACAATGTTAGTTACCATACTCCTCCGAAACGGCTTTACCGATTTTCATCAAATTTTATATGCATATATATTTATATTTGGTCTGAGAATCTGCTTCTATCTATTTTTCATGCCCCTAAGTGATTTTTTATATGGCAACACAACGTTTGCTAGGTCAGATAGTTTCATAATAATATTATTACTGAGCCATACTAAATGGAAAACGCTTTTGTCAGTGATCTTATGAAGAAGGAAAATGAACTGGGAATGGACTGGGTTGGTGTTACTAAAATTATTAAACTTAAAATTGTTATTAGACTTTAACTTCTTTTTCTTCAGTGGAACAAAAAATCTGCAAATTATTTCATATAAATTTCCTGTACACTTCAAGTACCTGTCCAAAAAAATATTGTTGGTTGCTCGTCTGTTGTATTGAAATATTCATTTGACAAATAAGCAATAATTCAAAATCACTACAACATTATTTCTGTGGATTCGTCAAGAAGCACGTAGTGCGTTAACCAAATTCTTAAAAAACTTACATGAAGCAATGAGCAGCAGATAGGATGCTTCTGTTGTTCAGAATGGTACCGCCACATGACTGCCTGTGGTTTGCACCGGTCCGTGAAAACAAAAGAGCTGCCCCGAAAGGGTATTGCTGGATAGTGGTCGTAGAACCACCAACAATCCTTTGAGGATTAGTTGGTACGGCTGAAATGGAATTTATTTACTTATTTACTAGGTGCACCAACGAAGAACACACTTCGGTGCACTTAAATCGCAAACACATAAATTAATAGGTTATGTACGCAGCATTATTATAGGCGATTGACATGTTGACTATTATTAATAAAATATTAATATTTAATTTAAAATTTACAAACTATATAAATTACTTACATTCTAAAAACTATGTTTACATGAATTTACAATTAATAATAATATTTCATAATTAGTAATAAAAGCAAATTCTTTAATACTCCTACAATAAATTTACTTGATACGAAAGGTCGAAATTCAAATAATAATAATTTATATCGATTGACTATTTCGTATGACAACTGAATTGTTTACCTTGAATTTACACGAAGTATCCCGAAAAATGTCAAGTGCTAAATGATGTCGAGATTCATAAAGAGAAATAGATACAAATAACAAGAATAATCTATATAGATTATCTATTTCGTATGACAACTGAAATATTTACTTCGATTTACATAAAGTATTAAAAATGCGAAATTTAGACGTTTTTAAAAATAAAATTTGATACTCACCTGTAACCGCCGTTACAGCCAGGGTCAACACCACTAGTGTGTACATTTTCTTCGGTTCCTCCAACTATGATGAGTAGAAGTGATGTTCGGACTTTATATACTTCCAGCACCTGTCAATCATTTAGGTACAATAAAGATATAGGACTTATTCTATATCTTAAAATGAATAATATCGATAATATTAAAATAGATAATATCAATTTCCTTCGTTTGTTAATCTAAGATGTCATATTTGTATATATGTGTAGCTTCTTACTTAATCTGTTTGGGTTAAACATAATGATAATGATAATGATATTACATAGAGTTAATTGTTTTTTTTTTGTATAAACAGAAGAAGCCCAAGATAATGCAGACCACCTGAAAGTAAATAGGTACTACAGATGGGAATAGGATCCTACCTAAAGTCGCCCAAAGATGGGTAATCCTCTCAGGACCAAGTGCCTCGTGTAAGTTTGTCTGCCCCAACCATACTCTTTAAACTTTAATAATCAGAAATGGGTGTGAATGTGGTACCTCCGTAACCGAACCACTATGAATTCAACATTACAGGTCCAAAAATATTAGTCAAATTTTGTCACTAATCATCTCATTTGCTTAGAGACCATTAGTATTATACCCAACCGCTACGGAACTCCATTTTTGAAAACTAGATTGCGCCCAAGCAATAAATAATGTACATCAAATGACAACCTGTCAGTCGTTTTTATTGCCCTTATTTTATCGATAAGATTAACTGTGAAATTTATGTTATTATCATAAGGATGATAATTATAGGAGTATTTAAGCAGGTATGTAAATATTTGACAACCTTTCTACGCCAAAGCGCTTTAAGCTAACTCTACTACGCATTGTTACTAAACTGAAAATACTTTGATTTAAAAAAACAGTTATTTCATAATTGGGTGTATGGGTAAAAACGAGGTACTGTATCATCACTATTTGCGCATTTAAAAGTAGGTAAGTATGTGCTTTTGATCACCTAAATCGACAACTTTGATTCATGGGCTTATCAATAAGCATTCATTTATCGGTTTTGCTTAAATATGCATATCGAGTTAAGTAAAGATATTTTCTAGAACAGTTACAATATATTGAAATGTATACATTTTATGTTTCGTATTTTTTACACACTGTATATAAGCTTTACAGACATACATGTCTGTATGCATGTATGTATCAATGAATATAGGTATTCTTTTGAGGTAATTATCATGGACTTAAAAACGCCTGATCTATTGAATTTCGCACAAATGTTAAGCACCGATGACAATCCATTTCATTGTCCTGGTTATCTGCCCTAGGTCATAATTTGGGCGTCTGGAAGACCTGAGGCAAAAAAGTAGCGGTGACTCCTGATAATTTAAATAACGTACATACTTTAAAAAAAATCACCGCTCTGACACGTTTTAAATCATACCTAAATATACCATAAAAATCACACCTTATAAAAAAGATTCATCAAAATCGAATCATTTAATATCAATTTAAAAATAATTGATTTTGTCGAATGCCGGATTGCCGAATTCTATTTATTTTATGTATTCATTGACGCGACCCTTAGGCCGTTTGTCCACCGCCACCGTCGCCGAGCCGACACCGAGAACGAGATAATTTCGGGCCGATTTTACTATATCGTGACGGCGATAGTTTGTCCACCACGACCAATATCGCCGGTTTATTTTGCTGTCACGGGTCACGCGTGTGACGACAGTGTATGGACAAGTTCCAACGTGTTTTGTATTGCCGGCCCATCGGCCCATCAAAAGCTCGGTCCCGATCTAGCGGTCACGCCGATCTACAATTCTATTCTTCTATCCTACGCGGTGGACAAGCGGCTATAGTAAATGTATGTACGCTGCTTCGGCGCTATCATTAATTATCGGTATCGACTCGATGACGGTGGCGGTGGACCGAGTCGTGAAAATCGTAAGAAAATCGAGGCATCATTGAAATTTGATGCAAACTTGATTAACGTTTCCCAAAAATAATTTTCATCATGCATGAGAATATTCAGACAATCAGTTTTTACCCGACTGCGGTGATGTTTTTCTAACGTATGTACATACATACATACGCTAGAACACATACATAAATATGATATATGTCTCACATGATGATGATGATGACGTATGTGTTATTTCTTGACATACCCTCCACCCCAAACGGCTGGACGGATATTATCATATGTGTCGTTGGTTTCGTCTAAATTATGGGAGTAACATAGGCTATAATTTCACGTAGTTAGGTTTTGTTTTTTTATTGTAATTATTAGTTTCATCATGAGTGATATCGGCTGGCTTACATAATAGAATGAGGTTACCATATTAATTCACACGCATTTATTAGTTGTATGTATGTATGTATGTATGTACGTAACAGTAACGGAATCTTTGAACCCGATTTCTATCTACTTTGAACGTTCAGTTTAATTAAAAATTTTGAAAGATTATCAAAAACCGATGACAATACACGATTTTAATAATTTTGTACTATTATCCTTATCAACATCCTCAGGATTAACGATTTTCGAGGTGAGAGAAAGCGCCTTAGGGAGAGTTCAGGCAAAGTTACTAGATTGATTTTTAGTTTTGAAAAATAATAATGTTATTTCCCTATAACTCAAATGTACGGAAACATATTTATAATGCCATCTTGTAGAATGATTTTTAAGATTACGTACTCAAAGGATAAAACGAAACCCTCCGCTGTCTGTTCGTGAGTCACAGGGCTTTATCTCTTAAACCGTAATAGATATATACTTGATTTTTTTACAGACGATGCATAATGATGGTCGCTATAACAACAAATACTAAAAATTAATAAAATAAATATAGTTAAAAAACTAAAAAACACGCTTTTATGATAAAATCAATTAAAAAGTAGAAAATAATTTTCAATCTAGGAATCAATTAAGGAACAGTAAATTGTATAATTGTGAAAAAAGCGTGGGGTGCTCCACTAATCAATTTTCGAAAAGCACCCCACACTTTTACCACAATTATACAATTTACTGTGTACAATTACACAATTATACGATTTTATCATAAAAGCGTGTTTTTTAGTTTTTTGAACTATATTTATTAGTCCTCAGGACTGGTAATGCATCTGGGATCGGATTCAGGTAGATTCCCTATTCTATCTGAGCTGATTATTAGTCTATTTTCCATGAGCGGAGGCGACAACAAACCGTCTAGTTATGAAATACAGTAGTATTGATAATAATTTTGAAGGTGGTAGCACACTTTGTGGTTCGACTCCGGCAGCACCCCGCCACACCTATTTCTGCCTAATAACAGCAGTGTTGGGCGCTGCTGTGTTCCCTTTTGAAGAGTGTGGTAAGGGAGACATACTTTTCCAAGGCGTTCCAGCTTAGTCCTCAGGGGTAGCGGCGCGTCTGTGGCCGACCTCAGGTAGGAATATCTAATCCTATCTGGGGTTGATTACAGATGTCCATGGGCGGCAGTAGCCAGTAGAACTGAATGCTCGTCTGCTGCTCCTATATTATAAAAAAAATCAAAACTACGTAAGATCGCTCCACATAAAAGTTTGTAGGTAAACAAAAATTATAAATGAAACAGGTGTCTAATGCTACTACCTACTTACAATAATCATCAATAATCCTAATCAGGATGATTACATTTTGTACAGAATCAGCTCATCCTTTCTGATTACTTTACACAAATTATCAAAACTGATAATTTGTATCTAATCTAGCGAAGATATTAATTCTCGATTACTTCAGTACAAAACGATCCTTATCCAGAAATACTATACCCTGCGCCTACGTACATAGAACCCATACTATTCAAAGTATTTTTTCCTAGTGTATGGCCCACTCCTTTCCCTCCCTGATTTATCTGCATCGCTGCATCCCTTATTATATTTAATTGTTTACTTCTAGGCAAGAGTCTATACCTCATTCTCTACTATGCTATTAATATGCATATATTTTGTGAAAATAGGTCTAAATTCACTAGTAATACGTAAACATTGCTTAACATTGGTTTTTATTTTAATTATTTATCTTTTTGTATCGAAATACGCTCAGTAACTCCTATTAACCAAGTATTTTCAGGTTTTCTATATAGTTTCACTAATATAAAAATTCACCACCCACACATTCCGTTATAAAATCCTATACATATAGTAAAATACCATATATATTCCATTATCTGAGTGACATTCTTCAAGTTTACCTTATATATAAAATTCTCGTGTCGCAATGTTAGTTACTGTACATACTCCTCCGAAACGGCTATACCGATTTTCACTAAATTTTACATGCATATTCAGTAGGTCTGAGAATCGGCTACTATCTATTTTTCATAACCTTAAATGATAAGAATTGTTCACCCTTAACATTTTTTTTTTTATATGGCATCACAACGCTTGCCGGGTCAACTAGTTTTCAAAATTTACTTATGCTATGAAACGCCTGTTAAAATTATAAAGCAACTTCCTTCTTATAATAATACTTTTTTATTTACTTGCAGGTAAGTGAAGATGACAAAACACTAAATATACAAAAATTCAACCAGGTTTTTGGTAAGTACGAGTATGCATATTCTTTAAGTTTTAGTTAAGATAGTAAACTAACGTAAGTAACTTAACAGGTCCTGTACCTATAGGTATCTTCCTGATTTTCAATATTCGATATTCGATTCTAATTTTTAAGAGTAACAAAAATTAAATGTTACATTGAAGCCGTATAAACACCTAGGTGAATGAGTGAACGACATTTTAGGTACCCGTTATTTACACTAATATTATAAAGAGGAAAACTTTGTTTGTTTGTTTGGTTGTATTGAATAGGCTCAAAAACTACTGGACCGATTTTAAAAATTCTTTCATCATTCGAAAGCTACATTATCCACGAGTAACAAAGGCTATATTTTATATGAAATATATTTGATAAATAGATTTTGAGGCGGTACAAAGTTTTCCGGATCAGCTAGTAGGTCTATATAGGTATACTAAAATATTATATTTTTTTAAGTCGCTTATTATCACCCAGGGGATCATGTGACAGGTGATCAAAGTGGAATAGACATCTTAAAACCATTGATCCCATTTGGATGTAGAGCATGCCAAATAATGAGGCCTACATTTTACATACTAACGTATGGGATATCATTGGATTGATATAAATTTTTGGGAGTAGTAGGTAGGTACTACAGTCTACATTTCTTTCCTTTTCATCAGTGAATTATTTTAAAGCAGTCGGGTTTTTTATTTTTAGGATAATTACTAGAACTTTCATAACTACAACATTACTCCCCGGTTTACGAGCACACATTTCGTTATTAATTTATAATTAATTAAGCATTTTATTCACATTTTGCCATGAACCTTAAAAATAATTATTCAGAATTAAAAAGGACGAATTCGGAGTAACGCGATTTTTAAATCTCGTCGAATCGTCTTTTGTTTGGGCGTCCCACAACTCTGAATTACGGATAATAAGCTTACTGACTCCATAATTATTAATGTAAATATTCGCATTTGCTGCGCGGAGTCAACACATGCGAAATCATATCATACAATGTATTTTGCATGCATACCGCAACTTGCGCGACTTCGACTTACCTACTCGGTTGTTACTCGGTCCCACCAATCGCGTAAGTCAAGAGTATTATTGTGGTATTATTTTACAAAACACGATGTAACTTGGCCCACAACAGTTATATATAGGGTGTCCCGTAAGTACCACGACAAACTTGGGGAGAACATAGGTGAGGGTCTGACCTCTCTGGGGAAAAAAAATTACCTTCGTAAAAGTGTCACCGTTTTTGCACTATCAATTGTTTTAGATTTTTTGAGAAATTCAGCCCTTTCCATCTTCTTTCGTTAACTTCGTGTACAAATTTGGTGATACAGTGTTTATTTTTTCTGTTAAATACTATCAGATAGTTGGTCTATCACATTGAAATGTAAATTGGTGAAAAGATGTAAAGGAACCATGAAAAAATAGGGATATTTTTACATTTTATTTTTTTTACTATTTTCCCCTCAACTTTGACTCATCGCGGTGAAAAAAAATGTACTGGACTATAAGTGTACATTGCGCAAAGAAATATGTCCAGTCCTACCTATGTTTTCCCAAAGTTTGTCGTGGTACTTACGGGACACCCTGTATATAAACAGACGAACCGTGTTAAGTACTGCTGTGTTCTGGTTTGAAGGGTGTGGTGGGGTCACATACATTTCCGGGACATTCCAGCTTAGTCCGCAAGGATAGTGGCGTATCTGTGGCCGATCTTAGTTAGGAATCTAATCTTATCTGCGTTTGATTACAGACGACCATGGGCGGCAGTAGCCACTTACCATCAGGTGGACTGTATGCAGTCGTCTATGAATTCTATATTACATAAAAATATATATACTGACAGGGAAATATTGCTAAACTTAGAATCAGCTGGATTGCGTTACGTAGGTATATCTTAATATTCCTAGACAAAAATCTTAATCTGGGGCTTTAAATAATCTGACATTATTTATAAATAAAGCTCATCGTTCCGAGATAATTTATATCCGCTCAAATGAAAATATTTATTTGTGATAACTACATTATAAAACGATAAGCATATTTTCTGATCTTTCCTATAATCTGATAAAATACGCACGTATTAAAGATATATTAATGTGTTATCAATATTTGGTATACCCTTACTTCTTAAGCATGACTTCGAAAAATGGTAAGTAGGTATAAATGTTATATGCAACAAACATATTAGTACTAGCAGAACCCGCGGCTTCGCCCGCGTAAAAAAATATGATAAGACATACAAATAACTGTAATCGTAAATTTGTACCTTTAACAATTTTAACGATAAAGTAGCATTAATATTTAATTAATAAAAGCTTTTTTGTACCTAAATTGGTCAAGCTTTCTTCAGAAATATACACTAAAACTCTAATTAGTGGACTGTAATGAAACTTTCTTTAAAACATAAGTTTCATGTAGGATACAATAATTATTATTTACACTATTCCATAGGAACCGTCCATGTTATATGCGGCCTTGCATACAGTGGTTCTTTCCAGGGTCGCTGGCTGGGCGGTTAGAGCTCCCATTCTTGCCGCCCGCAACTCCATAAGTCCCCCTTTTCTTTTCTTTTCTTTTCTGTTGCCCTTTTCTAGCTTAAAATTTTAATCCAAGTTCTATGTTTCTACCACATCACCATCACTAATCCACGCATAACCACAACCATACCCCACGGCAGGACAAAATGTTGGCACGCAGTGTGTCCAAAGTAGTTGCGATGTACCTAATCAGTATACCAAAATGTAGGCCAATTTGAGTAAAATTATCAAATTAACAAAAACGAAATTTGCAACCGTCCATGTTGTCGTGTATTCGTCTGAATAGACGTTATCTGAAATTTCACGTTTCTAATTTCGAACCTAAAAGATTCCCGTATAACACATCTTTAACCTCCTTAGTAGAATTTCAAAAACATTCCTATGTACATATGCATCAATAATTACTTTATCAGCAAATTTCTGAAAATCAGCTAATAGTCAACACCAGCGGTCGGCAACCCGACACCCACGGGTGGTGTGTGGCCCGCGACTTTCCCTTGTGGCCCGCCGGTTACTAATACTGCGCGTTACTAATAATTGGCCAAGTGCAAGTCAAACCCGCATCTGGAGGGTTCCTTTCAACCAAAATTTTCATTTTTTTAAATTTCTAGTATTTAATATTGCAGCAGCCATTAAAGTACACACATTGTGAAAATTTGAACTGTCTACCTCTAACGGTTCAAAAGTTAGTTGGAAAAATATCGAATAGCAGTTTGTTGTATTTAGTATTTGTTGTCATAGCGGCCATCGTTATGCATCCTCTATCCAGTTCTAAAGTTGCAGAGATAGAGCCCTGTGACACACGGACAGACGGACAGACAGCGAAGTCTTGTAATAGAGTTCCGTTTTTATCCTTTAAGTACGGAACTCTAAAAAACCCGCAATCATTCCCATGTTAAAAATATGTTACGACGGCCCGTGGAATTTCGCTCTACACTAAACCTCTCTGCACTATCTTCTTTTTCCAGACACGCCAAAGGAAGTAACTACAATGACGGTTTTTAAAGAAACTTTCATTACTTATAAGTTTCTTACTTAGGGTACTCCCTAATAGGATTGATTGTTGAGTTGCTAAAAATGCTGAAACAGATGTGTAAACAGAAAGGCATAATGCATACACCAACCAGAAAGCCAATTGCCAATTTTTACAGTCCTTGCTTCCAAAGTAACGGTTTTTAAAATAAAGTTCCATCCCTTATTAAACGTCCTTAAGGGTTAATTGTTCAAAAACGGTGAAGTAGGTGTTCTATTATTTTCAATCAGAAAGCAGAATACTAAATTACATAGACTTTGCTCTAAAATCTGCGAACTTCTAAACGAAGTTTCTACCCCTATTTTATCCTCTTAAGGGTAGATTTTCCATAAACGTTGTTAAAGAAGATCTATTATTTCGTACCAGAAAGCTAAAACCTATTTTTACAGTCCTTGTTTCTAAATAAACGGATCTTAAAATAAAATTCCATCCCCTATTAAACAACCTCAAGGGTTGATTTTCCAAAAACTGTAAAATAGGTGTCCTATTATATTCAATCAGAAAGCCAAATAACAATTTTTATAGACTTTGCTTAAAAAGCTGCGGACTTCTAAACGAAGTTTCTACCCCTATTTTACCCTCTTAAGGGTAGATTTTCCATAAACGGTGTTAATGAAGCTGTATTATTTCGAACCAGAAAGCTAAATGCTATTTTTACAGTCCTGGTTTTCAAATTAACGGATTTTAAAATAATGTTCCATCCACTATTAAACGACCTTTAGGGTTGATTTTGGAAAAACCCTTAGATTAGATTTTTATTACTTTCATCCAGTTTGCTTTAAAATTGACGGACTTTCATACTAACTTTCAACCCCCATTTAACCCCCTTAACAGTGGAATATCAAAATATCCGTTCTTAGTGCGCATCTACATTATAAAATGAAGCTATATTTCAAATTTCATGATTCTAGCTTCAATACTTCAGTCAAAACTAAAATAATAGTCATAAATAAAATAAATAAAATACTACAATAAACTGCTCAATGTACCTTTGTCTAACCCCAATGGATGAAGACACAGGTTGCCGCTCGTATTATAATGATATTTTATTTTTTATAATTCCAAATTTGCAAAACAGCAAGTTGTCCACCTGACGGCAATACTATATAGGAACCTAACCACAACTTTCAAAACAAACAAAACATAACGCAACCTGGATGTTATAAATCAGAAATGAGTGTGTTTATAGTGCCCTTTTGGTCGAAGCCCTTAGGGACCTTACAAAAGCTACAAAAATAGGAACAAAAAATTAGAAACATGTTATTTTTGCCAAAACGTTATTTATTCGTAGAGAATGTCTTTAATTTTTATTGAATTTGTGCTTAAGAGTTGCTTTGAATCCAAGAAGTGTAGCGAGACACGCGAGCGTTGACACCAGGGAACCGGGGAAGAGCGCATTCTTCTCCCCAAGAGCACACACCAACGACGACATTGTTGTGGAGGAGAGGACCGCCGGAGTCTCCCTGGCACTGGTCGCGACCGCCCACGTTCAGCCAGCCAGAGCACAACATGTTGTCGGTGATGGTGCGGCGAAGTTCAGCGTAACGGGTTCTGCAAGTCGCTTGATTGACGGTCCAAATCTGCACATGACGAAGCTGCTCAGATGAAGCGCCTTGCCACTGAAAATTAACAAGAAATCAGTTAAAAATAATTTCCTGTCAGTTCAATGATAAACCCAATTGGCCATAGACAAATGTAAAACGTACTTATTCTCGAATTAAAAAAAAATGAACTAAACCAAAGTCTGCCAGTTTTGCGTATGACCTAATTGCCTGCATAAAATAAAGATCATGCCAATAACGTGATATTAAAATTAAATATTTCGGATAACACAATGTATGTG
Source organism: Epargyreus clarus clarus (assembly GCA_014595695.2). Classification (NCBI taxonomy): domain Eukaryota; kingdom Metazoa; phylum Arthropoda; class Insecta; order Lepidoptera; family Hesperiidae; genus Epargyreus; species Epargyreus clarus. Next base: position 868,638 of record JACTTY020000030.1, on the reverse strand, counting down.
TTGAAAATTCAGAAGATTACCCTGATCGCACCCCATCCGATAGCCCAGACAACTTGGTTGTCGCCGAGGTTGTAATTGGAACCGGCGATGCTGGCAGCGCGGACGACATTGCTGAAGGTGAAAACAGTGTTGGATCGCAGAATAGCAACATCATTGTCTAAGTTAACCCTGTTGAAGTTAGGATGGTTCAGAATTCTGTTAGTGTTGTGAACGACGCCTCCACTGTTAGCGTTGGTAGATCCCACGCGGATACGCCATTGGTTAATTGTATCGCCTCTGAAATAATGAAAATATAAGTGTTGAATAAGTATTATCTTATATATAAAATTCTTGTGTTACAATGTTAGTTACCATACTCCTCCGAAACGGCTTTACCGATTTTCATCAAATTTTATATGCATATATTTGGTCTGAGAATCTGCTACTATCTATTTTTCATGCCCCTAAGTAATTTTTTATATGGCAACACAACGTTTGCTAGGTCAGATAGTTTCATAATAATATTATTACTGAGCCATACTAAATGAAAAACGCTTTTGTCAGTGATCTTATGAAGAAGGAAAATGAACTGGGAATGGACTGGGTTGGTGTTACTAAAATTATTAAACTTAAAATTGTTATTAGACTTTAACTTCTTTTTCTTCAGTGGAACAAAAAATCTGCAAATTATTTCATATAAATTTCCTGTACACTTCAAGTACCTGTCCAAAAAAATATTGTTGGTTGCTCGTCTGTTGTATTGAAATATTCATTTGACAAATAAGCAATAATACAAAATCACTACAACATTATTTCTGTGGATTCGTCAAGAAGCACGTAGTGCGTTAACCAAATTCTTAAAAAACTTACATGAAGCAATGAGCAGCAGATAGGATGCTTCTGTTGTTCAGAATGGTACCGCCACATGACTGCCTGTGGTTTGCAGCGAGCCGTGAAAACAAAAGAGCTGCCCCGAAAGGATATTGCTGGATAGTGGTCGTAGAACCACCAACAATCCTTTGAGGATTAGTTGGTACGGCTGAAATGGAATTTATTTACTTATTTACTAGGTGCACCAACGAAGAACACACTTCGGTGCACTTAAATCGCAAACACATAAATTAATAGGTTATGTACGCAGCATTATTATAGGCGATTGACATGTTGACTATTATTAATAAAATATTAATATTTAATTTAAAATTTACAAACTATATAAATTACTTACATTCTAAAAACTATGTTTACATGAATTTACAATTAATAATAATATTTCATAATTAGTAATAAAAGCAAATTTAATACTCCTACAATAAATTTACTTGATACGAAAGGTCGAAATTCAAATAATAATAATTTATATCGATTGACTATTTCGTATGACAACTGAATTGTTTACCTTGAATTTACACGAAGTATCCCGAAAAATGTCAAGTGCTAAATGATGTCGAGATTCATAAAGAGAAATAGATACAAATAACAAGAATAATCTATATAGATTCTATTTCGTATGACAACTGAAATATTTACTTCGATTTACATAAAGTATTAAAAATGCGAAATTTAGACGTTTTTAAAAATAAAATTTGATACTCACCTATAACCGCCGTTACAGCCAGGGCCAACACCACTAGTGAGTACATTTTCTCCGGTTCCTCCAACTGTGATGAGTAGAAGTGATGTTCGAACTTTATATACTTCCAGCACCTGTCAATCATTTAGGTCCAATAAAGATATAGGACTTATTCTATATCTTAATCTTCTTACTTAATCTGTTTGGGTTAAACATAATGATAATGATATTACATAGAGTTAATTGTTTTTTTTTGTATAAACAGAAGAAGCCCAAGATAATGCAGACCACCTGAAAGTAAATAGGTACTACAGATGACTAACTCTTTCTACACTCACAGCCCCACACTAGGATTCCCTGTGTCGTGGGTGCAATGAACACACACATAGACAAATACACAAACACCCAGACCCAGAAACAGAAATCTAAATTCATCATTTAGATATCTGTCTGGCCGGGGATCGAACCCGGGACCCTTCGCGCGTCAGACCGGCATGGTGACCGCTCCGCCACGCGGGTCGTGGGAATGGGAATAGGATCCTACCTAAAGTCGCCAAAGATGGGTAATCCTCTCAGGACCAAGTGCCTCGTGTAAGTTTGTCTGCCCCAACCATACTCTTTAAACTTTAATAATCAGAAATAGGAGTGAATGTGGTACCACCACCGTAACCGAACCACTATGAATTCAACATTACAGGTCCAAAAATATTAGTCAAATTTTGTCACTAATCATCTCATTTGCTTAGAGACCATTAGTATTATACCCAACCGCTAGGGAACTCCATTTTTGAAAACTAGATTGCGCTCAAGCAATAAATAATGTATATCAAATGACAACCTGTCAGTCGTTTTTATTGCCCTTATTTTATCGATAAGATTAACTGTGAATTCATGTTATTATCATAAGGATGATAATTATAGGAGTATTTAAGCAGGTATGTAAATATTTGACAACCTTTCTACGCCAAAGCGCTTTAAGCTAACTCTACTACGCATTGTTACTAAACTGAAAATACTTTGATTAAAAAAACACTAAAAATTATGGGAAGTTTATTTGATAATTGGGTGTATGGGTAAAAACGAGGTACGGTATCATCACTATTTGCGCATTTAAAAATAGGTAAGTATGTGCTTTTGATCACCTAAATCGACAACTTTGATTCATGGGCTTATCAATAAGCATTCATTTATCGGTTTTGCTTAAATATGCATATCGAGTTAAGTAAAGATATTTTCTAGAACAGTTACAATATATTGAAATGTATACATTTTATGTTTCGTATTACACACTGTATATAAGCTTTACAGACATACAACATGTCTGTATGCATGTATGTATCAATGGATATAGGTATTCTTTTGAGGCAATTATCATGGACTTAAAAACGCCTGATCTATTGAATTTCGCACAAATGTTAAGCACCGATGACAATCCATTTCATTGTCCTGGTTATCTGCCCTAGGTCATAATTTGGGCGTCTGGAAGACCTGAGGCAAAAAAGTAGCGGTGACTCCTGATAATTTAAATATCGTACATACTTTAAAAAAAATCACCGCTCTGACACGTTTTAAATCATACCTAAATATACCATAAAAATTACACCTTATAAAAAAGATTCATCAAAATCGAATCATTTAATATCAATTTAAAAATAATTGATTTTGTCGAATGCCGGATTGCCGAATTCTATTTATTTTATGTATTCATTGACGCGACCCTTAGGCCGTTTGTCCACCGTCGCCGAGCCGACACCGAGAACGAGATAATTTCGGGCCGATTTTACTGTATCGTTACGGCGATAGTTTGTCCACCACGACCTATATCGCCGGTTTATTTTGCTGTCACGCGTCACGCGTGTGACGACAGTGTATGGACAAGTTCCAACGTGTTTTGTATTGCCGGCCCATCGGCCCATCAAAAGCTCGGTCCCGATCTAGCGGTCACGCCGATCTACAATTCTATTCTTCTATCCTACGCGGTGGACAAGCGGCTATAGTAAATGTATGAACGCTGCTTCGGCGCTATCATTAATTATCGGTATCGACTCGATGACGGTGGCGGTGGACAACGTTAACGTGGGCATTACGGTGGTACGTTGCACCGAGTCGTGAAAATCGTAAGAAAATCGAGGCATCGTTAAAATTTGATGCAAACTTGATTTACGTTTCCAAAAAATAATTTCCATCATGCATGAGAATATTCAGACAATCAGGTTTTACCCGACTGCGGTGATGTTTTTCTAACGTATGTACATACATACATACGCTAGAACACATACATAAATATGATATATGTCTCACATGATGATGATGATGACGTATGTGTTATTTCTTGACATACCCTCCACCCCAAACGGCTGGACGGATATTATCATATGTGTTGGTTTCGTCTAAATTATGGGAGTAACATAGGCTATAATTTCACGTAGTTAGGTTTTTTTTTTTTATTGTAATTTTTAGTTTCATCATGAGTGATGTCGGCTGGCTTACATAATAGAATGAGGTTACCATATTAATTCACACGCATTTATTAGTTTTATGTATGTATGTATGTATGTATGTATGTATGTATGTATGTATTTATGTATGTATGTACGTAACAGTAACGGAATCTTTGAACCCGATTTATATCTACTTTGAACGTTCAGTTTAATTCAAAATTTTGAAAGATTATCAAAAACGGATGACAATACACGATTTTAATAATTTTGTACCATTATCCTTATCAACATCCTCAGGATTAACGATTTTCGAGGCGAGAGAAAGCGCCTTTGGGAGAGTTCAGGCAAAGTTACTAGATTGATTTTTAGTTTTGAAAAATAATAATGTTATTTCCCTATAACTCAAATGTACTGAAACATATTTATAATGCCATCTTGTAGAATGATTTTTAAGATTACGTACTCAAAGGATAAAACGAAACCCTCCGCTGTCTGTTCGTGAGTCACAGGGCTTTATCTCTTAAACCGTAATATTTATATATATATTTAATATAACATTATATAATAACAACAAATACTAAAAATTAATAAAATAAATATAGTTCAAAAAACTAAAAAACACGCTTTTATGATAAAATCAACTAAAAAGTACAAAATAATTTTCAATCTAGGAATCAATTAAGGAACAGTAAATTGTATAATTGTGAAAAAAGCGTGGGGTGCTCCACTAATCAATTTTCGAAAAGCACCCCACACTTTTACCACAATTATACAATTTACTGTGTACAATTACACAATTATACGATTTTATCATAAAAGCGTGTTTTTTAGTTTTTTGAACTATATTTATTAGTCCTCAGGACTGGTAATGCATCTGGGATCGGATTCAGGTAGATTCCCTATTCTATCTGAGCTGATTATTAGTCTATTTTCCATGAGCGGAGGCGACAACAAACCGTCTAGTTATGAAATACAGTAGTATTGATAATAATTTTGAAGGTGGTAGCACACTTTGTGGTTCGACTCCGGCAGCACCACCGCCACACCTATTTCTGCCTAATAACAGCAGTGTTGGGCGCTGCTGTGTTCCCTTTTGAGAGTGTGGTAAGGGAGACATACTTTTCCAAGGCGTTCCAGCTTAGTCCCAGGGGTAGGGCGCGCGTCTGTGGCCGACCTCAGGTAGGAATATCTAATCCTATCTGGGGTTGATTACAGATGTCCATGGGCGGCAGTAGCCAGTAGAACTGAATGCTCGTCTGCTGCTCCTATATTATAAAAAAATCAAAACTACGTAAGATCGCTCCCATAAAAGTTTGTAGGTAAACAAAAATTATAAATGAAAGGTGTCTAATGCTACTACCTACTTACAATAATCATCAATAATCCTAATCAGGATGATTACATTTTGTACAGAATCAGCTCATCCTTTCTGATTACTTTACACAAATTATCAAAACTGATAATTTGTATCTAATCTAGCGAAGATATTAATTCTCGATTACTTCAGTACAAAACGATCCTTATCCAGAAATACTATACCCTGCGCCTACGTACATAGAACCCATACTATTCAAAGTATTTTTTCCTAGTGTATGGCCCACTCCTTTCCCTCCCTGATTTATCTGCATCGCTGCATCCCTTATTATATTTAATTGTTTACTTCTAGGCAAGAGTCTATACCTCATTCTCTACTATGCTATTAATATGCATATATTTTGTGAAAATAGGTCTAAATTCACTAGTAATACGTAAACATTGCTTAACATTGGTTTTTATTTTAATTATTTATCTTTTTGTATCGAAATACGCTCAGTAACTCCTATTAACCAAGTATTTTCAGGTTTTCTATATAGTTTCACCTATATAAAAATTCACCACCCACACATTCCGTTATAAAATCCTATACATATAGTAAAATACCATATATATTCCATTATCTGAGTGACATTCTTCAAGTTTACCTTATATATAAAATTCTCGTGTCGCAATGTTAGTTACTGTACATACTCCTCCGAATCGGCTATACCGATTTTCACTAAATTTTACATGCATATTCAGTAGGTCTGAGAATCGGCTACTATCTATTTTTCATAACCTTAAATGATAAGAATTGTTCACCCTTAACATTTTTTTTATTTATATAGCATCACAACGCTTGCCGGGTCAACTAGTTTTCAAAATTTACTTATGCTATGAAACGCCTGTTAAAATTATAAAGCAACTTCCTTCTTATAATAATACTTTTTTATTTACTTGCAGGTAAGTGAAGATGACAAAACACTAAATATACAAAAATTCAACCAGGTTTTTGGTAAGTACGAGTATGCATATTCTTTAAGTTTTAGTTAAGATAGTAAACTAACGTAAGTAACTTAACAGGTCCTGTACCTATAGGTATCTTCCTGATTTTCAATATTCGATATTCGATTCTAATTTTTAAGAGTAACAAAAATTAAATGTTACATTGAAGCCGTATAAACACCTAGGTGAATGAGTGAACGACATTTTAGGTACCCGTTATTTACACTAATATTATAAAGAGGAAAACTTTGTTTGTTTGTTTGGTTGTATTGAATAGGCTCAAAAACTACTGGACCGATTTTAAAAATTCTTTCATCATTCGAAAGCTACATTATCCACGAGTAACAAAGGCTATATTTTATATGAAATATATTTGATAAATAGATTTTGAGGCGGTACAAAGTTTTCCGGATCAGCTAGTAGGTCTATATAGGTATACTAAAATATTATATTTTTTTAAGTCGCTTATTATCACCCAGGGGATCATGTGACAGGTGATCAAAGTGGAATAGACATCTTAAAACCATTGATCCCATTTGGATGTAGAGCATGCCAAATAATGAGGCCTACATTTTACATACTAACGTATGGGATATCATTGGATTGATATACATTTTTGGGAGTAGTAGGTAGGTACTACAGTCTACATTTCTTTCCTTTTCATCAGTGAATTATTTTAAAGCAGTCGGGTTTTTTATTTTTAGGATAATTACTAGAACTTTCATAACTACAACATTACTCCCCGGTTTACGAGCACACATTACGAGCACCGTTTCGTTATTAATTTAACGTTATTGATTTATAATTAATTTAGCATTTTATTCACATTTTGCCATGAATCTTAAAAATAATTATTCAGAATTAAAAAGGCCGAATTCGGAGTAACGCGATTTTTAAATCTCGTCGAATCGTCTTTTGTTTGGGCGTCCCACAACTCTCAATTACGGATAATAAGCTTACTGACTCCATAATTATTAATGTAAATATTCGCATTTGCTGCGCGGAGTCAACACATGCGAAATCATATCATACAATGTATTTTGCATGCATACCGCAACTTGCGCGACTTCGACTTACCTACTCGGTTGTTACTCGGTCCCACCAATCGCGTAAGTCAAGAGTATTATTGTGGTATTATTTTACAAAACACGATGTAACTTGGCCCACAACAGTTATATATAGGGTGTCCCGTAAGTACCACGACAAACTTGGGGAGAACATAGGTGAGGGTCTGACCTCTCTGGGGAAAAAAAATTACCTTCGTAAAAGTGTCACCGTTTTTGCACTATCAATTGTTTTAGATTTTTTGAGAAATTCAGCCCTTTCCATCTTCTTTCGTTAACTTCGTGTACAAATTTGGTGATACAGTGTTTATTTTTTCTGTTAAATACTATCAGATAGTTGGTCTATCACATTGAAATGTAAATTGGTGAAAAGATGTAAAGGAACCATGAAAAAATAGGGATATTTTTACATTTTATTTTTTTTACTATTTTCCCCTCAACTTTGACTCATCGCGGTGAAAAAAAATGTACTGGACTATAAGTGTACATTGCGCAAAGAAATATGTCCAGTCCTACCTATGTTTTCCCAAAGTTTGTCGTGGTACTTACGGGACACCCTGTATATAAACAGACGAACCGTGTTAAGTACTGCTGTGTTCTGGTTTGAAGGGTGTGGTGGGGTCACATACATTTCCGGGACATTCCAGCTTAGTCCGCAAGGATAGTGGCGTATCTGTGGCCGATCTTAGTTAGGAATCTAATCTTATCTGCGTTTGATTACAGACGACCATGGGCGGCAGTAGCCACTTACCATCAGGTGGACTGTATGCAGTCGTCAATGAATTCTATATTACATAAAAATATATATACTGACAGGGAAATATTGCTAAACTTAGAATCAGCTGGATTGCGTTACGTAGGTATATCCTAATATTCCTAGACAAAAATCTTAATCTGGGGCTTTAAATAATCTGACATTATTTATAAATAAAGCTCATCGTTCCGAGATAATTTATATCCGCTCAAATGAAAATATTTATTTGTGATAACTACATTATAAAACGATAAGCATATTTTCTGATCTTTCCTATAATCTGATAAAATACGCACGTATTAAAGATATATTAATGTGTTATCAATATTTGGTATACCCTTACTTCTTAAGCATGACTTCGAAAAATGGTAAGTAGGTATAAATGTTATATGCAACAAACATATTAGTACTAGCAGAACCCGCGGCTTCGCCCGCGTAAAAAAATATGATAAGACATACAAATAACTGTAATCGTAAATTTGTACCTTTACCAATTTTAACGATAAAGTAGCATTAATATTTAATTAATAAAAGCTTTTTTTTTCGTTACTGTGTACCTAAATTGGTCAAGCTTTCTTCAGAAATATACACTAAAACTCTAATTAGTGGACTGTAATGAAACTTTCTTTAAAACATAAGTTTCATGTAGGATACAATAATTATTATTTACACTATTCCATAGGAACCGTCCATGTTATATGCGGCCTTGCATACAGTGGTTCTTTCCAGGGTCGCTGGCTGGGCGGTTAGAGCTCCCATTCTTGCCGCCCGCAACTCCATAAGTCCCCCTTTTCTTTTCTTTTCTGTTGCCCTTTTCTAGCTTAAAATTTTAATCCAAGTTCTATGTTTCTACCACATCACCATCACTAATCCACTCATAACCACAACCATACCCCACGGCAGGACAAAATGTTGGCACGCAGTGTGTCCAAAGTAGTTGCGATGTACCTAATCAGTATACCAAAATGTAGGCCAATTTGAGTAAAATTATCAAATTAACAAAAACGAAATTTGCAACCGTCCACGTTGTCGTGTATTCGTCTGAATAGACGTTATCTGAAATTTCACGTTTCTAATTTCGAACCTAAAAGATTCCCGTATAACACATCTTTAACCTCCTTAGTAGAATTTCAAAAACATTCCTATGTACATATGCATCAATAATTACTTTATCAGCAAATTTCTGAAAATCAGCTAATAGTCAACACCAGCGGTCGGCAACCCGACACCCACGGGTGGTGTGTAGCCCGCGACTTTCCCTTGTGGCCCGCCGGTTACTAATACTGCGCGTTACTAATAATTGGCCAAGTGCAAGTCAAACCCGCATCTGGAGGGTTCCTTTCAACCAAAATTTTCATTTTTTTAAATTTCTAGTATTTAATATTGCAGCAGCCATTAAAGTACACACATTGTGAAAATTTGAACTGTCTACCTCTAACGGTTCAAAAGTTAGTTGGAAAAATATCGAATAGCAGTTTGTTGTATTTAGTATTTGTTGTCATAGCGGCCATCGTTATGCATCCTCTATCCAGTTCTAAAGTTGCAGAGATAGAGCCCTGTGACACACGGACAGACGGACAGACAGCGAAGTCTTAGTAATAGAGTTCCGTTTTTATCCTTTAAGTACGGAACTCTAAAAAACCGCAATACATTCCCATGTTAAAAAAAATATGTTACGACGGCCCGTGGAATTTCGCTCTACACTAAACCTCTCTGCACTATCTTCTTTTTCCAGACACGCCAAAGGAAGTAACTACAATGACGGTTTTTAAAGAAACTTTCATTACTTATAAGTTTCTTACTTAGGGTACTCCCTAATAGGATTGATTGTTGAGTTGCTAAAAATGCTGAAACAGATGTGTAAACAGAAAGGCATAATGCATACACCAACCAGAAAGCCAATTGCCAATTTTTACAGTCCTTGCTTCCAAAGTAACGGTTTTTAAAATAAAGTTCCATCCCTTATTAAACGTCCTTAAGGGTTAATTGTTCAAAAACGGTGAAGTAGGTGTTCTATTATTTTCAATCAGAAAGCAGAATACTAAATTACATAGACTTTGCTCTAAAATCTGCGAACTTCTAAACGAAGTTTCTACCCCTATTTTATCCTCTTAAGGGTAGATTTTCCATAAACGTTGTTAAAGAAGATCTATTATTTCGTACCAGAAAGCTAAAACCTATTTTTACAGTCCTTGTTTCTAAATAAACGGATCTTAAAATAAAATTCCATCCCCTATTAAACAACCTCAAGGGTTGATTTTCCAAAAACTGTAAAATAGGTGTCCTATTATATTCAATCAGAAAGCCAAATAACAATTTTTATAGACTTTGCTTAAAAAGCTGCGGACTTCTAAACGAAGTTTCTACCCCTATTTTACCCTCTTAAGGGTAGATTTTCCATAAACGGTGTTAATGAAGCTGTATTATTTCGAACCAGAAAGCTAAATGCTATTTTTACAGTCCTGGTTTTCAAATTAACGGATTTTAAAATAATGTTCCATCCACTATTAAACGACCTTTAGGGTTGATTTTGGAAAAACCCTTAGATTAGATTTTTATTACTTTCATCCAGTTTGCTTTAAAATTGACGGACTTTCATACTAACTTTCAACCCCCATTTAACCCCCTTAACAGTGGAATATCAAAATATCCGTTCTTAGTGCGCATCTACATTATAAAATGAAGCTATATTTCAAATTTCATGATTCTAGCTTCAATACTTCAGTCAAAACTAAAATAATAGTCATAAATAAAATAAATAAAATACTACAATAAACTGCTCAATGTACCTTTGTCTAACCCCAATGGATGAAGACACAGGTTGCCGCTCGTATTATAATGATATTTTATTTTTTATAATTCCAAATTTGCAAAACAGCAAGTTGTCCACCTGACGGCAATACTATATAGGAACCTAACCACAACTTTCAAAACAAAACATAACGCAACCTGGATGTTATAAATCAGAAATGAGTGTGTTTATAGTGCCCTTTTGGTCGAAGCCCTTAGGGACCTTACAAAAGCTACAAAAATAGGAACAAAAAATTAGAAACATGTTATTTTTGCCAAAACGTTATTTATTCGTAGAGAATGTCTTTAATTTTTATTGAATTTGTGCTTAAGAGTTGCTTTGAATCCAAGAAGTGTAGCGAGACACGCGAGCGTTGACACCAGGGAACCGGGGAAGAGCGCATTCTTCTCCCCAAGAGCACACACCAACGACGACATTGTTGTGGAGGAGAGGACCGCCGGAGTCTCCCTGGCACTGGTCGCGACCGCCCACGTTCAGCCAGCCAGAGCACAACATGTTGTCGGTGATGGTGCGGCGAAGTTCAGCGTAACGGGTTCTGCAAGTCGCTTGATTGACGGTCCAAATCTGCACATGACGAAGCTGCTCAGATGAAGCGCCTTGCCACTGAAAATTAACAAGAAATCAGTTAAAAATAATTTCCTGTCAGTTCAATGATAAACCCAATTGGCCATAGACAAATGTAAAACGTACTTATTCTCGAATTAAAAAAAAATGAACTAAACCAAAGTCTGCCAGTTTTGCGTATGACCTAATTGCCTGCATAAAATAAAGATCATGCCAATAACGTGATATTAAAATTAAATATTTCGGATAACACAATGTATGTGTTGAAAATTCAGAAGATTACCCTGATCGCACCCCATCCGATAGCCCAGACAACTTGGTTGTCGCCGAGGTTGTAATTGGAACCGGCGATGCTGGCAGCGCGGACGACATTGCTGAAGGTGAAAACAGTGTTGGATCGCAGAATAGCAACATCATTGTCTAAGTTAACCCTGTTGAAGTTAGGATGGTTCAGAATTCTGTTAGTGTTGTGAACGACGCCTCCACTGTTAGCGTTGGTAGATCCCACGCGGATACGCCATTGGTTAATTGTATCGCCTCTGAAATAATGAAAATATAAGTGTTGAATAAGTATTATCTTATATATAAAATTCTTGTGTTACAAGTTAGTTACCATACTCCTCCGAAACGGCTTTACCGATTTTCATCAAATTTTATATGCATATATTATTTGGTCTGAGAATCTGCTACTATCTATTTTTCATGCCCCCTAAGTAATTTTTTATATGGCAACACAACGTTTGCTAGGTCAGATAGTTTCATAATAATATTATTACTGAGCCATACTAAATGAAAAACCGCTTTTGTCAGTGATCTTATGAAGAAGGAAAATGAACTGGGAATGGACTGGGTTGGTGTTACTAAAATTATTAAACTTAAAATTGTTATTAGACTTTAACTTCTTTTTCTTCAGTGGAACAAAAAATCTGCAAATTATTTCATATAAATTTCCTGTACACTTCAAGTACCTGTCCAAAAAAAATATTGTTTGGTTGCTCGTCTGTTGTATGAAATATTCATTTGACAATAAGCAATAATACAAAATCACTACAACATTATTTCTGTGGATTCGTCAAGAAGCACGTAGTGCGTTAACCAAATTCTTAAAAAACTTACATGAAGCAATGAGCAGCAGATAGGATGCTTCTGTTGTTCAGAATGGTACCGCCACATGACTGCCTGTGGTTTGCAGCGAGCCGTGAAAACAAAAGAGCTGCCCCGAAAGGATATTGCTGGATAGTGGTCGTAGAACCACCAACAATCCTTTGAGGATTAGTTGGTACGGCTGAAATGGAATTTATTTACTTATTTACTAGTTGCACCAACGAAGAACACTTCGGTGCACTTAAATCGCAAACACATAAATTAATAGGTTGTGTACGCAGCATTATTATAGGGGATTGACATGTTGACTATTACTAATAAAATATTAATATTTAACTTAAAATTTACAAACTATATAAATTACTTACATTCTAAAAACTATGTTTACATGAATTTACAATTAATAATAATATTTCATAATTAGTAATAAAAGCAAATTCTTTAATACTCCTACAATAAATTTACTTGATACGAAAGGTCGAAATTCAAATAATAATAATTTATATCGATTGACTATTTCGTATGACAACTGAATTGTTTACCTTGAATTTACACGAAGTATCCCGAAAAATGTCAAGTGCTAAATGATGTCGAGATTCATAAAGAGAAATAGATACAAATAACAAGAATAATCTATATAGATTATCTATTTCGTATGACAACTGAAATATTTACTTCGATTTACATAAAGTATTAAAAATGCTAAATTTAGACGTTTTTAAAAATAAAATTTGATACTCACCTATAACCGCCGTTACAGCCAGGGCCAACACCACTAGTGAGTACATTTTCTCCGGTTCCTCCAACTGTGATGAGTAGAAGTGATGTTCGAACTTTATATACTTCCAGCACCTGTCAATCATTTAGGTCCAATAAAGATATAGGACTTATTCTATATCTTAATCTTCTTACTTAATCTGTTTGGGTTAAACATAATGATAATGATATTACATAGAGTTAATTGTTTTTTTTTGTATAAACAGAAGAAGCCCAAGATAATGCAGACCACCTGAAAGTAAATAGGTACTACAGATGACTAACTCTTTCTACACTCACAGCCCCACACTAGGATTCCCTGTGTCGTGGGTGCAATGAACACACACATAGACAAATACACAAACACCCAGACCCAGAAACAGAAATCTAAATTCATCATTTAGATATCTGTCTGGCCGGGGATCGAACCCGGGACCCTTCGCGCGTCAGACCGGCATGGTGACCGCTCCGCCACGCGGGTCGTGGGAATGGGAATAGGATCCTACCTAAAGTCGCCCAAAGATGGGTAATCCTCTCAGGACCAAGTGCCTCGTGTAAGTTTGTCTGCCCCAACCATACTCTTTAAACTTTAATAATCAGAAATAGGTGTGAATGTGGTACCACCGTAACCGAACCACTATGAATTCAACATTACAGGTCCAAAAATATTAGTCAAATTTTGTCACTAATCATCTCATTTGCTTAGAGACCATTAGTATTATACCCAACCGCTAGGGAACTCCATTTTTGAAAACTAGATTGCGCTCAAGCAATAAATAATGTATATCAAATGACAACCTGTCAGTCGTTTTTATTGCCCTTATTTTATCGATAAGATTAACTGTGAAATTCATGTTATTATCATAAGGATGATAATTATAGGAGTATTTAAGCAGGTATGTAAATATTTGACAACCTTTCTACGCCAAAGCGCTTTAAGCTAACTCTACTACGCATTGTTACTAAACTGAAAATACTTTGATTTAAAAAAACACTAAAAATTATGGGAAGTTTATTTGATAATTGGGTGTATGGGTAAAAACGAGGTACGGTATCATCACTATTTGCGCATTTAAAAATAGGTAAGTATGTGCTTTTGATCACCTAAATCGACAACTTTGATTCATGGGCTTATCAATAAGCTATCATTTATCGGTTTTGCTTAAATATGCATATCGAGTTAAGTAAAGATATTTTCTAGAACAGTTAAAATATATTGAAATGTTCACATTTTATGTTTCGTATTTTTTACACACTGTATATAAGCTTTACAGACATACATGTCTGTATGCATGTATGTATCAATGGATATAGGTATTCTTTTGAGGTAATTATCATGGACTTAAAAACGCCTGATCTATTGAATTTCGCACAAATGTTAAGCACCGATGACAATCCATATCATTGTCCTGGTTATCTGCCCTAGGTTATAATTTGGGCGTCTGGAAGACCTGAGGCAAAAAAGTAGCGGTGACTCCTGATAATTTAAATAACGTACATACTTTAAAAAAAATCACCGCTCTGACACATTTTAAATCATACCTAAATATACCATAAAATCACACCTTATAAAAAAGATTCATCAAAATCGAATCATTTAATATCAATTTAAAAATAATTGATTTTGTCGAATGCCGGATTGCCGAATTCTATTTATTTTATGTATTCATTGACGCGACCCTTAGGCCGTTTGTCCACCGCCACCGTCGCCGAGCCGACACCGAGAACGAGGCAATTTCGGGCCGATTTTACTATATCGTGACGGCGATAGTTTGTCCACCACGACCAATATCGCCGGTTTATTTTGCTGTCACGCGTCACGCGTGTGACGACAGTGTATGGACAAGTTCCAACGTGTTTTGTATTGCCGGCCCATCGGCCCATCAAAAGCTCGGTCCAGATCTAGCGGTCACGCCGATCTACAATTCTATTCTTCTATCCTACGCGGTGGACAAGCGGCTATAGTAAATGTATGTACGCTGCTTCGGCGCTATCATTAATTATCGGTATCGACTCGATGACGGTGGCGGTGGACAATCGGCGTTACGGTGGTACGTTGCACCGAGTCGTGAAAATCGTAAGAAAATCGACGCATCGTTAAAATTTGATGCAAACTTGATTTACGTTTCCCAAAAATAATTTCCATCATGCATGAGAATATTCAGACAATCAGTTTTTACCCGACTGCGGTGATGTTTTTCTAACGTATGTACATACATACATACACTGGAACACATACATAAATATGATATATGTCTCACATGATGATGATGATGACGTATGTGTCATTTCTTGACATACCCTCCACCCCAAACGGCTGGACGGATATTATCATATGTGTTGGTTTCGTCTAAATTATGGGAGTAACATGGCTATAATTTCACGTAGTTAGGTTTTGTTTTTTTATTGTAATTATTAGTTTCGTCATGAGTGATGTCGGCTGGCTTACATAATAGAATGAGGTTACCATATTAATTCACACGCATTTATTAGTTGTATGTATGTATGTATGTATATACGTAACAGTAACGGAATCTTTGAATCCGATTTCTATCTACTTTGAACGTTCAGTTTAATTCAAAATTTTGAAAGATTATCAAAAACCGATGACAATACACGATTTTAATAATTTTGTACCATTATCTCAGGATTAACGATTTTCGAGGCGAGAGAAAGCGCCTTAGGGAGAGTTCAGGCAAAGTTACTAGATTGATTTTTAGTTTTGAAAAATAATAATGTTATTTCCCTATAACTCAAATGTACTGAAACATATTTATAATGCCATCTTGTAGAATGATTTTTAAGATTACGTACTCAAAGGATAAAACGAAACCCTCCGCTGTCTGTTCGTGAGTCACAGGGCTTTATCTCTTAAACCGTAATATTTATATATATATATATATATATATATATATATATATATATATATATATATATATATATATATATATTTAATATAACATTATATAATAACAACAAATACTAAAAATTAATAAAATAAATATAGTTCAAAAACTAAAAAACACGCTTTTATGATAAAATCAACTAAAAAGTACAAAATAATTTTCAATCTAGGAATCAATTAAGGAACAGTAAATTGTATAATTGTGAAAAAAGCGTGGGGTGCTCCACTAATCAATTTTCGAAAAGCACTCGAAAAGATATTAATTCTCGATTACTTCAGTACAAAACGATCCTTATCCAGAAATACTATACCCTGCGCCTACGTACATAGAACCCATACTATTCAAAGTATTTTTTCCTAGTGTATGGCCCACTCCTTTCCCTCCCTGATTTATCTGCATCGCTGCATCCCTTATTATATTTAATTGTTTACTTCTAGGCAAGAGTCTATACCTCATTCTCTACTATGCTATTAATATGCATATATTATGTGAAAGTAGGTCTAAATTCACTAGTAATACGTAGACATTGCTTAACATTGGTTTTTATTTTAATGATTTATCTTTTTGTATCAAAATACACTCAGTAACTCCTATTAACCAAGTATTTTCAGGTTTTCTATATAGTTTCACCTATATAAAAATTCACCACCCACACATTCAGTTATAAAATCCTATACATATAGTAAAAATACCATATATATTCCATTATCTGCGTGACATTCTTCAAGTTTACCTTATATATAAAATTCTCGTGTCGCAATGTTAGTTACTGTACATACTCCTCCGAAACGGCTATACCGATTTTCACTAAATTTTACATGCATATTCAGTAGGTCTGAGAATCGGCTACTATCTATTTTTCATAACCTTAAATGATAAGAATTGTTCACCCACCCTTAACATTTTTTTATTTATATGGCATCACAACGCTTGCCGGGTCAACTAGTTTTCAAAATTTACTTATGCTATGAAACGCCTGTTAAAATTATAAAGCAACATCCTTCTTATAATAATACTTTTTTTATTTACTTGCAGGTAAGTGAAGATGACAAAAGACTAAAGATACAAAAATTCAACCAGGTTTTTGGTAAGTAAGAGTTTGCATATTCTTTAAATTTTAGTTAAGATAGTAAACTAACGTAAGTAACTTAACAGGTCCTGTACCTATAGGTATCTTCCTGATTTTCAATATTCGATATTCGATTCTAATTTTTAAGAGTAACAAAAATTAAATCTTACATTGAAGCCGTATAAACACCTAGGTGAATGAGTGAACGACATTTTAGGTACCCGTTATTGACACTAATGTTATAAAGAGGAAACCTTTGTTTGTTTGTTTGGTTGTATTGAATAGGCTCAAAAACTACTGGACCGATTTTAAAAATTCTTTCATCATTCGAAAGCTACATTATCCACGAGTAACAAAGGCTATATTTTATATGAAATATATTTGATAAATAGATTTTGAGGCGGTACAAAGTTTGCCGGATCAGCTAGTAGGTCTATATAGGTATACTAAAATATTATACTTTTTTTTAAGTCGCCTATTATCACCCAGGCGATCATGTGACAGGTGATCAAAGTGGAATAGACATCTTAAAACCATTGATCCCATTCGGATGTAGAGCATGCCAAATAATGAGGCCTACATTTTACATACTAACGTATGGAATATCATTGGATTGATCTAAATTTTTGGGAGTAGTAGGTAGGTACTACAGTCTACATTTCTTTCCTTTTCATCAGTGAATTATTTTAAAGCAGTCGGGTTTCTTAATTTTAGAATAAATACTAGAACTTTCATAACTACAACATTACTCCCCGGTTTACGAGCACACATTTCGTTATTAATTTAACGCTATTGATTTATAATTAATTTAGCATTTTATTCACATTTTGCCATGAATCTTAAAAATAATTATTCAGAATTAAAAAGGACGAATTCGGAGTAACGCGATTTTTAAATCTCGTCGAATCGTCTTTTGTTTGGGCGTCCCACAACTCTCAATTACGGATAATAAGCTTACTGACTCCATAATTATTAATGTAAATATTCACATTTGCTGCGCGGAGTCAACACATGCGAAATCATATCATACAATGTAATTTTGCATGCATACCGCAACTTGCGCGACTTCGACTCACCTACTCGGTTGTTACTCGGTCCCACCAATCGCGTAAGTCAAGGGTATTATTGTGGTATTATTTTACAAAACACGATGTACCTTGGCCCACAACAGTTATATATACAGGGTGAATTTTTAAAACGGGCCTTCAGGGCCAAATCCGAAACTATAAGGATTAGCGAAAAATGCTGAAAGGAGTTACGAGGCCGATTTTGATAAAATCTAAAACTGCATCGTTAGTTTCTTAAAATATTTTTTTCCTTAGCCGGGAATCGAACGAGTTCATTTTGAAAAAAAATACACCTCTATATTATTCCACTATCTGATAGTGTCGCTTATAAGGATCAAATTCTGGGAAGTAATATTATGTGACAAATTAAAGGAAAAGGAATATTTTGAAGAAAATACGTATTTTCCATACGTTGGCATACTAATCCTTAAGGATTAGTAGTGTAATAGGAATATAAAAAAATACTAAACGTAATTTAATATTTCTGCACGGATTATAAATAAATATGTATTACTGCCATCTGTATTCAAGTTCACGAATTAATTGACTATTCATTTTTGTTACTGAATTTCTTGATTCGGTTTTAAAAATCAAAAACCCGACTGCAGTAAAAGGCTGAGGTAGTATTTTCAAAAACGGTGAAATATGCGTTTTATTATTTTTATCCAGAAAGCCAAATAAAAAGTATCATAGTAGGTATCTGCTTCAAAAACAAAAGATTTTCAAACAATATTATCCTATTTTATCCTCGCTCATTACGCTCATTTACGCTATAAAAGAACCTATGTGTAAAATTCCAGTACTCTAAAGTTCAGCGGTTTCCCTTTGCGTTGATGTCTGGCACAGCAACTTACTGATTTAGTCAGACAGTCATCTCGATGTGTTATGTATATGTACATTATGATCTATGTGTAATATCCTTTTGATTTCCTTTATTTTGATACCCTACTCGATAAGTTTGGTTAACTGTTTTTAAAACGTGTTATTATTTCACGACAAAAAAATCCACCATTTACCACAATCTATAAAATCTATAACTTCAGTAATTCAAAGTTCCAGCCATTATTTTACCTCGTTAGGGTAGAATTTCATTATTTTTATCCAGCAAGCCAGATTCAGAATGTCATAGTGTTTGCTTCAAAATTAACGGATGTTCAAATTAACTTTCAAACCCTATTTTACCCTCTACGGGGTTGATTTTTTAGAACGATAAGGTAAGGATAGAATAAATAGATGTGTCCTTGTTCCTATCCAGAAAGCCAAAGACAAAATTTTTATAGTAATTTCCTCAAAATTAAAGGATTTCAAAAAAAAACTAGGCATTCCCTATTTTACGGGGTAGAATTTCCAAAAGGCCTCTCTTAGAACTTATTAACGCTATATAGAGCACCCATGTGCAAAAATTTCAGAACCCTAAGGTCAGTGGTTTCGGCTGTATGTTGATTTCTAAAAAAATGAATTAGTCATTAATTATTCAGTCAGTCAGTCACCTTGCTGTTTTATATATACACAAATATATATTTTTATAATCTCCGTTTAATTTCCTCTCATTCAATACTTCAGTTAACGTTTTTTAAATGTGTTACTATTTCGCACCAAAAATCCGCCATTCACATTTTTTTTGTAACACCTATCTAAGGACACTCGGATATTTAAGACGAATATAACACCTTACCTGTCGAAATTCATCCAGCCGTTTATTAGATCCGAGAGAATTAAGAAATACAAACATACAAGATACGCGCGAAAAACATAAAAATGTAATAAATAAAAATGTTAAACTTTAAATATATTAAGTAGTTTTAATCTACATAACATATTTGCAACAAATTAAATAAAAATAACAAATAAAAGCAGGTTTATTTAAAACTGTAATTTAATATAAGTTCAACATTTATCGAATGGTTAAACGTATCCGCACGAGGTTAGAACAATTTCTGCTTAAGAGTTGCTTTGAATCCAAGAAGTGTAGCGAGACACGCGAACGTTGACACCAGGGAAACGGGGAAGAGCGCAGCGTTCTCCCCAAGAGCACACACCAACGATGACGTTGTTGTGGAGGAGAGGACCGCCGGAGTCTCCCTGGCACTGGTCGCGACCGCCCACGTCCAGCCAGCCGGAGCACAACATGTTGTCGGTGATGGTGCGACGAAGTTCAGCGTAACGGGTTCTGCAAACACCTTGGTTGACGGTCCAAATCTGAACATGACGCAGCTGTTCAGATCCTGGGCCTTGCCACTGAAAGTTAACAAGATACTAGTTAAAACAACTTTATTCCCGGCACAATGATGTTCCCATCTGGTCATAGACAACAATTTTAAAACATATTCTCGAAAATAGTACATTACGATACGCGTGGCCAAAGTAGCCTATTTTTGCACGGCGTGAAGTTAGCGCCCAAGCGCAGCGAGGGTGCTAAACGCCGTGCAGATAATAGGCTACTTTTGTCACAAGTATCGTATACTATTTTATAGCTCGTGTGACATAAACCCGCTTATACTTGTGAAGAAATATGAAAAAATATGATAATTATTTTGAAACTTATAAATGATTGAAACTAAAAATTATGAACTAAAAAAGCTATAAAAATGTGACACAACCAAAACCATTGAAATTTAGAAAATTTAGTAATTATTCTGCTCTTGTGATAAAGACAAATCTAACACCACACGTACGTCGAAATCTATCAAGCCATTTAGGCTACATACAGGCGTCTAGACCAATGACTTATAATGGGAACTCCACCTAAACGTATTAAAGAAACATATGATAAGCAATCACATAATGTACTAATACTAGTGATACAGTAGAAAATCGTATATCCGGACCTCAGTTATAAATATTCACGATTATTCGGATTGTGAAACGTGAACAAGTAACTTTGTAATAACCCTTACAGATCAGCCATATTTTGTGTGACATGTGCATTTAAATTCCGGAAAGTCGCCAAATCGCAACAAAATAGTTACTATAAAAAACAAAAACCCGATTGCTAAAAATATAACCTATGTTATCGCCACAATTAAGACGAATCCAACGACACATCATGTATCAAAATTAATGAAGTCGTTTGAGTTTGCCAAAGAATGAAAAATACATACGTAACAAACATATAGACGAAAAACATCACCTTCCTAAATCGGTTTAAATAGCTTTTCTTCATAAACTCAATTATCCAAGTTTCCGATAATCCGAATGCCACAAATACGACAACAAATAGGTCGCTTAGTCGAGATTCTACTGGAGTAGTATTATGGCTAATTTTGATAATGATTCCTAATTTAAATATCTCCTACTATGGTGTGTAGCGAAAATACACAGTCAAAACAAACAATAAAATTCGATAAAGCCCAATAGTTAGTCTTATAGTGATGCTATTGCTTAGTATGTACACAATTGCAAAAACATTTATAAATACGTCCAAAATAAAATATTAAAATAATTATAGCTTTAAACAAAATACTCATTACTCACTTTTAATTTTTAAATGGCATTTAAAAGTATGAAACGTTCATAGCTATGTTTATTTTTCACAACTGTGAGGGTAGTGTATTAATATTCGTATGGTGTAAAAATCGGCTACTTTGGACACAGAAATGCGTAGCTAAAATGCGGGTTTAGGTCACAGAGTGCTATAATAGTACATTACAATACGAGGACGAAAAATTTTTTTCTGACAAGTGTGAGTTTGCAGGCCGAGCCGCAGGCGAGGACTGCAATCACACGAGTCAGAAAAACATTTTTCGTCCGCGTGTTGTATAAAATTTTATATTACGGGGTCGGAAATGGGGGTTTTGCGCACGCGAAGCGTGCGTAAAACGTCCATTTACGCACGCCGTGATATAAAATATCATATCAAATGAAGATTTGGCCACTTGATTTGAAGAAACAGTATACAAGCGGACGTTTTACGTATGATCTAAATAAAGATCATATAATGGCGCGTATGAAGAAAAAATCTCGGATGAGTATAATGTGTTAAAAATTCGATGATTACCCTGATTGCACCCCATCCAATAGCCCACACAACTTGGTTGTCGCCGAGGTTGTAGTTGGAACCAGCAATACTGCCAGCACGAACAAGATTGCTGAAGGCGAAAACAGTGTTGGATCGCAGAACAGCAATATCATTGTCTAAGGTAACACGGTTGTAATTGGGATGAATAATAATCCTGTTAGTGTTGTGAACGACGCCTCCACTGTTAGCGTTAGTAGATCCAACGCGGATACGCCATTGGTTAGTTGAATCGCCTCTGAAATAATATTTGGACAGTGTAAAATAAAACTTCATATCTAATTATGAAAAGTTACTAAGTTAATAGGGATTTATATTGATTACTGAAACAAGTAAGGTTAAATAATAATAAAACTTTTATTTCATTAGTATTACTAAAATTGCTGAGCTAGTAATTGGCATTTGACTATTATCTTCTTCAATGCATATCATAATTTAAGTACAAAAAATACGAGTTTCTCTGAAGTAGTAATGAAGTTTTCAAAAATATAAATAAAATAAACTTACATGAAGCAATGACCAGCAGATAGGATACTTCTGTTGTTCAGAATGCTACCGCCACATGCCTGCCTGTGGCTTATTCCGAGTCGCGAATACAAAAGGGCTGACCCGAAAGGATATTGCTGTATAGTGGTCGTGGAACCACCAACAATCCTTTGAGGATTAGTTGGTACGGCTGAAATGGAATTTATTTACTTATTAATTAGGTTAATTAACGTAGAACACACTTTGGCACTGTTAAATCCCTAACATTTAAATGAATAGGTGATGTACGCAGAATTCTAAGCGATTGACGCCCTGACTATTGTTAGTAAAAAATAAAAATATAAAGTTTTTTTATTATATAGGAGTAGCAGACGAGCATGCAGTCCACCTGATGGCAAGTGGCTACTGCCGCCCATGGACATCTGCAATCGACCCCAGATAGGATTACATATTCCTACCAGAGTTCGGCCACAGATGCGCCGCTACCCCTGAGGACTAAGCTGGAACGCCTCGGAAAAGTATGTCTCCCTTACCACACCCTTCAAAACGGAACACAGCAACGTCTAACACTGCTGTTATTAGGCAGAAATAGGTGTGGCGGTGGTCCCTCTGAAGTCGAACCACAAAGGGTTCTACCACCTTCAAAAAAGTACTAATATTCTAAAAAAAATCAAGTATTATGTGATGTTAAGATTCATAAAGAGAAATACATATGCTTAAAAATAAAAATGGATACTTACATACAACCGCTGTTATAGCCAGGGCCAACACAACTAGTGTGTACATTTTCTCCGGTTCCACCAACTGCGATGGAAAGGAAAGATGTTCGGACTTTATATACTTCCAACGCCTGTCAATCATTCGACAACTCCAATAAAGATATAGGACTTATTCTATATATTTAAATAGATAAAACATATTTTCTTCGTTTGTTAATCTTAGATTATTTGTATATGCATGTATGTGGCTTCTTACTTAATCAGTTTGGACTAAGCATAGTGATAATGATATTATGAAACTAAGGTAGTAGTACTTCAAATGAACCCGGAGGTGGTCTCATATTTTCTTTTCAACCGGCGTTGCACCCTATACGTTTTCATGCACACTTTAAAAAATATTAAGACTGTTAATGGAACCGGATTATCATTGCGTGATTTTTGCCACAATAGTAAATTCATTTTGCCATTAAAATTGTGAGCACTTTGCAGGAACATAATTAAGTAATATGAAGTAAAATTCTTCCATCCTAATAGTCTTATGTGTAATCGCGTTATATTATAAAATATCTTTTATAAAATCGACGTAGAAAAAGGGCATGAAGTCACCTGATGTTAAGCGATAATTGCCGCCCAAGAACATTTGTGACCAATTTCATGAAAAAAGGTGTGCTACCTGAAGTCGATCACAGATGCGTTGTCAGATCCCAGGTCGCAGATGTATTGAAAACTACCGACCGATAGCGACCATTGTTGCCTCAAACGCAATTATTGCTTCGCGCAATAAATAGTTATGTCGGTGGTACCCCCTTGGCCCTAAAATACTAGTCCGCCCAGACTACAATCATAAATTATATACAGAGATATAACCAGTTCAAACCGTCGAATCTTCGCTAAACTTCAGTCTCTTATTAATAATTAATGTCATTAAAAGTATTTTAGTGTACATCATAGATTAGTAAAGATTACTCACTCCTAACAAGAAAATGTACCCAGTTTTGAGAATTGAAACAGTTGCGTAAAAAAAATTTGCCACGTCTCCGTGCTAAAATGTCCCTAAAATATTTGAAATTATTATTATTATAAATTATTTAATTATCATGAAAATTACGCAGTATTCGTTATTTATTCGTAAATTTTCTCTTAAAATGTTTTTATTTGTCAAGAATTCAAAAAAAGAACTTACTATAATAAGCCATTTGCGGCTTCATTCAATTTCAAGGCGGCGAAGTATCTTTACTAATATATGGTGTACATACCTACATTAAGAAATGTAAGTATCTTTTGTTTATGTGAACACTTGAAATTTACCGTTCTATTGGAAGCTTCAAACGTTTTTTTTTTATAATATTGAAGCAGCAGACGAGCATGCACTTGTAGTCCACCAAACATGAGAGTTAGTTTGTCTACCCCTACCACACTCATTAAACTTTAGTAATGGTGGTACCACCGTATTCGAACCACGAAGGATTCCACCACCTTCTGGAACTTTCAAAAGTATCACTCAAACTGTGTCAGAACTCCTCTCAATCGCTAGATTAGACCTTTATTACACTCAACTGCTAGGGGACTCCATTTTTTTGAAAAGTAGATAGAGCTCTACTAGCAATAAATAATTTGCACGTCAAATATCAACCTGTCAGTCATTTTTATTGCCCTTATTTTGTCGATAAGATTAACCGTGACATTTATATTAGTGACATGAGGATGATAATTTTAGGAGTATTTAAGCAGGTATGTAATTATTTGACATTCTTTCTACGGTGAAACACTATAAGCTACAACTCGACTCCGCACCGAAAACCATAAACGAAAGAATATGGGGATTTGTTGTAAAACGGTTGCATAAGGAGAAACGAGACACGGTAACATAACTTTTTGAAAATATGTGCTTTGAAAATATGTACATGACAATGTGTGCTTTGGCTTACCGAAGATGACTTATTAATAAGCTCATCAGTAAGCATACATTTGTTATCAGTTTTCGTGTAAACATATCAAGGTAAGTAAAATATTTTTTAGAACGGTTAATTACAATTTATTGAAATGTAAACATGTTCCTCCTCCTCCTTGCGTCGATGTCCTCAATGCTGAGGGTCGTGACCCCCTCCACGGATCACCTTATCCCGGACTATATTGCGCCAACGGTTCCGGTTCTCAGCAACGTGGATGGCATCATGCATCTTGCTATTGAGAGTGGTGCGGATTTGATCCGACCAGCGCATCGGACTACGTCCGCGCGGTCTCTTTCCCTGGACTTTGCCGGTGATGACTATCTTTTCGAGATTGTCCCTACTCTTCCGGGCAATATGGCCGAAATACTCAAGGACTCGCTGTAGGCAGATGGTCGAAAGTCTAGTTGATATTTTGAGTTCCTTGAGTATTGACACATTAGTTTTCATAGCTGTCCAGGGAATACGTAACATCCTCCTCCAGCACCACATCTCGAACGCATCCACACGTTTTCGGTCATTTGCTCTGAGCGTCCATGTTTCGGCTCCATAAAGGAATATGGAGAATATTAGCGTTCGGACAAGCTTCTGCTTGGTATTATTCCTGATGTTCCTATCTTTCCATATTCCTTTTAGTTGGCCCATGGCGCCCTTGGCCATTCCAATTCTACGACGGATTTCTAAATCACACGAGCCGGTGTTAGAGATGCTGGAGCCCAGGTAATTAAAATGGTCTACTCTTTCGAGGTTCAACGCTCCAGTGAGCTCCAGTTTATTTGTTCGGTCAACCACCATCAGTTTAGTCTTCTCTTTGTTTATCTTTAAGCCCAGTTCACCACTTATGTGTTCCATCCGATCCAGCAAAAGTATCATTTCGGCTTCTGAGGCGGCTAGGAGGGTAGTATCATCTGCGTATCGTAGGTTAGTGATCTTCACTCCACCTACGGTAACACCTCCTTCCCAGCCATCCATTGTGTGCCTTATAATGTACTCCCCATATGCATTGAACAGAATTGGGGACAGGATGCATCCTTGTCTCACGCCTTTTCCGAATTTAAAGGGTTTTGACAAAGTTGCATCGATTTTTGCAACCCCGTGGCTTTTGCGATACAGGGCTTCAAGAAGGGCGACCAGGTGCAATGGTATCCCTAGTTCTCGCAGAACCTCCCAAAGTTTTCCCCAGTTGACGCAGTCGAAGGCTTTTGTATAGTCGACGAAGCACATGATAAAAGGGGCATCAAACTCGTAAGCCTTCTCAACCAGTTGCCTGACATTCAGAATATGTTCCCGAGTACCTCTGCCCTTCACAAAACCTGCCTGTTCCTCCGGTATCTGCCAGTCTAAAAAGTGTCTGAGGCGACGGTTCAGAATATGGAGTAAGATTTTGCTGGCATGCGATATTAAAGAGAGGGTTCTGTAGTTGTCGCACTTTTTCGTGGACCCTTTCTTATGCAGGGGAATTATGGCAGATTTGGTCCAGTCTTCGGGCCACGTCCCGGTGCGCCAGATGTTATTGCATATCATGTGTAGTGCATCCACGCCTTTGTCACCCAAGGATTGAAGGACTTCAGCAGTTATGCTGTCGAGTCCGGGGGCTTTCCTCGGCTTGAGCAACTTCAGCGCGGCTGTGACTTCTGTGCGAAGGATGTCTGGTTCTAGGTCGATCGAGGTCCAGTTCGTATGCCAAGAATTTGTACAAGCGCCTTCGGGATTACTGTATAGCTCTTCACAATAACCCCTCCAACGTTCAGCTATTTTATCCAGTTCATGAAGAACATGTCCGTCAGCGTCTTCTATGAGCCAAGTTTTTGGTTTGAACTGTTTAGCTAGCAAACGGACTTTCTTGAAAAGGTCTGCCGTTTGAAGCTTTGTCGAATGTTTCTCAATCTCTTTGCAGATGTTCTCTATGTAATTGTTTTTGTCTGACCGACATCGTGCGTCAATGGTTTTGCAGAGGATTGAGTAAGCGTGGGCATTATCGGGGCTTTGAAGTCCGTTCATTTTTAGATCCTTTCTCTGTTGTATGAGATCCCACGTAGGTTGCGAGATGTAACTTTTTGCCTTTCTGTCCGGTCTTCTGACTACCCTCACCTCATCTAGAGCTGCGTTAATGTGATTTTTCAGCTTCGTCCATTGTGAGTTAGAGTCATCTTCAAATGAGGGAGGTTCATTTGTGAGTTTTATCTCAGTCGAGTTTTGAAAGGCTAACTGCTCTGAGATCTCGAGATAGGCGGGCTTCGTTTGTGGACCTCTGCGTCTTTTCATACGGAGGGCAAACTCCGTGACTAGCAAATTGTGGTCCGAGCCGCATTCCGCTCCTGGAAATGTCTTGGTGTTTTTGACAGACGACCTCCAGCGACAGCTAACTAGTATGTAGTCAATTTGGTTGCGATATCGGTCGCCTGGGGACTTCCATGTGTAGAGTCTTCTAGGATGGTGCTGAAAGTTTGTGTTCAGTATGGTGAGGTTCCTTTCTACACAGAAGCTTAGAAGCCTTTCTCCCCGCTCATTTCTTTCGCCAATGCCATATTTGCCCACGTGCTGACGGATGTGATCATCAACGGCAGTGTTTCACGGCAGGCGGCAACGGCATGTTATGTATATATTTTTACGTCTTATATGCTTCATATGTATGTGATATGTTATTAGCTTCATATGTATGTGACCCGATTAGTGTCACCTGATAGATCCGTATAGATCCATTAACACGGATTTTTAGGCAATTTTCATCGACTCAGAAACATTGGTGTGGTAAGGGAGACAGACTTTTCCGAGGCGTTCCAGCTTAGTCCTCAGGGGTAGCGGCGCATCTGTGGCCGACCTCAGGTAGGAATATCTAATCCTATCTGGGGTTGATTACAGATGTCCATGGGCGGCAGTAGCCACTTACCATCAGGTGGACTGCATGCTCGTCTGCTACTCTTATATTATAAAAACAAAAAAAAAAAACATGTGATTAACGTATGTGTCAACAAATTAAGTTGTCTAATTATATTTTCGTCCACTATTTTGAATTTTGCACACATTTTGACCACCGATGGCAAAAAAATAATTGAATATCAAGATAATAGATCCGCACAAGATCATCAAGATAATACAATATACCTCGTATTATTTACGCCTGTATATTTAAAAGCGCAATGTCACACTGGTGTTTTGAGTTCGATTTATAGAGCCAGGAGGTGATCTAAATTGTTTTAGTGTCTATTAGTAAACCTATCGAGTTTATATAGTAATCGTTTATTTTTCGCGGTTTAATAATACAGAAATTAGGAATTTGTTAATAAAAATATACCTATATGACCGATTCTCAGATAACCGTGATTTCTTATGTCTAGTACTTTTCTGTTGTTCAACATAATTTTTTAATAAAAATATTATTACACAATTCATTTGATCGCATTTTACCGTCAACATTGTATATTAAAGCATAAGTATTCATAGGTCATAAATAACTTATAGAAATAAACCCAAAATGTCAGTACCGTGTCTGATTTTTGTTTTTATTCGAATTGTATAAATTTCTGTAAAGACTCGTCTTATAATCTAAAGTTTAGCTTTGATTGCCAAAATATAGTGTATATTTCATCAAATTATCTTGCAGCTATACCATACCAGCTATACCCAAAATTGATTGGTAAAGAGGAATAATAGTCATTGATTTATGTTCAGGAATTTGATTCCATTCTTAAATTCAAAATATTTGCCGCCTATACGCCATTTTTCATTGAGGTTCGTTCGCTCGTTCTCGTGGTATTTTAAAGAAGGACTATTTGTGTAGTATTTCCAGGTGAGTGTTTTTATTTTTGGTCCCTACGTTGCGACAGAAATAATTTGTTTTGTTTTTAAAAAAGTATGTCATAAAATTACATATCAGTACCATGTCAGTATATGGTATTGAAATTTACGCTTGATGATACAATTTTTAGGTTAATTATATCAACTTATACCTATGTTTTTCACGAGTAAAATCGAAATTATTTGGACAATCATTTTTATTGTGTTTAAAAAATTAAATTAGGCTAATCATACATTAAAATGTCAGTACCATGGATGTCAGTACCGCGGCGTTAAAATTCTCAATCTTTTTCTAATTTTTTATCCGTAGGAGTTGTAGTAAAACCACGTTACAGGCTTAATTCTTAGCAAAGTAAAGGATCAAAAGTACCCAGAACACAAGTTTTGGAAATATTTAATTTTTAAAAATGTTGAGTCATAAAAATTACACTTATCCTTAGATAAGTCTATGGGTATTAAAGTATATGGGTGATGCTTAAATCACCCATATACTGAGATGAGATGTCTTACATATATAGATATGTAAGTATAGTATCATTCCTTCTCTTCATTATTAAATTCATGTAATCCATGCAACTACAAATCGTGTGAAATAAAAAAAAAATCTCTGACGGCCACCGCATGAAAATTGGTAAAGAACTTTCCTTTCGTTAGCTAGATTTCTGGCTTCTATTCAGTCCCAGTAAAACGTAATATATGTATTTAAATATTTAGTGATGGTTAGCGATCACTGCTCAAAAGGGACATCAGTTTACAACTCCATATAACAGGAGGGTTCCACCTAAACTCAACAGACCTATACGTTACGTTTTGAAGGTGGTAGAACCCTGTGGTTCGACTTCGGCGGCACCACCGCCACACCTATTTCTACCTAATAACTGCAGTGTTAGGCGCTGCTGTGTTCCAGTTTGAAGGGTGTGGTAAGGGAGAAAGACTTTTCCGAGGCGTTCCACCTTAGTCCTCAGGGGTAGCGGCGCATCTGTGGCCGACCTCAGGTAGGAATATCTAATCCTATCTGGGGTTTTTTACAGATGTCCATGGGCGGCAGGAGCCACTTACCATCAGGTGGACTGCATGCTCGTCTGCTACTCTTATATTATACAAAAAAAAAAAAAAAAAGTTACCACTCCCGAGGACTAAGATGGTTGCCTCATAGGCCGTCTACACCAATTCTGACTATTATTTTAGGTATTCTTACATTGACACATAATACACACAGCTACACAGCTATATATTTATACTACTCTTTGCCCGCGGCTTTTCCCGCGTTTAAAAGAAAATAATATGACATAATAAAATAAAACTGAAAATTCGTACCTTCATTGGAATGACAGTGGCGCCATCTGGCGAAAATTGGTCGTACCAACTCTGAAACCTTCGTGGGCTCATGGACAACAACTTTGCTAAAGATCATCACTTGATCAAATGCATAGTTTACGATTCAATCCTCACTAATATCGATTAAAATAATCGACTTTTTGGTCCAAAAGATCGATTCTCCGATTAATCGATCTTAGATCGCCATCCCTAGTTCCCGTGGGAATTCCGGGATAAAAACTATTCTATGTCCTTTCTCGCGTTTTAGACTATCTTTGTACAAAATTTCAATAAAATCGGTTCAGTTGTTTAGGCGTGAAGAAGAGACAACCAGACAGACAGACAGACAGAGTTACTTTCGGATTTATAATATTAGTAAGGATAAGGATAGATCTTTCGTATAGATTGGGACTCATTAATAAACAGAATTAGTAGAATGAGTAATATAATAAGTAAATTATAGTCCGGCGACATTCGACGGCTCAGGGAATGCATTCCTGGAGTCTGTCAGTCAGTGTCAGTTAGACATGATTAGAGACGAGGATAATAATACCTACTTGGTAATCGTTTTCAACAACTGAATATAGCGAAGGTGATGATAACAAAAATGAAATAGATATGTTTGGAAATATTTATTATAAAATGTTCACAATAGTACAAGCAAACAAATGTCTTTCGTTGTTGTATATTTTTGATCATTTAATACACGTCACCCACATAATTTAGTAATACATGTAGGTGGCATGTATAATATCATATTTTAAATTTTGATCCTTTAACCATTTGTTAAATAATATAAATATTTATTATTCGTCATTTATTAGTATTTATTTCATTTATCTTCATATTCTCGGAAAGAAAGGAACATATTTATTATCTTTTAGTACGAGTATAATAACAGATACCGTTGATATCGACACATATGGTATCCCAACTTTTCAATAAAAATCATCAATTGCCGTAACTTTGTACAGTGTCACATGAATTTCAAAATATGTATATTGTTTTAGTAGATACACTTTATTATTATTTCTTTCAATTCTAATTATCATTATTTGACAAAAAAGTTCCCGATAATACTTTTGGTATGTAATGGAAAAAAGTATATTCGTAGTATTCTCCATCCCATTGTAGAATTATATAATTAATTCAAACATGACCTCTCAGGATGGCGCTCTATAAGCCACAAAATATTATTTCGAATTTGTAAGACTAAAAAAAATTTTTAACAAAAAAATAAAACCGACTTCCATGTCGCTACAAAGTAAAAAATAATTCAAATAAATGTTGGTTTACCTGGGACCCCCATAGAAACTAGCCGCATACAATGGTGTATGAATCATGTCGATCGGTCGCGGCATCGCGAAAAAATCGCTGGTCATACAAAATATATATATATAAATAATATATATATACGTGTCGAATAGACCACTCTCTCTTCTGGGAAGTCGGTTAAAAATGATTATGTTTAAAACTTTACTTGTACTCAATGATTTTAATCTACATTACATATTTCTAACGAATTGTTGGCGGAAATTTTCTGGAAAATAGCGGTTAACATAAAAACAGGTATATTTAAGACTGTAATTTAATATGAAGTCAACATTTATTGAAATACAAAGGTTTTAATAAAGTACGTCCAAATGTCTTAGGCTTAAGAGTTGGATTGGATCCAAGATGTGTAACGAGACACGCGAGCATTGACACCAGGGTAGCGAGCGAGAGCGCAGCGTTCTCCCCAAGAGCAGACACCAACGATGACGTTGTTGTGGAGGAGAGGACCGCCGGAGTCTCCCTGGCACTGGTCGCGACCGCCCACGTCCAGCCAGCCAGAGCACAACATGTTGTCAGTGATGGTGCGACGAAGTTCAGCGTAACGGTTTCTGCAAACAGCTTGGTTGACAGTCCAAATTTGGACATGACGAAGCTGTTCAGATGAAGCGCCTTGCCACTGAAAATAGAAATAAAACGTGTTATTTGCTATTTATAAGTGCACAAGCTATCCAAAAATACGTCATAATGACTTACAGCAGTAGCGCCCCATCCGATAGCCCAGACTGCTTGGTTGTCGGCGAGGTTGTAGTTGGAACCGGCGATGCTACCAGCGCGGACGTTAGCACCGAAGACGAAGTTGGAAGCGGCTCGGAGAATAGCAACGTCATTGTCTAAGGTGACCCTGTTGTAATTGGGATGAAGGATGATCGCATTGGTGTTGAAAATAGTACCACCACTATTGGCATTGGTAGAACCCACACGAATTCGCCACCTGACAATTGTATCGCCACTGAAATAAAAAAGCAATTTCGAGTCATTAAAAAAATGCATAAACATTTTGTGTAGGCATACGGATTCTAAAAGAACGAATATAATTTTGTTTTGCTGTTTTTTATCAGAAGACGTCAGCACTACAAGAGTTCTTTAAGTTTTAAAATTAAAAGTACTTTGTATGTCCTGTCACTATGCGGATCCGAGATGCTAAACGCAGGCAGCTCTAACTTTAAGATGATAAGTGGGTATTACCAGGCATTATGACGCTGTAAAACCTAGGTAAGTAAGTACCATGGCGGACTATGGCACGAGCTCTTCTTATTCTGAGGATACGTGCTCGGCACCATAGCACCTCGTTTATATCCACGGTCTGCCATGACTGACATGGAGTCTGACACGCTATATGTATTAAAATGTAAATGAACTCTAAATGGTTGGTAATATCTATAATGAAAATTTGCTATAATAATGCTTATAGGTAATAATAGGTTAATAGGTTTGCTTCTTATATATAAAATTCTCGTGTCACAATTTTAGTTACCGTACTCCTCCGAAAGGGCTTTACCGATTTTCACCAAATTTTATACGCATATTCAGTAGGTCTGAGAATCGGCTACTATCTATTTTTCATACGTCTTAGTGATAAGGTTTGTTCATCCTTAACATTTTTTTATTCATATGGCAACACAACGTTTGCCGGGTGAGCTCGTATATTTCTAAATATTACCATTCATATATAGAAAAAGGTTAAATCGTTTAATTTACTTACATGAAGCAATGGGCAGCTGATAAGATGGATCTGTTGTTTATGATGGAACCGCCGCACGATTGCCTGTGGTTAGCTCCGGTCCATGAAAACAAAAGAGCCGCACCGAAGGGATACTGCCCGATGGTAGTAACAGATCCACCAACAATCCTTTGGGGATTGGTGGGGACGGCTGAAACAGTAGTTTTTTTTATAATATCGGAGTAGCAGACAAGGATGATGGTACGTGGCTACTACCGAAACACATAGGGTTCTACCACCTTCACGTATTAAACTTATGTTACATTGATTGTCAGTTTTTTATTTATTTATTTACTCTTTATTGACCATGTTAAAAACAGTGTGGTGCAAAAGGCGGACTTAATGCTAGCATTTTTTCAGTCAACCCTACCCTAGTTCAGGTGGTTGAATTATGTAACTAACAGTGCTACATAACATGTAATTTGTAAGCATGTATGTATGCTTACAAAAATAGCACACTATGTTTTTTTTAAAGGAAACAAAAGTATTCGTAAATATAAGCTATATTTATTCAAGGCTTACCTGTGACTGCAGCCAAGCCTAGGGCAATCAACAACAATGTCTTCATTTTCACGTTTGGACCAACTGTAGTTTATCCATTTGTGATCACGAGCTTTATATATCATGTCGAGATCCACACAATCACTTCGTATAAAAAAGCAATAAATTTTGTTAATACACGATAAGCCACTTAAAATATAAAAATTATAAGGATAAGATAGATGTCATGTATGTTAAGAGTGCAGCTCGGTGGCTCAGTGGCTTGTGCATATCAGACTAGTGTAGATACTAGTGGAATTTATGCCTGCTTTTGTGCACCAACGCCACAGCTACTTCTGCCTTATTTGCCTGCAACCGTGAATTTCTAACAGCGGACCAACGACATCAGCAAAAAAAGCTCCCCAAACTTTGATGTTCCCACCACCGTGTTTAACTGTAGGAGTTTGATACTTTATAGCATTTCTGGTACCTGTTTGACGTTTTACGTACTTCTGACCATCACTTACAAACAATTGAAATTTAGATTCATCAGATCATATACAATTCATCAGATTATAGCACTTTTCGCCAATCTGATGCTGACTAGTGCTGATATTTTTTCGCGAAGTCCAACACGGCCTTCTTATTATTTTTGCTAATTAGTGGTTTCTTGAGACCAACCCGTCCAATCAGTCCTACCACCTTCAGACGGTGTGACACCGTGCTAACATCGGCTACATCTTCACTTCGCAATTCCCGTGGAATGTCAGCTGCGCTTTTTCGCGGATCAACAACACATTTCCTTTTTATAATTTTATCGACACGACTCGAAGTTTTTCGCGGTCTACCACGCCGTTTTTATCACACAGTCAATTAGTTGTTTTATATTCTAAGAAATAATACAATTTACAGTACTTTTACCAACAGATAAAGACCCTGCAATAAAACATGAACTTTTTCCTTCTGCAGACAGCTTCACTACGATTTCACGAATCTGAATATTCGTGTGTTTCGGCATAGTCGTCAAAAGAAATCTAATTTTCCTTTATGTAACTTATTTTGAAACCAGCGACCATAAGAACGTAAACCAACTAGGAGTACAGAGCATCTGCATGTAGTGGCCCGATACTTTTGCACAACGACGAAAGTCAGTTTACGCGTACTAACATAAAATATTCTATGAATCAATGTAATATTAGAAGTTTCTGAGTATATTCTAACTCGTTCGTATATTTCAAACAATAAATGAATGGAGGAATGATTATTTTAATTGAAATCTATCAATCAAATCAATCAGGGTGGCCCAAAACTTTTGCACGCCACTGTATATTAATTAAATCTATGTCTTCAGATTCACGTATCAAGGTTACTAAACATTTATTTATATGAAAGATTTAGTTATTTAATTTTAAGGATTAGAACGATTTACATTTATTTATTACTTGCACTATAATATTGCATCGTAGGTATAGGTATATAATGGTTTATCTTTCTCTTAATGGTAAATAATGGTAACATGGTAATGTTTGTAAAAGAGATTTGATCCTTATTAATCCTATCGATTGTTATTGTTTTTTTTTTCGCATTCTAGCAGCTTTGATTCCCGGGTATGGCAAGAGTATTATGAAATATCTTTAAATGCAGTTATATTTTTTTAATAATAAATGAATTTTTCCTTTCATTAAAATTTCCTATTTCCAGTATATAGAGTTTAGGTGGCGTACAAAATTTCAACGAGTATACAGAAAACTTGTAGCGAATTGTCTGCAGCCATCGATATAATACTAATAATTATTAGTAGTATATCGACGTCTGAAGCATTATAGAAAAAAATCACAAGGAGGACGATTAAATAAAAATTTTGTAAGTTTGATTACTTATTTAATATATTAATATAAGTTCAACATTAATCGAAATACTAAGGTTTTTGCCGCTTGAACAATTTGTGCTTAAGAGTTAGATTGGATCCAAGAAGTGTAGCGAGACACGCGAGCATTGACACCGGGGTAGCGAGCGAGGGCGCAGCGTTCTCCCCAAGAGCAGACACCAACGATGACGTTGTTGTGGAGGAGAGGACCACCGGAGTCTCCCTGGCACTGGTCGCGACCGCCCACGTCCAGCCAGCCGGAGCACAACATGTTGTCGGTGATGGTGCGACCGAGCTCAGCATAACGGGTTCTGCAAACAGCTTGGTTGACAGTCCAAATCTGGACATGACGAAGCTGTTCAGATGATACGCCTTGCCACTGAAAATAGGAAAGGAAACGTATTATTTACTATATATGAGTAAATAAAACATCCAGAAGTACGTCATAATTACTTACAGCAATAGCGCCCCATCCGATAGCCCAGACCGCTTGGTTGTCGGCGAGGTTGTAGTTGGAACCGGCGATGCTACCAGCGCGGACGTTAGCACCGAAGACGAAGTTGGAAGCGGATCGGAGGATAGCAATGTCATTGTCCAAAGTAGCTCTGTTGTAACTGGGATGAATAATAATGGCGTTGGTGTTAGAAACAGAACCTCCGCTATTGGCGTTGGTAGAACCCACACGAATTTGCCATCTGTTGACTGGATCGCCACTGAAATTAAAAGTAATTTTGATTCATTTTAGGAAATGCATGCACATTTGGTGTATGGGTTAAGGTTTCCTACAGAACGAATATAATTTTATTTGGCTGTTTTGATCATAACACGACAGCATTACAAGATTTTCGTAGCTTTTATGACTTAAATTTTTCCGTCCTTTCACTCTTTGCATCCGAGATTCAAATTTCAGGAAGCTTACTTACTTAACTATTAGCAGTTAAGTGGGTATTACCAGGTTTAATGATGCACGAAAATATCGTGAGAAAACTTAGGTATGTTTTTAAGATTATTAGAAAAAAAAATCCAAGGTACGTGAAGTCTACAGATGTGTATTTAAATAGCAGGGCGGACTATATCACATACCCAGCAGTAGGGCCATAGGATCGCGGTAATATCAGACATTGAAAGTGTCAGGCGGGTGGCCGACAAAATAGGATTATATGAATGCACATTGTATAGGAGAATACTTGTGACTCACATGGTGTCTTATACGCTCAATGTTTTTAAATATAAACGTTAGAGTTTGATGATAACGATAATGAAAAAAATGTGAGCCGTCACGGGACGCCTGGCAGATGTGAAACATCGACATTATTTTGTAAAAGTAATATGCAGAAAAGAACATATTGTGATAGGAACTAAATATGTCATAATGATAAAATAAAATATTACGATTTTTTTCCAGATAACGATGACTATTTATTGAATAAAAATTTATTTTCATTAAATACAAAAATTTACGAATTTATTTCAAATCGTGACTACTTAATTCGTTTAATCAGTGACTTCGGTAATAGTTATATTCGATGTTGCCTCTGAGGACGGTATTACTGTGACAATTGGTCGATGGTAACTGAAGTATGTTACAAAAGTATTGGACATAACATTATCAAGATATCTAATAAATACAGCATCTATTGTTGTTCCGTATCTGGTGGTAGCTTCTCTTGGATTGTTATTAATTTGCAATTGAAATTCTTCTTGGAGAAACGTAATTAATGGCGTTGATTCATCTTTTGCAAAATTTACATTGAAATCCCCAGCTAAAATCAATGGTAGTTTGTCTTTATTGGTTTTGAAAGTTATTGAACCTTTGTGACTGTACGGAAATAATCTCTCGTGTAAAAATTAAATGATGTCATTTATTTTTTTATTAGGAGAAATGTACACAACAATCATCATCAATTCACTTCCATCTTCTAGTTTAACATGTGAAGCACACATATCGCCAATAGATGTTTGGGAGACATGAACTTCTGTAGCATTTTGAATTACTAAATCCATGTTGAATGTAGTAATATGTGAAGCATTGTTGTTTTTATAAATGGCAACTCCAGCGGCTGTAACATTTTGTCTCTTAAATTTAGCTATACACTGAAAATTAGGTAAGTCAACTGATTCATCTGCAGGAAGCCATTTTTCAGTTAGTAATAAAAAGTTACTCCTTTGACAAATAGAATCTTGTAAATCAGTAGTATGTTTTCTGAGACTTTGGCAGTTTAAAGTATAAATGGATAATTTATTTCTGGAGTTTATAAATTCAGTGATCAGTTCTTGCAATGTAGTAAGTTTGTTTAGAGATAATCTTTTAAATTCTAGCTGTAAACTTGAAACTGATGGATCTACTCTTCTTCCATGATAAAATCTTAAATTATCCTGACTGTTACATATAAACAACCCTTCAAGACTTGTTACTCGTGTTAAAGCTACGTAAAGTAATGGAATAGAATGATTTTTACTGTACTCATAGACCACCTCGTCATATGTACCTCCTTGAGACTTATGAATAGTCATAGCACATCCTGATATCAATGGAAAATGATTTAATGCCACTATGATTAGAAAAATTAATTAATTTTTTAATGTTCATATTTATAACAAATAAGAAAAAACTTTCGTGCGCTGCACGCCATCAGCTGATTTTGAAATACAATTCTGTCAGTCTTAATAAATGTATTCTCTGAGAAGAATGACATTAAAATTAATTAATAATTTAAAAACATTGTATGCAATGATTTTTATGTGAATTTTAATCTACCAAGATAGTAGATTTTACATTTGCTGGCGCTCAAAACACACCAAATATACGCGTGCTTAATGCACAGATAAATGCATACTTTAATTATAAAAAAATAATTAACTTACTGATGACTTGATGGTGTGTCATAGTGTGATTTTGCTTTCTTTGCAGAAGGCTGATCACTTTCACTCTCTAAATTATCACGGTCAGACATTTTATTATCAGAAAAATAAGCGGGCAATACTTAAAACATACAAAATACGTCAAGTGGTGTAAAACGAGTTAAAACGACTCCAGTCGCTCTCGCGCGGCGTAGTAATACACACGAATGTCACTGAACACGTTAAACGTCATTATTTTGAATTTTAAGCCTCAAAATGCCTTCTTGTAAATGCATAAATGCAAAAATTATGCTCGAAAAAGAAACAAGATTCATGGAATCACCTATCACACGTAAATGAAGAGAAATTATTAAATTTTGTTTATTTTTCGTGTTCGATCCGCCATGATTACATGAGTAACCAGAAAG
Organism: Epargyreus clarus clarus; assembly: GCA_014595695.2. Lineage (NCBI taxonomy): Eukaryota > Metazoa > Arthropoda > Insecta > Lepidoptera > Hesperiidae > Epargyreus > Epargyreus clarus. The sequence goes on along the minus strand of JACTTY020000030.1, from coordinate 829,293 downwards.
AGACAAAGTATGTTTTTGTCAATGAAAGTGATAAAGACGCAAAATGCATGACCATGCACTTTCATTGACAAAAACTTTCATTGATTGAATTGAACTGTCATAGATCAATGAAAAAATTTTCATTGATCTATGACCATAGATCAACAGAACAGAAGTGACATTTTATTGAAGCTCACGATGTTCATACGTGTATGTTATAGTTTAAGATCCCACTGCTTAATTTTTATATTAGTGTGTTTTAGTCAAAATAGAACTTTTTATAGTTTATTTTAATAAAATAAAATCGATATATGGGAAATTCTGTATCCTAATCTCTAAATTTTCTTCGATATCTGTGGTAAATAATAAAAAATACTACCATAAAATTTATATAGGATAGTATACGGTATTTTAAAATTTCTTTAATTGAATAAATTAACCTAAACATAATTTAATAAACAATCTTTGTATAGCCAGAAATTAATCCTCAAAAAGACCACGGTAAGATTATATAAAATTCGCATGTCACGATGTTAGTTACTGTACTCCTGCGAAACGCTCTTACTGATTTTCATCAAAATTTATATGCATATTCAGTAAGTCTGAGAATTGGCTACTATCTATCTATTTTTCATATCTCTTAAGTGATAAGGGTTGTTCACCCTTAACATTTTTTTTATTTATATGGCAACACAATGTTTGCTGGGTCAGCTAGTACATTTATAAAATGTACACAACTTTGCAATTAATGGTCGTGTGTAAAATAAAACTGAAAATAATAAACATAAATTAGTAAAGATACTTCGCCGCCTTGAAATCGAATGAAGCCACAAACGGCTTATTAGTAAGTTTTTTTTTAATTCTTGACAAATAAAATCATTTTTAGAGAAAATTTACAAATAAATAACTAATACTGCGTAATTTACATAATAGATAAATAATTATTTCAAATATTTTAGGGACATTTTAGCACGGAGACGTGGCAAAACTTTTTTACGCAACTATTTCAATTCTCAAAACTGGGTACATTTTCTTGTTAGGAGTGAGTAATCTTTACTAATATACGATAATAAATATAAACAATTTTTAAATCGTATATTTTAAACCAGTCGATACATCTGTATAGATACATTCTTTCATCAAATTATATATTTATATAATAATAATTTATTTAGATAAACTGTACTATAACATTTCTACGTAAACGATGTACTAAAACTATTATCGACAGTTCTGGACATTTTTTACCTTCTGTTCCATTATTTCATTGTCTTTGACAAGCATGAGTATCAATGAGAAATATACGTCCATACGTCCCGTTTTTAACGGGACAGTCCCTTTTTTCGATGCTTCGTGCCGTTGTCTCCGAAATGAACCGTTGCCATTGTCAATTAAGTAACAGTAAATATTATAATTGTGAAAAAAACATGGGGTGCTCCATTTATCAGTTTTCATAAAGCGCCCCACATTTTTTGCACAATTATACTATTTACTTTTCCTTAAATGATTCCTAGATTGAAAATTATTTTCTACTTTTTAGTTAATTTTATCATAAAAGCGTGTTTTTTATTATTTCTAACTATATTTTTTCAAGTAAAAAGTATTTGACATAAAAAAATCGATGTCCCGTTTTGACTGAAGTAATCATTGGTCACTATATTCCATGGTCAATATTTACGTTTGCGTACTCTTGAAACGCAAGGTCAAACACTAGTTGTCTTTTTTTATCACATTGTTCTAATAGCTCTGTCCCTTATAGAACATTTGTCTATGTAGTTAAAGGTAATCGTCGCCACGCCAGAAATCTTTTTTACGTGCGGCTATAGATGTTTCACATCAAAAATGTTATTCCTAGAATGCACATAGCACTATAGGTACCTATATCTTTCTAAATATAACCCAATTATATATGGAAAAATGTTTAATTCTTAAATTTACTCACAGGAAACAATGGGCAGCTGATAAGATGGATCTGTTGTTAATGATGGCACCGCCGCACGATTGCCTGTGGTTAGCTCCGGTCCATGAGAACAAAAGAGCCGCACCGAAGGGATACTGCCCGATGGTAGTAACAGATCCACCAACAATCCTTTGGGGATTGGTGGGGACGGCTGAAACAGTACGTGATTATAAATTAATTGACTTAATATATAAATATACCTATATCGACCGAATTTAAAACATGATTGACTTAAAAAATCTTACTTAAGAAAATAATATTACGTTACCTATAAAAATATTATGTCTAACCAAAATTTAAATTTTAACTTGGAATTGAACTTTTGAACATATGAAGGCATTAATATAATTGAAGTATATTTTCCAAAAAAAATAGGTTTAATACCTATAATAATAATATAATAATATATAATTTATTATTATGAAACTTATTAATTACTATGTAAAGTTTACCTGTGACTGCAGCCAAGCCTAGAGCCAACAACACCAATGTCTTCATTTTCAGGTTTGGACCAACTATAGTTAAACTGTTACTACTCATTTGCTTTATATATGAAATAGAACACCGTATAATCAGTGGATTTAGAAAAGCAATAAATTTAGTTAATCTTTTAACGATAATCTATTTAAAAGTATAGAAATAATAATGATAATGGTTAAGTTGTTATCGTGTTTAGAGGCATATTGTTCCGCGGTCTGTGTAGATTACATGCCGTTACAGTACATTTTTTTCTGTCCGCGGGTTACGCACATACGTGTATTCTACACTTCGGTAAATTAAGTTGTTGCAGTTTCTTCATAACCTACGTGCGGATGGGGCTAGAGTAGGGCTACGACTACGATATTACGTCTGTAAAGCTAGAAAGGTCAAGTCGGCAGAATCACTCGTTTTATATCTCAACATTTAGTGCTCATTTAGTGCTAATTTAGTGCTGATAACAGATATTTGGTGCTGTGATAGGGGGACTAAAAATGAGAACACTGCTAACTTTACATTAAGCTAGCAGTGTACCATTCGTGACCGCGCTATGATACGGCAGAATCACTCGTTTTATATCTCAACATTTAGTGCTCATTTAGTGCTAATTTAGTGCTGATAACAGATATTTGGTGCTGTGATAGGGGGACTAAAAATGAGAACACTGCTAACTTTACATTAAGCTAGCAGTGTACCATTCGTGACCGCGCTATGATACGGCAGAATCACTCGTTTTATATCTCAAAATTTAGTGCTCATTTAGTGCTAATTTAGTGCTGATAACAGATATTTGGTGCTGTGATAGGGGGACTAAAAATGAGAACACTGCTAACTTTACATTAAGCTAGCAGTGTACCATTCGTGACCGCGCTATGATACGGCAGAATCACTCGTTTTATATCTCAACATTTAGTGCTCATTTAGTGCTAATTTAGTGCTGATAACAGATATTTGGTGCTGTGATAGGGGGACTAAAAATGAGAACACTGCTAACTTTACATTAAGCTAGCAGTGTACCATTCGTGACCGCGCTATGATACACTTGGAGCGAGAGGCACATCAGCTAATAATTTAGTGCTCAATTAGTGCTGCCTGTACAAGCGAACAGATTTTTCAAAAAAAAAAAAATTTCAATTTTTAAGTATAGATAACTGCTGACATAACGATAAGAGCAATCATAGAGCTGAAAGATGACTTTAAAATCGGTATTGGTGAAATTGAAAAGAGTTACAAATTAGTGCTAAATTAATGCAACCGGTGAACCCAGAAAAAATTTTAGGAAAATCATTATTCAACTGCCCGCTAAAAAAATCGAAGATTTTCAATAATCGAAAAGTTATAGGTATTATTCTGTATTGCAAATATCGAGTTTTCATCAGATCTCAACGTTATAAGGTCACAGGAAACGACCCTGACTCCCCTAGCGATGGAGCCGCTGTGTGTGTGTGTGTGTGAAAATTTTTTTTTTTTCAAATCAACTACTGCTAATATAACGACGCCAGCAGTCTTGAGAGCTATAAAAAGACTCGAAAACGAAAACAAATGGAATCAAATGACGTCACTATTTAGTGCTCAATTAGTGCTGTCAGTACAGCAAATAATTTTTGAAATATTATTTTTTTTTATTTTTTTTCAAATCAACTACTGCTAGTATAACGACTCCAGCAGTCTCAAGAGCGAGAAAAGTACTCTAAAACGGAAACTACTGAAATTGAAAGGCGTCACCATTTAAGATTTGTAATTAGAAAATATTAAGATAATTTATATTTAACGATGAGTAATAATAATTAAAAACATGTTAATGAAAAATAAATTACGCATTTGTTGTTGTATTGTCAAACAATATAATAATAATAATAATAATAAAATCTTTATTTCATAAAATATCACAATTTAGTACACAATGTTATTAGGTGCAGGGTAACATTATAGTAAGATTGGACATTACATTTATCTTCAGTTGCCTAAACTGGGCGTAAACCTGTAATATAGGCAACCGATCTCTCCCGGTGTGAATCTAGCATACTATAATAGACTAAGGAACTCTATGTACAAAGTTAAGGTACAGAAACAGTGCAAGTAATCTTAAACATAATGGCAATATATAGTGTAACGTTCTTTTATTGTATAAAATATTATACAATAAAAGAACGTTTAGTGAGTTAGTGTTTTTATGTGTGAATGTATGTGTGCGTGTGTGTGTGTGTGCGCGTGTGTGTGTGTGTATGTGTGCGTGTGTGTGTTTATTGTGTGTGAGATGTGCTTACGCAGTGTGATGAAGTGAGGATGTAAGGTAAGTAAACAAATTATATCTACGTGTCATTTTAGAACTGATTTTATCAATCTTGGTGAATGAGGGTGGTCTATAGATGAAAACTATGGCGGTGTTATTATTTATAATATTAATAATACAGTTTGCATCAAGAAAATTTGGTTCATAAATTGTACACAGAAGATGAGATTTTGTATAAAGAACTAGACCATAATTTTGATTGAAACATTTAGAAGAAGCGGTGCAGTTAAAATTTTGTAATTGTGGTAAATAAGGGTTGCAAGATAGCCAACATTCCGTGAAGCATATTATATCGAGATCGACCATAGTTCTTTGTAGTAAGATAGAAAATTCATCAAAATTTGCCCCGATACTCCTTATGTTTTGTTGTAATAATGTTTAAGCAAGGTTGTTGTTTAGATATATATGAGGGACATTGTTCAGGCTCGCAGTTGTACGATTGAGACACTTGTAAGTCATCTAGTTCAATTTCTATAGTGGTTCTGATGTTATCCATAAAAAAGCAAAAACAATAATAATGATAATAATTTATCATTATTATTGAAATTTGAGGTTTTTTTTAAACTACCGAAAATTCAAATTATAATTTTTTTTCTTCGTCGAATTTCTAATTTGAGGATTCAACTGAAAGATAAGATTCAATTTGATTTTTTCTGTCATGAGTTATGCTGCCAACACGATAACATTTTTTTTAGTAGGGTCACTGGAAATGACTTCGCAATGACTAAATTATTAAAATTTGTCAAAAACTCAACGCATTGAAAATCTCTATCATAATACCCCAAGGTAACAGAAGGACAGAATATTCCTGACATATAATCCCAAAAAAGTAATTGGAACCATAAGATAATTCTTAGGATAGTGACTATTTCCCAATTCTAATCAGTTATTTATACGGTCAAATGGTACAATAATCTACATAATTAAAAGTAGTACTATTGCTATTATACCGATTTTAAAGTCATCTTTCAGCTCTATGATTGCTCGTATCGTTATGTCAGCAGTTATCTATACTTAAAAATTGAAAAAAATTTTTTTTGAAATATCTGTTTGCTTGTACAGGCAGCACTAATTGAGCACTAAATTATTAGGTGATGTGCCTCTCGCTCCAACTGTATCATAGCGCGGTCACGAATGGTACACTGCTAGCTTAATGTAAAGTTAGCAGTGTTCTCATTTTTAGTCCCCCTATCACAGCACCAAATATCTGTTATCAGCACTAAATTAGCACTAAATGAGCACTAAATTTTGAGATATAAAACGAGTGATTCTGCCGTATCATAGCGCGGTCACGAATGGTACACTGCTAGCTTAATGTAAAGTTAGCAGTGTTCTCATTTTTAGTCCCCCTATCACAGCACCAAATATCTGTTATCAGCACTAAATTAGCACTAAATGAGCACTAAATGTTGAGATATAAAACGAGTGATTCTGCCGTATCATAGCGCGGTCACGAATGGTACACTGCTAGCTTAATGTAAAGTTAGCAGTGTTCTCATTTTTAGTCCCCCTATCACAGCACCAAATATCTGTTATCAGCACTAAATTAGCACTAAATGAGCACTAAATGTTGAGATATAAAACGAGTGATTCTGCCGTATCATAGCGCGGTCACGAATGGTACACTGCTAGCTTAATGTAAAGTTAGCAGTGTTCTCATTTTTAGTCCCCCTATCACAGCACCAAATATCTGTTATCAGCACTAAATTAGCACTAAATGAGCACTAAATTTTGAGATATAAAACGAGTGATTCTGCCGTATCATAGCGCGGTCACGAATGGTACACTGCTAGCTTAATGTAAAGTTAGCAGTGTTCTCATTTTTAGTCCCCCTATCACAGCACCAAATATCTGTTATCAGCACTAAATTAGCACTAAATGAGCACTAAATGTTGAGATATAAAACGAGTGATTCTGCCGTATCATAGCGCGGTCACGAATGGTACACTGCTAGCTTAATGTAAAGTTAGCAGTGTTCTCATTTTTAGTCCCCCTATCACAGCACCAAATATCTGTTATCAGCACTAAATTAGCACTAAATGAGCACTAAATGTTGAGATATAAAACGAGTGATTCTGCCGACTTGACCTTTCTAGCTTTACAGACGTTACGATATTCCCTGCCTGTCGTAAGAGGCGACTAAAAGGGGGCTTCCGGGCTTGCGGGTGGCAAAAGTGGGAGCTCGAACCGTCCAGTAAGCTACCCCGGGAAGGGCGGCGGTGGTCGCATACCGTCGTAATCACGAAATTTTGTGGGAGGAGCGAACGCTCCCCTTGGGCAGAGCCCGATCTGGGCATCGCGCTTGGAGGACTCCGTTTGTGTTCCGTCGGAGATACCAGAAATCTCCAACAAGGGTTGAGGATGGCCACCGGGGGGGTTTTAGTGCGGTAAAAATCTCACATAATCTGGCGTCGCTCCCACGTTATCGGGTACCTTTTGAAGGTTTCCCCCTCGAAAAAAAGGATAGTATTTGTGGGGTGGGCGCACATGTGCTTTTCGCACGACATAAGAGAAACATTCTGAGGAGTTATCTAAAAAATACTTAATTAACTTGATAGACTATCGTGGCCTAACGGTGCTTCTCATTCTGAAATGAGACCTACGTGAAGCAGTGGGATAATAAAGGGTAAAAAAATGAAGATGATGATAAAAAGAAACAATATAATTCCGTGCAGTAGCAATTTTGCAATTGTATTTTTATTTCAATAAATTTAAATTCTGTTAACCAACAAGCTATCACTTTTTATTGGAGCAGAGCCTTATAGCATGCCGCAGTTTTCCCCTGAAAATCGGGAAGGTCACAGGCTAAAATCCTTCATTTGTTAATTTTCTCTCTAAAAGATCTCTGGTCGGTTAGAACCCTTAAAGCCTGCGGAGGGACATAGGTTCCCTCTGCGTGTTCTACTGACTTTATAATGGTAAGTTTTCTGAGGAACTGTTTAATCTGGTGCCTACGTCACCATTCCTTCATCGCACCACTCGCCGAAGCCATTCACATCAACTGGACCCGTGGCGGTCTTCCACGGTTCGGTTTGAACGTTCACTTGCGTATTTGCTGCGTACGTGCAAAATGTGGAATGAACTTCCTCCTTACATATTCCCTCAGGACTATGACATGGGGCTCTTCAAGAGGGGTATAAAAAGAGCTTTCCTACAAAGCCGGCCATGCATTGGCGACTCCTCTGGTGTTGTAAATGTCCATAGGCGACGGTGACTGCTTTCCATCAGGTAGCCCGTCTGCCTCTTCGTTAGGTTGCATATATATAAATATATATATATATATATATATATATATATATATATATATATATATATATGTCTGATGTAATATTTGTCTGTATAGATTGTTTAGTGTTTTAACTTCTCGGAACACTTTTTGAGTCACATGACTATAAAATGTTCCCGAAACTACAAACGTTTCCTCGCTCCAAGAATCTTGTGATATCTTCGTACAATATTATGGCTCAGTTCCGTAGTGCGACTACGCGTAGATGTAGCTGATTGCAGAATTCTATGTACTTTATTTATTATAGATAATTTTAAAAGAATTAGTCAACATTATGTCTTTATCTTCACACATTAAACATGTCGTGTCCATACAAAATAATATTTTAATTGTGATATAATATTCTAACACGCCTTGTGTCTGCCACGGTCGATGTCTGTAACTTAACCGTAGCTTAATTATAGCAATTAAACTATCCTTCTGCAATATTTCCAGAGCGTTATGACTTGGGGCTCTTCAAAAAAGGTGCAAAAAGACTTGTAACATTGGCGTACATTGGCGACTCCTATGGTCTTGCAAATGTCCATAGAGGGCGATGATTACTTTACATCAGGTAGCACGCCTGCTTAGTTGTTAGGTTTAACAATAATAAATAAATCATTGGTTAAGACTATGGCCCGCGTAACGTTTTTAAACTAAAAGATCTGTTTTTGTTTTTTCAAGTACCAATTTCTTGGTATGTTTTAGGGGGCAGGAACTAACCTTACCTATTTTCAGTGGACCTTTTGGCTTTGTAGTAGGTACCTTAAGCACGAGTCTTCATTAACATCCCTTTAGGCAAACTTTGAAAAGGTTATTTGGGGGAATTAGTCCAAAATCGGGTACTTAAATATATGCATTTGTTAACATTTATTTTTGCTCATCAAAGTTAACTTATCTAAAAAAGTTTATTTATCAGTGTTCATATTGTAAATTCATAACGTGTATTTAGACGGATCTGAACTACTTAGTGATATTTATATCATAACTATGTCTTATGGTTCACGTATCAAGGTAACTAAAAAAATATGAATACGATATAGTATTTATTTATTACTTGCGCTATAATGTTATCATCACCTCAGTTATAGGTCGTTAATGAGTCTCTCTCCCTTTCTCTTAATTTACCATGTTTTAATAGAGTTTTGATCCTTATGATTAATCCTATCAATTGATGCCATAAAAGTACAAAGCGGTTTTATTTTTGTTCTTGGGTATAGCAAGAATATTTTTAAAAATCTTTGAATACAGTTTTGTATTTTTTTTTCAATATATGAATTATTCATTTCACAGAAAATTTATATTTTCAGTATACTCGTATAGAGTACTTCCCTTCCAGTGGCGTTACTTAGTTGTGTGCAGCATTAAAGAAAAGTTTGATAAGGTGGACGTTATTCTTGGTACAGATGCATTAAAAAAAATAAGTTTGATTATTAATTTAATATATCAGTATAAGTTCAACATATAACGAAATACAAAGGTTTTGGCTAGGAACGGCTTGAACAAGTTGTGCTTAAGAGTTGGATTGGATCCAAGAAGTGTAACGAGACACGCGAGCATTGACACCAGGGTAGCGAGCGAGGGCGCAGCGTTCTCCCCAAGAGCAGACACCAACGATGACGTTGTTGTGGAGGAGAGGACCGCCGGAGTCTCCCTGGCACTGGTCGCGACCGCCCACGTCCAGCCAGCCGGAGCACAACATGTTGTCAGTGATGGTGCGACGAAGTTCAGCGTAACGGGTTCTGCAAACAGCTTGGTTGACAGTCCAAATTTGGACATGACGAAGCTGTTCAGATGAAGCGCCTTGCCACTGAAAATAGAAATAAAACGTGTTATTTGCTATTTATAAGTGCACAAGCTATCCAAAAATACGTCATAATGACTTACAGCAGTAGCGCCCCATCCGATAGCCCAGACTGCTTGGTTGTCGGCGAGGTTGTAGTTGGAACCGGCGATGCTACCAGCGCGGACGTTAGCACCGAAGACGAAGTTGGAAGCGGATCGGAGGATAGCAATGTCATTGTCCAAAGTAGCTCTGTTGTAACTGGGATGAATAATAATGGCGTTGGTGTTAGAAACAGAGCCTCCGCTATTGGCGGTGGTAGAACCAACACGAATTCGCCATCTGTTAACTGGATCGCCGCTGAAATTAAAAGTAATTTTAAGTAATTTAAGTCTGCTCGGTTGTTTTAATAATAAGACGATAGGACTATAAGATTTCTATAGCTTTTATGACAAAAATCCTTTTTAACGTACTTTCACTCTTTGGTTCCAAAAGTCAAAATTCAGGCAGCTCTAACTATTACAAGTTAAGTGGGTATTACCAGGGTTAATGATGCAGAAAATCCTTATCTAGGATTTCTATCGATGTTTTAATGCTTTTCGAATTAAGTATTTCAATAATCTCAAAGGTATGTGAAGTCCGTTCCAATTCGTATTTGAATAGCTGGGTAGACATTAAAAGTGTCAGGCGTGTCAGAGCAAGTGGCAGACAAAATCGTATTTTACTGGCCCGTATCTGTAGGACTACCATGAGTTTACAAAAGTATTACTCGCTAGCGACTGCGTAAAATAAATGTATGAAAAATTGTACAGCGCCTCTGGTGGTTACTCGTAGAACTAAAATCCGTAGTGACGTAACTCGATACGTAAAAAACCTATCGAAATCAAATCGCTAGCGAATGTCATTATGATCTATTGCCATACAAATTCGGTCCTATGAGTCATTAATTTGACAGACGTTGTCAAGAAATACCGTAACGATAGTAGTTATGTTATTCACTAGCAAAATGACAATAGTTTTCTATTTACCATTTCTATAGTGGCGTTTCTATGCCAACTCATGGTAATGCTACTGTACGGCTATATTTCGGTAGCTATTAATATATTAATGCACATTATGCAAGTATAGGAGAATACTTGTTGTCTGCTGTGACTAACATGGTGTCTGACACGCTCAATGTTTTTAAATATAAATGAACGTTAAGAGTTTGATGATAACAATAATGAAAGAATGTTATTCCTAGAAAGCATATAGGACTATTATAGGTGTTATATCTTTCTAAATAGTACCCAATTATTTATAGGAACATTTTTAATCCTTATATTTACTCACAGGAAACAATGGGCAGCTGATAAGATGGATCGGTTGTTAATGATGGCACCGCCGCACGATTGCCTGTGGTTAGCTCCGGTCCATGAAAACAAAAGGGCCGCACCAAAGGGATACTGCCCGATGGTTGTAACAGATCCACCAACAATCCTTTGGGGATTGGTGGGGACAGCTGAAACAGTACGTGATTATAAATTAATTGACTTAAGGGCAATATCACACGATGTCACAAGGTAAACGGCACATCTGCCGCCTCGATGCCTCTTTTGAAGTACTATTGCATTTGTGCAGAGCGGCAGCGACGCGGCGACGCAATTCTGCGGCTCGCAGTGACGACAAAACGTAACCGTTGCGGCGCCGTATGTAAATAGCCTAACACAATTTAGCGGCTAAATATCTTAGTAATAATTGTAATTACAATGTATATACAACAATATTAAATAATTCTAAAAATATAATATATATTACCAAACTTTAAATTTTTGAAATTTAACTTGGAATTGAACTTTTAAAAACATGATTAAAGACATCATTAACATTATTAAAGATATTTTCTAAAAAATATTTTTATACCTCTATAATTTATTATTTTAAAACTGAATAACTAGTAATTATTTAAGGTTTACCTGCGACTGCAGCCAAGCCGAGAGCTAACAACACCAATGTCTTCATTTTCAGGCTAGGACCAACTATAGTTATCCTGTTACTATTCAGCAGCTTTATATATGAAATCGAACACCTTACAATCAGTGGAATTAGAAAAGTAATAAATTTTGTTAATCTATTCGCAATAATCCTTAAAACTATAGAAATTGCCTACGCAACTAGCGCGTCGAGGGGAGCGGAGCGCGGGGACGGATAATGATAATCGTTAAGCTATTATTTGTTTAGAGGCAGATAGTTTTGCGGCCTGTGAGATCACATGCGGTCAGCCGGTTTTGTCGCGCATTTACACCCGTACACTTCTGTAAATATACGTGTTGCAGTTTCTTCGTAACTTGTGTACATGTGGCATGCATGTCAAGAAAAAGTATCTGTGAACTGTTTTCTTACCATGAGCTTTCGAAACATCCCACAATTTGTATTACGTTACGTTTACTCAATCCATTATTCTATTTTTTATAATATAGGAGTAGCAGACAAACATGCAGTTCACCTGATGTTAAGTGGCTACTGCCGCCCATAGACATCTGTAATCAACCCCAGATTAGATATTCCTACCTGAGGTCGACCACAGATGCGCCACTACCCTTGAGGACTTAGCTGGAATGCCTCGAAAAAATATGTCTCCATTCCCTCCACACCCTTCAAAACGGAACACAAGAGCGCCTAACACTGCTGTTATTCGGCAGAAATAGGTGTGGCGATGGTGCCGCCGGAGAAGAACCACAAAGAGTTCTACCAGCTTCCAAATTCTGTTCCGTTTGCTTCATTAGACTGGGTAAACGTAACAATAAGTAAGTGCTAAAGTCTTTTTATGTACCTCACTTGTTCGCAAAAACGAGAAACAAAACATAAAGCGCCATTTTGTCAATTTAGACACTATAGTTCTGATACAATCCGCTAAGGACGTAAATGGAGTTTGTATGGGCAAATACGCAAACAAATACCAAAACAGTTAAGTCATATTTGTCAAAACGTAAAAACTACACACACATTGCTATGCAGATGAAAGTACGGAAGATGCAACGTACACGGGCCGTGCAAACACCTCTCGGACTCTCGTAGAAGAAAGCAGAATCCGACTTGTGTCTGAAATCGAAGACTCTCTGGAGCAGGTCTCGAGTTCTCGACATGGGGTCGTCTTAACCTTGTTGAGTTGAACCCCACGAAGACACAAGTCTGCGCGTTTACCGCTAAAAGAAACCCCATTCGTCATAGCGCCACGGTTCCAAGATATTCCACTCACCATTGATAAAAGTTTGGGGATCCTGGGAGTTGACATATCGTGTGACGTGCAGTACCGGGGTCATTTGGACGCTAAGGCCAAGTTGGCGTCGTTGGGCGTCTTAAACAGAGCGAAGCGGTACTTCACTGCGGGGCAACTCCTTCTGTTGTATAAGGTACAAGTGAGACCCCACATGGAGTACTGCTCCCATCTCTGGGCAGGGGCGCCCCAATACCAACTTAACCCACTTGACTCCGTGCAGAAACGCGTGATCCGAATCGTCAACGACCCCAGGACCTCCGATCCGTTAGAACCTTTAAGCTTGCGGAGGGACATAGGTTCCCTCTGCGTGTTCTACCGGCTTTACAATGGTGAGTGTTCCGAGGAACTATTTGAACTGGTACTTACGTCACCATTCCTCCATCGCAACACTTGCCGAAGGATGAAGTTCCATCCACATCAACTGGACTCGTGGCGGTCCTCCACGGTTCGGTTTGCACGGACGTTCTTACCACGGACGTGCAAGATGTGGAATGAACTTCCTTCTGAGGTATTCCCGGAGCGCTATGACATGGGGCTCTTCAAAAAAGGTGTAAAAAGAGCTCTCCTCCACAGCCGGCGATGCATTGGCGACTCCTCTGGTGTTGCAAATGTCCATAGGCGACGGTGACTACTTCCCATCAGGTAGCCCGTCTGCCTGAAGGGTACTGATAGTATAGTGCGTGTGTTGCACGCAAGTGCGGTGATAAATTTGTACGACAGGAAAAAATACCAAGGAGTTTATAGGTGCTAGTGGCATCCGTGTATGTTTTTTTTCATAGATGACAACAAGCTATCGGCCCAGCTGTAGGGGTATAACCCCTTAATGTATCTTTCCTTTGATTCGATTAATTTACCCTGTTTAAATAGGGTTTTAAATTAATGCTTTTACTAATTTCTCTAAGAAAACTTTATTAGTTTGATGGACTATCAAGACCTAATGTTGCTTCTAATCTTGATATGAGACCTAGGCCAAGCAGTGGGATAGTAAAGGGTTGATGATCATGATGGTGATGATAACAAATAACATACATAAGGATTAAGGATTTGAACCTTCCCTGCAGCACCAATTTTGCATTTGTATTCATGTTTGAAAAAATTTAGAAGGTGTTTTTTTTAATTCCAAAACCCTTTACACACTTTAACCAGTGAAGTAATGATTCACTTTATCACTTCGCGAAACCGTTGATATCATATGATAATATTTTTATTGTATTAAAAACTTGATAATTATTTACAGATGATGACTGTTATAAATACAGAAGCATTTTTGATTTATAAATTTTATTAATTTAATGGATTGATCATGTACTATAGACAAATCTCAGTTCTGTTATGAAAATCTCAGTTGAGAAATATACGTGTACAGTAAGCACTAAAACGGGTCCATATGTGTTTGGGCATAACAATGTTTAGCTACTTTTGACATTTTATTCATTATTTTTATACTTCTTTTGTTGAGAGTCTTTACATGCTATTTATAAGTATTCGAAATCTTGATTTGGTCATCGAGTTTTGATGCTGACTGTACGAAAGGTCAATCAACAAACTGACGTCATTGGTTACTCGCATTTTATTAAGAGCTAAGATTAGAAGCTTATGGTTTTTCCAAATAGGTATTATCAGTGATTAATCTTTCTAGTAATGTATTATCTATGTATTTAAATAGATTTACGCTATAAAACTGATATGAGTGGATTACCGATGTACGAGTAGCTTATATATTTGTTTGTTTGCTTCCTACACCGGAGTGCCTAGTACTTTGTAAAGGTTTTTTACTTCTTCATCCCATTATATGTGAGGAATGACATTCATATTTCTTTGTTGTTGTTGGTTATATATTACAAAAGTTATAAGTCTGTTCACTTTCTTTCGTGTCATATCATAACTCCACTCTACACAAAACAGTTATTTTCTTAACTCCAACCTCCGTTATCATATCATCAATATTTCAATCTCAATCAATCTCAATCAAAATATAATTGGTGTAATTATACCAGATAGAATTAATATACCAATTGAAGTACAGTAATTCTTGTTATTATGTACAAAAACGTTTATCAAAATCGATTTGTAGTTTCTATATAATGCCCGAACAAATAGATAATCAACAATTAAGTACACAAAATTTATTAAATAAGATAAAATTAGATATATATTACAAATATTACTTTTCTAACATACTTTTTCCTATCACGCAAGCATCCCAGCGTTAGGATCAGGATCGCATGCTTACAACAAATAGTGCAAATAGTTTCATATATATGGGTTTCAAAGAGTTTGCTGCGAGTTATATCACGCGTATATATTCAATCGAAGCCTGTGCGGGTGCGACACATAAGCACATCTAGATCAGCGTAACAGGAAAAAGCCTATAATCCCGTCTGTTCATTTCTTTCGTAAAATGATTATATTTAAGTGCATATCTTCAATTCTTTTACATTTCGTTCCCATGATGGCTTGTTTGACATGATAAGATGCTTACGTTAATAAATTATTAGACCTAATCAGACTTTTATTTTATTCCGTGTGATGTCATGAATTTCTTTAATCCCGTGCATGTCTTAGAAAATGATCAGGGTCACATAAGATAAACACTGTCTCCCTACTAAATTATTCATAAGTATGTACCAATAACAAACACCTTCATTTCAAAAAGCTTTTGTAAAATCATCTTTTCTATGGGAGGACTATATCCAGGAATGGACTATAATGAGATAAGAGACGCCTTAATAGATTTGATGTAAATATGTGTAAAAAATAACTTTCATGAGATTTTTCAAGAATGGTATACTATCTACTTTGAATCAGGTGACCACTGGCCACCGCCACACATGTATCTCCCTAATTACAGTAGTATTCAATGTTTTTTTTGTTATTACCATGTGTTTGAGTTCAGAGGTGTGGTTAGGCAGAATAGATAGCCGCATGCTTAAAACTAGGCCAGCAGCTCTAAACACTGCTGTTATTAAGCAAAATTGCACATTGGTAGCACTTCCGAAGTTGAACTACAAAAAGTTCTACCACACTTACTTATATTCGTTAACTACTACTTACTACTTTTGTTATAAAATCTACACACTGCAATAGGTACAAGATAGGAATTAAAAATTAAAAGTTATTTTAAAATCTCAATCCTTTAATCAATTCAGTGTAAACAAATTATTTTAATAATTTCTCTCTATGCATTTCCTTGAATCCACGAAGTATATCTGGAGACGCGTGCGTAGACTCCCGGGTAGCGCGGCAAAGCGCAATTGTTACCGAAGGAGACGACACCCACGATCACGTTGTTGTGGATGAGAGGTCCGCCAGAGTCCCTGGAGCAGGCGTCACGGCCGCCCACATCCAGCCAGCCGGCGCACAACATGTTGTTAGTAACAGTGAATCCGGTCGACTGATAACGAGTACTGCACGTGTTCTGGTTCACCGTCCAAACTTGCACTTGACGGAGCTGCTCCGACGGTGAGCCGCCAAACTTACGAAATTACATTTAAATAAAGTATAATCTGCGTAGATCAATGATGTGGCCCTATTTGTATATAAAAAGAATGTTTAACTCTGCTATGGTTTAATTTGAGAAGATTGCTGACGTTTGGTACATTTACTCGGAGTACCTTAATTTCTAAGAAGTACCACTGCGTCTGTGGCTGACTTCGGGCAAAACATCAATCCTACTTGGTAGTGACTACAGATGTCTATGGACGGCAATGATCATTTACTATTGGATCGATCTCAAATTCATCAACGCTACTTCTATTTTGCAAACAAAAACATCATATCCTAAAAGATGTCTGACCTCTCTTTTTGGCTTTTATCGCCACATTCTACGGCCTATATAATAATTATATGGGAGGACTTAGTCTGTTACAAAACGTTAGATGAAAATACATACAGAAGTGAGTCCCCATCCAATAACCCACACAGCCTGGTTATCAGCAAGATTGTAGTTAGACCCGGCGATGCTGGCCGCTCTCACATTAGTGCCGAAAGAGAAAACTGTAGCAACACGTAGTACAGAAATATCATTGTCTAAAGTATTGGGGTTCCAACTAGGGTGGTTTGCTATACTGGCGGTGTTGTGCACCGACCCGCCGCTGTGAGCCCAAGTGGAGCCAACACGGGATCTGAATGAAGTAATGCCACCTCTAAAATGGAAAATAAACATAATTAGATTGAGGTCTACAAAGACCACTACCAGAGCGAGTGGTTTTCGCTCAAGGTATCCTGTCTACATTTGCTAAATAAAAGCTAGTTGAACCATTATGATTCGACCAGGCACAGGCATGAAGCAGTTCTGAATTTCCTGAACGGTGGTAAATATTCATGAGATGACAATGACCAGTTTGTGAAGAAGACTGCAAGGTGCGACTTGAACATAACAAAATGCGAAAACTAATATACTGATGTCTGGATTATTTTAATTATATAATAGATGTATGAACATTCATGTTTATTATTTAGAGCAAATAAATGTTTTTTAGTAACTTACGAGAAACAGTGAGCAGCTGACAGAACTGATCTGTTGTTAATGATGGTACCACCACAACTTTGAATCCAGTTGTTATTTATATTTACTAAAATGGCCACTCCGAAAGGATATCTGTCGATGGTGGTAACTGAACCGCCGACAATCCTTTGCTAGTGGCGATGCGGCTGTAATGTGTAAAAGTAAAAAAAAAATAATTATGTTACATACCAAAAAGATATTACTGGTACATACGAGTAATGTATTGGGAAATATATTAATTTTAAGCATCATGTATACCAGTATGTTCTTGAAAAAAAAATTTTGAAAATGGATCCCGCCATTGTCCAAGAGTTATATTTATTCTTCATAATTTACACGCCCTGGTTGCATACAACTTCTCTACAATTTTTTACTTAAATTTTAAGTCGAGCAGAAAAATCCAAGAAAAGCCATTTATGAAATGATTCAAAACATAAAGCCACAAACATTTGTTAACAAACTACTTAAATTAAATAATGGCGGGAACTTAGATGTTAACTTATCGCACACAATTATTAATTTATTACAAAATAAGTACTTAAGTATCAAATTAAATTTTATTTTCATTTCCCTTTTCATACCTATGAAAGCCGAAAGCCCAAGAAGCAATAGACCCTTTACGGTGTGCATCTTTGAAAAAGTTAAGTAAATGTGACGTTATAGACTGGAAGTGTGTTATTTATACCTACATAGATAATTCAGCTCAACGGTAATTGTGTCAAGTCCCACAATTTATCGTGTTATATCTTAATCTTGCGGCAATCATTCATGTTAAATACCTTAAACTCAGATTATTTTTTATATTTACCTATAAACATGTAGATTTTTAATAGATAAATATTAACACTGTCGTTTCACAAGTATTATGTTCGGTTTCATTTAAGATTCCTTTTTAAGGATACCTGTTACTATAGAATATAGATATAGATAGTATTATTGATACTCTTTAATTTATGAAAATGACATACATGGATAATATTATTTAGCTAAATACAGCTCGTGCCCCTTCGGAAACAAGATCTAGTATGTTAACCTGTTAACAATAATATCTAATGTACTAACACTATTTGATTTTTGGGTTTTATCTTGACACTTATCTGTACAAAATGTATGGGAAAATTATCATTTGTCACACGCAGTATCCCAACTTTGCCTCAATCACTCACAGCATAACTTACAGCTGATGACGCCACTATAAGCTATAGACTCCATTTATTGATTTAATTTTGTAATACTATAAATTTATAGCATATGTATCAATGTATGTCAGAAGTCACATTTCTTTGGCGAAAATGTAATACTAAATATTTTTTGTACATTTAAATAAATTTCAACTGAGAAATCTACTCGTGCCAATAGACGATAATAAATGCTACAAAAATCTTCAATATGAATTGACAGTTGTAAATATAGGCTTACACTCTAGTTTCTGATTCATAATTAGGTGTCCAAAATGTAAACAAAGGTGTTGACCTATCAACAAAATACGTTTGAAATGGTAGTTTCTTATTTTTGTCCATATTAAAGTAATAAAATAATAATCTAAATAAATTAAGATTAATTCACATTTTCTAATATTTATATCACCTCAATTTCGTTACATACAGTAATAATAATAAAAACAAAGTTTATGGTAGAAAATTAAAATGTGATAATGGTAACACAATCGGAATCCAAAACATTTTTTGTGCTGTCATTTTTAAGTTTCGTAACTGATATTATTCATTTTCGTGATTGTGATCGAACTCGAATGTTTTCTCGTTTACATAACACGTTTGTTAAATTTGTATATTTGTTAAAGTTTTTTTTTTGTTGAGTTTGTTAAAGTTTTAGTTTCTTGTTAATTTTGACAATGATTATGACAGACATTATTTATCTTATTAAAGTATGTACATAAAATGTACATACTTTAATAAGAGAAATAATTTATATACTGAATACTTTTAAAACAAGAAATAAAAATATACAATTAAAAAATATTGCTTTAATATTTCTACTTTATGCATTTCCTTGAATCCATGAAGTGTATCTGGAAACTCGTGCGTAGACTCCCGGGTAGCGCGGCAAAGCGCACCTGTTGCCGAAGGAACGACGCCCACGATCACATTGTTGTGAATGAGGGGTCCACCAGAGTCCCTGGAGCAGGTGTCACGGCCGCCGACGTCCAGCCATCCGGCGCACAGCATGTTGTCGGTAATTGTAAATCCTGCACTCGTATAACGGGTTCTGCACGTGTTCTGGTTCACTGTCCAAATTTGCACTTGACGAAGCTGCTCTGATGGTGCCCCGCCGAACTTAAAACCAAAGCGTAGTTATAGGAATCCATTCGAGACCCAATGGCGTAGACTTATTTCTACCTAACTACAACAACGTTACAATACTGTGACCTGGCCTTAGACATTTGGGCGCATACGGGCCGTTCGAATCATAGATATATTACCCTACTGACGTACGTTATTAGTCTACACTAATATTATAAAGAGGAAAACCTTGTTTGTATATTTGTTTGTAATATTGTAATGAATAGGCTCAAAAACTACTGGACCCATTTAAAAAAAATCTTGCACCATTCGAAAGCTACATTATCCACAAGTAACAAAGGCTATATTTTAAGGCTAAATTTTGCCGGGTAAGCTAGTATAATCTACTCGTATCTATGGTTCGAACTAAACCTCAGAGACAATTAGATATCTGTGGCTGATTTCGAATAAAACCTCAAACCTGCTTGATGTTGGCTACAGATGTATATGAACAGCAGTTACATTTCGTCAAATACCTACCAGACTAGATGCATTTACTGCCTCCATTTCATGCACTTACTTATAAATAAAATAAATATAATATTTTTAATGTTTAGAAAGTATGGAACACTTTTTTTTGATGTAATAATGTGAATGTCATCATATTCTATTATGACCATTGAAATAAGGTATAGAGAATTAGTCAGTATTACAATATAATATTGGTAAATACTTACAGATGTGAGTCCCCATCCAATTGCCCACACAGCCTGGTTATCAGCAAGATTGTAGTTAGAACCAGCGATGCTTCCCGCTCTAACATTACCTCCTAAAGCGAAAACTGAGGCAACTCGTATCACACTAATATCATTATCTAAGGTACGAGGGTTATAGTTGGGGTGGTTTGCGATCCTGGCGGTGTTGTGCACCGATCCGCCGCTGTGAGCCCAAGTGGAGCCAACACGGGATCGGAAATTACCGGCATTACCGCTAAAATGCGAAAAAAAAAACACAATTATAATTAATGGTCTATAAAATTCAGCACCTTGGCCATTGAACTTCACTCTGGGTGTGAGTCTTAACAGTTCTTTATAATTGTGATATCTTGATTATTCTAGCGATACCTCAAGATAATACAAAATATTTTAATGAAGTAATTTTAGGTATCAGGCAATCAAAAACACCACAAACGTATTTACGAATAGATAATAACCTAGGTAGCATCAACTAATTACATGAGGCATTTAAAGGGTCTCTGTTCCCAGGGTCGAGATTACGTAGTGGATGTTGAGCCAAATCTCACGAAATCTCACCTGAGGGGGATAAGTTGAAAAATCGCTAAAAATATCTCACATTGTTAATGGATTTTAATCAACTTACGAGAAGCAGTGGGCAGCAGACAGAACAGATCTGTTGTTAATGATGGTACCGCCACAGTTTTGAGTCCAGTTGTTGTTCATAATTCGTAGAATGGCCACCGCGAAAGGGTATCTGTCGATGGTCGTAACTGAACCACCGACGATTCTCTCCTCTGAGGCAGCTGAAAAAATTATATTGTCATACAATAAGGTTAACTTCGAAGCTATTACTAGACAGAAATGAGTGTGATTGTAGTGTCTAGAGTGAAACGGGAAAGGATTTTACCTACTTATAACTTAAAAATTAAAGAAAAATTGTAGTCGAGTACGCATTTTTACAATATAAAAGTAGCAAACAAGAATGCAGTTATCATGATGATAAGTGGCTACTGCTGTCTATAGACATTTGTAGGCAGCCCCAGATATTTTCAGATTTTGGCCCCTTAAACCCTTTTTGGTTCGACTCCGTAGATACCACCGCCATATATATTTCTGCTTACCAACTGCAACGCTACTGTACTCCATCTTGAAGGTTGTAGGGAGAGATACATATGGGAGGTGGTCCATCTTACTTCTCAGGGATAGACTGTATCTGTAATGAACCTCATGCAGGACTCTTACCTTAACTGGAGTTGATTACCGATTTCCATAAGTGCTAGTAGCCACTTATCATTAAGTGGATGGCATGCTGATTGCTACTTCTTTTTTTTATAATATAGGAGTAGCAGACGCGCATGCAGTCGACCTGATGGTAAATGGCTACTGCCGCCCATGGACATCTGTAATCAACCCCATGTAGGATTAGATATTCCTAACTGAAGTCGGCCACAGATGCGCCGCTATCCCTGAGGACTGAGCTGGAACGCCTCGGAAAAGTCTGTCTCCCTTAACACACCCTTCAAACCGGAACACAATAGCGCCAAACACTGTTGTTATTAAGTAGAAATGGGTGTGGCGGTGGTGCCGCCGGAGTCGAACCACAAAGGGTTCTACCTTTAAATTCTACAATATAAAGAACTTCTTCCATTCACTTCTATTATATAAGAAAGAATCCAATGCATGGATCATCATGCAACCGCGTCGTCCCTATCAAAACTAAACATCTAAAGAGAATTAATTAACTTAAGTGAGTTTAGTACTAAAATAACTTTTATTTTAAATTCTCTTTCTTACCTATGACAGCCGAAAGCCCAAGAAGGAATAACACCGTTATTCTGTGCATGTTTGAAAATATTTTGGAAATGCTAACGTATAGTGGAATGTGCTGTTTATATAGATAATTTTTTTGACATAATTAAGTCACCTCATTTTATCATATGATATCTTAATCACATGTCAGTCAATATGATTGAGTTTCT
The DNA here is from genome assembly GCA_014595695.2 of Epargyreus clarus clarus. NCBI lineage: Eukaryota > Metazoa > Arthropoda > Insecta > Lepidoptera > Hesperiidae > Epargyreus > Epargyreus clarus. Next base: position 806,814 of record JACTTY020000030.1, on the reverse strand, counting down.
AAAATTCGGATTATTTCAATAAAGTAATTATTCATAGTGACCAATTAAAACCAAAGTGATCAATTATTACACTTGTTTTGTTGTTGTTGATCAATTGTTACACTTGTGTGTTGTATGGAGACCCCCTTTAATATTAAACTTTATTTTATTTTTAGTATTGGTTGCTATAGCAGCCACCGTTATGCATCCTCTGTAAAAAAATCATATGTCTATCTATTACAGTTCTACGGATATAGTTCCTGTGAGAGGCGGACAGACGGACAGACGTACAGACATCGAAGTCTTAGTAATAGGGTTCCGTTTTTACCCTTTGGGTACGGAACCCTAAAAATAATTTGAATAAACGTTGTTTTGGTAAGTACATAATACTGAAATCGCTCATATTGCATTTACAGTTTACGTACTGATTAAGCTAAATTTGTAATTTTATATCAATTTCGCCGCATGTAATCATTTAATTTTTAAACAAGATCTCGCTGATCAAATAGTAAAAGTACGTCCCACGTTATTTATTATACGATACACCTGACAACAAAAGGCCGCAAATCCATATAGGCCATGGATTATATCTGTCGCCGATAATCGGCCTGAATTAATTGACTTGCCTAACTAGTCAGATATTAGACAATGTACCTATGTTAAACTAATTACTTATATGCCGCAAACTGTTTATTATAAGAAATTAAATTAAACATCATTTAAGAATAGTATCTCTTTATTAATTTTATTTATGCATTTCCTTGGATCCATGAAGTATGTCTGGAGACGCGTGCGTAGATTCCTGGGTAGCGGGGCAAGACGCAATTGTTGCCGAAGGAGACGACACCCACGATCACGTTGTTGTGGATGAGAGGTCCACCAGAGTCCCTGGAACAGACGTCACGGCCGCCCACGTCCAGCCAGCCGGCGCACAACCCCCTGATAACGGGTTCTGCACGTGATCTGGTTCACTGTCCATACTTGCACTTGACGGAGCTGCTCTGATGGTGACCCGCCGAACTTAAATTAAAAAGAAAGTTTTCCTTATCCAATTATGAATTCGAAAGTCGGCGGCGTAAATAATTTCTACTTTAATACAGCAGTGTTAAGCAATGCTGTCAACTGTCTTCAGATACCCAAGTATACAGAGCGTCCCAAGTATACGAGTAACTCAGGAACACGTTTTGACCGGCCTCAGATAAAACTCAAAACTGCTTGGTGTTTACTGCAGATGTCTTTGGAACTTGAATGTAACTGCTTTTACATTTAACCAACAGATAAACTACACGCATTTACTGCTGCCGTTTTATTTATAAATAAAATAAAAGAATACTTTGGCAATGTTTAGAACGTAATAGAACTCTTTTTTACACAAGTGTGTTACAAATATTCTAGTATGAAGATTGATTAGATTAGAGAAAATTAGTCTGTAATATAGTTTAAATTGAAAAATACTTACAGATGTGAGTCCCCATCCAATAGTCCGCACAGCCTGGTTATCAGCAAGATTGTAGTTAGACCCGGCGATGCCTACCGCTCTCACATTACCTCCTAGAGGGAAAACTGAGGCAACTTGTAGTAAAGTAATATCATTATCTAAGGTACATGGGTTCCAATTGGGATGGTTTGCGATCCTGACGGTGTTGTGCACCGAGCCGCCGCTGTGAGCCCAAGTGGAGCCAACACGGGATCGGTAATTACCGATACCATTCTATAATATGAAAGAAGCATTGATTATTAACGATATTTTTTATATCTCAAGATAGTTTTAATTAGCTTAGCACGACATAACATACTTCATTGAAGAAGTAATATTTAGGAATAAACGAATAAAAATTCACATATTTACTATATACAAATAATTATAATCTATGTAGTTACGTCAACATAGATTCTTACGCGACTGTATTTAGTAGGTAATATTATCACGGCACGGTATACTTCGATCCTATTCGTTAAAAATGGATCGGAAGAGCTTTTTACACAGAATATAGAAGTAGCAAAGAAGAACGCAGTCCTGATGTTACCCAGATAAGATCAGATTCCTACCCGAGTTCGCCTTCAAAGGCGTTGCAGATTTGGAATGCCGAGGCCTGAGGCATTCCAATAAGTTTGTCTCCCTTTTGTTAGGCACAAATTATTAACGATCTATAAAATTAAGCACTTCTGAATTTAACTATTGTATATTGTCATCTCTCTACAATTGTAATATCTGGTGGTGGTTTTCCGGAGTCGAACCAAAACTAAAGCCAAAAGGGTTCAAACATTGGTCACGATGCGTTTCCTTTTATTTGCGATCTTCAACGTTAATATAACATTGGATTTTGCAAATTTATTAATGCTTTAATCGTTCGCTATTGTTCTGCTTTGAAGGTTGTGGTAAGTGAGACATACTTATTCGAGGTGGTCACTTCACTGTAGCAGAAGTCACTTCCCATCAGGTGGACTGAATGCTCGTTTGCTTCATCAGTGATACGGAATCTAAACTAGATGAATCATCAGGAAAGCACGACCTATCTACCTTTTTCTTTTACTTTTTTTAACGAGGGGGAAATCTTTAACAGGTACCCGACGCCACGGGAGTGACGCCGGGTTATGTGAGATTTTTACCACACAAAAACCCCCCGGTGGCCGTCCTCAACGCTTGTTGGAGAACTCCGGGATCTCCGACGGAACGCAACCGGAGTCCTCCAAGCGCGATGCGAAGCCCGATCGGGCTGTGCCCTGGGAGAGCAGTTTTCGCTCCTCCCGCACCATCTGGTGTTCACGACGGTATGCGACCACACATACCGCCGTCCTTCCCGGGATCGCTTACTGGATGGCTCGAGCTCCCAATCTTGCCGCCCGCAACCCCGGAAGCCCCCTTTTAGTCGCCTCTTACGACAGGCAGGAGTTACCGTCGCCCTATTCTAGTCCCGGAACTACAGGGACATTCGGTTTTAGTACCTACTAATTTTTTTTAAATAATCTTCGAGACGATTGAATGAATATTGATAATTTGTATAAAATTATCACAGGTTTAGCTCAGTTTTATCTTGAAGTGAGCGAAATCCCTGCCATAAATAAATGTCAACTTATCGACGTCCAGTTGATTAAATGCTACATGTCGTGCATATTATCTTTTTATATGATTGAAATAACAAGTGAGTATGCAGTCCACCAGAAGGTAAGTGGCCACTGCCGCACTTGAACTTCTGTAACTAACTTCCTATAGAAAAAGGTGTTCTATCTGAAGTCGATCACAGCTACCCTACCCTTTACTTTTTTTCTTTCTTTTCGAGGGGGAAACCTTCAAAAGGTACCCGACGACGCGGGAGCGACGTCGGGTTATGTGGAATTTTTACCGCACTAAAACACCCCCGGTGGCCGTCCTCGGCGCTTGTTGGAGAACTCCGGGATCTCTAACGGAACATAACCGGAGTCCTCCAAGCGCGATGCCCGAATCGGGCTCTGCCCTAGAGGAGCGTTCGCTCCTCCCACAACATCTGGTGATTACGACGGTATGCGACCACACATACCGCCATCCTTCCCGGGGCAGCATACTGGACGGTTCGAGCTCCCACTCTTGCCGCCCGCAACCCCGGAAGCCCCCTTTTAGTCACCTCTTACGACAGGCAAGGGATACCGTAGCCCTATTCTAGTCCCGGAAGAGAGCTACCCTACCCTAAGGGACTGTTATGATCGCCTCAGATTGTGTAAGTCAGTCGAAATCCATAACAATTTACCGAAACGCAAAGTTACGTAAGTCACATGTTGTATTTATTCGATTTTCACTCGTTTTCATACCACAGCAGCAGGGCAGCTAAATAACGAATATATACTTAGTAAACGTTCCAAGTCAGTTCTCTAAGATACCAACGCCCCGGCGCAGTGTCCCTGTTGTTCCGGGACCAGAATAGGGCTACGGTATCCCCTGCCTATCGTAAAAGGCGACTTAAAGGGGGGCTTGTAGGGTCGCGCACCAGACGGTATGGTGAGCGTCAAGCTCACATGGGTGGAGCCCGACGGGGCAACACGCCAAGAGGACTGCGGTTGCGTTCCCTTGGAGATCCCGGAGCCTTCTACGCAGCGCCGAGAACGGCCACCGGGGGGATTTTAGTGCGGTAATAATCCCACATAACCCTGCGTCGCTCCCACGGCACCGGGTACCTTTTGAAGGGTTCCCCCTCGTCAAAAAAAAAAGACATACCAACGCACCTCTGACAAAATCAAATATAATATAAGAAAGACTGACGCTGAAATTTGCAACTTGCAGTAATATGCAAATCTAATAATTAAATTGTGATATAGTCTGTAATTTTATTAATGTGATTTATAAGTTAATAAATATTTATCTTATAACAACCGATACATGTTCTCTAAAGCAATCAAGCATCGATCGAGTTCAGCACATTGTTCTAATGAGTATCGGTGCAGGATGTTACGGGTTAATGGCAAACCAATTCCGATTGTTACTAGTATCAAATGCCTCATAGCTGCTTTACTACTGCCTCAAATGATGCCTAGAACCCAACGTGGCTAACTTAGCAGTGGTAACAGCTAGAATTGTTTTATACATAGCCCAGATACTCATGATATTCTACATGAAATCATGAAATACCAGTTTATTTCCTATTCTTGCCTACATAAGATAGCAATGATTCTTGTATCTCTTATAATCTGGTTGTAAGTTATGATCAGTTAACCATATATTTCCTTACATAAGGAACAAATTGAATAGCATGGCATTTGTGACTAATTTGACATTTTGTGTTTTGAATGGTTGTGATGCGTGACCGTTGGTTAACAGTAAAATAGTCGCTATCCTACAATACTCAATAATTCGTGACATGTTTCCCTATATATTCCATTCTCTGGAATTAAATGCCTGTTCAGTCTGGTCATCTGCTTGTAAACAAGTAGCACGGATCAATTCCAAGATCATTATAACTTGGAAACTATTCGATATATCTGAGAAATGTTTCGGTGAAACTAAATCCATATAGAGAGCAAAGCTTCGTTTACGTGTTACTAGAAATAGATCAAATATTCCAATGTGCCTAATCCACGACTAATTCTCCAGCTAACTATACTAATGAGCTAAATGGTGATAGGAGAAAAACGATATTAACATACAAAAACAACCTTTATTCTTGCAATAAGTACGCAGCATTGGGTCTTCAAATTTTAGGCATTAGAAGTAATCCAGGACGTGAAGCGGTTCACACGAACGTTGACAGAAGGGAAGCGCGGCTGCGCGCACATCTCGCCCCAGGAGGTAACTCCAACAATGACGTTGCCATGAATGACAGGACTTCCAGAGTCACCATGGCACTGGCCACGGAACCCTTGGGTCCAGCCGGTACACAGCATGTTGTCGGTCACAGTGCGCGGGATCACAGCGTAGCTGTTCCTACACGAAGATTGATTGATCGTTAGGATTTGAACGTGGCGCAGTTGCTCAGCTTGTACTCCCATGTACTGAAATTAGGTAAAAGACAACTATTAAACTTTGAAGTAATATGCAGTTACTCTGTTTCTGCTACTTTGTGTCTTTTACGTATCTACTACGTACTTATAGAGCTCATTTCAACTATCTTGAGTAGGTAATTTCAACCACCATGGTAGATCATGTCTGAGACCAAACCTAACAGGAAGAGACCATACCACAGTAGTAGAAATGTTTCTTTTTTTCGCACGATAATCCTTTCGTAAATATAAAGACTTGGTAAGACTTTGGAGCATAAAAGTTAATTAAGATTTTATAAAGAAGCTTGCCTCGTATTTTAAATCTTAAAAGTCTGAGAATACAGTGGACAATTCCACTTGTCTAAACAATTCAGTTCCTCAGAAGTAGGACGCATCCAGTTTTAAGCATGCTATATGTCAGTTTAATGGCTTTGATAAGGCAAATACCTACATAAAGCGTTATAAATTAATCCATAAAGTTACTGGTGATCTGATCGACTTCAGATAGATATATAGCTCTCAGAGCTCAGCAATATTTTTAATCAAACGCAAATGGGATAAGTCTCTGAAAGACAGTGACGTTTCCACACAGTGACTTGACACTCGTTCCTTTATCAACCTTAAAACAAAATTGAAAGTAACTTACAGCAGTAGCGCCCCAGCCTATAGCCCAAACTCCAGTATTGTCCGGCACATTATAGTTAGAGCCAGCGATGGAGCCAGGTCGAACCCTCTGATTAAACACGTAGTTAGTGGAGGAGCGCAGGAGGGCGATGTCGCTGTCGAGGGTAGCGCGGCGGTAATTAGGGTGGATCGTTATACGATTGGGCTGATGGAGGACGCCGCCGCTGTGCGCGTTCGTAGATCCTACCCGGATGCGCCAGGCGGCGTTAGACGAGCCTCTGGAATTAGATTACTAAACTGTTAATTTTTTGGTTGAAAGTAAAAGCATTAAATTGTCGTTTTTATATACTTAAACGAGAAATTTATCAAAATATATTATTATATTCGTATGATGCTGTGGGATTTAGAAATATTTTAGTAGAGAGTTATTTCGAAAAGAAAGACATTTTACAAGTGAGGTTGGGTGAGATTTGGTTCATGATTCATGATTCTCCCATGATTGCCCTATGTACCTAATAAATAGGTGCCTGAAAGACTCGTTTTTATATACTTAAACCTAACAATAAAGCAGACGGGCTACCTGATGGAAATGACTCAACGTCGCCTACGGAAATTTGCAACATCAAAAGAGATGCCAAATCATAGCCAACTTTGAAGGAGAACTCTTTTCCTGTTTTAAACAACCCTCTGTCATTGCGCTCTGGTAAGATGGTTGAAAGGGAGTTATTTATAGCAATAACATATATATAATACCCTTATAACAATCACCATGTTAGGCGCGGCGGTTCGACTTAGTCCGCAGAACTAGCAATCTAAGGTAAACCTTTAATCTTATCTAGGGTTGACAACAGACGTCCATAGGTGAAATTAGTCACTTAACATAAGATAGATCCGTCCTCATTTGATACTTCTATATTTTAACTAGCTGACCCGGCAAAACGTATGTTGCCATATAAATAAAAAAAAATGTTAAAGGTGAACTACCCTTATCACTTAGGGGTATGAAAAATAGATATTAGCCGATTCTCAGACCTGCATATAAAATTTGGTAAAATCGATAAAGCCGTTTCAGAGGAGTACTGTGACTAACATTGTGACACGAGAATTTTATAACATAAGATAGAACTCACTCTAGACAGTGGGCAGCGGTGAGTATAGCTCTATTGTTGATGATGGATCCACCGCATCGTTGCCTGAAGTTATTCCCGGCTTGAAGGTTAAGAAGGGCTGCACTAAATGGGTACTGCTCGATGACGGTCTGGAAGCCGCCGACGATACGACCCGATGGACCAGCGTTAGCTGAAATATATTAACAGTGTCTTTTTATTGTATAAGCTATTTAAATACATATAAAGCAATACTAAGGAATTATCTTAATAAAAAATTAATATTAATATTAATAATATTAATAATAATATTTTAGACACTCATGAAATTATAATACATAAAATATTTATATGCAATTATGCGAAGGGAAGGCTGTTGTACATGCTCATCTACATGTGTTATTTTATTCTTAATACTTAAAATAAATACATATGAAATTCCCAGATTTCACTATTCCCGGACTGTTTAAAAATAATGAACTGAAAAGGGATGCAATGTAGCCTATAACACTCCCACGATCTGTCAAACTGCAGAGCGTCTGAAAGACTGAGTCATACATACACTCGAAAACATTACCTTCCGCACTCAGGTAAAAAGTAACAAACAACTCTTATTTGTAATGACATTGTATCTAATGAGGATACATTTTTAATTCCTACATCAAATCTTGACTGGAGGGCGTGCAAAAGATTGAGATTAACATACGAAAACTTTACCGTCTGCATTTAGGTAAAAAGTATGACCCAACTTTAGTTTGTATATGTACTGTCATTGTATCTTATGAGAATAATATTTTTTTACTTCCTTACTTTACATCAAATAAAAAGAAGTACAGTGGAATCCTTTTATAATGATATCGAAGGGAATTGCCAAACACGTCATAATAAGCGGACGTCATACAAAGCGTTTCGTGAAAAAAAAAAAAAAAATTATATAAATATTTACTTATGTATTTTAATAGGGAAACATACCATAATAAATCAAAATAAAAATTGCACGTTAATCATTTTCAATATTGCTATTACAAAACGGTGATAATAATTCTGCAGCCTTTAATGCCTCTTCTGCGGTAGGTAATGGTTCTTTCTCGACTTCCTCTTCCTCATCACTTTTGAGTTGTTCCTTTACATTAATGTTCTGTACGAGATCTTCATCGTTTTCATATTTAAAAAAAATCTTTCCACATTTCCGGTGCTGCTAAAGAATCTGAGTCTAGGTTTCGTGACCACAAAGATCAACGAACATTACCGAAGATATAAAAAATCATGTCGTCATGTCGGTCATTAAAACCGGACATAATTTATCGACAATGGGTCATATAAGCGACATGTCACTGTAAGGAAAGTCATTATATCCGATTTTTTACAAAGAATTTTATATGAAAACCAAACTTCGTTGTGTAATTACGTCATAATAAGCGGTTGGTCAATATACATATACGGAGTCATAGTAAACGGATTCTACTGTAAATATTATTTTAACTTACCAACTGCTGCTAAGCTTAAAGCTGCTAATAAGATCAAAGCACGCATTTTCACGTCCTCCGGTACTGCGTTGATCGGTAGTTGTGATAAAAGTATAGGTATGTTAATTTCGAGAAATTATATAATTACTTCAGTGTCAATGTTATCCTCATTAATACCAGTATTAAGATAAGACTCAAAAGTCCGGTCTTAATCCCCGAAATGTGATACGTGTGATAATTATGTTTAAAATGTCCGCTCCAAGAGGAATTATTTCCTTGGTTCTTATGTATGAATTATTTTATAAAGTAATAAACCCCATTTTCTATTTTCTATTAGGATTTTCTAAAGGTGGTAGAACCCTTTGTGGTTCGACTCCAGCGGCACCACCGCCACACCTATTTCTACCTAATAACAGCAGTGTTAGGCGCTGCTGTGTTCCGGTTTGAAGGGTGTGGTAAGGGAGACAGACTTTTCCGAGGAGTTCCAGCTTAGTCCTCAGGGGTAGCAGCGCATCTGTGACTGACCTCAGATAGGAATATCTAACCCTATCTGGGGTTGATTACAGATGTCCATGGGCGGCAGTAGCCACTTACCATCAGGTGGACTGCATGCTCGTCTGCTACTCCTATATTATAAAAAAAAAAAAAAAAAAGGATTCTATTTGGGAGTGTCCCTTAATTACGTGACGTGACATTTGCAATTTTGTATCCACTAGGTGATATGTCGTGAGATTCTTGTCCATTATATCGCGTGAGATTGTACGAATTTCATATAGGTATGATTATGTAGGATTTAGGTATTTTAGTAGAGAAAAGAATTTTACACAGAAAGCTTTTTACATTAAAGGTACGATGGGATATGGTTCGACCTCACCCCCAGAATTGCCTCACGTACCTAATAAGTGGACGCCTCTTTATAAAGATGGATCATAACTAAAAAAGGTAAAGAATTCATTCGCTATATAACCCTTAGTAACTAATTTCCAAGAAATCACTTCCTAATGCTCATTTATGATATACTACTATTAAATCTATGATTATATGGGGTTATCTATAATTCACTTCTATATTATAGGGCAATGACTTGCTATAGATAAAAACCAATTTCATGACAATCGGTTAAACAGCGATCTAGAGGCGAATTACAACAGAATTAATAGCTATATACTTTTCAATGGAAATAAAAATAACTTCTTCTATGTATAATTAGTCAAACTAACCAAAACTAATACATTAAAGATCGGTGCTTAGAAAGCTAAAAATTAAAAAATGTCGATATTAATTTTTACAGGCAATACATTCATAATTCTTCTTAAATTTTAATTTTATCATGTAGATTACGATTTTATCATGAAACGCAACGCAAACTTATCTACGTTAAATTTTCAATTAATCAATGTAATGCGCGATCTCGCAACGTAGACACTATGTAAATTCTTGCTTTCTTTTCAAAACCGAACAAACGTTATATAACGTTTTATCTTGTTCTGGTTGCGCAACAGAATTTTGCTTTCTTTGTGTGGAGACTTCCAGGCCAATATAAATCAATTTGCTCAGCGGAATCATTTGTATTCCGCTGGTATATCGGCCCATATCAAAAAATCCTCTCTAAGATTACCGAATGCCACACAAGCTGAAACGCCCGATTGAATCGTTGCGAAAAGGGTTTGCCAGTAACTAATTCAGTAAGGTTTACTCAAGCAAAAGATTTTGTTAGTAGAATCATCTATGTTATCAATCAATTACAATCCCACTCGAGTCTCGAATGCGAAAGGTTACGTTCGTTAAGGTTCGTATTGGCGAAATGTGAATTGGTAGTCTTAATATACTTTTGAGAGCAATATGAACCTATCTTAATTTACTTATTCATTTTGAAATAAATAAACCACAGACCTGTATTTGTTTTGTAAATAAACACTACTAAGAAGGATGAAGGTGGTAACCCTTTGTGGTTCGACTCCCTCGGCACCACCGCCACACCTATTTCTGTCTAATAACAGCAGTGTTAAGCACTGCTGTGTTCTAGTTTGAAGGGTGTAGTAAGGGAGACATATTTTTCCGTGGCGCTCGAGCTTAGTCCTCAGGCGTAGCGGCGCATCTGTGGCCGACCTCAGGTAGGAATATCTAATCCTATCAGGGGTCGATTACTAATGTCCATGGGCGGCAGTAGCCACTTACCATCAGGTGGAATGCATGCTCATCTGCTACTCCTATATTATATATAAAAGTAAACGCATTAGGTACATGGATACAAATGAATAACGAATGATTGTTATATTCTTATTTATAGTTTGTCATATTTTCCAATTTAATGAATTATTTTATAACAATTTTATAATAAAAACACTTTTTTTTATATTATCTAGTCTTATAGATGTAAGTGTCATGGCCAATTAAAAAAGAAGTTGTCAATTTGAAAATGGAAAGTAGTTTTGGGCGGGAGGAAAAATTCATTGTGACGAAAATAAATATAGATAGTATATTGAGTTAAAAAAGTGGAATAAAGCATAACGGGAAAGGTTCATTAAAGACATAAGTGACGTTAGAATTAAGTTAGTGTCAAATATGTACCTACTAGTGAAATCTGATGTGAGCGCTGAATTATGTACCTACTGGTGAGAAGATATTTCATTAAAACTTTATCTAATATTCTCATACAAGTGACCTACGTCTTTTTGAGAATAAATATATATAAACTGATTTATCCTCAGTAACACGGTAACAGTATAGCCCCTAATGATTACCAGATCCTAAGATTCTAAGATTATCAACAAGAGTTCTTTGTATTACCTAGGAATACCTGGGTACCTACCCAGTAAAATGACGCACGACTCGGAGACAGCAATGAACCAGTCGAAAAGATTTTAGAAAAGCCTACCTATGGCTTTACCTAATATCTACCTACTATATTTACCTATATCCAAACAATTGCAATATTGACAGTTCATGGGTAACAATAATCACTACTTCCCTCGTAAAAAAATGTATGGCGGTCAATGACATTTTATACTTATTAGTAGTATATCGATGATGGCGGTGCTACAACCGTAACCATTCACGGAAGTTTATACAATTTTTATTCGTTTACTCAATTATTCATAGACCGATGCCTTAATTAAAAGCCCAGCCGCTGTAAAATCAATTTTCGCTAGTGTTGACTTTAAACATATACAATCAAGTTGGTTTTTTTTCATAGCACAACACTAAACCTCGTTTCACTATTTGCAACAAGTAGGCGCCTTCATTATTACTTGTAACAAATTATTTTAACCTACACATAATCGTTTTTTATCCAATTAAACAATTTACGGTGATAACATAAGTATGGAACATTCTATGGAGTACCAGGGTACTTAAATTTTCCAAATGTTTATAGGTGAATATAACCACTATTGTCTTCCGATTCTTAATTTTTATTATTATTTTATTATTTATTTATTTATTTTATACAATCTTACTTACAACTAACCTTACAGGTTACCTAATGCGTTAGTTTAATTTACATATATGTATAAGTTACATATACAATATTATTCAAATGACAATAATAATAAGGTTGAAAAGGAAAAAAAATAAACCACTTTTATTTTCGCATTTGAGTAAGGTTCATTTTCGTCCAAAATGGAATGTCCCATTTTAATGTAAAATTATTGGTCACATTAGTCATAACGAACGCTCAATACGCAAATCTGCATGTGTTTTGAATACTGAAGCAGTTAATTAACTGTATTTCGTGATTCTGAATTCAATACGCTTCATTAAATAGTTAATGTGAGATACAAAGTTTTGGTTGAATGTATAGTTTTATATTGTGACCCAAAAACGGGTCATGTGAGCAGATATTGATCAAACGGCCGAAATTTTATTGATAACATTATATGTTGTATGTTATATCAGATTCACTGAATTACTTAAATGGTAGCGGCAGATTATGTTTTATTACGAAATTGGTGTAATAAACCTACACAGTTTACCTAATAGATACCTTTTTTTGTTTACGAGGGGGAAAACTTCAAAAGGTATCCGGTACTGTGGGAGCGACACAGGCTTATGTGGGATTCTTACCGCACTAAAACCCCCCTGGTGGCCGACCTCGGCGCTGCGTAGAGGGCTTTGGGATCTCCAAAGGAACGTAACCGGGGTCCTGTTAGCGCGTTGCCCCGTCGGGCTCGGTCCAGGTGAGCTTGACGCTCGCCACACCATCTGGTGTTCACGACGGTATGCGACCACCCATACCGCCGGGCCGGGCCGGCCGGGGCCGCTGGCCGGGCGGTTCGAGCTCCCACTCTTGCCACCCGCAACCCCGGAAGCTCCCTTTTAGTCGCATCTTACGACAAGCAGGGGATACAACTGTAACCCTATTCTGGTTCCGGGCATAACCTAACAAATCTTAACATTCAGTAGACACTGCTGCTACGCAGAAATGTGTAATGCAGATAAAACTACTATCGGTATCCTTTTCAAATACAAAAAAATAAAGTATTCTGTTATACAATTTTACCTCATTTTACTCCACTGTGGAGGGTAATGTTTATAGAACGTATGTATGTCTCATTCGTTGGCATGGCGCTCAGCCCAAACGGCTTGACGGGTTTTAAAATATGGAGTTGTCGCTGGATATATTTTTATAAAAAGTATTAGTTAAATGTGAATTTTACAGAGCTACTACTAAAGTCATATTCACCGTTTATAGAAAAAAATCAATAATATATTTAAAAATAAATACTGTCGATAAAAATAGTAACAAACACGGCAAATGATAAGAAGAGTTAACTGAACGTATATTTAAATAAGATTAACTACACAGCACAATAATGTAGAGTGCAAGTACAATCATACTAATACTATTAGGTTGTATATCATATGAGACAAACACACAGTATCTTTTTATAAGTCAGCGGTAACGGTATATCTTGCTAATAAACTTTTATTGTGTAGTAAACGTCGACCGTAGAATACTTTGTGGTACTATGAATGTGAATGGAGAAATCGAAGTATTGGAAGCACAAAATGACGGATACAGCTCTGTTTCTACTAGAGGTAAGCTACGTACTATAATTCTTAATTAAATTCACATAGAAACCTTGTCGATCTGAGACATCTGTGTCCAGTGCGGGACAGTAATGGAATAATAATGATACTAATATGTCTAGATAGATATATCTGATAAGATATCCTAGAGATATATTGAAACATACTTGCACATAAATTATTTTGAGAGATGACCCATGACACAGACTACAACACAGGTACAAATGCAGGTCTGTAACCCATGCTCAGCTGTAGAGTACTAGGATTTATTATGACACGAGTGCACAAAAAATATAGTTTATATATTTCGGAATAATGCTTTAGACGATTCCTAGCACGTTTTCAGCGTTAATTCATTCACCCAAATTAATAACATAATAATAAACATGTAGAAATATTTATTTTAAAACGAAATTTACGGTAACACATTAACTATGTATTTCAACGGCAATTTACTATTTGATGAAACAACTGGCAAATTCAATTTGTCGGTGAAGCTTAAAGCCACACGGAGCAGGATGTAAATGTTAAATCGTTAATTCATTGTGAATTTTGTCCGAAACCACATTACGTAATCATTATCCGAAACTTCAAACACGGATTTTCAATTACGGATTTCATCCGAATTTTCGGAGACCGTTCATCAACTACATCGGCAACTCTTTGGTAGCATAATTATCAAATTGCAGATTTAAGCTTCCAGAACGTTATCATACGATATACACGATAGCCTTATCTGCTCTCATCTGAACGTTTAAAATTGCCGCGCAGATTAGCGTAATCGGCACGTCCCGTGACTACTTATCATGAGATAGGCGGCAAACAAAACAAAGCAATGAACTGCGATGACTGTGATGGACACGTAGTCGGTGCAATAACTTTATTGTAACGACTTGCCTCGATTACAGGATAATAACCTATTTAGTAAAAATACCGACTTTATATCTGTGTTTGAAAATAATCGTGTAAATGCTAATAAAACAAAATAAAATGAAAAGTATTTATATGGAACATATTTGCCAATGTTTTATTATTATTTAAACCAAATCTTTATTTCAATTATATAAAATTGACATTTAATTATTTTCAATATTAACCTAATAAAAATACAAGAAATAATATATAAAACAGGTTTTAAAATACTTATAAAAATAATTAAATTAGATAAGCTTCATCGAAATTGTTTATTTAAACAATTCGGTAACTTTAATATGATATATAAAAATATATAAAAATTCTACACTGGCACAATTGTTATAGTATTAATAAATAAAAAGCTCTAGACAAGATGTTTTGCGCTTTCCAAAATTAATCGTAAATTATAATTTATTCTTCATTATACAAAAGAAAGATCGACAAGAACCTATTTATATAATCTTTCTTCCGATCTTCAATATTGAGGACTTGAATGTGGAACGATTTTATATCTTAGGTGTGTAGGTATTTTATCTTTTTGAATTTCCCCAGGTAATATACTTATATAATTTTTATTTTTGACATTTACACACTTAAATGTTTTAACTAAAATAAATTAAAGTAATATAAAAAATAATGAAATAATATAACTTTATTTTAAATTAAATATAAAAAGCTACATCTAAATTGCTGTCCCTGGGATGAGTTCCCAGAATGCTGGCAACATTCCCTCGTTGGATAGCGAGGCTATTTTATATTTTATCTTTTTTGGAGAAATCAAACTGTGATTCATCATAATATACGTCCAATTGTTTTCAAGTGATTGATAAGATTGCGCTTTGCGACTTAGCAATATTTTTGCAATGAGTGACAATTTTTGTGGCTGACAAAATAACCAGTTATCATTAATAATATTAGTTTTGTTGAGTACAATTAACAAGATTGTTAACTAAGCTGCTAAGTTATGAATAAATTATGAAATTTATTAACGATTATGAGACTGCTCTAATTTTCTTAGGTCATAATTATATTTTGTAATTTGTTCCTATGCGTATTTTGTCCGTCTATTTATCTTTAACTTCTTAAAAGCATTTTTAGAATCTATTGAATCGACTTTGAACGGACTTTTTATTACTTATAGAGCGTCACAATCATGGAACAGGGCTTGCTTTTCTCTTCTATGGTCACAGTAATTTAACTTTCTTTTTCATCTAAAAATTTCGAGGCGAACGCGGACGGTTCCTTGTTTCGTATATTCTTAAACTTAGTCCTACACTTTTTCGTTCCTAAACAAAACTAATAAATACAAACCATTTCTTTTCATTTCTGTTCATACAATGCAATCACTTAGAATAAACAAACAATTTTATTATTTATCAAATGAATTTGAAACTAAAAACAATCGACTGGGACAACTATTGTTTGTTCGCGTGAGAGCGACCTTGCAAGCACGGAAAACAATATTTCATTGTTTTGTTTTCACTTAAACACGATATTGAACAAATACTGCGGACCAGTGCAATTTCTGTAGCATTTGTAGTTTGGGTTTGTAGAGCTGTTTGTTGAAACTAGCAATTGTTATTTACTATTGTTTTAAAGCACACAAACATTCAAACGTTAAATGCAAACAGTCGTTAAATGCAAACATTCTGACTTATGAATAAATGAGTTGCACTTACTGCTTTGTAGACTCACTACATTGTTTTTTTTGTGTGTGCCATGGATAGGGAAATACGAGATTCTCCGACCCAGAACGGAATAATAAATAAATTATTAAGATGTACGCCTGACAGGCAATGGAACTGTGTTACGTCGAGCGTCGGTGCAGTAACACTATTAAGCCCTGCTGTATTCTATTGTACCTCTGACAGGAAACAAATCCTATTTGGACTTAGAAAAGCTTTGAAGAAATATCTGCATAATACTCACCACCAGGCGGATTGCAAATTCATCTGCTAGTTTTTATTTAAAAACAATATAATCTGAAATGCTTGATCGCTGAATCTGAATTGACTTCGTTCAAACTAGAATAATATTATGACAGCTACATTATGTGATACTTGTGGCTAAAGTGTCACTACATTAAACCCGATTTATAGGTAGGTAAGTATAGATATAACATAACTAGGTACGTGGTTTGTTTAAATCTAAAAACTAAACGTAAAGTAAAGTCTTAAAGTAAACGTGCACATAGACATACAAACACACTCACACAAATACAAAGTTTTAGTGAAAACCAGATATATATTTTATTGAACGATGATTCCCAAAACTCCAATTTACAAATAACTCTTAATACCCATTGTACAAAATAAAGCTCCTCTTACTCTATTTCTGGATAATGAAATCCAACGTCGTTTACAAAACCACTAAAACAGCGCACAAAAGTCGAGTGTAATGGAGACCGACCTATTTAAATCTTTTCAAAAATTTACGCCCTACCCATTTAGCTGTTTAAATGGGCATTTTCTGTTGAATTCCTGGATTCCTACAGATTTCTGTATATTGTGTTTCTGAGTACTTAGAAATGAAAGTGCAGCTCTGACATTTCTGACTAAGATTTACAAATACCTATACCTAATAAGTAACTTTCTACACTTACAGAGATTCCCTGAGTTATGAGTGCCATAGATACACATTGATAAATACACAAACACTCAGACTCAGAAACGGAAATCTAAATTTATCATATTTATCATGCCGGGATCGAACCCGCTCCGCTACGGCAATAGCGTAGCGCTATTGTGTTATAAATAAATGGGTCCTCGAAGTTCGGGAATGCTCATGAAAATTTCTCGGTGCTAATGAAAACTTCTAACTGTGACCCAGGTTGCCCAAGCTTGAGATTATTAAACATTTTGTGTACTGAAATCAACAAATAAAATATATATAAGCAGATAGATATAATGTGTAGCTATTTACATCTGTAACCAACCCACAATAGAATTGCCCCCACCATTAGGTAGGTTATTTAAATGCTTTGCCGTCCGTGGGGATACGTCGATCCGCCTATTATTTAAATCTCTAACATCACACTATTCAAACAAGAGGCCCTGAGGTATATCAGAAACTAAGTACACAATAAGAAAATAAAACTTTCAAACCAGCGTACCATAACTTTAAGATGGAAATAAACGTGACAATGCTGCTGATACAATCAAGCTACATAAAGCACTACCACCTTTAAAGTGTATATGTTACAGGCAAACTCCGAAGCTCCGGCGCTCCTAGGTTGGACTGGTCAATCCTCAGGTCAGACTGAATGACTTAGTCAAAGCCCAAACAAATGTAAATTTTCGGCCTTTGACTAAACAATTTTCGTCAAACCTGGGAGAGACTAATTTGGTCAGGCAAACGTCAAAACACAATTTTATTAAATCGGGGTTTGACGAGTCAAACTCCGATATAGGTATGAAGTGTCTTATCTTCGTATATTTGGAAGCATTTTATCATTTAAGCAGCTTTCAAGTCTTAAGAACCGCTTATCTCTGCCAGTTCTGACACCTGATTGGTCAGCTTACGTGATTTTCACTTTTATATTTGAGATGCTTTGAGAGAATGCCGTGTGGCATTAGGCCCACCTTTTGTACGATGTGCAATAAAGTATAAAATAAATAAATAAATGCTTTGGAATATACGGAGGTTAGTTTGTAAGATTAGGTATAAAAAAATAACATTTTTCAAATTTTGATGTTTATTGTTTTAATAATTTAAAAAAACCTAACCTAACCTAACCTAACCTAACCTAACCTAACCTAACCTCACTCATCTTCAATTTTACACAATTACACGCCCGCACGCTCAATGAACGAACATGAAATGACAAAACAATCGGTCGGAACACCGCGAGAGACATTATGAACCTGTTTAAACATGTTCAGATCAACGTTTGACCGAGTTTTGCAGTCGCTTCTAGGATTGACTAGGCCAAAACCGAAACAGAATAATTTACTTTCGACGTTTGACTGAAAAGTTAGGAGCTCCTGGGTTTGACTAAAAATACTTCAGGCAAAGGGCGAAATTGAAATGTATTTCGGGGATTGCCTGATGGCTTTGGCCAAACCTAGGATAAACCAGTCCTTCCGCGAAGAGACTGTGTATCGGACTTTGACTATAACATATATATCATCCCAAAAAGTCAACAATCTATATCATACTTATAAATGCACTACTTAGCATTTCCCTGTCCTAGAAAAGCGGTTAAACTAGAGCCTCTGCGCTTGGCTCTGCATTAGTGATCGCAGTAAATAAATAACTTCCTAGAAAGACACGGCTGTCTATCTCATGGATTTTATTCCTCAGTCATCTATTACAACATTCATGGGACAAAAAATGCACCTCTACCGCTAAATATATGTATCATCTGAACTAATTAAGCATCTATCCTTATAAAAGCGCTACTCGGCATAGGTCTCTTCTGGTAAAGGAGTTTCAACCAAGTCGTGCTTGGCTTTGCATTAGTGATCGCAGTAAATAAATAACTTCTTAAAAAGACACAGCTCTATCTCATGGATTTTATCCCTCATTCTATTACAACACTCATGGGACAAGGAATGCTTCTATAGTTCTATACTATACCGTATCACTACAATCTTGTATAACTTTTGCAATATGCCGATAACTTCCCAAAGATAGTAGAACCAATGATACTACTTAACTAAATTTTTAACCACGAATTAATTCTTTGTTTTGAGTCCATTTTATCAGTCACATGCTCCGCGATAACCAAAGGATAACCTACTTTCACTTGTATAAATAAGATTTTCTGTGATCGCGCCGAATAGTTAACGAAAATTGTTTCATCGATTTGTGGTGATTGCACGTAAAAATGAGATTGCTATCTGGCCAAGATAAGGATGGCGGGGCGGCAGAGTCGGCTCTTATGTCAGGTCAGTGGTCTTTGCAATGTTAAAGTGTAGTTTGTTGCAACAAACACAACTGCTATTATGGAAGAACTAGCTAATTAGTATTTTTTATGAAATTGGAGTAGCTTCCACTTGATGGCAAGTGGTCAATGCCGCCCATGGTCATTCGTGAACTACACTCTTGAAGACTATGTTGTTCGTCTCATATGTAATACAGTTTACCTACCTGATCTAACCATATTGGTTTCACCTTTCGCTATCAACGAATAACTAAGGTTTGGGGGCCGTTAGCACCCATAGAAATCGATAATAAATCCTAGATAAAATTTTATTCCTACCTGACATCGGCCGTAGATGTCTTGCTAGCCCTAAGGGCCAAGTTAGAATGCTTCGTATACGTGTATCTCACAACACAAGTACAGTCATTAGGCATAAATTAGTATGACGATGACGGCACCCTAGTCAAACCACTAAAGATTTTACCACTTTTAAAATTTGCGCTTTTAGTTTGTACGTATTAACAGAGTGCGCATTGCTGTGTTCTAGTTTTAAGCATGTTGTAAAACAAACCTACAAACTTACGAGTCATTCCAACTTTGTCAATTAATTCCTTCTGTAACTATGTGTGTCCTCTTTAAAAAGATTTGAAAGTTGGCTGAATACGGATAAACTGGTTTTAATTCTCCCCACATATTTTTATTTATGGGATAGAATATACATATTCATTCATTCATTTTACGGGTATGAGTTAATTCACATAAAAATAGAATGGTTGTTTGGAAAAGTTTGCTGTAAGCGGAAAAAACCGGTTTTTATTTTCTCTAGGTATGTTTATGTATAGGTACCATAGATTATAGATGGCTATTCAAACATAAATTTTTAGGGAATTAGGGGTTTTTCATATAAAACTAGAATTATTTGGAAGAGGTCGCTGTGTGCGGATAAAACCGGTGTTTATTTTGTCCGCGTGTATTTCTGATCATTTATGTATTTGTTCATGAGTGCAATTATAATGTATTCATTCATACTTCGTAAAGTAGCGAAGTTTTGAATCGTATCTATCTCACATTAGAATCTGGATAAAAGATGTCCATGTGTTTAAAAAGTCCTTAGATATTGGCTACATGTCTCATAACTAGTTAATATGAAAATGGGATTAAAAATTATTTATTTTATCGCAAAATTTTGAATTTACTGTTTTTTCTTTTGAATCTGTTATTTCTGTCCCGTTTTGGACATCAATCCACATTATGTATAAGGTAATCTGTACTCTGCTTGAGATGTATGCTTTTCTGCTGTAAGACATTTCTTCCTACGGATATCTGTTCTCCACGCGATGTGAATAATTCTGAGCGGTATGTCAGTACATGTTCACCTACAGATCTTGCTATTACGAGTCTTGTCACATAGCGAAACACTAAACATACATGTCTCTACGCCCTAAGCTTTCAGGTCAGATTTACTTTAAATACGGGTAGTATTTAAACGAGTGACTGAAAATTAAGCGTTTTGAATGACAAAAATAATGAATTTTGGTTATAGTTTTACTAAGTGAGCGACTGGCTGCGAGTGACGAGAAATCAACAGAACAGCGACTTACATACTAATGTGAGTTCCTTAAAATACGAAATGAGAAGCTTCATTGTATCTGAGCGACCTAATATTTGTCTAAGTGTAAACATTACGTCCTGCGTTTTATTCAATATTTAGCAAATGTTTTTTTTTAATACTGAGCAGCATTTTATTTTAAATGAAGCGTTTCGAATACAAAAACCACTTTGAAAAACATTATAATAAGTAGAATATTGTGTGCTGATGTCATTGATCATGAATAAAGGTAAGGTCTGAATTCATACAGATTGGGCCCACCCGTATTTTATACTGTCTTATATGTTCCAACCTAGCCTAACCAATTCAATTAGAAAATCCTAATCTATCTTAATACTAAAGTTGCCTCTCTATATTTCCAGTCGCTCACTTAGTAATGTAGTCGCACAAGTTATTAAAACAGTATGTCATTATCAGTCGCTAAGTTTTTATTATTCGATCGTTTTATAATTTCCCGTTAAGTACCCATGTCTTCCTCCTAAAGGTACATATAAGCGACACTCATTACTCAAATTGACTTCAGGTACTGGTCATCATGTCATAATCAACCCATTACAGTCTCACTGCTGGGCACGGGTCTCCTCTCAGAATGAGAAGGATTAGGCCACAGTCCACCGCGCTGGCCGCTGGCGCGCTGTGTTTTTTTTTCTCAAGTATGTAGGTTTCTTCACGATATTTTCCTTCACTGTTTAAGTAATAATTAATTTCTAATACGTATAAGGTACTGGAATATATAATAAAACACTTACAACGAATAATATAATCGATCTAATCACTACAAAACGTAGAACTAGAAGAACGTAGAATCTAACTACACCTCTTAGGTAAATAAGAATTCGTCAAGGCGTTTGGGCTGCAAAGCATTCCAAAAAATCAGACGTACGTACGGCTCGAAAAACATTACCCTCTGCAGGCGGGTAAAAAGAGTTTAATTGAATATAGAATATTAACTATACAGACAGTTTTGAAGACCTTATATTTTCTGAAAACCAGTTAAAACGAACTATATGTATCAAAAGCGACCTACTTAAATAAATATAATCGTAAAATTCTGGATATTGTGATACAGTTAAATAATACCGATGAAAAAAAATAACTCTCATAACGAATATTTGAATGTTTAATATTTATGCTGATAATACCGCTGAAAATAACTTTATTAAAATTTACATAGTGAATGTTCATGTTTAATATTTTTGCTGTAAAAAATTAAGTACATATATCAATTTGATATCTAGAGCTCAACATCCAGATTCATAAAACTATAAATCGCGTAAACAATTACTCTTTGTCACGACATTTTTATCATACATTTTATCGTAACTTTTATGTTTTGATTTCATTCGCCATTAAATTTAATCAAGCCACAAAGTTGTTTGTGATAGCCTAGTCATAAAAATAAATAATAATAATAAAGGCGCTAGAAGAAGTACGGTTCAAAAGGAGAAGTGTTAGGCGCTGCTGCGTTCCGGTTGTAAGAGAGACAGACTTTTCCGAAGCGTTCCAGCTTAGTCCTCAGGGGTAGCGGCACATCTGTGGCCGACCTCAGGTTGGAATATCTAATCCTATCTGGGGTTGATTACAGATGTCCATGGGCGGCAGTAGCCACTTACCATCAGGTGGACTGCATGCTCATGTGCTACTCCTATATTATAAAAACAAAAGTTCCACTTACACATCTATTTCTGAAGCATTTCTGCGTTTCGGTGGGAGCATGTGAATGCCTATTGACTTGCATATGTGGAGATCTTTTTTGTCCTGAGATGTGGTAATGCATCCGAGATTGACTTCAGATAGAACCTGTTGAAGTTGTTCACAGATGTTCATGGGCGGTGGTGACCATTAATCATCAGGTGGACTACAAGCTAGTTTTCTATTCCAAGTCAATATATTAAAAAATAACAATACGCCCTTTAAATATATTTATTCAAATAAAGATTTTACCCTAAAAGTAAAAAATAATTCTTCAGGTACCTTAAGAATTAATTTTTACCTTTTTAGGGTTTAGGATTTTCAAGGAACATAAGTATTTTAACTAGGTTTTCGCATTTCATTAAAACTTTGTACACGACGTGAAAGACAGCTTAGTTATTAGTGAAAATCTCGAATAATGAGCTCAATCTTTCATTAACGATAATTGTCAGAAATTGCTCACCATTCCAGCTTAAATAATATGGAAAGGTCACGTACCCACGGAGGCATTAAAATTCATGCTCCGTGCTCGTTCAGTCCACTGTTACACTGACATAATGAAATAAAAATTCTAAATCTAGATTCTGTTAACAAAAGCGGCTATTAAAATTATAAATAGTGTACCTATTTTGAATTCTCTATCATTATCATCGATGTAGAACACTGAGGTCCTTTCAAAATCTAGGTCTATCGCATATGCGCCTCTTATATTGAAAGAAAACACCCTAGCTTATGAAATTTAGAATAAAATATTTTTTTCGGTAAACAAATAATATAAGCAAAGATTTAAAGAGAGAAACAGACTAATAGTGCAATTTTCTATTCAATATTTTAAAATGTTTGCTATAAGAAATACAATAATTGGTAATCAATGATGATATCCTTGTACACGAACAAGTAACAAAGACATTATATAATTAATGAATAATTATAACGAAAACAAAAATCCCCTTTTCTTAGACAATAGGCAAGTACCTACAATTTAGATGAATCCAAAGACACTTCATATAAATTATATTAAAATCCGTCTAGCCGTTTGGGCTGTAGGGCGTGCCAATGTCGAATGAGAAATACATACATATTTATATGCACTCGTGAAACATTACCCTCCGCAATAAGTTTCTAAAGCAACCAATAGCCGACTACTTAAAAATAAGTAAACACGTGAACAACACGAACAATTACGAACTAAACTAACATTGCGCACCGACAAGCGAGCGGTGCCGCTTGGGTTAATGATCAGCTTAAACCTCTACTGGAACAAGCCCGTTTTATGGGGGTTAAGATCTTTATATGCACTCGGTTAGCTGTGCTCAGGTTAATGATAAAAAATAAATAACGACAGGTAAACTACATAACATAGGATGTACCTAACCAATTACGAACAAAACTAACATTGCGCACCGACAAACGAGCGGTGCCGCTTGGGTTAATGTTTAGCTTAACCCTTTACTGGAACAAGTCCGCCTTATGAGGGTTAAGATATTTATTTTCACTCGCTTAGCTGTGCTCACGCAAATGTAAAAAATAATTGGTGGTATGTGAACTATAAATAACGTAGGACGTGGTTAACCAATTACGAACTAAACTAACATTGCGCACTGACAAACGAGCGGTGCCGCTTCTTCTTTATGAGCACTCACTTAGCTGTGCTCAGGTTAATGATAAAAATTAAATAACGAAAGGTAAACTATACATAACATGGGATGGACTAAACCAATTACGAACAAAACTAACATTGCGGTACCCGACAAACGAGCGGTGCCGCTAGGGTTAATGATCAGCTTAACCCTCTACTGGAACAAGCCCGCTTTATGGGGGTTAAGATCTTTATGTGCACTCGCTTAGCTACGCTCAGGTTAATGATAAAAACTTCACCTCACTTCACGGGAAATATAAAGACAAGTTTTCCAGTTTTGCAGCTTTGTAAAATGTGTACAGTTTTTTAATCTGAAAATTTGTTTAGTTAAATTAAATAAGTGACGTTTGTTCGTCAAGCAAACGCGCGTGCAAATGCGTGGTAAGTGGCTACTGCCGCCCATGGATGTTTGTAATCAACCTCAAATAAGATAAGGTATCTACCAGAGATTGACAACAAATTTGTTACTACCTCTAAGGACTAGTTGGAACGCCTAGGTTAAGTGTGTCTCTCTGACCGCACCATTAAAACAGGCATACAGCTACACTTAAAACTGCTATTATTAGACTGGAATAGGTGTGGTGTCGCCAGAGTCGAACCGCAGAGGTTTTTATCCTACCACCTTTAACGTTAACGATGTAGTTTACTTAGGATTGGTTAAAATATTAAAACTATTCGTGATATGTGATTCTTTATGATTCTGAATATCCTTTAACAGTCTTCTGTAACATAATGTAATGTGAAGTTGGTACCCGATTTCTAATTAAACTCTAATCACACAAAAAGACATATTTTACTATGTAACAACATTTTAACGTTGTATGTTATTTGTAATAATATAACATTACCAATAATATTATGTTAAGCTATTCATAACAAGCACTGAACTAATTAATCTGCTTATAATTAGATAATGCAAAATGGGTGAATTAATTCAAAAATAAATTCAATTAGTACGGAAAATGTTAACGTAAGCTGACATCAAATTACGTAGCTTTCGGTATTATACGGTAACTATTCATATTGTTAAACTGTTTAATATTTTAGGTAATAAAAGCAGTAAATATGTTATGTGATATTTATTTATTTATTTATTGAACACCAACATAATGTACACTAAATATATTACCAAAGCGTGAAATAATTACAGAAAAAAAAATAGGTGAGTGCCATTATGAATGTGATGTTAAATGGTCCATATAACCCGTCATAAATATATCCATTTTTTTATAATATAGTAGTAGTAGACGAGCATACAGTCCATCTGATGGTAAGTGGTTACCGCCGCCCATGGACATCTGTAATCAACCCCAGATAGGATTAGATATTTCTCCTTGAGGTCAGCCACAGATGCACCGCTAACCCTGAGGACTAAGCTGGAACGCCTCGGAAAAGTCTGTCTCCCTTACCACACCCTTCAAACCGGAACACAGCAGCGCATAACACTGCTGTTATTAGGTAGAGATAGGTGTGGCGGTGGTACCGCCGGAGTCGAACCACAAAGGGTTCTACCACCCTCAATACCATACCATTAGATACCATTTAATGAAACCAAAGTTGTATTACATTCATACTTACATTGAGACTTTTTTACAAGGTTGTAGAAGCAAATTGTAAACTAAATTTACCTGATGGTAATTTGTTACTCTGCCAATAGACCTCAAGAATCACTCTATGTAGAACAGTTTCTACCTGAATCCGATCAGAGACACGTGGCCACTCCTGTACCCTTACCATCAGTTTTTACGTTTTAACAAATATGACTGTTTTGGTATTTGTTTACGTGTTTGCCCATACAATTTCCAATCAGCGCCCCTAGCGGATCGTATCAGAACTATAGTGTCAGTAACTTAACATTAAATGTCTAAATTGACAAAATGGCGCTTTATGTTTCGTCTCTCTTTTTTGCGAAGATATGAGGAAGACATCGTCACTTGCGCACTTACTTATTGTTACATTTACTCAATCTACTGAAGCAAATGGAACAGAATAATGGATTGAGTAAACGTAACGTAAAATTGTGGGATGTTTTGAAAACTCATGGTAAGGGTACTGATTAGAAATCGCTGTGGCGGTGGTACCTCCCTATTCGATCCCGTCTTTCAAGTTGGAAGCTAACACACACTCACAAAATTTAACCAAAATCGGTGGAATAGTTTCCAAAATAACAGTATAGTGTAGTATAGTATACAAAAAGTGACATGCGATGTCTTTATTTATTACCAAGAATACAGTACGTCAATAATACTCGTTATCTGTGACGAGATGTAATCCACGGATTACAGCAGTGAGAAAGGAATTTCGCCTCAACCGAGAAGATCGCGCGATACGACCAACAAAGTTCTTTGTCCGGACAATTTATTAATCCTTGCCACATTTATTGTTAGTAGCGTAGAAGTTGTGAAGTGATATAAAGTTCGTCTGATATTACATACTACAAAGTACTCGTAGAATCTATGAACGTGTAAAGTACCATGAGATTAAAGTTACCATGAGTTTTCAAAACATCCCACAATTTTACGTTACGTTTACTCAATCCATTATTCTGTTCCGTTTGCTTCAGTAGACTGAGTAAACGTAACAATAAGTAAGTGCTCAAGTATTGTCGTCTACCTCACATGTTCGCAAAAAAGAGAGACAAAACACGGAGCGCCATTTTGTCAATTTAGACATTTAATGTTACGTTACTGACCATAGACTTAGAATTTTTTCGCTACGCTTTATATCTATGTTACTGACACTATAGTTCTGATACAATCGCTAGGGGCGCTGATTGGAAATTGTATGGGCAAATACGTAAACAAATACCAAAACAGTCATATTTGTCAAAACGTAAAAACTCGTGGTAAGGGTACAGGCTAAAGAAATAGGTCCAATTATGTCGAGACAACCGTTACACTTATTTCTGCGGTATAATAAAGTTTCTGTGCTCTGATTTGAAGAGTGTAGGACTCTAATAAATATTATAAGGTTTTCCAACTTAGTATAAGCGTAGCAAAGGACTTGCTTTTACTTATTGCAAATACTTCGATGCTATTAAATATTGATTACAGATGTCCAATGTCTATGGATGACGGAGACCATGTAAACTCTACTATGTTACATGTTTTTGTTTGGTAATTTTATTTCTTAATAAAGTTATAAAACACCTAAAAGAATAAACGCTACATTTTCAACATTTCATCAGCTTCCTTCTTCTGCTTCCTTTGACTTCTGCGAGTTCCCTATGGGTTTTGTGCGCTCTGCACAAAACCATTTAAGCACATTAGGTATTGCAGCCTATTAACTACTTCTCTTACATAAATAATTTACTCTAACCCTTTTACTTTGACTATTGAGTATAGATCTGCCCCTACAATGTATATGGGTTTTATAGAGTTACCCTACTAAACTGCAGAAAAATGCGCACTTCAGCTGAAATCAGGTATATATGTAAGGAAACTGCGGAAAAATACGAAAAATATAAACAAATTATTTAATATAATATCGTTCTAGCGCACGTTTTATTCTAAAATGCACAGAACAGTCTTTCAAGTAAAGTCTCGAAGAAAGTACGCAATAAAATTTAATATTCATCTCTGTCCGAAGTTTCCCTCGGAAGCTGGTTGAAAGACTTGAAAGTAAAGTTAGTACAGATACAGCTACGGTTGCTTAAGGTCTATAAAGTGAGGCTTCAAAATTTAATGGAATTTTAATGCGTTCAAAATAAACGCATTCAAAATAAAATATTTCAGCCTAATAACAGCAATGTTGGCGCTGCTGTGTTCAGTTTTGAAGGGTGTGGTAAAAGAGACATACTTTTCCGAGGCGTTCCAGCTTAGTCCTCAGGGGTAGCCGCGCATCTGTGGCCGACCTCAGGTAGAAATATCTAATCCATGTCCATGGGCGGCAGTAGCCACTTACTATATATTATAAAAAACGCACGTATGTACGTTCTGCTTTATAGTATCAATGTTAAGTAATGCTACCACCTAAAATACAGGTCTGTGAATGCTACTAAGTTCTGGTTTGAATGGCCTGATTTGGTCTGATAAGTGAGATACAGTACAGGAAGCATTTCAACTTAGACCTCAGGAACAATAGCAGTATCAATTACCACCAGATAGACTGCATGCCCGTCAATTTACAGAATTATTTTAAACCTGTTTTGTTTTTAGTAAAGAAATAACGCAAGAAACTCTGTCACACACGCCACCCGCAATAGAATTACGGGGCTAATTAATTTAATGGCGATCGAGCTGCTCTCGGCTACTATAAAATTCTTATGTACATTATCAACACATATACCTAAACGCACACATATATGTGAAGGTGGTAGAACCATTTGTGGTTCGACTCCGGTGGCACCACCGCCACACCTATTTCTGCCTCATAACAGCAGTGTTAGGCGCTGCTGTGTTCCGTTTTGAAGGGTGTGGTAAGGGAGACATACTTTTCCGAGGCGTTCCAGCTTAGTCCTCAGGGGTAGCTGCGCATCTGTGGCCGACGTCAGGTAGGAATATCTAAACCTATGTAGGGTTGATTACAGATTTCAATGGGCGGTAGTAGCCATTTACCATCAGGTGGACTGCATGCTCGTCTGCTAGTCCTATATTATAAAAAAATATATAATTTATAAATACCTAATATAATCAATAGATGTACATAATCTGCGAGTTACTTATTAACTCATTATGTATACTTGAGCTTCCATGAGTTATATGGAGGAAACAAAACGTTTTTTTTTCTTACGTGACGATTTCAAGTATTTAATTCCTAGTACAAGCCCAAATATTTTTCTGCATAATTGATGAACATCGATTTGATCGTATTATTATTTCGTCTTGAATTACATTTCGATTATTAATTTACTTTAAACCAACACATACATAATAATGTGTAACGGTAAAGTTATAACGTATTCCTCACATTTCTTAGTTAACGATTCACTTCCCGCTACTTACGAAGTAGGAAGTAGTGCTAGGCTGAAAGCTAGCATCTAGATTTCTGCCAGTAAAGCCAGCGGGAGTGGAAAATCGCTTAAGTACTTCAAGTTCAACAAGTTTATTCCGTCGTATAAACTGCAGTTAGTACTTGAAATATAACTCTTAGTTGTAAAACTGTCATACACAGGTCCGTTGTGTATGTGGCATGGTTTAATAATAACATATTATATTAATATTAATATATAAATACTAGTTTTACTGGCCAGTTGCTACGCGTAAATCATAATATACAGTATAACAAAATTTAAACCCGATTTGTCCCCTTAGGGTTGATTTTTCAAAAACGTAACTAGATGTTTCATTTTGTGAACAGAAGCCCAAAGTTTCATAAAGCTTGCATCAAAGTTGCCGGATTTTCAAACGAACTTTCAAATCCAACAGAATATTGTGGAATATCAAAAAACCTTCCTTAATGGATCTACGTCATAAAAGGAATGTATGGTTTATAATTTCACGCTATGTTTAGGAGTTTAGGCTCTACGATGATGAAACAGTCAGTCAGAAGAAGTCTTTTCATACGTATAGTTAGATATAGATCTACAAAGATCGAAATGTTCCATAAAAATGCTTATAATAATATCCCACGTCATCAATTTTTTGGTTGCCGTGCCCAAAGGGTAAAAACAGGAGCCCTATTTACTAAGACTTCCCTGTCTGTCCAGACTTATCTAATCATTTTTAATAGACAGGCAATTTTGACAGATAGAGTATATTACAGCTGATATAAAAATACATACAATAAAAAAGATAAAAATAGAGGGTAATATAGAGGGTAATAGAGGGTAGAGATAAAAAAGTCCCCATACAAAAACCGGTATTTTAGGTTTATCGATTAAACGGTACTCCTAGTGTAACGAGTACGTAGGATTGTCGTTGTATGGATAACATAAAGACAGTCACATAAAGACCAAATAAGAAGCTTAGTTGACCGAGGAGCAAACCTAAAAACCGGTAATCCGGCAAAAGCACTATGCCACGCGAGCAAAACAAACAATAAATAGAAAACGCTATCTCATTATCCCAGTATTAACGTCAGAGCTAAAAAGCTATTCCGCCGAGTTCCATTTACCGTCCATAATTTATTTATCCACCACGAGCCAACTTTTCGCATTATCTCGCTCTATTTTCATAGGGGCAAAAAATAATCTGATTGAACCATTGCAATAATGACCGGGACGGACGCACAGGCTCACCACTGCGTGTAACCCACACCACTAGGGGTTGCGTGATGACGTCACGGATGAACAGGACAGAACAAGACGACACTACGCGAGAAAGGGAGGAAATATAGGCCAAGCACCGACCTACCTCTGATACAGTGGCACGCCAGCCACCTACGGCTACTATATAACTCATAATAAGGTCGTGTCGCGAAAAACGGTGCCTTAAATAAACGTTTCGTCAATCGAGCCATTGTTGGTAACATTTAATTCGGGTTTAAATAAACAAAACGAATAACGCCCGAACAAAAGTTTCGAAGTCGCTGCGAACTCGCTCGGAGTTATTTTTAGATGTTTTAAATACATCTCTTACTTAGTCAAATTGAAATAAAATACAAAATCACTTATAACTTTGGAACTAATTTTGGAAATGTAATTTGTTTGACTATTATTTTGAGACTTTTCTTTAGTAAGTACCTAAAGAAAAGTCTCAATCAAGCTTGCATAATATTTATAGAAGAATGAGCTTCCATTCTTCTTTTACTGTTCCCTGGAAATTATTTTGTAAAAAATATCAAGCAGTTAGTTTACAAATAATAGTTTTCAAAGATGTGTGAAATCTACAAAGATACACACTTGGCCAAATCAACTACACCCGTGTCACTCTGAGAGAAAACCCTTGCCGAGCAGTAATGAGTTGATAACGACGACTATGATAGCCCTTAGCGTAGCTAATACTTTACCTAATAGCGACCTAGTGTAATGCGAAATATTTTTTCGCAAATATTTAATATAAACTATTTGATTTTCTAATCCTATTACGTATATGAAAACTGAATAATAATCTGACATCTTACAATCTTACAGAAACATTTAACTGGTGTTAAAATCCAATATTGTAGTATCAAGACTGAAAATACTGACAATACAACGGAGACGTAACAAGAAACTCATCGTGAGTCAGCTAAAGATTTATGCTACAAGCGATACAATATTAAAACTTATGCCTTTCGTAAATATAGGTCAAATAAGACACAATGCATTGTTAAATATTGGAATTTGTAACGGAATTGAAAAGTCTGGATCTCTCGGTCAAATATACGAGTATAAGTCAATGATATTTAAAACTATAGATATGTTACTTGCCCACTAAACAACACAAAAAAGTGAGCGAACCAGGAGCGCATTGACAAAAACATGCACATTTTTCATTTTACTTACATATTACTACATAGAATAATATACTATAATACAGGTAGATAGAGATACTATACTTAGAAATTAAACGAACTTACCTAAGTGAAGTTCCAATTTCAATTGTACGAACTGCATAGTCTCGAAATGATAATGTTGACATGTAGTACACCGCCAGTCGTCAGCCTTGTGTCACGTATATTCAGAGCTAAAAACCTCGAATTCAAATAATTTAAAACAATATCCAACCTACTTATAGCGCCCCCTACCGGTAAATGTCATTAAGTTTAGAGATCCTGGGGTCAAGATGTAAGTTCATTAGCTCGATTATTTTACAACATAGATGATATTATGGGTAATACTTATCGTATATAAGTATGGGTGGGTGGGTTATAATATCATTTCGAGACTATGCAGTTCGTACAATTGAAATTGGAACTTCACTTAGGTAAGTTCGTTTAATTTCTAATTGTACTTCACTGCATAGTCTCTTCAATGATAATGTTGACATGTAGATGTTTAGAGATTTGTAAAATAACGAGCCTATTAAACAAAATACAAAAACATTTAAATCCTATTATCTTTAAAATTCCTAATTTAATATATCTATTTAAATATTAATTACAGTTATCAAGTATACGTTTGATGTAACGTCTCTACTACAAAATTGAACTTAGATCTGATCCATTCAGCTATCCTTCTAAGAGGGTCTTAACTGACACTCATATGTTTAGACGTCAGCGTAGCAGCGTGGTAATGCGTGCTCTCTAATGGTATGTATTGTAAAAAATGATATATCAATGCCATCATCCTCCGTGGTTGATAAAATCTAGAAACTGTCGTCTGGGAGGTCACTGTATTATAAGATTACATAAAGGAAATAAACTTATTCTTGTAACTCTCAAGTGTTACTAGGCCTATCTAGGTAATTTTATTAAGGATGTGCTGGACAAATACTATGATTACTATGAAATAATGGTAATACTAGATTGCTTGAACACTGGTTATAGTAAGGTTTAAATTCATGTGGCAATTTAATATACAATATCTTCCGCCAAGCAATTTGGTTAATATACAATAATGTTATTATTATGTTTATGTATACTTTTTAGATGTCTCGACTCAGATGTAGGCGAATCGGTAGTAATAATGGCATTCACGGGCTTACACCAAGTGAACGTCATAATATATACGATATCTATTGTTTTTATATATTACTTATATATATATATTACTTATATATTATTATTGTTTTTTTTTTTTTTTTTTTTTTACTATATGAGTAATTACAATAACCAAAAAAAGTAAATAGTATTTTTTCTTCATCTCCATTAAATAATATATAATATTTTACACTTAACTCGCTAAAAATATTTATACATCAGATGTAACTATCCCAAGTAATAGCATACTTGGGATATGGAGGATAGAAAACCTAAATATGCATTTTAAGAACAAAAATAATTCTAGATATATATATATCAAAATGAAAAGAATATTGTAACCAGTCTACAGATAGATCTAGTTATTTACACTGTTTAGGCCAAAATATTATAAGCACCAGCATCACGTTTTCATTATTGCGTCTAACATTGCTTGTAGAGCAACAAAATCTTGAGATTCGTGTATAGAAACGAAACGCTCCTCGAGGAAGTGAGTAACATACAGGGTAAAGCGTTGACGAAAAACAAATGGATTTAGATCTTTTTTTTTTTTTTTTTTTAAATTCATATGAGACCCAAAAAACAACCCTTCCAAAATGAAAGGTTTATTTATTTATTAATTTTTTTTTTTTTTTTTTTTTTTTTTTAACACTATTTTTTAGAACTGTCTGGACCAGTCTGGTACTACCACAAACTCCCCAACCGTTCAGAGATAATCTTTAACAACAATTATTTTATTAGAAATAAAATGAATATTTACATTTAAATAGTATAACCTTAGTCATGACATGTAAGTCATACTTCTTGTAGGTTTCCTAGTAAATAAATCTATTTAAAAACCTTCAAAGTGTTAATTCGCAATGTATAATCTTGATTTAGTGATAGCAAATTCATTCTGAAATTATTGAATGTATTAGGGAAATAAAAACATTTTTTGGGTATTCAATAAATCCAATATGTGCCTTGATATTACGGTTAAATGTGGGTATTAAACACCATGCTGTTTCTATATGAAATAACTGTGGAGTTGCCTACACGTATTAGGGTTTCACCGTGTTGAAGATGATTATTGAAAAAATATCTTTAAGCACAAGTAACGCTGCATTTAACTTTAAATAGTTGATCGGATTTGTTATTTAAATCAAATAACAAAAATACCGAGAATAATGACCATATGTTACACAACTGATTGTGTCCCGATAATAAAAATAATATGACAACTACCACCTGTAATTATATCTATCTGTAAGAGGGATAGTATTTTGATAAACATTATTAAAATTGTTATATATATATATATACATATCGTTGCATTTATTATAATTTTTATTTTTTAATATTATTGTTATATATATTTTTTTATTATTTTTTTTTTTTTTATTTCACCCTTGTGTTGATTTTTAATCTTTTATCTAATGGTAAAGCAATTTGATTTTTTATTTATTTATTGCTTGTATAATACAATGAACAACCTTAACAGTTGTATTATTTCCAATTATCGAACTATCTTTTAAGTAACCATTAAATCCTAAAGAATGATATAGCTTGTTATGTCTATGATCCTAAATTACTAAGTGTCGTTATTGTTCCTTGTCCATTATTATGACATTTCAAATAGGAACTATGTTATATAAATATATAACTGACACAATGTCCCTAGATCTTAATCAGTTATGTATGGTCTTGTATATGTTTAAAAGGTTAGTATTAACATAAATATAGTGTTCTGCTCAAACCAAAGGAAAGAACTTGAAATGCATATAATTTCCATTTAACCATAGACATGTAAACACTGTTTAAGGTAATCATGAATTAGTATCCAAATATGCATTCTTGAAAACAATAGTAAGTAGTGAGTGGAATGCCAGGCTTTATTTAAAGCTCAAGATTAAGACTAAGATATTCAATATAAACCAACATCACCATCATCAGGTGTTGGTAAAGTAAAAATATTGTAAAAAATTGGTTAAGAGTAAACAATATGTTACCACTGATGTGAGAAGTCTTTCTACATACATACCGAGTATATTTTTAACAAAATCTTCATTCCTTGAGAATAATGAGTTTAAGTGTTTATACAAATACTCTTAAAGCTAACCACTTGCAAAGCTTGGGTCAATAGTTATTTGTTACAACTGGTCTTTAAAATTATAATTATAATCGACCACATTATTAACCACTCACCTAAAAATCTGTTGTGATTGAAGATTTATTCCAAAGGAAACTTCGATCAAGCCTTTCTGTGACACAGGTATTTGTGCATGAGGCTTGTTGTAAGTCAGATAATGACCCTATTTGGTATGAGTATCTCAAACTTTTGGATGAAGTTTATCATAGGATGAAGTGTAAATATCTTCGTTATATTTGTTATTATAAAATATTGTACTATATATATATGAATTGAACAATCATTGTTTCTTAAACCATTTTGCTGATTATTTGTTCCAGTACTTGTACTATGAAATTTCTTCTTATTATTTATTATGACCAGCACCAGTAATAAGATAATTGATAGCAAATTATCTTTATAAAGGCAAATAATTTAAAATTATTAAGAAACAATCATGTCAAATGCTCGAGAGCAGTAAGCATTCGCCTGATGTGGCATGGCTTTTGACTCTTTACAGCTACAATAGTAACTGCGACTTGTGCAACTTTTAAAGTCTAATCATGTGTTATCCGTCCCACAGTTTCCTAGAGGCTAGTGTTCTTCCTTTAAACTATTTTTTCCTTTAGTCTATCTATCACCATCTAGATAGATGGATAGTTCCTTTAGTAAATTACTCTTTAATATGCTGATCTACCTAGATACCAAATTCTTATGAATGGTTAAACCAAATTTAGGTTCTTCTAGAGTATTACAAAAGGATATAAATTGTCATCTCTATATCCTGTATCATGTACATTATTAATCTGAATGATTCTTCAATAAAATGTTCATTCATTAAAATCATTACACCCACTCGATGGTAATAGTTGTGTCTATCTACTGATTATTAGTATCTTGTTATATGGGTTATTTACCCAATGTGAAGGACATAATACCCTATTAGAATGGGTGAATATCCGTTGTATCCGTCTACTTAATAGTAGTATCTTGTTATAGTTGTTATATAGGTGAATATCCAATATGTAAGGGTCCCTTATTTGAACGGATGAATATCCATTAGGTATATTCTACTCAATAGTAGATTATTTTATGTGAGTAAATACTCAATATAAACAGGTTAGTACCCATGAACGGGGCTAAATAGCACCCTATTTCTTGTAATGTAGGTAAATATCCAATATGTAAGGGTCATAACCTTATTTGAACGGGTGAATACCCTTTAGGTATATTCTACTCAATAGTAGATTCTTTTATGTGAGTAAATACTCAGTATAAACGGGTTAGTACCCATGCACGGGGCTAAATAGCACCCTATTTCTATGTTCATAGCTTTATATAAGCGAGATTTATATAAGGATTTAAATAAGCGAGATCACCTAAATAGGTGACAAGCTTAGTTAATGAACATAAGACGTCAAATTCCTTGCTACAGAACAATATGGTAATCTAAAAATCCTTTGCTTGGAAAAATATATATGTAAAAATTTACCTTGTCATTCCTCATGAATATATAAGATTATCATCTTATATTTAATAAATGAAAATAATACATTTTCAATTTGCGACGGCATTCGTAATGGCCGCCTAGTACAAATCTTCAGAATAATTTCGTCAAAATTCTTTATTTTCCATTGTAACTTTTCTGCACAATATATCACACTACGTCTTTTATAAATTATTAATTGAAATATTTGTTATAAATTAACAATTTTTACTATAAATTACTTATTTTATTTCTTATTTTGAAAAATCATAAATGTACACAGGCTGCACGAAAAACGATAATGACATTTACCGGTAGGGGGCGCTATAAGTAGGTTGGATATTGTTTTAAATTATTTGAATTCGAGGTTTTTAGCTCTGAATATACGTGACACAAGGCTGACGACTGGCGGTGTACTACATGTCAACATTATCATTGAAGAGACTATGCAGTGAAGTACAATTTAATATAGATGGATAGAGCTATTGGAACAATATGATAAAAAAGACAACTTGAGAACTAGAAAACGAGAGCAACTGGAGTCCAACCAACGTACACCAATTGGTGTACTTATGTTTCAAGTTTTGCCCGCTAGTAACCTATCTTAAGTTTATATCAAATGGTATAAGTACGATCTTCATTTTGTGGTGGATACTTTTGCGACCCGATCTTTATTAAACGTATTCCGTGTTTTATGATTGTATTCTTGTTCCCAATTTCATTGTACGAACTGTCAACTAGGTCAACAGTGTTCGTTGTGGCACTTTTAGGGAAATGTGGAATCGCTGATTCAACTTCAATCGGTATAGTATGAAGTTTATATTCATACATAATTGAACCGTTACTATATCTAGTACTAAGTACGAATATATTTGAGTTTACTCTCACAACGCCTGGATTTTGAAGAAATCGCCCAACTTGGGCAATTTGGGCATTACGTTCCATCCGCGTCCATACTAAAATATTCCGCATAACATTATTTTTGTAGTTACCTTAAAATAAGACATAGTATAGTGGCAGACAAACATAAAGTTCACCTGATTGTTCATGGCCCTTTTATAATAGGGGTGACGACACCGTCACCCCTATTATAAAAGGGCCAGGAAAGGATAAAAACTCCGATTATTACACAATCATCGGAGTTTTTATCCTTTCCTTCAAAACATATTTGTAATATAACCATTACATGACATTTACATCGTGTTATGACACATTGTCTGTTTAAACCCGTACAAATACCCAAATTTGTATGCAAAATGTTCGAGGAAAGCCGTTTCTGAAAAATATTATATCCCATCCCTATTAGTACATATATCAGAAACGTAATAAACCTCATGCAAATATGAGTTTCCGTATTCACAAAGCGAATGGAAGAGCGAGTGGATGACGCGCGAATTCTACGGATGTAAGGAAAATCTGCAGCTGGACTTAAAATGGCTCTCAACATATTGAAATTATATTCAAATATTATATTTTATAATATCAGTGCGCGGAGATATGAATGTAATCTCATTCCTCCTACTAGTTTTATTTACAGAAAATAAACTTACACTACAATATGCGAATGGCTTTACTGATCCTTGAGAACTTTCTTCTTTCTTTGTTTGACAGTTATCAGGCATGTAGTTAACATAATTAATTTGTAATGAAATTTGAAAAATAAAACGTGTAAGCCATCGATTACGTAGAAGATTCGAAGTTCGAACCTACGACCTCCAGATCGATATTTCGAGGTTCCAACCATAAAATGATCACTGTATCACCTAAATTCAGACAGATATTTCGCAACCAAATCCGAAATAGTCCAAAAGGAAGGAATAACACGAAACTTCGAGCAGCTCGATCTTATTCCGCTGATAAAGCTGCTCACTTTAAAAGCTTTGCTGAGAGCATTGTCGAGAACTATGAAGCTGAAGGTATTCCGCGTCTCGCCTCCTATATCTTAGGATTTAGGAGTGAACACCTGTTTATACGGTACTACTATAAATTTATATGGGTACGACATATCTCGGTTTCTTTTTGGTACATGTAGCTTCTCTATTCGAACAAATATAAATTATATTTTTAACGCATGTGGTTTATTTGTAGCAGCGTGTTGGTAAAAATCAAGATGCTTTATTAATTAATATTGCATTTAAATAACCTCAAATAGTGTAGAAATAATGCATCTATAGTCTGTCACAGAGGTATGCATCCCTGCATATGTGAACTAAACTAGAATATAAATAGATGTGTTAGATTTTAATTAATACAAATTACATACAAATAGAATTTATTTAAAATTCATTCCTACGGTACTGTTCTTGAACCTCAACTTGCTACCACTGCTCATGTTTCATAGGAAAACCAAGATAAATCGTATCTTATTTGCGCTATAAGCATCTTTTTACTAGAGAATTATTACGAAAACAAAGAAACCCGACTGGTTTGAAATATAGCCTATGTAACTCCGATAATTAAGACGAATCCAACGACACCTCATATGCTAAAATCCATGAAGCACGTTTTGGCGAAAGGGCGTGTCAAAGAATGAGACATACATACATACACATGCTCGAAAAACACAATCCTTCGCTGCCGGGTAAAAATAATAATATTTACAGTGGAATATAAACGTTGTTAACTTCCACAAACAATGATAATAACCACAAATCAACCTGACATCCGACTGTCGTGTTCTGTGTCCAATTACTGAGCGGTTAACGTCTATCAAGTCTGCAATTCGATTAGAATAAATTTATTACAACTGGTGCGTCGAATTGGCATACAAAGAGTTACAATGTGAAACTATTTAACAAAAAATGTTTTGGTATATTATACATAACCACCACGTTTATATGGCTACCAGCTTTATGTGTTTATTATCAAGGTTTTTGATGTGAAGGTAAATTTTAGAACTGGATTTTAACCCAGTTAATAATTTAAAATCGGTTCTGAGATTAGGACAGACGAACAAAAAAACGGGGTATTTGTGTTCATATTGTGAAAATATGGCGTTCTTTTCTTTTCTTTCAAAGTAGCTGATATTTTGGCAGCTGTTACACGAATACTTTATTTGTTATTATAATTATATTTAGATTAGATTTGGACCATTGCTTCTACAAAACATATATGTTTTCATATAGTGAAGTGACTAGTAACATTCATTATTACTTCACGCGTAAACGAGAAAGCGCTTCAATTTCATACATCGTCATCTTTTCGACCTTTTTCTGGTGATTTAATAGCAATTTATTTAGGTTTCATTTATTCACTAAGCTCGTATCTTTGAAGCAAAAAACGTTTCTTTGGGCGTCGGGAGCCATCATTTTCGCGTCACGAAACCCGAGAAAATGCATTAACAAAAGAGGTTTATGCTCGGCTCAGACCATTGTTATAGGATATCACACGACATCGCGCACAGAACCTCTGATGTGTATCCCAAATTATGTACTGTTATCCTGGTTTATGTAAAGGATATCACATCATATTGACGTATAAAATATGTAAAAATGTAATGCTTTTCTAGCTTCTATTTACTTACCACACTACACTAGGATTCCCTGTGTCGTGGGTGCCATGGACACACACATAGACAAATACACAAACGCCCAGACCCAGAAACAGAAATCTAAATTCATCATATAGACATCTGTCTGGCCGGGGATCGAACCCGGGACCCTTTGCGCGTCAGACCGGTATGGTGGCCGCTCCGCCACGCGGGTCGTCAAGAGATTCCGGAAATAATCCAGGGAAAGAATAAAAGTTTGAATGACAATGATAATGCCCCATTAGAATAATATCATAATTGTCTCATATCGCGGACCAATATGATAAGTGATCACTATCGCCCATGAATGTATGGACCTACAAACCTATAAACAGGCTTTCAATCTTACGAGAATCTCTCTGAGGACTAAGTTTGAATACCCCTAGTAAGAAAGGTGTTCTCTTTTTGGAGAAAATTTTTGTGACGCTTGTTTTTTATTGGAATATATCTTGATTTAATTTAATTGTTATATTTAGGACAAACTGAGCTGTTTCACGCTATACTCTGACATATTATCGTTAAAGTAATAATTTATTATATTTATCTTCCACTTGTCAATCATAGATCACATCCTGTGTGTCACAAACGTTTTAACCTGTTATCAACAGTAATGAATAATTTAACTTGTTATTTCACTGCAGTAAATTTAATCACTGGATTACCATTCAATTTCGGCGTTGCTTAACTTCGTACATTAGTTTCGAGAGGTAGATTGAATAGGAATATAAGAATTTTGCGTTTTCTCTTCTCTTATATATTCAGTGATGTACAAGATACCAAGCGAAAAACATGGACTTGTCGATACGATTTAAGTCACAAACAGTACCAAATAGCGACCCTATTATAGTCTGATCCACTCGATCCAAAGAATAACGCAGAATCAATAAGAAGGTAGGAGTCAAATAACAAACGATGCATAAATAAATCAAACTTAATCAATTCATTATTCATTCATCGCCTTCTAATACTCGTTAAATCAATTTAGAAGTCTCTCAGCGACTAACCTGCTGTAGTCATTATAAACCGAAGAAGTAATCGTAGTAATTACTCTGATAATGAACACTTTGTAGTATCCAGCGATCAGTGCGGATAAGCGGCTTACTCGACAAAGCGACATTACCATCCTCGATTACTATCCACTTCTATTTTCATTTTATGTGCAAAAGACATTAACTTAGAAGTTTTTGCTACTTTAGCAAGAAGCGTAAATTTTTAATCTCCTTTCTGACGTCATTAGCTGAGTTTTTCTGCTGCTTATGCGGTGGTCGTTGTAGATTTTCATTCTATAGTATCCTTATTAGATAGAGAAACGTATTTTGTTAAATGACTAGAGTTACCCACAGACGTCTACACTAAATTCCAAATAGAATAATATTATATTCATATAGAGGATCGGATATAATGAGTCCTGACATCTGTAAAAAATAAGTTTAAAGTGACCTTTAGTTACTTTTGGTTCAGGTAATCGAAAAGTCTACCTATTTGGGGATGATTATCTAATATGTGTAGTGATAACTATCTCTACTCACTTTATTCAACCGACACATCCTTGCACCGAATCGTATGAGATTAGGCGTGGAGGAATTACTTTCCTGGCCAAACCATAGTGGTTTTGAATAATATCATACCATTTTGCAAAAGTCCTACTGTCTTCCTAATAAACTGCTGTATTAGGGCGTACTGATAATTATAATAATCCGTCTAATGATTTTGTTGTCATATTCATCATTTATAGTATTAAACATTCAACCAGTTTTCATAGAAAAACAGCCGAACGAAATAGTTTTCAGAATTGATTATCTGGCGCGGGAACATTGTAACAACTTTCTCGAGGCGATTTTTCGCCTAACGAAAATACGCCAGATTATTTGTGTTCGGACAACTTTGAGAAATGTTATCACATTACTGGCAATAGATCTTTTTTTGTTTTGGGGGAGATCTGGGCGATGCCTGTCCTTTTGAGGAATGATCGGGTTATATAAGATTGTTCTGTTTTTTGAAATTTGAGTAGTAGGTAAATTAGGACGTTGTTTTTTTAAAGATTGAAGTAGTAAACAAGAAAACATCTGACGTTAGGTGTTCACTGCCTGTTATAGACATCTTTACCCTTAGTATGAGTTTTAAGTTTTTACAAAAATTACTGCTTTTGTATTTGTTTACGTATTTCCCATACAATTCTACACAGTCCGCTGGGGGCGCTGATTGAAAATGTATGGGTAAATACGTAAACAAATACAAAAACAGTCATTTTTATAAAAAACGTTATAACTCATACTAAGGGTACCGTAAACAACTCCGTATAGAACAGGGGCAGTTGCCACTCCTAAGGACTAAAGTGGTAACTAACTAATAGAACCAATATAATTCATAGAGTTCATGTATTCTAATTTTATGAATGTGGTCATGAATACAAACGGTTTATTTACTCGATAAGGTGATCTTAACCCGAAAGTGGTAATGCATGTGTGATCGACTAACGTGTAGCCTCAATTCTAAAAGAAATTGCTTACAGTGGACCGCTTGTTTCTTTGCTATTTATCTTAAAAAGTTATCTTTTTCATACTAAAACATGAAATTAAATCACTGCTACGGTCGTATATAAAATGAATGGACCAATAAACATCAATAAGGATATACGGGAAAGTTATGTGACGGGCCTAAGAAGGGCATGGCTCAAAGCCTCGGAAGTAAATGACCTTCGACCCGCCGTAAAGCACACACAAGCTCTCGGACTATTGGCTTTAGATAACCATTGGATACACACTTTTTCCTTAAATATTATTCTTTATGCTTTGACAGATATATTAAAAATAACGTACGAGTATATTAAAAAATATACATTTTATGCTTGTAGGTTCAAACTAGGATTACTCCGGTCGTGTTGCATCGGAGATCCCGGAGTTCTCCACCAAGCGCCGAGGACGGCCATCGGGGGGGTTTTAGTGCGGTAAAAATCCCACATAACCCGGCGTCGCTCCCACGTCGTCGGGTACCTTTTGAAGGTTTTCCCCTCGCAAACAAAAAAAAAAAGGTTCAAACTAGGATTATCAGTGTCATGAGTGCTACAGAACTAAACAAAGGTATAAAAATACCCAGGCCCAACATCAATCTAAATTTAACATTTGAATGTCAGCCTGGCTGAGAATCGAACCCGAAACAATCTACGTGTTATATCGGCACAGTGACCGCTCCGATACACGGTTCATACAATATAACCCTTAAAATTACTAAAAAAAGCGTGAAGTACTCTTTTACCTGCATGTTCAATAGCTTCCTTAACACAAAATATATTAGGTACTTCAAAATGGGAAGCTAAAACAAGTCATTAACTGGAGTGTGTCACGTGCGTGTTACGTGTAGACCCGTAGGAATGACTCTCCCAGTCGTAAAATACTCATAAGAATTCACGGACTACTGATAAAGCCATCACACATAGCCTTTTGTTATGGGATGACAAATCAGAATTAAATCTGAGCGAATCAATTCGAATCTGAACAAATCAATCTAAATAAAACCAGATATACACAGAGTGACATAATTTAAAAATAAATGGCATACTAACTAACGCCGCGCAAAAACATACGGCTTATTTTAATAGCAACTAAGTGGATAAATCATTAATACGAGTAGATAAAATCTAGTTATAGTTCGCGTAAAACTGCTATTCCCCTCTGAAAATAGAAAAGAATCGCGTCGCCATAGCAAATTGTATGATTACACTACTCGCAACAACTTCAGAGAGGACTAGTAGTTTGGCGCGGACTACACAAGCTTAGCTTTTTTACGTTTTTAACTGACTAAGCGGATTAAAGTTGATACATATTTTCAATTGATAAAATGTTTTATACTGAAAATTTAAGTTCTTTTAGAGCGAAATATATCTATGCCGCATTTAATTCAAATTCATCAGTAGTTGACACGTCAAGGGGTCAACAAACACGATTGAATTATAATCATTTGCATATTCGGATATGCTTGCTGATTCCTACGAGGCCCGCGGGTCAGCACGAGGTCGTAACATGCTTGCAAATTTGCAAACTGCTATGAATTAATATTTGCAAACCAATACTAATTCATAAAAGAATGTTATAAGATCTCGTTGTCTTCTAAATTACAATAAGAAACTGTAACGACACAAAAAAAATCCGTTTATTTCGATTATGATTTTTAGAAATGTTTTTTCAAGATAGAATTTGTTTAGATTTTGGGTAAAAAAAAATTGTACTTAACCTGTTAAAACATAATTTCTTCAAAAAAATCCGCGAACACATATAGAACACCTAATAATAATATATAACAGGTTATATTTCAACAGTTCTTATATTCTACACTGTATTTAAGGAACTAAAGTAGAGTAAATATAGAGCCTAGAATGATCACAGGCGTAGCGCCCAGTATGAAAAGCAGTGAATAGTGTTCAGGGATCATAAAACACACATAAAGACCAACAGACTGTAGGCCTTAAAGCAACTGTACTACACTTCCTTCACACTACACAATACTAGTACATATGTATAACATACTATATGCTACACAACATTTTCTTGTAATTGAATGTGGCGGACATTTTTCCTGGAAACTTGTTAGCAATGATTAAAGCTCTTAGCTCCGAAGCTCTGGCGATTTGTAAGCGAGCCGTCAAGTTAAACAAAGTTCCAAGAATTCTGTTGTTAAAGCTGTAAGTTTTACTTAATTGTACGTTGCACTTTCAAAGTAGTAGATCTTTTTGACGTTCAACTCCAGCGACGCTTTTGTCACGTAGCATTGGAGCTGCTGTGTTCTGGTATGAATAGTCTGGTATGCTGTATTCGAAATCATATGTGTGTACAACCTTTTTATTCTATTCCGGAGGGACA
The DNA here is from genome assembly GCA_014595695.2 of Epargyreus clarus clarus. Taxonomy (NCBI): domain Eukaryota; kingdom Metazoa; phylum Arthropoda; class Insecta; order Lepidoptera; family Hesperiidae; genus Epargyreus; species Epargyreus clarus. The sequence goes on along the minus strand of JACTTY020000030.1, from coordinate 761,961 downwards.
ACTTCCACATCTATTTCTACCTAATAACAGCAGTGATAAGTGCAGCTGTGTTTCGATTTGAAAGGTGAGGTAAGCGAGACTTATAGACTATAGACTAGACTCAAGTGTAGTGCCTGTGGCCTGCCTCAGGTCGAACTCTAGTCTTATCTGAGGCTGATTACAGGTGTTCATGGATGGCAGCAGCCACTTAACATCAGATGGACTGCATGCTCGTTTGCCACGTCTCTATTTAAACAAAAGATTCACTTTTCCAAGCATTCTGTGTTAGTGAAGCACTTCATTTTCAATCAACTGTATTTGGTGAACATGGATCTGTTTTTCATATTATTTTATTAAATAACATCAATTTTGCCTCGGTTATCACTATATCCTTTTCTATTAACTGTACTGGCAGAAACGCAAATGCCTTTGAATGATTCATAAACATACATCAATAACATGATATACAAACATAAATGTTATGTTTGTATATTACTCGGAATCACCACCGGAACGTAAATATGACTCAAAGTAAATATAATCTGAATATATTACCGCTGATAAATATTGATAATGTCCACGTTAGTTGGACGTCAAATAATAATTGTGAATCATTTGCATTTTACTTTTGGATTTATGTGACCTACATACAAGTACAAACATATATAATAAACAAACATACTGTATTTATACAGGAGTTTGTGATAAATAAATAATTTACGTTATAAGTTTAAATCTAGTGCAGGCATAAGCCTGTATATGTACATAAGACATAAGTAAAATAAATTGAATTTTCCCAGTCGGGCTCGAGAATATTACAAACACGATCAAAACTAGTCGGTATCAAAAGGGGGGTAATGGTTAAAATTATATTACTTTGTACAAGACATCGCTATGAATACACTATGCGTGTAAAAAAATATAAGTAAGCCACTATTCGTGGTCGTTTAGTGCAGCATGTGGAAAATTTTACAAAATTACAAATAAGTGTATCCTATACTAAATAGTAACTTTAAATTGATAAAGACACGATTCCACTTGTTCCAACCAACAATATAACAGACAACAATCCACTAATTGTGCGATTAAGTATCTACGTTCTAAACAAACTATATCGAAAGCTTACAGGCAAGCGTTTAACATTTTGTAACAAAACCGTCTCAAAAATACAATCTTTTCTCCGTAAAGTTATGAATGGGAAGTTAATTGGCAAAGTTGACTAAATGGCAGAGTTAAGCTTAAGAACTTAGCAAGCGCTGTGTACTTTTAATTCGAGCCCGGGATCCATATCGGTAAGTTTTCGCACAATAAAGTTCTACAACTCGTTATTTGCAAGAGCGTAGTGGAAATGCAAGTGAAGTGACGTATTTAACTGTTCCACCGTTATATGTAAACGATGAGCGATGATGTCAAAATAAAAATTAAAATATGTGTAAAAATGAAATTCTTCAAAATTCATTCGTCATTCGTAAAGAAAAAGAGATACGAGTACATACAGTCTCTCGAAAAACATACTTACCACAATCGGGTAAAAAATATCGAAGTAAAACAACTAGTAAGTGATTCCAAAGTAAAGATAATAAACAAGGAAAGCGATGATTTCATAGAATCTAAGGTTAAATACAAAGAGAATGTTTATCATTGGCACTTATCAAATGATTCCGTTACAATAGCATCTATTATTTTAAAATATACTATACATATTATTTCTAACGATTATGCCAATAAGTGTTGGTTAAACAAAACAGCCACTATGGTTTTTCGACCAAAGTTTACTTACTACGTTAATTACTTATGACTTTAGGTAGTGCAAAACCTAGTAGAATAAAAAGTTTTAAGTAGATGACAATTACAATAATAACCCAGCGTAAAATGCCGTATTGGCTAATTTCGTAAATACCATCACATGCACATTAAGTGCTAGTCAAATATAACGAACATTAAAAAAAATACGATACTATTTTGTAACAATATTTAAAGTGGTAGAAGCCTTTGTAGTTCAACTCCGACGGCAGCACCGCCACACCTTTTTTTATAATATAAGAGTAGCAGAAGAGCATGCAGTCCACCTGATGATAAGTGGCTACTGCCGCCCATGGACATCTGTAATCAACCCCAGATAGGATTAGATATTCCTACCTAAGGTCGGCCAAAGATGCGCCGCTACTCCTGAGGACTAAGCTGGAACGCCTCGGAAAAGTCTGTCTCCCTTACCACACCCTTCAAACCGGAACACAGCAGCGCATAACACTGCTGTCATTAGGTAGAAATAGGTGTGGCGGTGGTGCCGCCGGAGTCGAACCACAAAGGGTTCTACCACCATAAAACCTATTTTTACACATATACCATCTGTTGCCCGACTCCATATAGGTGATACCTGAAGTCGATTACACATGCGATGCTCCCGGACTAAGATGGCCGCCATATATGTGTAAGTCAGCCGGAATCCACACTCCTTCACCATAACGCATTAATTGGTTCACGCCACACGAGGGAGATCCCTGGTGAAACCGTACTTGTCCTGTCACCTTTCATAGGTGACTAATGGCTAAATTTCATACATTCCACGCTTCGGAAAGCACAGGCTGAAAGTGGTAGAGTACTTCATGGATCTACGTCCCCGAAACCACCGCTACTTCTATTTCTACTTTATAGCAGCATTTAAAAGTTCTAACGGACTAAGTCAGGGGTAGTAAAGCTTAAGTTTCCTATATTAAACCATTATTAAAACACATTAACTAATTTATTTGTTTTCTCATTTTCAGGTATGTTGCGATTGTGAAAGTTAAGAAACAATAGAGACCACTAATGCAGTGGTAAGTACATAATTATAATTATTCCATCCTTCTTTTCTAACTGGAATTATAGAAATATAAAAAGCCACTCATAATACATTCGCAAAGAAAACATAAGCCTATTATTATCATCAAAAAGAGATAAGTCGCATCTGGAAATAGTTATTGTGGTTTCCGCCACAATAATGATAAAAGTATCAGGAAAACGGGAAATATGAGATGTCGAGGTTGTGTAACATGACGTCATCTGACTCTGAACATATCTCATTATAACGTAACAGATTGGGCAAGTTACAGGGAACAGTAAATAACGGTATTTTATAGAAAATGCTATATAGGTTCAAAACCGGACGATTATAGTTCAGGTCATGTGGTTTTAGCTAAACGAGTATTGAACAATACTCTTAATAAAACGATGAAACTGACTGAGAGACACAGCATAAACAGATAGGTTAAATGTATGCAAAATACAAATTTCCATAAGAACTCTATATGTATCGTACGTGACCTATAAGATTTTTAAAGAATCATTGCCTAAACTGATAGCCTTTTTTTTTTGTTATCGAGGGGGAAACCTTCAAAAGGTACCCGGTGCCGTGGGAGCGATACAGGGTTATGTGGGATTTTTACCGAACTAAAACCCCCCCGGTGGCCGTCCTCGGCGTTGCTAACAGGACTCCGGGATCTCCAACGGAACGCAACCGGTGTCCTCTGAACGCGTTGCCCCTTCGGGCTCTGCTCAGGTGAGTTCGGGGCTCACCACACCGTCTGATGTTCACGACGCTATGCGAACACACATACCGCCGTCCTTCCCGGGGTCGCTTGCTAGACGGTTCGATCTCTCACTCTCGCCGCCCGCAACCCCGGAGCCCCCATTTAGTCGCCTCTTACGACAGGCTGGGGATACCGTAGCCCTATTCTGGTCCCGGAGCTACAGGGACAAAACTGATAGCCTAGAAGAGAAACTTAGTTTCCTAATCGGGAGGTCCTAAGTTTGAATCTCAAGGAAGCATCTCTAACTTTTTATTATAATCAATGCCAGTAAAGAGTTGCGACTGAGTTACGTTGTTATGATATTTATTTTCCAAAATAAAACTATCCTTAAAGGTATTTAAATATACCCAAACTTTAACAATAAGCACACCGTATACTCAAATATTGTTCGTTTAACAAGACTAAATTCTACAAATAAACGTTATTTATACCCTCCAATTACGTTTAGTACCAAAACTATTCCAATTTACAACGTTGCAACGTCTAATGAAAGACCAAGGTACTATTTATTGGCGTAACGTTTCCATAAATCATTTTAATATAGTCCCCATTCACGAATGGTTCTATATCTGTTTATACAGGTGTATTCCCTGAGCGATAATTGTTTGAATAATATGGTTTTTTATACCTAGACTAAAAAAATTAGACAACGCCTGTCGAAATATTGTAGAATAATAAATTCTGCCGATTTGCGTAGTGACATCGCGCTCTGGCTTATACAAATCGTGCCATGCAAGATAGTATCTCATACGTTATTAGGTTTTTAACTGTTAATACTTGGAAGGAGTTAACATATGCTACATTTATTAAATCTGTCATCTTGTCCTGTCTCACAAGTACACTACGTTGTTCAATGTAATGTTACGTCTGGCCTTGTCCATATGTTTTTCATCTAAGTTTTAGTAATATGGTCAAAAACATTAGAAAATTGTCAAGTTTCTGTAACTTTTATGAGTTACTAAATTAATTATATGTGCACTGTGACCTATAATAAGTTTTATAATTTAATATTAGCTGACCCGGCAAACTTTGTGTTGCCATATAAAAAAAAATGTTAAGGGTGGACAACCCTTATCACATAGGGGTATGAAAAATAGATAGTAGTCGATTCTCAGACCTACTGAATATACATATAAAATTTGGTGAAAAACGGTAAAGCCTTTTTGGAGGAGTACGGTAACTAACATTGTGACACGAGAATTTTATTTATAAGATATTCATTTTGAGTATGATAGTTGTATTCATTCATAAAAATGTAAAAATGTTACCAAATATATACATTCTATAATACAATTTTATACCATACGGACAGAATTTGTAATCTTCAAAGCTTCTAACTTTGAGATAAGTACGAGTACCTGCATACTTGAAAAATTGAAGACCGCATTCGAGCAAATATTTTGCTGGGATTTACGTTGAACCTATCTGTTGGATACCTCAAACGTTTTCGAGTTTTAAAATTTTTGGGTTCCGTACCCATAAGTAAAAACGGAACCCTATTATACCTGCTGCTGTCTGTCCGTCTGCCTAAATGTCATAGGACACTATATCTTAAGCCGTAATAGACATTTTTAAGATTAAAAATAAATTTTACAGAATATGTATAATGGTAGTTGTAGGAACGGTTTTTAAAAATAAAAAGCTTGAAAATATTTATGGGGGTCACCATAGAAGGAACCGCTATTCGGCGTTTTTCTTTTTATCGGACCGTAATAGGGAGACATTTGAAGTTTTTACAATTAATTTGCTTGTAAAAATGCTCTGATAACAAAATTCTAATAATTCGGTACGGAACCCTAAAAATAAAGAATAAATCAAAATTTGGTCACAGAAGCACAGAACCCCCATATATGTTTTCAACTCGCACTTGGTCAATTTTAAATATAAGGTCACACTTGTAAGCCTTAATTACTACACTAATTACTTCAAGGCTTATAAAGAGGCACAGTTGGAGCCGCAATTTTCGTTTTACCTAATACCTGAACTGAAATTCTGTTTTAAAGCAAAAATTTACAGGTCATTTTAGCGAAAACTTATTTTTTTCTGGTTATTTAGTTTGGTTTGGTTGGTTTTATATAGTTAGAGGTCGGCAATTTGGTAGTCCTCTTTGTGCCGGAGAGAAATAGTACATTTGTTCGCCGAATTATTTTAGAAATAGATTATTTATTGTTATAAGGGATCCTTTTCGCCACCCTTTGTCCGTGTCGTGTAAACTAAGTAAGCCGCTACTATTTCAGTAAACGAGACTGGTACTTGTACCTTTAACTTATTTTCTAATAAATGTTCTGTGATACATGAGCATATACAAGAAGCGTAGATACTAAATATCTCGAATATAAGCACCGAGCTATATTTTGGCACTAACGACATAATATTAGCAATACGTGAACGCTACGCGAAATTGCTACGACATATATCAAGCTCACTGCACTGATTTGACTCATGATACGGTATCGTATTGAGTTAATTATACAATGTTAGTTACATTTGCGTACATACGCGTTTGATTGTGTGGATTAATGGTTTTGTTCCTCATTTGACTTATACTTAAATTTGAATTAATTTACCGCTGACATATTACGCCCTAAAATGGTTATTCTAGCCACATCACCATCAACACCTCCATCACCATCACACCTCTCACTGTACCATAACAGCACTGTAGTGTGCCCCATAATCGCTATGTTCCTCTTTAAAGTCTAAATGCACACACACTCCAACATCCGATCAGGTCGACTGCATGTTTGTTTGCTCATTAAAAGATAATTAGTAATCATTCAAAATATTTATTATTAATAATAATGATTATTAATTATTAACTTAAATAAAATTGCAAATCATCACACATGAAAAACGCATGTAGATTATATGAAGTAAAATAACTGTATCTTAAATAATGACCGCAACGAGCGAAAATGTTATTCATAGATGTCTTAAATCACAAAATATATACACATAGATATATCATACGAGTAGATTATAGTAACAGATTATTTTGTTACAACTATTAGCAAAATAGACGCCAAGCAAACTATTTTTAAATGTATTTACTAAACACGAATGTACAGCAATTGTGTAGGTCTAACGCCTGCTATAGAAGTGTACTAGCCCTAAGGAAAATGGTCGGTTTATTTTCCATATTTTGCTCTCAGCAAGGAAAAACCACATCGGTCTCCGTGAGCAAGACTAATTTGCGACTATCTATCACGCTAAGATCGACCTTGTTTTATGTTCTTTCGTCATTATTTTCGGAGGCTCCACAAAATTTAACGCCGATCCTAAGGCGTCATTTTTCGTGATTTTTTGTTACAAGATGACGCCTACTGGAGAAATTCATCTAGCGTATACATAAAACGTGCTTGAAAGATTAATAAAAATTCTGTTACTCTGCTGTTTAAACATCAGATTTTGAAGGTGGTAGAACCCTTTGTGGTTCGACTCCGTCGGCACCACCGCCACTACTATTTCTGCACAACAGCAGTGATAAATGCTGCTGTGTTGTGGTTTGAAAGGTGTTTTAAGTGAGTCGTACTTTTTCGAGGCATTCCAGCTTAGTCCTTAGAGGTAGCGCCGCACCTGTGGTCGGCCTCGGGTAGGAATTTATCTTATCTGGCTTGAGGACTGATGTCCATGGACGGTAGTAGCTACTTACCATCAGGTGGACTGCATGCTCGTCTGCTCCTTTAATATTATTAAAAAAAAACCTTTAAAGTCTAAAAAATCTACAACTTAAATTGATTCCGTTCCATATTTCTCCTGAACGATGCATAATTTGTTTAGTTCCACAAAGTACACAGTAACTTAGATCTCGCCGGGTAAAGTTTGAGATGCTTCTGCAAACTTGATATAGTTCAAAAAGAGAAAAGTTTATCGTATCAGCCTAAGGCTTTACTCATACGGGCTTCAAAATCCTTTAACCACGCAAAAGTTATGCTCAGTAAATGTTATAAAATTTTCGAAAAGTTTTATTCTTCTTTGTGTTATAAACTGGTATTTGGGTTTGATGATCGTACGCGGTTAGGGTTCCTCGTTACTCTGTTCAAGCCAAACTAGTCGAACGTAGGTTAAAATTGGCTCGTGGTTTCAAAATATACGTCAGTTTGGTGACTAACCTATAAAGGGGTTCCAGCCTATGACAGATAAGTAAACTAACGCAGCAAAGTGGTTTTACTAACGGCTTTATACTACTAAGGATAGGACACTTGGATAAGTGTCCTATCCTTAGTAGTATTTCTTAGTTTTATCTTTAGGATTAAAGAATTATCATAATCATTGTTGTTGGCTGAGATGGATTACAGAAGTTTCAAGCCTATAGGCCTATCAGTCAACATTATTATGTTTTCTTTTCATTATGACAGCGCTTAACTAAGTTTATTAAGAGCATTAGTGCTGAAGATACATGATAAACATAATGCGAATAATTCCTAAATATAAGTTGCAGGAAACTCTTAATATATTTCACTATGACCGGGATGAAATTAGGCGTTTATTTCCCGCCAGTAACCGTTGAATCTCATAGAGCTGTTAACAGTTAGGGTGAATAGCTAGTTTAGTTTTACGGTCGCTCGTTTTGTATGTCGTTACAGCAGCAACAATAACTGTCACTTCACGTCACCTGACCTTTTCACCTCTAACCTTTACTGCTTTGTTTACAAAGGGCGAGAAGTATGCCCTAAATGCGGGAAGTTTTTTTTAATATTTCAACCGTACCGTCGTCATGTCGGCGCGAAAAATGTATCGCTTTTTACTGTCAGCTCAGATATTTTTATGGTTTTTATTTATCTTTGGCAGCATTTGGGATATGTGCCGAATCAGGCCAAAGTAGTGTTATGCCTAAGAAATAACAAACGGCATAATGTATTTGATGTCAAATAGTTTTTTAAAACAGTCATAGCCTAGTGGTTAAGAAACTCTTCCTCTCGATCGAGGGGTCCGAAGTTCAAATCCCAGGCAGACAACCTCTGAATTTTCAAATTTATGTGCGTATTAGAAATTAATTATCACTTGCTAAACGGTGATGGAAAACATCGTGAGTTAACCTGCATACTTGAGAAGTTTATAAAAAAAATCTCAAAGGTATGTGAAGTCTACCAATACGCACTTGGCCAGCGTTTTTGTGGTTTGACAAATACGCGTTATGGACTTATTCTGCTTAAAAAAATATAAGACGACAGTGTCACTTATCATACTTTAAAGGTTACGCCGACTTTAACCTCTTTAAAAAGAAGAGTTATTATATTTATTTTGTTAGTTACGTACTACTTACCATCATTAAAATTGAATAAACAATAAAAAAATCCGTTTGCTACAGAAATTCTACTTCAGAAACATACAAAAAAAAATCTCTTCTACGCCTCGTTAATTTTTTACGCGTTTCACTACTCTTAAATTTCAGCCTTAGACCTTAAACTTTACAAAGCATAACCAGTAAAAGTTATTTCCATTCTAAGTGTATACATTATCGGTATTCTGAATTTTGTTCTCAAAGTAGCGAAAAGTAGGGATGTTGGTTCTTCTTGAAAATTTCGATAAATGTTCCCAAAAACAACGATGGCCACAATATCGGTTGCTCAGTAATCAATCTTGATTTATTGCATTTTGATTTATTGCATATACCGTCCGCAAATATATCACAAAAAATTAAAATGAAAGAATAATCGTTTCTTTATCGGACAGATTAAATTGGTGAAAGAAAAATAGGAAAAAGTAAAGCATTTACTCGTAATTTTCTTTATTTTTTATTTTACTAGTATGATGCGGCTAAGAAAATCAAACCGATTTTCAGATCGATTCGTTGCACACGCACAGTATCGATTAAATTTTTTTTTTATTCAATTTTTCCTCTAATCGATCTGAGATCCCCATGCCTAGAAAGAGGTTGGGCGAAGGCGCTGCATATTTTATGAACGCCTCGTTTGCGCAGAATATTTAAGCAGTGTTTTACGCAGTACAAGGGTATACGCTGGATATAATAAAATAATCTCTCGTTTAACACGTTCCCTGCGGCACAGATTTTTCTGTACTTTCCATTACTGCGTTACGAGTTGTTTTAAACCTCGTCCTATATCCGACATTGTGGCGGCACGAGGCGTGTTAAATCCCACCGCCCGAAGGAGACTAAAATCCTTTTTTTGGCGCCAAATAAGACAAAATCGACGGCTTTTGTCTTGATTATTATTAACAATGAGTTGATTAACCTAAAACTGCCGCCGCCCTTGGTTAAATTCGTTACTTTAGATTCTATGGGTAAAATAAAATGTGGGTCTAATGCACCTCGGACCGCACTGAAAAATGGCAGGTTTCCATATAATTTAGTGATGGGAAAATAAATATCGATTTTATTTTATTGTTTATATTTATCAACGTTATGGACAGAATGAATACAAAAAGGGGAAAAGTTATGGATGTTTTTCATTGAAACATTTCAGACAATAAGGTTTTTTGCAAACAGTGCATTCCGTGAGATTTTTTTTTTGGTTTTTTTGTCTGCCTCACGACATGTCAAGAATGTGCGGAGTTTTTCGTAGCATCCGACACATCTCTTCTTCTTTGGACCCTTATCGAGATGATGTGCTTTCTTTGCAGTGGATTCTGAAAATTAGGAGCGAGTAGATTAGGGTAAAGAGTTATCGGAATACTCGGTAACGATTTTGCCTACGTTTCCCATATCAATAATGTAGCTACTTAACTTTTGTTTGAACCATAACAGGAAACGTAATTATCTATAATGTAATTTCTTACTATACGGATATACGACTAGCCTGCCAAGTCTCACTACTGGACTTTCACCTAGACAGAGTATATTTGTGACTTACCTGTTTTTGAAATATCTTCCTGTATTCTGATTCTGGCTCAGATTTTTCAACCGGTTTTTCTTCATCTTCCTCCATGATCAACTTTTTTCGGCAACGTTTCGACATGATAATTTTCAACATAAAGACAGCGGTCCTACTTCGTCGCTACGCAGCCTCGACTGCGTTGCACAACACTAACCACGTGAAGCTAGCGTGGGGTGCGGTACGAGGTGCGTGGGGAAACGAGGCGTTCCCAACCTCGTTCCGCACTGTGTTAGCATTATTATTTGTTCAGTGCGGTACGAGGTCTAACAAACCCGACATTAGGTTGGTGTACCATAGAACTAGGAATCAGTAGCACATCACAAACATATAGTTATCACTCTCCTACACTGAACCAGACGGAAGTTATGCCTCTCGCACCACAGAGAAGTTAAAGTTTTTTCTTACCGCTATAACGACCGGACATGGACGAGGTGTTTTAAGCCGCGTTCCGCAGCTAACGTGTTAATCAGCCCAGTGCGTTTCAGGTTAAATTGAAGCAAGTGCACATAACTTGCTCATTACTCATCATCATCATCATCATTCACTCATCTTTTGTAATGGGATAAAAAGTACAGAGGAAATAGAAATGTCCTTCTAGAGTATAATTTTTGCACGGAGTTATGCCGCTTTCATATAGTACCTAATATAAAGTAACATCCTAACTAATAAATCCGAAAAAAGTGACCATACCAATTGTCACGAAATTTTGTAGACATATTGTCAGGGGACCAAAAAAGGACATAGGGCACTTTTTGTTCTAAATAATACTGTTCGCGTGAGATAGATAAAACAACTATTGTTATCGACCTCTGACCGCCAGCGGAGCCGCGGGTAAAAGCTAGTTTAAATATAGAAAAGTCTAAGCAAACGATTGATTCGAAATGTTTCGAATGAAACGAATTAATTAATGAAAATGTTTAATGTCGTTAGTTTGTAATTCCAAATCTGATTCATAAAGAAATACATACAATGAAATAATAGAATTAACAAAAACTATTTTTGTAAAGGTATGCTTTCGAATCGTTAAGGGAAGAATGAAGGTGTGATTTTAACATCGCTTTCGTGTAATTTTAACGGCGTTCCGTTGGAAACGTACAAAAGTTAACCGTGAAACGGAATTCGTGTATTTTAGTAACACTACGAGCGTATCGTCTTTGTACTTTGTGTTTCAATTCACGTTTACTTCGGATTTCTTTTATTTTGTTTGCTACACAATAATCTACAATATAATTACTTCGAAGAGGAATAACAGGCAGCGCGATAACTACTCCAACTTTTTCCCTAAATAACCTCCAGAGCGCAATTTACTAAGCTTACTTAGTAATAAGTGTGTCCCGACAAAATTTGGGCGTTCCATAAACTGTCGTGAAGCATTCGGCATTAGCGCCTTTATAGAGACAAATAGCCAACACCCTCGCAACGGCCAGCCACTTTCTCACGTCCTTTGTTTAAGGGACTTTAATTAACAGGCAACTCTTTGAAGAGCGCTACAAAAACCGGCCACTTTTTAATTAAGTGGCAAATCAAATGGATCGGCAAGGTAAATCGAACGGCTCAAACTGTTACTTGAAGGGACTTAGCGCTTATCCTGTATTAAACTAAGTTTCCGTTAAAGAAGTAGTCTGTTCCCTGGCACCGACTGACAAGTTCTATGTAGATGATTAGGTCTTTTCTGATACTTTGAGAACTTCATAAGTTTGCGTGGTATGAAGTGTGCTGAGCATAAAATTTCATAAGAAAATTATAATAAAAAAAAACGGCCTCATCAAAAATATAGTCAATGTCACTCTCACAATTTAGACGAAACTAACTAACTATATGTTAAAACGTACCGTACGTAAAAACCAATATACACTGGAAAAAAATATGCTACGCAGTGGTAAGGGGTAAAAATAAAGGCAAACTTGACTGAAAAGCAAAGATTATGTAATAAAAATACATTAAAAACAATAAATACGCTTCATTTTGTTTCAGTAAATCGAATCTGTACAACATGAGATACTACGAGTATTTAAATTATTCGCCAAGTACGAGTCGAACTCGCATATGGAGGCTTTCGTACCACCATTCATTATCTTTTTAACCGACTTCAAAAAGGAGGTGGTTATCAATTCGGCCGGTATCTTTTTTTTCTATGTATGTACACGAATTACTCCGCCGTTAGTGGACCGATTTTAATAATTATTTTTTTATTGTGTAGAGACGAGCTGGAAGTTGGTCCCATTTAAATATGGTTAGGGTCCATCGATGGATTCGGGAGAAAATGAGGGAACTCCTCCACCCATGTAAATATAACAGCCATAACTTCGCCGTTTATGAACCTATTTTAATGCCTTTAATTTCGTGTGTGGACAATTGCTACAAGTTGGTCCCATTTAAATATGATGAGGATCAGAGTGGGTTGTGGAGACAAAATATACAACTCCTCAACCGATGGGAATAATTGAGTTGTGTTTGAAGATATTTGGTGTAGGTTCCAATGAAATTACAAAGCCAGTTCATCATTGACTATTTAAGGGTCTGATAATGTGGCTCGGATACAAAATATGTAACTCCTCAACCGATGGGAATAATTGAGTTGTGTTTGAAGGTATTTGGTGTAGGTTCTAACGAAATTGCAAAACCAGTTCATCATTAACTATTTAAGGGTCTGATAATGTGGCTCGGAGACAATATATGTAACTCCTCAACCGATGGGAATAATTGAGTTGTGTTTGAAGATATTTGGTGTAGGTTCTAATAAAATTGCGAAGCCAGCTCATCATTGACTATTTAAGGGTTTGATAATGTGGCTCGGAGACAAAATATGTAACTCCTCAACAGATGGGAATACCGGGCGGTTCCAATCAATGTAAATTCAGAACTTACCTTCATTCATGATCACGTCTATACAATTTTATATTGTATTAATATAAATGTTATTATGTCATCACTAAAAAGGGTGAAAAAATTTTTTTAACAAAAAATACAACCGACTTCTATGTCACTACAAAGTAAAAAATAATTCAAATAAATGTTGGTTTAGTACATATTTCTGAAGTCGGCGCTCATATTACACACGCTGTTTACATCGTTATCCAACTAAATATATTGAGCGCCGACTTCATAAATATGTACTAAACCAACATTTATTTTAATTATTTTTTACTTTGTAGTGACATAGAAGTCGGTTGTATTTTTTGTTAATTTTTTTTTTACTTACTTCTATTCATTTTATTATTTTCAACAATACTTAGTTATATGAAACAACAATAGATCGCGTTGGGGTGATGATGAATGATACATAAACAACGTATAATAAAATTATATATTATTAAATATCTATATTAAAATATGTTTTATGGTTCTTATTTGTATTTATTATAATACCAGTTATACTAATAAACGGATTGTAAAAATTTCAACAGTCTTCCTAGTACTATTTAACAGTTAGATCGATATACCCCCTTTAATATTCAACTTGATACATATGAGGTCTGTCGAAGTCGAAATGAATGCACACTTAACGGTTGCTGGAACACGACTGGGATTCAGGGCCAATACGTTGGGACGCCAATCCCAGTCGTGTTCCAGCAACCGTTGAGTGTGCATTCATTTCGACTTCGACAGACCTCATATGTATCATTGGCGCCCAACGTGGGGCCAATGATACAAACACGATATACATGGACTGTAGTCGTGTTCCAGCAACCGTTGAGTGTGCATTTAACTTCACTACGACTAGAGCCCATGTATATCGTGTTTGTATCAAACTTTATTTTATTTTTAGTATTTGTTTTTATAGCGGCCACCGTTATGCATCTTCTGTAAAAACTTCATGAGTCTATCTATTACGGTTCCGGAGATATAGCCCTGTGACAGACGGACAGACAGCGAAGTCTTAGTAATAGGGTTCCGTTTTTATCCATTTGGTGCGCAACCCTAAAACATTTTTATACAATGATCGTATCGTATAATTGAAAACCCAGTTGGCTCCGATTGAAATTATACAGTCGACTCGGAGTTGATAGAATTTACGTTTAAAACCGCACCGTTAAAATGAAAGTAAATAGAAATCGTTCAAATTAAACAGATCTGCACCAAGATGGGGCGGAGAATCTTAGTTGTAGCCTGTATTTGTATACAAAATAGATTGCTTCGATGAAATATTTTTAAAAATTAAACGTAATGATACAGAGCTAGATATAGATAAGTCTTTATTTCCTAATACTAAAATAATATATTACATACAGCTAAACTCTTTCAGACACACAAAAAACCTTAAACATTTTTTACATGAAGACGGACGCGTAAAATATCGGAACATTACACACGCGACGCATTTACACGAAAAATCACGCACGATGGTTAGCAAATGTAACGAAATCAAGATATTTCGGTCTTATGAGCCCCCGGGATCCTCTTCGTGCAAACTTCACATACTCGTATCTCGCGAACATTACAACTCTCGCCTCAGAAGATTACACGCCTCGGGCCCACGTTGCTTGTAACGCTCGTATTAATATTTACTCTTGTACTTCTTGTGCCAGAACTTCCTTTTCGAATTTGTGATCTGGCTCGTATGTTGTCTCGTTTCACGCAAGGAATACGTTTATCTTTTGTACTTACCACATGTCTTCTTGAGGCAAAGGTACTTTGCAATATATTATTACCCGACTGCCAAGGAAGGGTTTGTCTTTTGTTATGTTTGTCTTTCTCGGAACTAACAAACGGCTGGATGAAGTTCGACAGTTAGGTATCATTATATTCGTCTCAAGAACCCAACAGTTCTTAGACTTGACTAAATAACTATTTCAATGGGCCAAATATTAACGCACAGCCAAATACTTACTATGAAATTTTGTATTTGACTTTCTAGATAAAAATAATGAAACACATATTTCACCGTTTTTGGAGATTCTACTTCGGCCTTTTTATTGCAGTCGGGTTTTTAATTTTTTAATTCAATTACTTGTTTTAGTTTGTATAATTTCAAATGTTTACAATTACATTCCAAAGATTGTTTTAAACAGTAAAAGTTTTACTATCACTGGCTTTTATAAGACGACATCATAAAATTCCGTCCGCTAAAATTTAATGACCAAAAACAGTTGGAAACTTAAAATCCCAAAATTGCTACCAAAAAATTTCTACTGAAAGAGATTTATTTAAGATAAAAAGAACGTTAAGTTTTATTTAATTTTTTAAAGTTTGCGAAAATTATTTGCGACCATGTTTTTAGTTTGCAGTGAGACTATTCGCCAAAGGCTCTATTATAACGAGGCAGTATAAGCTGGAAAGCGCCCGGTCCATCTAGTTCCGTTGGTTAGATCCATGATGGAACTAATGGGTTCTAAAAGCGTTGTTCCATGGGATAAATGGAACTGAAATAGTCGTGAGCAGAATATTGAATGAGGATCACGCCATAGGCTAGATCCGTGATGGAACAAGTGCATTTTAGAAGCTTTATTTCATGGAACAAATGGAACTGAGATAGTTGAATGGATATTGAGTGAACATCAAAATAATTGCATCAAATTGTTAAGTTATTGTTAATCGAATTCCTCGTCAGCAAATTGTATGATTTTTCTTATTGAAGTATTGAATTCATTGAAAATCATACATACTTATATATAATTATATATTATAAAGTCAATAATTAAACTAAGTGTATCGAAGTTATAATTCATGTGTTACAGAAATATAATGTATAATAATTTTAAATATCACAAATTCACATCAATGATTATAATGAGGGATAATCAAATCTCTCAAATGAACAGTACGAAATTAAGTGGGACCCAATTTCAGTGAATCGCATAATTAGGTCAGTTACTGTTCAATGTTCGATTTGTCAATTATATCAATATCGTCAATAAGCGTTCCATTAGTGGGTGCCTATTCAGTATTTTGTTTATTAGTCAGTTTATTTTGTAGTGACTACGGTGAAGCGAAAAGGAGGTTGTAATTTTTATTTTTGTATTTATAAACCCTCTCTTTTTCAAGTGTTTCAATAAGGTCTCATTAGTACAAAAAATGCACAAAAAATGTATTTAAATACGCATCCGAATTGATATTGTCTTAAATAAGAAAAAAATCTCATAAGTAGCCTTTTTTTGTTCACGAGGTTCCCCCTCGTTCTTTATAAAACCCTCTATCTTGGTATGAAAGTTTCGTCAACCAATTTCAGCTAAATTTAACTTTCCAATATTATCCTGTAACTCGCACACCAGTTTCATTTATCAGAATAAAGAGAAGAATTTCGAACATTTTAAAATCCAACGATTTCCACTTTACTTTTGTTCCATCCAGATTGTCACCTTAATTACAGCGTCATTGCTCTTGTATATAGGCCGGGAACAGGCCTGGAAAATCGACATGGCACTAATACGTATTTCTTTTGTCGATAGAACGATACTAAGTAATTCCTGTATTATTTGTATCGATAAACGCAGTCTCTTTACTGATCATGGATCTAATAAATGCATGCATGCAAGTATGTTTTTTTTCTCTAACTATTACTTGCTGAACTTCTTCCTCAGCAAACTTTACTTCTTCCGTTTAGTCAAACATTAATGTATCTATCCAAATAGGTTCGCTAGATTACAAAAATGGTCTTTAAAATCTATATTTTAAATAAAAAATATAAGTGTTTTTCTATAAAAACACTTATATTGTATTGTTTTTCTATAAAAACACTTATATTTTTTCTGCACACAAATAAGGCAGGTTCGTCAATATAATATACATATCCAGGTACAATAGATAGAACCCGTATTGTAGGACATGTATTGTATATGTTAAGCAAAAAAAAAATATATGAACCTAAATTTACTCTTCACAAAACCAAATATCAGATTCATTCAAAATCCGAATTATTTAAACTCGCTAAATACAACCTAAAAGCTAAAATGTACTAATAGTTTCGCGTTTGGTCTGAATTTGCAAAATAAATTTCATATTTGTTTGGCCATTTAAATACGGCTTTTATCGCTTAGTTCGCTTATTTTAGTAAAATTATACCTGTTTTCTAAAATATTTTCATATTTTGTTTACGTGAAATGCAATTATTATTATTAAATGCATATAGTTACCTATCATTACATTAGTAAATTAGTAAAATTTCACTAAAAATAATTGAACTACTTATTCCAGCAAACCAGTGGCAGCATATACTCGTAATACTGTTGTGGTATGAAGCAGATATAAGTGTGGCAGTGGTGCACCTGGCGTAATACAAAGTGTTTTCCATTTGCAAGTTCATACAAATGTATTTCAAACTCTTTAATTACGCCACATGACGATTGAAACTGAAATTGTTACACTTTAATCTTTATTATCCAAAACATTGGATAGATTGATTAAAAGTTATTAATAACGGAAATTTGTTCAATGAAATTTCATCAAATTGCGATTCAAAAAATACGGCACGAGTTTCGTAATTATTGTGTCGTTTATAAATTTCCCTCCCTGATAGGTAACAATAAAAGTGAAATTGTTTTTCCGGTTCCATTTGGTAATTTCAAGATCGACGAATCATGCCACAAACGAGCGAATAATTTCATTTTTATATCTGTTATGCTCGCATTTCATACTTGTGATAACTTTTTTTATTTTTACTGAACCTTCTATTATACCAGAATGACTAAAGCCACCGCAGTCATGCTAATTTTAGCATCGGCATTTGATGATGCTAAAACCTGCTTGTTTCCAGCTAGATGCAATGATCAAAGTAAAAAAACTTGCAGCTACTTTTGGCCGCAGTTAGTCGCCAAAACGTTAATTATCGAAGCTAAGAGTAACTAGTCTCGTAGGAAATCTGGTCTCTCCTGGTACTGGCCTCCAAAGTATCCTAAGATTGTTAAAGATATCAAAGTTAAAAACGACGCTTTGGTAAAGTCGTTTCTGACAGAACACCCAATATTATTGTGTCGCTGCATATACCTAATACTCATTTGTCATACAGATCACAAAACATGTAGAAGGACAGGTGAAAAAATTTTTATAGTCCATACATGGCCGCACTCACTTGACATTTCTCACGTGATTAACGGCTTAATGGAATGGTTTATTGATACGTTAGTGCCAATAAAATACAGCTGTACCAAGTTCTAAGTGATTTTATAGTTTAAACAGTATTCAATTTATTATTTCTTATAATATCGCCAATCTCCATGCATTTTTAATATTCCCTTCCTTATTGCTAAGTTTTAGTTGTATTATTTTCTTCATGCGGTTATCTGTATTAATACTACCAATATACCAATATATTTTTTTAATCATAAATGAACGCTTTCGACACTCACAGGCCCCACACTAGGATTCCCGCGTCGTGGGTCATGGAAATACACAAAGACAAATACACAAACACCCCGACCCAGAACAGATATCTAAATTCATCATTCAGTCTGTTTGGCCGGGGATCGAACCCGGTACCCTACGCGCGTCAGACCGGTATAGTGACCGCTCCGCTACGCGGGTCCTCAAACGTCACCACATAGCATACATTGCCATACGATTTCTATACAATTGTATAGAAATTGAATAGGATGAACCGTCACAAACTTAAATATGCACACCCTGTATAGAACGCGTCGCAAACCCGTCACTGCGTACAACATACAAAAGGCTTCAAAGGTGGCCTTTTATTTATTGCGACAGATATTTTTACTAACCGTTCACTTTTATAGCTACTATTTTTAACTGGGCACTGCCATATCTGGAGGCACGGCAGTGCCTCCGCCAAGTCGAGCCAAAAGAAGCGGCACGGCCGTACCATACTTTTCCCGAAGCAATTCGGCCCATTTTTGATACTGTTATTTCACACAGAATGTTGAAAGAAAAACGTCTTTCCTTGCCTAAGATCGATATTTTCGTTATTGCCTTTGAGAGCCCTTTATTACACCCTTCAAACTATAACACGGTAGCAACAGCATTGTACCCAATTAAAAACAAAAATAGTAATTGGAACAGAATTCAAAAATAATTATTTTCATTTTGCTTTCATTCATTTTGCTAAAATACTTTTAAAATTGACGAAGTAAATAAAAAATCAAAATCATTCTAATTTTAAAGAATATTTCCATTCGTAATTGTCTGGGTACCGCCAACCCAAAAATATCTTTTCGGCCGAAATAATTTCAGACGCAATTTCCCCGAGACTCGACTCCGCAGGACTATTGATATTACATCTTGTCATTCTGATTAATGGTCCAATATTTCAATATTATTTTCCTTGTATCGATAAATTGAACGTCTTTCGACGCTTCACGATGGAATAAAAACTAATTTCCGTTCGGAGTTTTAGTCGATAAGTTACCGTGGTTTCGAATCCGTAAGTGAATTTCGAAAGTCCAAAATTGTCAAATTAAATTTTCCGGACAAGCTGAAAGCAATGCGCAGTATGAGTTTAACTGTCATGCCGCTTACTTTAATCCCATTAATAAAATGTAATTCATTCCGAATCAGATATTTGAAGATAGTAGAACCTTTGTGGTTCAAATCTGGAGGTACCACCACCACATCCATACTGCCTAATAACAGCAATATTAGGCGTTGCTATGTGTAGGTTCTTTAACGAGGCGTTTTCAGAGGTAGCAACACATCTGTGGCCTGTCTCAGGTAGGACTCTCATCTTATCTGGGACTTAATACAGACTTAATGCAGTAGCTACGTAACATCAGGTGGACGGTAAGCTCAATAGCTATTTCTGTATTACAAAGAAAATAAGTGTTGGAGTAGGAAAGAACTTACTTTCAAATAACTTATGAAGGCCAAATTACTTTCATCTCGTAATTGCGTTAGCAAGTATCTGGTATGTTTTTTGGTATAAGTTACTTATTACTGGAAGCCAGTACATTTGTTAATCAATATCGACTGGTATTGATGTAAACATCTTAACAAAACACTAAACACCTTTATACATAATTACTGACTATTCAAGACTTGTATTACTTTCCGAGAAACTTTTACAGCGATTCAGGACTCTACGTTTCATGATGGTTTTACCTGATTGCGTGTTGTGTTTTTCGACCGTATGTATGTATCCGTGTATGACCGTAACAGTTGTTTGATTCGTCTAAATGGTAGGAGTGACGTAAGCTACATTTATAAAAAGTCGGGTTTTAGTTTTTCTCTTGTAGGACCTGATAGTTTTATAAGCCATAACTTTGAATAGTTTAGGAATTGTCTTCAAAGTCTCAATACTTGGAATGGAACATTTATATTATGGTAACGTTATTTCAATAAAAACATAAGTTTAAATATATAAGTAAATTCGACGTCAAATAATTACCCATTACGCAATATTTCCGCCCCACGATAATGACGCCAAAATTCTATAAATACGACGTTATGGCGCGCAACGTTAGAAGCCATACGCCATAAGGTATTATGTCGACGTTATTATGCTGCAGTATTAATCTTTCCGAATAAATCGCATACATTGTAAATAGAAGCATTCATACGTCGATTTCAGCAAAAATTAAGTAAATTAGGGATAAATATTCTTGAATCAATTCGAATCGAAGTGTGATAAATCTATTCACAAAAATATCGAGGCCAATAGAATTGTTTTTCAAAAAAATTATCTATTAGGATTGATCAGTACCCTTACCAGGAGTTTTTACGTTTCGACAAATATGACTGTTTTGGTATTTGTTTACGTATTTGCCCATACAAATTACAATCAGCGCCCCTAGCAAATTGTGTCAGAACTAGGAAATCGTATTGGCCCATACGTAAACAAATACCAAAACAGTCATATTTGTCGAAACGTAAAAACTCCTGGTAAGGTTGCAGGGCTACGCTAGCGATAAAAACAGGACCAAACAATCACTGAAATACGTATTCGGCAGCAAAAAAACTCATTCATTTTTTCTTCATTTAATCATTAATTTGCCATACATATTACAGTCATTACAGGTCTTACAAAATATTAGTATCGTATTCAGCTATATTAATTTAAAAGCATGCAAATATTACAATTCAAACAATTTCAATATGTCTATAACACGTTTGTTAATATTCAATCAAAATCGAATAAACTAAAAATTCACTGAAGCGATCCATTACTAGAGATCGATTAAAATAATCGATTTTTTTTACCAAAAAATTGTTTCTTCGATTAATCGATCTCAGATTGCCATCCCTGAAATAAATGCGTTTATCGAATAGTCACGTATTCCGTTCGTACACACGTCCACGCAAGCGAATGCTGTATGAAAATCGGAATTTCAATTTTTATACGAATGAAAATATATCGTCTGAAAAATCCGCTGTATGTAGGACTTTATTATGATTAACGTGGAAAACTATTTTCCATTACCCTATAAACAATTGTTGTCAATAATAAGTAGGATCTAAATCCTACCTCAAGTTTTTTTTATAATATAGGAGTAGCAGACGAGCAGGCAGTTCACCTGACGGTAAGTGGCTCCTGCCGCCCATGGACATCTGTAATCAACCCCAGAGAGGATTCGATATTCCTACCTGAGGTCGGCCACAGATGCGCCGCTACCCCTGACGACTAAGCTGGAACGCCTCGGAAGAGTCTGTCTCCCTTACCACAACCTTCAAAACGGAACACAGCAGCGCCTGACACTGCTGTTATTAGGTAGAAATAGGTGTCAAGTTGGTAATAGACTAACAAAGGACTTAAAGGGCGTACGTCCTAAGGGTAGCATTAGAGCTAAGTTAAAATGCCTTGTATCAGCATCAGTCTCTCCCATCCCTCCAAACCAGAACAAAGATATACTTGACACTGTTATTAGGCTTTGTTATGCCCGGGGTAATACCAAATTTGGAACACTAATGATACTACCTTTAAATGTAAAAACTATAAAAATAAGCAGTGTAAATGTAGACTTTTATTACATAATACGCATAGCACATAAAATGTTTAAGTCTCGTAGTAGTGCATTAACAGTAATAACTGTTTG
Source organism: Epargyreus clarus clarus (assembly GCA_014595695.2). Classification (NCBI taxonomy): domain Eukaryota; kingdom Metazoa; phylum Arthropoda; class Insecta; order Lepidoptera; family Hesperiidae; genus Epargyreus; species Epargyreus clarus. The sequence goes on along the minus strand of JACTTY020000030.1, from coordinate 739,656 downwards.
CATTTATTCCTACAACCTAGTTACAAATGAAACGCATTTATTTTCCATCACAATAGGTAATGGCGAGAAATAACACGATAGTGTGAAAAGTGAATATTCGTACTCAGTTATAGTACTAAGGTAGCACTACCGGGACACCTATTTCTGCCTAATAACAGCAGTGTTAAGTGCTTCCGTGTTTGCAGTATGTGGTACAAAGGGCATACATTCTCCGAACCATTCTAGCTTGATCCTCAATGGTAGCGTCGCATCTGTGGCCGACCTCATGTAGGTACCTAATCTTATCTGGAATTTATTATAGATATCCATTTACGGCAGTAGCCACTTATCACCAGTAGCACTACCATGAGTTTACAAAAGTATTACTCGCTAGCGACTGCGTAAAATAAATGTATGAAAAATTGTACAGCGCCTCTGGTGGTTACTCGTAGAACTAAAATCCGTAGTGGCGTAACTCGATACGTAAAAGACCTATCGAAATCAAATCGCTAGCGAATGTCATTATGATCTATTGCCATACAAATTCGGTCCCATGAGTCATTAATTTGACAGACGTTGTCAAGAAATACCGTACCGTGGCGTTTCTATGCCAACTCATGGTAGTGCTACAGGTAGAGCCGCGTCTCCTACTTCAATATTATAACAAAAAACCTTTTCGAGATCAATTTGAATTTTGTCCTTTATATAAATCGGCGGTAAAGGTTTGAAATGAAACAACTAGAAACGCTAACAATTCCTGTACTAAACTGAATGCAAACAAATGCGAAGGTCAGAGTAAATCTACCATCGATCTGCACACGCTCGCTTGTTTGTTCTTCAAGCGGGCAGGGTTAAGGCAAAACTTTATGCGGTGAATGCAAAAATAGAACTGAGCTGTAGTTTACGCTTTATATTTTGTGTTAATCGCCCGTATAAAGTGGAATTAAAGCAATATTTTCGATTAATCGAAAAATAATACAACCAGGTTGGGAAAAGAGTAGAAAATAAAGACTAAAATAGTCCATATCGCTATTTTTGCTATTTATAAACGTGTGTGGTATGTTATACAACACGTGTTTGTAGAATGCTACAATTATAGAAGTAAAGTGCTCCTTTGCTGCGTCGTGGCTTCTCTTCCGATATGAACTAAATATTTATAATAGCAATAAAGTAACGTAAAACTAATACTTTGCAACAAACCGAAGGTGGTAAAATTTCTGCCTAAAGCAGTGTTAAGAGCTGATGTGTTCTAGTTTAAATGGTATGCTAAGAGAGACATTATTAAATTTGTTAATAAATTATTATATTATTAAATTATTATAAAATTACACGTAGTTACTTAAATTTCGACAGACTTTATATTCTTTAGATAGTAAGGTTAACCCTAAAGTAATTCATACATATCGTATTTCTAGGCCGAATCAATCGTATTCACACATGATCCCAAGTTAGGTAACTCACGTAACGCCGGGCCTAACTGGGCCGGATAAATATGATAGCCGCCGGGTTGCTCATAATTTCCCAAGATACCGGCATCAGATAATGGAGCTTCTGTTTTTGTTTAAGATTATGGAAGCCTGCTACATTGTTTGTCGCTGTAAACTTTTGTTATGTAATGAAAGATTTTAGTGCCCTTTTTCTTGTTTTAATAATTTAATTAAGATCCAATGATCATTACCTAAAGTTTACTGGTAAAGAACGCCGCTATGTCGTAAGTCAATTAATTATAATAAAAAGTAAATGGATAAAAAGGAACAAATAAGCATAAAAAACATATGATGTGATGTTCACATATGTCCATTACGTGTAGGAGGGGTCACAATCCGACTAATACAATTTATATTTACAAATATGAAATTCCTTAAACACATTATACACCAGATTGTAAAACTACTATTTTATCACACTATATTTTACGGATATTACCCTACTTTACATTTTTGTGCTTCGCCTTTGATGTTGTTGTCTGAAAGAGATCGCTGCTTGACCATTAAAACTCTGTATTGCATACAACGTGCTATGTCTATAAAATATTATGTAACACATCTATTGTGACAATTAAGAACTATCTATTATATCCGTTTCTATTCCATTCTACTACAATTCTATTATTACAAGCTATTCTGTTCTAATGTAAAATGTATTTTGTTATTACTTCAATACCTGCTAGATCTAAACTGTACTTGTCCCTGAAGTACCGCGATCAGAATAGGGCAACGGTATCCCCTTCCTGTCGTTAGAGTTGACTAAAAGGGACTTCCGGTGTTGCGGGGACAAGAGTGGGAGCTCAAACCGTCCAGCAAGCGACCCCGGGAAACAGCGGTTTGTGTGGTCGCATATCGCTGTAATCACCAAGGGATGTGAGAGGAGCGTAAACTGCTCCTCCCAGGGCAGAGCCCGATAGAAGGGCATCACCTTAGGAGGACTCCGGTTGTGTTCCGTTGGAGATCCCGGAGTTCTCCACCAAACACCGAGGACGGCCACCAGGGGGGGTTTTAGTGCGTTAAAAGTCCCACATAACCCGGAGTCACTCCCATGGTGTCGGGTACCTCGGGTTTGAAGGTTTCCCCCTCGTCAACAAAAAGAGGTATCTTCTATTTTCACTTCTTTGAACCCTTGTCCATTTAAGCACAATTGCTACCTCTGCCTCTATATTCCAAACCGGTACGGAGTACTCAACAAATTTTTGAATCGCTATACATCCAAATTGATTCGTAATACTAACTGGGTAAGATAAATTGGCCAGCTGCCAGGCCGTTCAAAATTTCTCCCAGTCCGACAACTGATAATAGGGCCTATGGTTTTTGTTCGGGCTTCTAAGCTTATTTGAAATGATGCAGAGAATATTTGATCCAGAGGTTACTATTCTATAAGATTGAAATAGGAAACGAGTTTGCATTCCACCTGATGGTAAGTGTCCGCTGCTGCCAATGGACATCTGTAACCAATTCGCCAACTCCATATAGAACAGGGATTCTTATTGAAGCTATATATTGAAGATAACAGATGTATCGCCCTTTCTGAGGACTAAAATGAAAGCTGTTATGCAAGTTAGCCATCGACACCCTTCCACCGAAAGGCAAAAAAATAGTCACGCTAGACCATATGGTCACTAAACTGTCATTTACATTTAGTTCTTCTAAACCATATTAGTTCTACCACTTTTCAAACGAAGTGGGAAATATTTAAACCTGGGGCTATGCTTGGATTAAATTTAATTGAAGCGATATCTGCTATAAGCTCGGTCGAAGTTTTTAATTAATTTTGTTACGTGCTACTAACTGTTTTAGACACGACTAACGTATATGTTGACACCATTTAATTCAGCAGTAAAAATACATTTATATTCACCCTCTTTCAGTCCCACTGTTATACCTATAAGTAATATAATATGTCGGAAATGTATATCAAGACAAGCAAAGTAACCTATTTTAGTTCTGTTTATGGTTTTTAACACTTCTGAATACTATCAGTAGAAGTTAAAAGCTTCCTTAAAGGTACTAAAACATGTTGCCCTGCTGTGTTCTAATTTAAAAAGCATGTTAAAATAAGTTCAATTTTCGGAGGATCTCAACGCGCCTATAAATAACTTCAGCTGGGATTTCTGATGTATTTTATAATGGTCTCAGTTACAAATGCCCATGAGCTAGGGTTAAATCTTATCATTAGGTAAACTACTTACTCTTCTACATTTCTATTTACATAAAGAGAAATCTTCCATTTCTTGATAGACCTTGATAGATAGAGACTTGATAGATTGATTGACTTTATAGACCAAAAATTATGAACATTAGATATTCCTTCAGTATTAAAAACACATACATATTCTATGAAACGCGTTAAGCACGAACGAAATTTACCTTAACGAGACTAACCCGATGAGGTAAATTCGATATCCGACGGTCCGCTCATAATTTCCTCGGGCACAGATAAAACATAATAGAGCCCCAATAACTATTAGGTCTGTATGTAGAGGTCTACATTTAGAGTAAAATACGATATCTACCATCATATATTTTTTGTTTGGAATCACATATGAGACAGTTACATAATAGATGAAGAGTACTTTTTATTCTAAACTTCAACAGTTAAAACCAAACGAAATAATCGTCTATCCATTTACTGTCCCACTGCTGGGCATGGGTCTCTTCAAAGCTCAATACACGTCAATCTATCAATGCCCACGACTGGGCACGGGTCTCCTCTCAGAGGGTATAGACCATGGTCCCCCGCGCTGATCAAATGCGAATTGGTAGAGTTCACACTTCTTTGAGTGCTCCGTTTTTAAAGACTTTCAGGCGTGTACATTTCTTTAAGATTTTTTCCTTCTCATAATTAATTCCTAATACGCACATAATTTTAAAAATCAGAAACATGTGCCTGAGTATTGAACCTGAGACCCCCGCATGAAACACCGAGTCCAATCATTAGAATCGAATACGAATAATGGAAACTAATTGTAAAGTTTAATTAGAGAATTATGAAAACTATTGCAATTTGTAATTGGATTAACATATTGTGTTCCTTAAACTTTGTAATTTACAAACTCAGTTTGAGAAGCCATAATCAAATTGAAAACTTTTATGAAACTTACACAAGATATTATAATCCTTCTGTGCTTAAATAAGATGTAGACTAACTAAGATCTCTTGTCTGCCGCTGGATTAATTAATTTTAACGCTAATAGACTTACAGTCTACGTTATAGAGAATAAATGGGTTTTGTTTGACACTTCATCTTGAGTTACGTGATGTATCGACTGAATTCAATCTCTATTTAGCGCCTAAATAATTTAATCAATAACTTGTACATATGTATTATACTCGTGTTCAAATTTTGGTGTATCACTGCTTCAGTGCATTGTATATTCAATTTCTGTCGGTTTAATGGTTACACATAACTAAAAAAGAAGAGTTTATTTAATCATGTCCTCGTAAATAGAATCAATGTCTCTCAATAAGGTTTCAGGCAGATTGTTTTTCAAAATTTTTAAACTGACATTTTTATAACAGTCTTCGTTGGTTTTATAAATGGCATGATTTTATAAAAGTTTTCGTTGGTTTTGGTATCATTTTACTTAAAAAAATAAATTCATTTTATTTTATTGAATATTCCTTCATTTTGAAGTAAGTAAAAATTTGATTCGAATGTGTTTTCTGGTATGAATATTGAAGGGACGTTTCCTGTTCTTTTCTTTGCCGGCCGTTTGTTTATTGGAAGGGAGAAAGAGGAAAAAATAGACTGCAAATGAGCGAAGACATTACAGAAAATCTCATAAAAAAACGATCGCGCCTCTGGCTTCCGCCGAATTGTGTACGACATCATAAATTGACACCCTAATGTAGGGCACAAAGATAGAAAGGAAATATCGGGTACGGCAAACGGCGCATTTGTTTGTTCTTATCTGTACTAGCTATACGTAGGTGCTCTTTAAACCGCTATAAATAGGCACACGTGAATCACGGATCCGTATTTAATAAAAATGGACGATTTACTAAAATAATATTACTTAGTAATAAATAAGTTAGAAATAGATAAGTACCAAATTTGTTTAAAAATATAGAAGAGAATAAATAAAGAGAAAAACATGTAAAACTAGAAAATGGTTATAAAAACAAAAAAAAACTGCAGTACCTACTTCATTTCACTTCTGCAATTTAGTCGAATCCAACGACCCCTAATATATTAAACTCCGTCAAGTAGTTTTGGATATAGAGCATGCAAAAAATGAGATATACAAACAAACATACGCTCGCAAAACATTACCGCATGTGAGTTACTAGACTATTTACAAATAAATAAGTTGGTAAAGGACGTTTGTCAAACATAAAAAATATGTGTAAAAATATATGCACAAACAAGGTCAGCACAAATGACCTTTCGTCTTAAAGTTTGTTAATACGTAAGTTAAAATTAATATAATTTGTATATTATGTGTATTTATGTGCCTAAATTATATTTCTAATGTGTGTCATGGGTATAATAATATGAAATGTAAATTTTCGGTTTAAGATGTAATCTTTTTACCCCAACGTATCCCACCGAAATAATACAATCAAATTAGGCCTCCGTGCTCTTTGTATGTAGATGTAATAACGAAACATTGCTACATTTGATAAAGGGGTCACAATAAATCATCCTTTATAACATAAATAGTTGTACGCCCCCAAATAACTTTGCAGATCGTAACTTAATTATTCGCTACCGTAAGTACCACTGTCTTATTCGGCCGCTGTCCGAATGATTTATATAAAGGCCGACATAGGTAACTCAACTAATTTAATGATACGCGCAGCCTCCAGTCCTGTAACAAAGGCAGCGACCCTTAATTTAGGCCGACAAGTCACGTCGCTATCGAGAGTTATCATACGAATTGGCGCCGTTCCACCGTCACTCCCACTCGAACTGTACCCATTAAAACATGTACCTAACATTTATTCTTTGAAAGCCTTTCTTTTGACGAAATCGCTCTCCGCTGAAATAGACCTGTCTATGTTTACGTTCTACGTATCTGTGTCGCGTTTTGTTCTAAAAATAGCGCCTATGCGGCTTAGCGACAATTTTCACCAACCTTGAAATTCTTAAAACCTTAACCAACCTTATCTTTTAATCACGTTAAAAAGTTGCCTACGCTACCGTAAAACGTATACTCTACTATCGCCTACATAACATACTTTAAGACCCTTTAATAACTTAGATTAATCTTTTCCTCCGAGAGACAATTCAATGGTATCAGTAAAGATCGCGCTCCTGCTAATGCCACGCGAAGATAAAAAATAGCAGATATAAAGCGAGAGCGTATCGTAAATCAGTAGGAGAGGGAATTGAAACGTAGGCCGACGGCGGGCCGGGGCGGCGGCGACGGCCGGGCGGCGGGCGGCGGCGGCCGGAGCTGGCGGCGCGTGCGCGGGCCGCGGGAGCGCGGCGGGGCGGGCGCGGCGCAGCCTCCGGGTGCAGCACTCCGCCGCCGCCCGCCGCCCGCATCGATCCCGCCCGGGACTGCTGGCGAGCCGGCCCCACGCGCACCACCGCGCGCTCCACGCGCCCCGCACGACGCGCCCGAGCGCGCCCGCGACCACGCCGACCGCCCCGACTCCCGGCCCGCCGTTCACGCTACCCCGGTGCAGGTTACGATAGTGTCCGCTTACGTAACGACAGATTTCGTGCGTATTCACAGGTTATGTGTGTGACTGGCGTGCCATCCTCGCCGACCGGCCGAATCTCGCTCGATGCGGTCCATTTTTTCGTAATCGTGCCCCTAGTGCGCCGTCGGCGTTGTGAAATAAAAATATTATGTCGAACGGAAACTTCGAGCTCTGAGCGCCGGACCGCACACATAGCCTACGGTCGCGAAGCCTTCGCGCCGTAGCCTCCGGTTATTCTTGGCGAACAAGCGATCTTAACGTAAAGTTGTAAAGTTCAAAATACAAAACTCCGATGATACGTTAAGGCTAACCTAAGAGGCTGTTAAGAACATACTTCACCCGTCGTTTCGGTTTGGCGCCATCCATTGTGTACATTGTTTTAATCATTGTAGTATTTTATTGTATGGAATGAAAGAAATACATTATATTTTGTTGTTTCATTGCTCATACCAATCACACATAACATTCTATAGATTTTCATTATTATGTTCAAATTATGCTATAAGTAAAAGTTTATTTTAATTTAAAATTATAAGGTCATACAATCTACAAATATCCTATTTTCGATTTACAAATAAAATATACATTTAAAATTAATAACATAACCTTTTGATTATTTACTTCATTATGTAAATTTCATTTTTTTTCCGAAGCAAAGCCATAACATTTCACTGATAATATTTTTAATACTGAGTGCATGGCCTAAATTTGATAAAGTGCTTATTATTTAACTTGATTTAATTAAATCGAGAAAGAAGTAATCTTAAGAATTTATAAATTATTGGAAAAACTATTTCCGTAGTTTAATTATTAACCTTAAGTTAAAATTATTTTTAAGGAAATTATCATCTACATAACTCATAATTTTAATGTTACATTACTTTATTACATTATTAGATTCACAAAGACCATTTAATCGATCTCATCATTAAGACATCTCATCATTAAGACTTCTCATCTCATTTATCCCATTCCAGTTCCGTTCATTTACAACAAAGGTCTGATATAATGGGACAGAATACAGACATGAATAGCGTATAAACGAAACTGAAACTGATTCCGATTTAGAACCACGATATATTTAAGTAAGCCACGACCAGTTTTAACCGTATTCAACTATTTAAGTAACGCAAATATTTAGATAGCCGCGTAAAATTTTTACTAAAATTCCGATAAATTATCATATTCAAATAACACATTTAGCATACATAGAAAACAGGTCGATGACATATTAACATGGACAATTATTGGCACTAATTACATAGTTTGCGCAATATTAGCTTTTGGTATTAAGATTCGTAGCGATGTATGTCAGTTACGCACTACAAACTGCGTTCACGGTCTAACGTGATAGACAAGCAATTAAAACATCACGAATACGAGAATACTTAAAGGATATGAAGTTTTAAATAAATCAATTCACACACTCGCGGCGAAAATAAAACACTACAAGCGCCGCATCCGTGTTGAGTTTTTACGGTTAAAGGTATAGAGTCAATAAGGTGTTGGCTAGGTGTTTGCCAATTAGTCATTGGAAATCAGTCATCGTTCATTATCTATCAAAATAACATACGGTGTACGGGAGTGGTCGGGTTCGGGCGCGTGAATTTTTTTCTTAATTAGACAGTAATGAGAGGCGGCGCGTGCGTCGCGTAGTTTTGGTCGTTTTCGGCTGAGATAGAATGTCCGCGGAGAAGGAGAAAATGGCCGCGGCCGAAAACAAGTCACCCTCCAATAAGAGCAACTGCACCTCGCCCGGAAAGAAAGGTATATCATTTTATCATCGATCACCAAAACAGTCAAGTTTAAGTTTTATTGGTTGTACTTATTTATTATTACACACATCTTTTGAACTTTTCATTTGCACAAGTAAGTAGGTATTCGAAGTTTTTATGCATATGTAGGAATAGTTTTTTTCTCATATAAAAATCAGATAATACCGCAATAGACATTCACGGAATCAAATAGAAAATTAAACTAGCAATCATGACTTCCAGCGCCCAACAAAAAAATAAAACGAAGGTTTGAATAAATAAATCCAAAATACTAGTCTACTAATACCTTGTAGGTTTTTTGATAGCATGATGATTTCATGGTAACCAATAACGGCTACTTTCAGGATTAAGTTACAAATTCTCGTGGAAGTTTTTCTGCCTTACCGCACTCTATAAACTAAAGCACAGCAGCTGTATTTTTATGACACAGAAATAGTTATTGCCATGGTATCGTTACAATCGTTACAATGAAGGTGGTAGAACCCTTTGTGATTCGACTCCGGCGGCACCACCGCCACACCTATTTCTACCTAATGACAGCAGTGTTAGGCGCTGCTATGTTCCGGTTTGAAGGGTGTGGTAAGGGAGACAGACTTTTCCGAGGCATTCCAGCTTAGTCCTCAGGGGTAGCGGCGCATCTGTGGCCGACCTTAGGTAGAAATATCTAATCCTATCTGGGGTTTATTACAGATGTCCATGGGCGGCAGTAGCCACTTACCATCAGGTGGACTGCCTGCTCGTCTGCTACTGCAATATTATAAAAAAATATATAAAAGAAATAACCTAAGAAGATTTGTTCTGAAGGCCTATCCACTACTTCCTATAAAAAAATAACTCAAGCCACTTGTTAGGTTTCTTACATAATCTATCGTAACTTAACCTATAACCCTAACCTTCTTAGTGCAGATGGTATGTCCACAACTAAACTAATTCAAATATCTATTTCAAAACATCACGGCTCAATTTATACTAAAACTAAACTAACTAAACTAAACTAAACTAACTAAACAATAAAACCCGTGTCTTGTTTATTTGCTATATAAAGTCAATTTGATGTATGTAAATACAAAAAACCCGGTTGTTGTCTATCCATGTATATGAGCAGTTCTAAGAAATATTGACACTGATATGTCAATATTTTAAAAATTACAACTTAGTTTAAAACAGATACGTTTTTATTACAACTACAATTTACTATTGATACGTCTAGTTCTTTCAGTAGTCGAGAAGGCTTTGTTTGAGTAATCTAACTAATAAATGATAAACCTCGCTCAATTTAACAGTTCTTAATTTAGATTTTAGGTGGTACATAGATATGAAAAGAAAATTCTTGAAAAAGTGCTCCTGTTTTAATATTTTTTCTTCCTTTTTTGTTTTTGCCAATTTTCTAAGGCGAGAACGAGAAAACCAATCAGATACCAGTTTTTCTTCCCCCGACTTCTAGTAAGCTACTGCTTCTGGATCCATCTGGCCCCCTGGATCCATCTCGCCTCATTAACTCCTTAACTAAGCTAACTAAGCTCACGCAACCTCTCTTAATTTGCATCTCTGGCAGCTTAGGCCAGACAAGTAAGACAGACTTAGATCAAGACAGGCTGGCTTTCACACGTCCGATCACACTGCCTTGCATTGTTAGCTAAACGGATTTATAGGCTTTGGACGCGGTGCCAAGGCGTGAAACCTGTCAAGCGATAACTTATTTCCGGATATCTTCCCTTCACCTTGCACTGCACATTTAATGCGGACAAAGGCTGCTTTGCTACGTTTTATTACCACGCTTTTATAAGCTTGACTTAACCGTTACATACATACATGTAACGGAATCTTTGAACTCAATTTTGACACACTTTGAACGGTCCGATTAATTTAAAATTTTGAGCACTAATGAAAATCCGATGACAGTACACGATTTTAATAATTTTATCCCATTCACTTTATTAGGATCGTCAGGAATCAGAATTAACGATTTTCCTTGTGCGATTTTAGCGTGGTTTTTGTCTTTAAACTAAAATTATTTACTATATAGTTTGACTGCGGAATCCGCTACATCTATTGAGGCTTTGTAACGTCAATTAATAAGTGCTGCAGTTTTTTAAGCATTTAATAAGCACATACGGGGCATTCCAACATAATTCTCAAGCATGAAAAAGTATCTGCGATTACAATGAAAACTTCAATGCTTTTTGAAATCGATTATTATGTACCTATAAGCTATTTGGAGCATTTGTGTGTATGGTCGTTTACTTTCTTAGTTTTATGACTTACTAACTAAATCAGTATCCATTAGTATTCGAAATTATACCGCTCTTTTCATTATATAAACTTGCGGCGTTAAAAAACTTGTGAAATTTAATGTGAGTACTGATTTTCCTGAGCTAAGCAAAGTTTTTCCAAGTTCCATTATTATTTGCGTAAGCTTAACGATTTATAAAGAAAGAATTTTGCGACCCCATCTAGGTAATCGCAAAGTGACTTTGTAGAGAAACAGATCAAATGCCTTAAATCAATATATAAATAATTTATTGAATGGGACCGTCCATGGACATTTATATCCAACGTCATGTTAAGCAGCGATAGCCTAGTGGTTAAGAAACGCGGCCTCTTGATCGAGAGATTCGAGATTCGAATCCCAGGCACGCACCTCTGATTTTTCATTGTTATGTGCGTATTAGAAGTTAATTATCACTTGCTTAAACTGTGAAGTTATACATCGTGAGGAAACCTGCATACCAGAGAATTCTTTAAAAAAAGGTATGTGAACTCTACCAATTTGCACTTAACCAGCGCGGTGGACTATGGCCTAATCTTTCTCATTCTGAGAGGAGACCCGTGCCCAGCAATGGGACAGTAATGGGTTAATGATGATGATGATGATGTCATGTAGGACAGGTTCTACCTGAAGCCGATCACAGATAAGGTAATTTAAAAATTTGCTACTGAAGCCTAATTTGGACCTAGGTAAGGTTATATTAGTGTTTCAGGTTGTACCACGTTGGGGCACAACTAGTTATATTTAGAAAACCGGTGCGTCTTTTTTTATAGCTTATTGATGTGAAACATCTATAGCCGCACGTAAAACCGATTTCTGGTGTGGCGACGCGTCGCCATGCGCAATCGAATTCAATAAATAGTCATCGTTATCTGGAAAAAAATCGTAATATTTTATTTTATCATTATGACATATTTAGTTCCTATCACAATATGTTCTTTTCTGCATATTACTTTTACAAAATAATGTCGATGTTTCACATCTGCCAGGCGTCCCGTGACGGCTCACATTTTTTTTTATAGCTTAAATTTCAAAAGTTATTTTCACAGAAGGAAAGGAAGGATTGAATTGAAAGGAATTGATAGGAGAAGAGATTTTTGATCAAACCTCCTAGAACAGAAATATTTCTAGAGACTTGGGTAACAATGAACACTGTTCAACGGGAAGAAAGGACAAGTAGACGCAATAAAGTGTACTGCAATATATTAAATGTGATGTAACCATTCCTCACAGATGTTTCTTTTGTAAATATCATTTATTTCAAGTTAAAGCTCTTGGGAACTATACCCAACTGGCTGGCAAACATCATTTGCAACTGTCTGCGTCGGTCATCCCGCTAATAGCCTTAAGCAAGTTCTATCGTAAGGGCCTAAAGCAACAAAAATTCTACCCAACTTCGCCATAGATAATGACCGAAACTGTAGCCTTTTGGCACTAACAACAAAATGTATTAGTATGGTTATGTAAATGTAGTACTGACGTGAAAAACTAAATTTTGTTATTGCGAATAACAATTAAGTATGTTGAATATCCTGTTTTACTTTTGAATAATTCTGTCCACCCACTAACCCATACCGACGCATCTCTATATATATGAGTGCTGCTACTTAATAAATTATTAAACTTTATTCTATGAACTATCAACAAAAGTAAAAATAGACGTTTTTATTTCTTCTTTACAGTTAAAAACTTAATTACTATAATTATACTAACATACAGATAAAAAAATGTTTCTCTCTTGCGTTATAAATGTGACATTTTATTATTTTTTTCAAACTTTTGCATAGATTTCTTTTATTCCAAATTATTTAAATTTAAAAAATGTTCATTTTTATTTCCATTCCAAATTGTTTTAAAAGTAGTTTCTGAAGTAATTTACATAATTAACGCTCGCAAAAGTATTTTAAAAATGTAGCCACTGAAGTGGTCTATATTGTACGCGATGAAGATGAGATCCTGCTTCATTATCATTCTACTTGCATCCCGGATCTCTGCAAATGACATCCTCATTCCTCGGTTATGTTAGGAAGGTGACACACGAGCTACGAGTGTGACAGTAGTCGATGACAGTCGCTAATCATCGCCGCCTGTCGTCAGCAACCGCGGTCGGTGGTCGGTCATACCGTCCTGGTGGTGGATCGTGGTCAGACAGCCAACTTGTACTGTCGCTCTTGTATTAGTTTCCTTATGTTAAGTAAATGATATATATATCTTCTATATCTGAACTTTCTCTATGTTTACATTTAAACCGCTTAAAAAATCTTTACGTCGTATTATAGACTATGAATTTTTTAGCGGCAATTAAAAATATAATTTTGAATATTTCATTCAGATACTTATAAAAATCACTTCGTTTAAAAATTCGGTAAAATATGGTATTTGAAATTCAAATTTTAAATATAATTTATGATATTGTTGAAACTCTATATCTCAAAGAACTCTAACACGTTGGTATTTTAAATGCATATACTTGGAGGTTCGCTCTACTCGACTCTACATTAGCACGTTTAATCCCCGCTTCGGAAGCTTTAGGAAGGAGCTTACGCCTTCTATCCCGACCACCACAAGCTTTTCATCGCTCAAATTTATTTTATATTCCACCCTTCCTCTCATCCTCTGTGTTGCCAGCATTGGGATTTTCCTTGAATTTTGGAGTTATAATTATTTTATTTATTTATTTATTTATTTATTTATTTATTCTTAAAACACCATTACATCTATCCTTACAGGCTAAACACCCAATACGATAGAGAGGCCTTATTTTAAATACTTAACTAAATTCTTACTTACATTCCTACTTCATTAAACATAATATATGAAGCACAACTATTGCGAATTCACTCAAGTTGCATGAAAATACGTCAAGCTGTTCATGCGCCTGGTTGAGTGTACAGAGTGCTCGAGTGAGAGGCGACTTAGCCAATAGCTCGGTCCTGGCTGTCGGCACGGCCAGCAGCGGCGGGCGCCGGCGTCTACACACATAGTCCTCTGGAGCACAGAGCTCCAGGCGACACAGTACCTCCGGATTATGAGCTACACCGCGCAACAACTTTACTAAATACGCGATTAGTGCGAACTCTCGGCGTACTCTGAGTTGATTGTAACCCACCATTCCTAACACGAACAATGTCGGGTACATTAACGGGTAGTATGGATATACACCGTATAATTTATTGTACAGATGCCTCGCAAATTTATTTTGAACTCGCTCCAACATTGTTACATATTTTGCTTCATAAGGGGCCCATATGACTGCACTGTGTTCCAGATGACTCCTGATCAGTGAATCATATAACACCTTGATTGCGGTAACGTTAGTCATGCCTCGCGACTGCCTCAAAACAAATCCTAGGTTTCGGTACGCCTTCTTACAAACATTAATAATGTGTTCGCGAAACCTAACTTCACGGGTAATGGTAACGCCAAGATCACGTACCTGTGTTACTCTCTGTAGCGGCTCGGAGCCCATACGATACTCGTAACGCAGGCCGGCGCGTGCGCGAGTAAAGGATATCACGGAGCATTTGGAGATATTAAAATAGAGCTTGTTTTCACGGCTCCACTCTGTTATCCGATTTATGTCGTCTTGTAGTCGTTCACAGTCCCTTCTTTCTTTAACCTCGAGCAGCAATTTAAGGTCGTCCGCAAATAACAAACATGTGCCATGTTGAACGACTTCTGGCAAATCGTTAATCATTATTACAAACTCGAGAGGCCCCAAATTGCTGCCCTGGCTCACCCCTGACCTGGTGTAGTATGGCTCAGATAGGAAACCATTAACATCAACATATTGTTGTCTATCCCTCATATAGTTGGCAAAAAAATTTAAGAGATGCGGCGTACAGCCGAATTTTGCAAGCTTTCTTAATAAAACGTCATTATCGACTGTATCGAAAGCTTTCCTGAAATCCAAGTAAGCTACATCCACTTGCTTACCAGAATCTATGGAAGGGACGACTTGCGCCATAAAGCTGAGAAGATTAGTTGCAGTGCTACGCCCCGGGCTAAATCCATGTTGTGCGTCCGATAGTTGTGCTCGCACTTGTGCCTGCACGCTGCGCTGAATGGCGGACTCAAAAACCTTTGCCGCCGTCGACAGTACAGCCACAGGTCTATAACCGTGAATATCTGATCCAGGTTTGCCCTTAGGAATTGGGACGACTCGGGTGGTTTTCCACTGCACCGGATATTCTCCTAATTTCAGACACACGTTGAATACATAAAGCAATGGTTCCGCTAGTACTCCACTACAATCTTTAAAAAGAAACGCTGGTATGCCATCTGGACCCACTGAATTCTTTGGCTTGAGTTGTTTTAGCGCTCTTTTAATATCCTCAATCCTAAAGCTATCCAAATGCACTCGGGCACTAGTCGCTGCGCCCGCCGCCCCCGCCGCCTGCACATCAAGTCGCGGAGGCTCGATGCTGTACACAGACTTAAAGAACTCCGCAAACTGTTTTGCACATTCGCCATCAGTTAAAGGTTGACCATTGAATACAATAACCTGTTTATTACTAGACCCTCTCTTTGTCCTAATATACTGCCAAAATGACTTTGGGTCTTTAATAAACTGACCTTGTATTCGCATCTTATGCTCTTCGTGGGCAACTTCTATTGCTTTTTTTATATATCTTCTGCACTCAGAAAACTCCACGTAATCCTTTTCAAGCTTGGTAAGTTTATACTTTTTATGAAGCCGAGCTTTCATACTTATTTTTTTTATAATATGAGGGGTATACCACTCCGGGTACTTACGATTATTATTAACATTATGTTTAATTTTCCTTGGTACGCATTTGTCTAATATTTGATAAATTTTAAAATAAAAATAATTTAAAATGTCTTTTAAGTCTTGCATCTCATACATAGGACTCCAATCCGCAAAAGCTAACATCAAGTATAAAGTATGATAATCAGCCTTATAGAAGTTCCAATTTGGCCTACAATTACGTTCACTAGTGATGAGAGCATCACTGCAACAATTTTTATCAACAGTGAACTGGAAAGAAGCGGCGCCTTCAGCCGGGTGGGGTAAATTCAAGCTGATAGCCAGCGGTGGATGGTAAGGATCCACTGGCACGGGAGCCTCATCCTCCAATGTTACTGACACCTCAGTAAAGAAACTCGTACTCAACACTATATCCAGTTGACGACCTAGGCAATTAGGTACATGATTGTTTTGAGTGAATTCGCAGTAGGATAGGAAAAATTCGTAGTAATTAATTACATTAATAGGACTGGAATACAAATTAAAATCCCCTATCACTATTACTTCATTATATCTGGTACACAGATCTTCTATCATACTAAATAACATCATATAGTCGTTTTCAGAGCTCCCCGGTGGGATGTACACAACACTACATAACAACAAAAACCTATTTTTTAAATGTACAGTTGCACTGACTATTTCAAAAGCACAGCTATCTACCGAAATCTTTGATGAATGTACTGGATGCAAATCAAACTGTTGTGTGGCCATCAGCATTGCACCACCCTGTTTTCGACCGTCCGCTCGGTCACAACGTAATATTTGGTATCCGGGTGGAACAATTTCGGCATCATGTATGGACTCGTTACAACCCGTTTCAGTTATCGCAAATAAGTCAGCATTCAATACCTCTATGTTGTTTCGGAAATCTTGTAATTTTGTACGAAGGCCCCTAACATTTTGGTAAAAAAGCTCAAGAGACTTATTGCTTTTTGGTTGATTTTTTGATTGCCTTCCGAAACCAAATCCATTCATTAAACTCTGCATTTAATGGCCATACATCAGCTTGGCCTATCTTAACATACATTCGTTCTGGTACACCAATAATAAACGACGAGTAATCCCGTTCCGTTTTATGTTTAATTTTTTCGACTGTTATGGGCACTTCGGAGCCACATATACTGTTGACGTGGTTAGTCAAGGCTTCCACTGTGGTTTCTGGGTGTAAACGCCACACATGCATATGTCTCTTACGTTCCATAGCCTGAATAGCCTTTAATTCGGTATTACTGCCTAAGCCCACCTTAGAATACCTATTACCTCTTTTCTTACTCTTATCTCTGTTATTTACCCTTGTAAAACCTCCTTCGTCTTCTTGGCCTTCTTTATCAATTACTATTGACGCCGAAGGGCTCACTAAGGCGTTACTACACGATGTCGCGGCAATAGTCTTATCAACCTGTCCGCTTAGCGATTTACAATGTTTTTGCTCGTGGATCTACGGATTTTCGGGGAAACTTTTTGTGAGATATTTCTTTGAAGGAAACTTTGCTTTCGACAATTAAATATAGTGTTACCGATTTGAGATTGACAATATTTATTTCGGAACTGGTGCCATATTAAAAGTATTGATTATACTTGTTTTAGGGAGTTTAGCATTATATGTGATTGAAGATATTTATTTCGGAAGTATCATCGATATTTAAAATTGTGAATTATATTTTAGGGAGATTGAAATTACATAGAAGTAAGCAACACTGCTTTCATGAAATATAACTAATACTAGTTCTCGTATTTTGCAGTGGTTGAGTTATGCTATACATGCAGTTATTTGTAAATTCTCGAGTACCGAATACCGAGCTCACTCGTCTGTAAAGGTATCCGATAACGCAAGTGCATGAATATTGGTTCCTACCAAATTATGGCTTCCTATATCCCAAAAGTATTAAATTTATACATAATACTAAACATAGTGCTTGTTTATTAGTACCAAGCTATTTTAACAACAAAATTACAAATATTATTACAAAACATAAACAGAACATAACGATAATGTTTTTCTTGATTCCATTAAGTTTCCTTAATGTTTCATATAAATACAATTATAATTATAGCTATACTTATTCAAGTACATACTTACTTCCACTTGGCTGTAACTACCAGATATTTACAGAAACCCAATTACGAAAATAGCTGCTTATTGTACTGAGAAACTTGAGACAAGGAGCCTCGGAGCCGAAGGAAAATATTCCCAACTTTCTTAAAATAGCCCAAATATCCCGAACAGTTTCGTCCATACAGTAACTGCCCACGACGTTCGTAAGGTTTTCCTTTTCGTAAATCTCCGGTACGGTGACGACTTTTGCCGAATCAGAAAACTTTCAATCGAGCCTCGTCTGTAATTCATCAGATTTGCCGCTAAATTTACCTCCATGACGATATTTTCGGATAAACCTTCAGCTACAGATAAAGTAAAATAGTATATGGTTATGATTAAACTTTTTATGGACGAAGTAAAATATGTACTTTGTACCGAACTATGATTTCGATTTTCATAAAATAGCAGTTGCAATTATTATCGATAATATAGTAACTATATTCTTTTTAATTTATTTGTAAAGTTTAGTAGTTCTACGAATATGGCCACAACGATATTTACCAAAACATTTTTGACGAAATTCTTTAAGTTAGCAAAAGCATCTCTAGCTATCACAATTTGGCCGAAGTCGTGAACTATGACCTAAACCCTTTTCATAAGATCAGACCCTTACCTAGCAATGATAAAGTAATAAGCTGACGACGAAAAATTAGTATTAATGTGAAATACGCAAAAATATAAAACCAGACAGTTCAAGCATTTAATATCAAGTCTCCAAATCCAATTCCAAATTTCATTATTACAGAAAACTGGGGCTTGATTGTCTATGACCTATGTGCGTTACGCGGTTGGTTGGGTAATTTTCTATATATAAAAGACTATCACAAGCTGTTGACACGCAATGTTAAAGAGAAATTAAGTATTCGTTTTCAGAACCAATTTTAACTGGTTTTCGTTATGAAAGGAAAGGTCCTTCTTTCATCGTGTGACGTTTAAGTTTTCATTTTGAACAAGTTATAACGTAACGCATTATTGTCCTGCAATCTCGTGTTTGATAGCGAATTAATCTCCTGTTTAAGCAACGGTATCCGATTCCCTGTCTAATCAAATCATATTAGTATGAACTGGGCATCAGTCTGTATAACTGTATAACAGTTTGTATAAACTGATATACTATCCTTTTCTGCGAGAGATAGATTGTATTTTATTTATGTACAATTTCACGCTCTTTCGCATTATAGGACGAGGCAAACTTTATTATATTTTCAAGTAAACCTAAACTCAACTTAAGTTATGACAATGTTAAATATATCGGAAGATCTGTATTATACTGCAAAATTATATTTGACTGTTAACTATTAATAAAATAATTTCGTCATAAGCATAATGCAACTTTTCTATATTCTGACGGCACTAACATAATGCAGTAGGTTTCTTGGCACTAAAATAGTTGCTGGCTGTGGAAATACAGTTAACAAAGTTTTAATTTAATACTTTTATTAGAACAGCTTTAACAATTGGTTACGAAAAAGATTAATTAATTTTCTATTTATATACTCCCGCAGAGTTATAAATTAATTTGCAATGTAGTAAATTTACTGCCAAATGCCTAGTATATTGATTTTTACGGATTTAACTAAAGAAACTGCAATAACAATTTTTTAAAATTAAAAATATTTTACAAATAACCTGCTATTGTGTTATTATATGCTGGAAACCATGGACGCACACGCAAAATAAACATAGATCCGGAAAATAAATAAAAATTCATAATTTAGATATGTAGCTGGTCAAAATGAAGTCACGAAAAGTGGATCTTCGCTTTCTCAAGAACCCTTTGACCGTCTTAAATGCAGTAGAACTCTTTGTAGTTCGACTTCGGCAGCACGACCAGCACCCTAATTTCTGCCTAATAACAGCAGTGTCGTGCTCGAGTTTAAAAATCAGTAAAGGAGAATTTCTTATCCAAAGAGCTCCTTAGTCATTAGGGATAGCAAAGCATCTGTGGGAGTACTTGGGTTGGTTACATATGTCAACGTGTAGCACATACCACGCCATCAAGTGGACTAGATACTCGTTAGTTACGTGTATTATATAAAAATATATACAAAGTCAGTTTATGTTAGTTAAACCAACAATAGAGCTCACCTCGCCATTGTCAATGCACGTAACAAGCTAACAATAGCACAGTTGACTACCCATCCAACGCTATAGTCAGCCTAGTTAATCCGATTATACCATACAAATATTAAATTATTTAAATATACGTAGTTTGGTTGAATCTAATAATTGGTTAAGTGACAGTCGAACTCGCTCACGGAGGGTTCCGTACCACCCTTATATATCTATTTTTTTTAATGTTAGTATTTTTATAATAACGGCTATAAAAATACAATTGTGCATTGTGAGAACTTAAAATGCTAAGTCATTTTCAAGTCGGTTCGAAGTCGAAGAAACACCAAAATACCCCAAAAAAATCGGTTTTTACATATATATATATATATATATATATATATATATATATATATATATATCAGAGGGACCGCATGCTCATATTACTTCTATAATATAAAATAGTATTGAGATTTGTGATTTGGGTCTGGGTTTTTATATTTCTATCTGTGCGTATGTGCAAGAAATCCTAATGTAGATGTGCAGAAAGCCTCAAGCGTCAAACGTCATTAGTTAGATAACCGCAACGACTCAATTAAGCTAATGTGTAACTAGGAAGGGCTTATTGCCTTATAGTATTATCTATAGTTCTGGTACAATTTAGAAATAATTATTTGTTTATGTGTTACAAATGACAAAATCTACTTATTACAAATTAAATCTTTTAGGAAGTTTTTTAACATATGAAATACATTCAACGCGACTTATTAAAGACGTAATTTTTGATTGATTAACTAAAAAATCATAATATTTTGAAGGTGTTAGAATCTCCGTCAAACCTTTGTGGTTCATCTCCGGCGGCTCTACGACAGATATTTCAGCTTAACAACAGCTGTGTTAAACGTAAGGGAGACATACTTCCCTGAGACGTTCCAGCTTATTCCTCAGGGGTAGCGGCGCCTCTTTGGCCAAGATCACGTAGGAATATCTAATCTTACAAGGGATTTTGGAAATTGTCATATCCTTAAAGAAAGTTCCGCATCGTTGAAATTAAGTACAGTTCGTGCGGAAAACATAAAGAGAGATGAAACGGTTTATGACAATGCGCTATTGTCGTAAACTATTTCGCGTAACCGTAACCGTTACGTAACGAAGCGATGTTACTGAAGAAACTGGAGTTAACCTCAGGGTGAGAACTGTTCGTCAAGTTTTTACTTTTTTGTTTTAAGTACTATCCATAAAATCATAATCATATTTTAAGACGCTGTGGTCATAATATTAGTCCAATTAAAGAATTCGAAGTTCGATACCCAGTCATACAAGCATCTAAAAGTTTGGATTTTGAGAATCCCAATGTTTGTATTCTTTTGTTCGTGTGAGTCCTTAGTATCAGCACCATAGAGAATCCTAATAGAACAAAACTTAGCTAATAATACCTCCAATATTAATTTGCATAATTGAGTAATATTGCAAAATAACTACAGTGTAAACTCTATATAACGACACTGAAGGGACTGCGCATTTTATGGCGTTATAGAGAGTGGTCGTTAAATGGAGAGAAGAAAAATCAGAACTAGAAAAACAAAAAGTTTATTTCAATCTAGTGTTAGTAGTTATGTACATAAAAAATAATCTTATTTGAACGCTATTGCGTGTAGTCTGTTATTTTTGTCTGACGTCTTTTGCTGCACCAGTAATTTTGTTGTATTTTTTTAATTATTTTTTTCATATCTTCTGATATTGAGGCATCTTGGTGACAAAGGAAGTAATTTTCCAATAATTTTGCAAATTTCTTAAAAAGTTTCGTATGTATGATGCCGACAGTCGAGTTTATTGCGGGCTAGGATAAATAAAGCGACAAAAGAACGTACACAGGTGCGCAGTTTTTACTAATTTTAGCAACTTAAAAGGTACTTTTTATTATTCAATTATGGTCGTTATTGAGAGTGGGTGTAATGCTATGTAGAGTGTATCATTGTATGGAATACAAGCTAAACCAACTAAGCCAATTGTTTTCGACGCTTTATAGAGTTTGTCGTTAAATCGAGTGACGTTACATGGAGTTTACACTGTATATGTAGCATTTATGCGTAGTGAACATAAAGCGAGATGAAACGGTTTATGACAATGCGCTATTGTCGTAAACTATTTCGTGTAACCGTAACTGTTACGTAACGAAGCGCTGTTACTGAAGAAACTGAGTTAACGCCTCACGGTGAGAACTGTTTGTCAAGTTTTTACTTTTTGTTTTAAGTACTATCCATAAAATCATAATCATATTTTAAGACGCTGTGGTCATAATATTAGTCCAATTAAAGAATTCGAAGTTCGATACCCAGTCATACAAACATCTAAAAGTTTAGACTTTGAGAATCTCAATGTTTGTATTCTTTTGTTCGTGTGAATCCTTAGTATCAGCACCATAGAGAATCCTAATAGAACAAAACTTAGCTAATAATACCTCCAATATTAATTTGCATAATTGAGTAATATTGCAAAATAACTATATGTAGCATTTATGCGTAGTGAACATAAAGCGAGATGAAACGGTTTATGACAATGCGCTATTGTCGTAAACTATTTCGCGTAACCGTAACCGTTACGTAACGAAGCGTTGTTACTGAAGAAACTGAGTTAACGCCTCATGGTAAGAACAGTTTAGCAAGTTTTTACTTGGACGAGGAAAATCTGTTTTATTATACTTTTAGCAAAATCTTGAGGTCGAAAACACTTGAGGTGTTGTAAAAAAGTTAAATATTTTTGTTGTAAGTAAGTATTGTCGATAAAATCATAACACATATTTTTTGCAAAGGTAGAATAATGGTAGCGTTTATGGTATAGTAGGTTCGAGGTTGATACCAAATCTAAAGGATTGTTGCGTTTATATTTTAACACGGAAAGCACAGGGAATCCTAATAAAACAAAGCGTAATTTTAGTAAAATTGCGAATATTACCGAAACCTGAAAATAGTTAATGCATTTTTGCGTAATGCGCATAAAGAGAGACGAAACGATATACGACAATGTGCTATTGTCGTAAACTGTTTCGTGTCATTACCGTAACCGTTACCTAACGAAGGGCTGCTAACCTGCAGGCCTGCTACCTAACGAAAACAGCTTATCAAGTTTTTTAGGTGTAGAAGGAAAATCTTTTGTGATATTTTCGATAAATTCTTACCACGACAACTCTTAAGGAGTTGTAAAAGGGTTAAATCAGTTTTAAGGTGTTATCGATATCGAGGTGTGACCCCGGGAAGGACGGCGGTATCTGTGGTCGCATACCGTCGTGCACACCAGACGGTGTGGTGAGCATCAAGCTCACCTGGGCGGAGCCCGACGGGGCAACGCGCTAAGAGGACTCCGGTTGCGTTCCGTTGGAGATCCCGGAGTCCTCTACGCAGCGCCGAGGACGACCACCGGGGGGGTTTTAGTGCGGTAAGAGTCCCACATAACCCCGTGTCGCTCCCATGCCACCGGGTACCTTTTGAAGGTTTCCCACTCGTAAACAAAAAAAAAGGAGGGTTATCGATAAAATCATATTCATATTTTAAGGCGCATTAAGATTATAATATCGGCCTGATTCGAGGATCAATATCCAATCCAACAGAAATCGAAAAGTTTAGGTTTTGAGGATCTAAATGTTTGTATACTTGTCTTTGTGTAACTATGTATTACTTAGTATCTGTAAAATAGAGAATTCATATATAATAAGCCCCAATTTTATTTTAGTAAAGTTATATAGAAAGTAAATGCATTTTTGCCTAGTGAATATTAAGAGAGACGAAACGACATACGATAACGCGCTATTGTCGTAAACTATTTCACGTCATCACCGTTACCGTGACGCGACAAAGCGCTGTTACTGATAATAGCTCAAGTTAACGCCACACGATCAGAACAGCAAATACTTACTTGTGCCAGGATTTTTTATTACATTTTCGATAAAATCTTACCACGAAATCTCTTAAAAGTTGTAAAACGGTTAAATATTTTTAAGAGCGTTATCGATAAAATCATATTCATATTTTAAGGCGCATTAAGATCATAATATCAGCCTGATTCGAGGATCAATATCCAATCCAACAGAAATCGAAAAGTTTAGGTTTTGAGAATCTGAATATTTGTGTACTTGTCTTTGTGTAACTATATATTACTTAGTATCATGTAAAATAGAGAATCCTTATATAATAAGCCTGATTTTATTTTAAATGCATTTTTGCATAGTGAACATAAAGAGAGACGAAACGATATACGACAACGCGCTATTGTCGTAACCTATTTCATGTCGTTACCGTAACCGTGACGCGACAAAGCGCTGTTACTGACAATAGCTCGAGTTAACGGGCTCGCCTCGGTAAGGAAACATCATATCAAATTTATATTCGCGCGAGGTAAAGACTATAACCCTTTCTATAATAAATAGAAGCTATTTTATGTATTAGAAGTGTTAATCCGAAATATCAATTTTGTGTAATCTAAGCAGTTTTTTTTTTATTTTTCTGGGACTAATCAAAATAACTCAAAGAGTCCAAAAGCGATTATCTTTTGTAACAACTGATTAAATTTTATTTTAGGATAACTTCTTACTTAATTATCAGGTAAATGTTTTGTGCCTGAATATATTTAAATACCCATAGCTCTTACAATGTTTTTTTTAGTATTGGTATTGTTAACAATTAATAATATTATGTCTCCCGTTGTACGAAAATAAATTCTTGGAAATTAACACAGCGTAAAATGACACTTGACATAAAAGACTCTATGTTCTTTTTACGATGATATAAAGCGATAGAAACTTCAAAAGTCAAACGTTTCCCTATATTCCTTGTTTTATGATACGAGCATTAACTTAACTTTAACCGAGTTAAGTTATATAGCTTGAATAGCTTGAACAACTATCTACAAATATAAGCAACGTGATTCGCAGTTGCGAAACATAGTATGACGCCAATGTCCCTTTTTTTAAATATAATATAGGAGTATCAAACGAGCATGCAGTCCACCTGATGTTAAGTGGCTACTGCCGCCCATGGACATCTGTAATCAACCCCAGATAGGATTAAATATTCCTACCTGAGGTAGGCCACAGATGCGCCGTGGCCGCCTTGAGGCTGAAGTTGGAACGCCTCGTAAAAGTATGTCTCCCTTAACAGCAGCGCCTAACGGTGCTGTTATGAGGCAGAAATAGGTGTGACGGTGATGTCGCCGGAGTCGAACCACAAAGCGTTCCACCACCTTCAATTTATATGGTTCCGTTGTTATTATTGGATTATCGGTAAATCTTGTCGGCAACTTTACGGGTAGTTTGAAAATATTAGACACGGGTTCGCTGCATTAAAGCATTATGTTTGGACCTCCCTTAGATTAAGAGAGTGATCCCTGTAGTTCCGGGACAAGAATAGGCTACGGTATCCCCTGCCTGTCGTAAGAAGCGACTAAAAGGGGGCTTCTGGGGTCGTGGGTGGCAAGACTGGGAGCTCGAACCGCCCGGCCAACGGCCCCGGGAAGGACGGCGGTATGTGTGGTCGCATACCGTCATACGCACCAGACGATGCGGAAAGCGATAAGCTCACCTGGGCGGAGCCCGACGGGGCAATGCGCTAAGAGGACTCCGGTTGCATCCTTTGGAGATCCCGGAGTCCTCTACGCAGCGCTGAGGACGGCCACCGGGGGGGTTCTAGTGCGGTAAGAGTCCCACATAACCCTGTGTCGCTCCCACGGCATCGGGTACCTTTTGAAGGTTTCCCCATCGTGAACAAAAAAAAAGGGCGTCATTGTCAACCCAGCTTATTAATAGCGATGAATTGTTTTACAAAAGTCTGACGGATAATCTACAGATAACGACTATTATACTGTAGCTGTATACCTACGTTAACTGTTTTTTGAATATTTAAAATAATGTTTTATTTTTGTTTCAGGTAAGAACGAAAACAATAACGGTGAGCGGTATCAAAATAAAATACAAATTTTGAAAACAGTGAGTATTTAAAAAGATAAAGTTTATGTTAACGTATTGGTCGCCGTGTCGTACCTTATTAAAAGTGTTTCCTCCACGTACCGCGATGATACGTATATCGTTGTTTTTGTATGTTAATTCAGATTTGTCGAATGTATATCTCATCGTGATATATATAGCAGAACCCAGTTGAGAGTCATTAGAGTGTCAATGGGTAATTATCCTATATATTCCATAAGTATACTCGTAGTTTATGGGCCTAGTTGATTACGAAGTAACTGTAAAAATGAAACATCTTTGATAAATCTATGCTACATTTTTATACATACCCATATTATATAAGTACGCTCCTGTAATTTCATTTTCACATACTGTCAAATGAAACTGAAATCCGGAATTCAGCCCTTGCCAAAGAGGCGAGGGCGCGTGTGGAATTCTGACAAATCCTTTGACAATGTATTCAATGAAATAAAACCTTTTGTTTCCCGCTTTTCCAAAAGGATGCTAAACTGACTGAAACCTTACCCTATTTTTAATTGTAAAGAAATAAGAATACATCACCGGAAAAAATTAATACAAAAAGCTTATAATTAGCTACTAACGTTTTGTATTATTTTTTTCTGAAAATAGTAAAAGGTAAAAGTGTAACGTTTTTGTGTAAGGACAAATTTAATACAAAACTTGGGGAAAAGTAACACTTATTAACACTAAATTTACAATTATTTTTAAAAAATATTTTAGGATCACTTATGAATATCGAATAATTTGGTAATACATATTTCTCATATAAATTTGAAGGAGCAAAAATATGTTCATAATATTTTTTCAAAGTAAAGTTACACATCCATCCATTTATTGGGTGTCATTGTTTGACATAAACGAAACAAAGGCGTGGTATCCCCGATTCTCTTTGTGCAGATCCCATAGCGTATACACTTTTGTGACGTATCATTTATTTAAAACTTCCTATAGGTATATGAAAAATGTATTTTTACCAGCTTTGTTTTACGTAATGTAAGGTAGAACCTGGAAGGCTCGCTACACTTCTAAATATTACGCTACGAATTTACCCCATTCTACAAAAGTGGAAGTACATAAGTAGTAGTACTTTAGGTACAACCCCGTATATGTGTACAGACACAGACCTGTATTTGTATGTGTGTACAGATTTCCATGGGAAGTTTCTCTTTTCAAATGTGATATATTTTAAAAAAATATTTTTCTTCAATAATTATAGTTAGTTAGTTAGTTAACAATAGTTTGTTCGTCTAAAGTGTGTGAACAATTTTAGCTCTTTTTTTTATTTATAATTTTTAAGCTTATTGGTATAAATAATATAAATGAATCTGAAATATATAAAAAAAAATGTGAGCCGTCACGGGACGCCTGGCAGATGTGAAACATCGACATTATTTTGTAAAAGTAATATGCAGAAAAGAACATATTGTGATAGGAACTAAATATGTCATAATGATAAAATAAAATATTACGATTTTTTTCCAGATAACGATGACTATTTATTGAATTCGATTGCGCATGGCGACGCGTCGCCACACCGTACACACTACTGTACACGGCATGCGTCGCCACGCCAGAAATCGGTTTTACGTGCGGCTATAGATGTTTCACATCAAAAATATGTTATTAAAATATACAGAAAAAATAAATTGGCTCCAATATATTAGTAAACTCAAGAATCTTAGCTAGTTATTTCAATATATTACTAAAATCGTAAATTATAAGTATCAATAATGAATGTTTCACAATAAATGCCACTATGATTAGAAAAATTAATTAATTTTTTAATGTTCATATTTATAACAAATAAGAAAAAACTTTCGTGCGCTGCACGCCATCAGCTGATTTTGAAATACAATTCTGTCAGTCTTAATAAATTTATTCTCTGAGAAGAATGACATTAAAATTAATTAATAATTTAAAAACATTGTATGCAATGATTTTTATGTGAATTTTAATCTACCAAGATAGTAGATTTTACATTTGCTGGCGCTCAAAACACACCAAATATACGCGTGCTTAATGCACAGATAAATGCATACTTTAATTATAAAAAAATAATTAACTTACTGATGACTTGATGGTGTGTCATAGTGTGATTTTGCTTTCTTTGCAGAAGGCTGATCACTTTCACTCTCTAAATTATCACGGTCAGACATTTTATTATCAGAAAAATAAGCGGGCAATACTTAAAACATACAAAATACGTCAAGTGGTGTAAAACGAGTTAAAACGACTCCAGTCGCTCTCGCGCGGCGTAGTAATACACACGAATGTCACTGAACACGTTAAACGTCATTATTTTGAATTTTAAGCCTCAAAATGCCTTCTTGTGCAATGCATAAATGCACTGCACTGCACTGCACGCAATACACGTAAATGAAGAGAAATTATTAAATTTTGTTTATTTTTCGTGTTCGAACCGCCATGATTACATGAGTAACCAGAAAGAGACAAAGAATGTTTTTGTCAATGAAAGTGATAAAGACGCAAAATGCATGACCATGCATTTTGCGTCTTTATCACTTTCATTGACAAAAACTTTCATTGATTGAATTGAACTGTCATAGATCAATGAAAAAATTTTCATTGATCTATGACCATAGATCAACAGAACAGAAGTGACATTTTATTGAAGCTCACGATGTTCATACGTGTATGTTATAGTTTAAGATCCCACTGCTTAATTTTTATATTAGTGTGTTTTAGTCAAAATATAACTTTTTATAGTTTATTTTAATAAAATAAAATCGATATATGGGAAATTCTGTATCCTAATCTCTAAATTTTCTTCGATATCTGTGGTAAATAATAAAAAATATTACCATAAAATTTATATAGGATAGTATACGGTATTTTAAAATTTCTTTAATTGAATAAATTAACCTAAACATAATTTAATAAACAATCTTTGTATAGCCAGAAATTAATCCTCAAAAAGACCACGGTAAGATTATATAAAATTCGCATGTCACGATGTTAGTTACTGTACTCCTGCGAAACGCTCTTACTGATTTTCATCAAAATTTATATGCATATTCAGTAAGTCTGAGAATTGGCTACTATCTATCTATTTTTCATATGTCTTAAGTGATAAGGGTTGTTCACCCTTAACATTTTTTTTATTTATATGGCAACACAATGTTTGCTGGGTCAGCTAGTACATTTATAAAATGTACACAACTTTGCAATTAATGGTCGTGTGTAAAATAAAACTGAAAATAATAAACATAAATTAGTAAAGATACTTCGCCGCCTTGAAATTGAATGAAGCCACAAACGGCTTATTAGTAAGTTTTTTTTGAATTCTTGACAAATAAAAACATTTTTAGAGAAAATTTACAAATAAATAACTAATACTGCGTAATTTACATAATAGATAAATAATTATTTCAAATATTTTAGGGACATTTTAGCACGGAGACGTGGCAAAACTTTTTTACGCAACTATTTCAATTCTCAAAACTGGGTACATTTTCTTGTTAGGAGTGAGTAATCTTTACTAATATACGATAATAAATATAAACAATTTTTAAATCGTATATTTTAAACCAGTCGATACATCTGTATAGATACATTCTTTCATCAAATTTTATATTTATATAATAATAATTTATTTAGTTAAACTGTACTATAACATTTCTACGTAAACGATGTACTAAAACTATTATCGACAGTTTTGGACATTTTTTACCTTCTGTTCCATTATTTCATTGTCTTTGACAAGCATGAGTATCAATGAGAAATATACGTCCATACGTCCCGTTTTTAACGGGACAGTCCCTTTTTTCGATGCTTCGTGCCGTTGTCTCCGAAATGAACCGTTGCCATTGTCAATTAAGTAACAGTAAATATTATAATTGTGAAAAAAACATGGGGTGCTCCATTTATCAGTTTTCATAAAGCGCCCCACATTTTTTGCACAATTATACTACTTTTCCTTAAATGATTCCTAGATTGAAAATTATTTTCTACTTTTTAGTTAATTTTATCATAAAAGCGTGTTTTTTATTATTTCTAACTATATTTTTTCAAGTAAAAAGTATTTGACATAAAAAAATCGATGTCCCGTTTTGACTGAAGTAATCATTGGTCACTATATTCCATGGTCAATATTTACGTTTGCGTACACTTGAAACGCAAGGTCAAACACTAGTTGTCTTTTTTTATCACATTGTTCTAATAGCTCTGTCCCTTATAGAACATTTGTCTATGTAGTTAAAGGTAATCGTCGCCACGCCAGAAATCTTTTTTACGTGCGGCTATAGATGTTTCACATCAAAAATATGTTCATTCATCGCGAAGATAGTGTAAAATTTATTGCAATTACCCCCGGACAACACACACGAGACCCAAAGCGATTAAGAATAGCTCAGAAGAGATATGGCTAATTCAATTCCCTTACTCCATTTTCCACATAATTAATTAAGTGTAAACACCGGTAGAATCCGCTTTTTTCTAGTTAAAAGCAGTCACCGATGGATCTAGCGTTGTTTTCTTTTAAATCTCGGAGCCAGACACAAAAAAGGAATATAACAGGAGAGCCAGCGGAGTGCATAAATTAATGTGCCTTCGCTTAATGATAGATGTCTTAATTGTGTATATTTTTCGCCCCTCTCACATTTTTCTGGTAAAAGGTTTATTTTGTGTACAAATTTAATTTTTTTTCAAAAGATGTATGTAAATTATTTTTTATTTATAAAACCAATAACATATTATGACTGAAAAAACTGTCATTAATTTAATGATGTATGTTTTAAGCTTTCATTAATGAAATACATAATAATGATTTTATTATCTGCCTATATCTAGAGAGTCAATTTCAGAAATTGAGACATTTTTTTACAGGAATAAAACATAAGACAATTGTGATTGGTTCAATTCAATGGTGAATCAATTTAGTTACTAAAAACAATTTAATTAAATTTTTGGCAGCCGTTATTAAAGATAACAAAGATTTGATTAATATTATATTACATCTAGAATAAAGTGAAAACTAGTTAAGTCTAGATTTACAGTCTTGTCACGACTCATATAATTTTTAGTTCGGATGAAATTAGGGCGTGGGAATGGTCGAGAGCCATTTGGAAGTGAGCCAAAGTTCCCACAACGCGTTCCGGGGACAAATCCACCAGAAATCGAAACCAACCCCGATAGCCGCCCTCCAAACTACCTTCATAATTTATCGTAGTTTACAACTTTTTAAACCCTCTCAGAAACTTAGGCCCCAGTTTAATTGGGCTGAATCAAATTACCCAGAAGGATCCGATTGCTCCCGATTCTGATACGCGATTATATGTTCAATTTAACTTCATGTAGGTGAAGGGATTTGGTTCAAAGCTATTAATTTCTCTATAGTTTGCAGATTAAACATGTTTGTTTGTAAAGTAGCGAACGGTATTCAAATATAAATAGATCTATTGTTTTAAACATCGATAAATGGGCACATTAGATATATTTTATCAATTATGTAAGACATGAAAACATAGGTATCATGTATGCGTTTCTGAAATAGTGGTGAAGCAGTTCAATGCTCTAGATCAGCCTTTCCGAGCCAATGGTCCGGGACAACTGGTAGTAAAATAGGTAGAGTTTTTTACTTACATCTCGCTAGTCCACAGCTAAAAAAAGTTAAACAGTCCATTATTATAAAAAGGTCATTAACACCTGTTCTAGATGAAAGGGTGTGCCCAAGCAAACGTGGCATTTAACTTGACTATATGAGCTACCAAGATCTCTTTAGAACACTACTATAGCAAGTTTAAGTAGACTCATTTTCTTTTCAGACACGATTACAGATGGTCATTGGCGGTTGTAATTGCTTAACGTTAGGCCAAATGCATGTTTAGTAATTATATAAGAAATAATTTAAGAACAGATACAAATTTCAAAATGCAGCATTGTTTTAAAGATGAAATATATCCCACTATTTCATTTATTATCATTAGAACCATTTGTCTCCTAGACATCTCGATATATGATGATTCCTCTGAATTTTCCACTTTTTCCATAAAACATAAAAATCGTTAAAACGAAGTCGTCGTAACTTAGACCTAAGCCTAAAATTTATAGCTCCCCAACGTACTTAAAGAAGAAATTTCGCAATAACTTTTTATAACATTAATATGAAAAATGTCATGTCATATCTTTGGTTCAAAAACTTTTTCTCGCCTTTTATTTGATAAGAGGCAGACGGGCTGGTGGCAAGTGGTCTCCGCTATAGACATTTACAACACCAA
Organism: Epargyreus clarus clarus; assembly: GCA_014595695.2. Lineage (NCBI taxonomy): Eukaryota > Metazoa > Arthropoda > Insecta > Lepidoptera > Hesperiidae > Epargyreus > Epargyreus clarus. Next base: position 707,354 of record JACTTY020000030.1, on the reverse strand, counting down.
AAGATCCGCCAATGCCTCGCCAGCTTTGAAGGAGCTCTCCTTTTGCACCTTTTTTAAAACGCCTCATGACGGAGCACGATGAGAATGCTTCAGAAGGAATCTCGTTCGAAAAATAAGCTCACGAACCACTATACGTGTCAAATTTGTATCGAATTTACCTATTTTTTCTTGATTTGTGGTAGAGCAATCAACAGTCTGATACACAAAGGGTTTTAGGTTTGATTCTCGATCAGATGAGACATAAACAGGTCGATCAGGTTAGGTTATAAATTCAGACTTTGTTTGACAGACCTGAGTTTTTATGTTTTAATAAGACATTTTTGAGTCCCTATGACCCATGTTACAGTAAATCCTAGTGAGAATATCTGAGCGTAGAAAGCATATTTCCATCTTGGAAATCAGTACTCCATACTAATACACCACAATGTGAAGGTGATCGTAAAACTAAATACTTATGTCATTTCAACATAAATGTTAGTTATTCTGTTCACACTCGAAGCACCATTTTTCCGTCTCGAAACTGTAAAACACGCTTGATTTGAACCACCTTTTCATGTAGAAGAAATCGTGCACTCGAAGTCAGACGTTGCGGCTCGAAAACTTTATTGTGCGCCTCAGTAAACGCTGTCCCAGTTCACGTTGAAATTCTAGCGAATATTGTACGTACTCGATCTCACGATTCTTTAACCTGTTATGTATTGGGAGAACTTTCAACTTTTTTCTTAATTGGAGTAGTAAACGCACTTGCAGTGCTGATGACACTGCCCGGAATAGTATCTGTGGTCAACTCCAAATAGAATGCGGGTTTTACTTCACCTTATAAAATAGGAGGAGGGAGGAATAAGATGGTCCCCTTATGTGGAAATCAGCCGCCATTCACTCTTCCACCAAAACGCAGAACTTCACGTGAAATGGGTGTGACGGTGGTATATTTTCGATCGAACAACGTTAAAATGTGTCACAGGTTCATTTTTGACAAAAACTAAAACTGTGTCAATACTCGTAAATTAAAACATAAGCTGTTTCTCTAGCCGAGAATCGAATAAGTTCTTTATGAAAACAAAACAGCCTGTATTATAACGCCATCTATATAATAAAGTCGCTTAAGAGCGAGCTTAATTCTCCGCCACGCCAGTTCATGACACGTTTAAGGCATGAACGAACTAGCTTCCTACTTAGCAAAAAAACATTCGGTCCCCAAATTTGCCGCCCCAAAACTCTCTCTCCCTAGGCTGAAGCCTACTCAGCCTGCTGGTAAATCCGCTACTGAGCAATTACAACGTTAAATGGCCGAGAACTATTATCATATTAGCCACGGTCGATGTATCAATATGTAACTTAAACCGATAATATTACATATATATGTAATATTATACAGTACACTGTATGCACGACCTGTTCGAATTTCCATATTCCATTAAACTATGAAGATTTGTTGTGAAAGTATAAATAAATCAAATAATACAATTGAAAAATTACTTTGTGTATTGTTATACACAAACTAATATTATATAGTCTTAGTCATATCAAATACTGTGCCTGGACGCAGGTCTACTCTCAAAATAGGAGCAGTTTGGGCCATAGCCCACCATGAAGAAGATGAAGTGGATAAGAATATTCTAAAGACGTTTTCATTTAAAGTCAAAACATGTTATATTTATTTTTAATACTCATATAACTTATAAAATTTTAGAGGTACGTGGATGAAATTTAGTTCACAATATGTGGTAGCAAATACAGTGGTGTATGATGGTAACACATATTGTAATGTAACTTATGTCTGACTTTGCTCTCTTGGACCTCTTTTACGATAAAGAGGATTCTATGTCATAATCCGGGTCATAAACTATTTATGTTAAAATTTTCATCCAATCTAATCAGTATTACTTGCCTCAAAGAGTAACAAGGTGGTTTTAAAGGGTATGGTAAAGGAGACAGACTTTTCCGAGGCGTTCCAGCTTAGGCCTCAGGGGTAGCGGCGCATATGTGGCCGACCTCAGGTAGGAATATCTAATCCTATCTGGGGTTGATTACAGATGTCCATGGGCGGCAGTAGCCACTTATCAGGTGGACTGCATGCTCGTCTCCTACACCTATATTTAAAAAAAAAAACAAACAACCAACCTATCTTCATAAACTATTATATAACGCATTTTTATTATATTATTACAAAATATATTTTTTGTAATATAATAAATGGGTTGCATAAATATACAATAAAAAGTAAAACTCTGAACTCTCAATGTGTTACACATATTATTTTCAAACAATACCATTTATAAGGTTTTGCAAGGTTCCAAGAATTTATCTGTTTTCTTATGCCCGCCCATTTCCTGTTAAAGGAATTGCTCGTCCGTTTGAATTCAGTGACATTAAAAGACAAAGAGATGTCTCTATAAACGACAGCGTTAAATTCCTGGAAAGAATAACGTCTTGCGTTAACGTCGCACGTTTTAATGGAGAATGCCGTTGTCTGTAAATAAGAAAAAGAGTTTCACAATTATGACATCGTGACTTGAACTCTAAACTACACTAATTGACTAAGCTCCTGACAGCAGTGTAGTGGTGTTAATTTGGTGCTTCTGATGGTAAGTATAGTTCGCGTAAAACTGCTAGTCCTCTCTGAATGTAGAAATGAATCGAGTCGCCATAGCAAATTGTATGACTTCACCTGCTCGCAACAACTTCAGCAATTTGGCGCGGACTATAATGAACTTGATTTGAGCATAAATTAGCGTAATAAACTCGAAATAGCCTGGGTAGATAGCTTTTTAAGGGGGGACCAATAGCAGAGGCATAATTGAAGTTGGTGAAAGAAAAAGTCGCCTAGTCTGAATTTTTTTTCACCCTATTCCCTAAACAGTATTGTACCTGAAGACAGTCACAGATGCGTGGCTATTCCTGTAAACAATGTCTAAGAATTTGACTGACAAGTCAGCAGGGTTTACCACAAAAAATGCTTCACGCTAGATGTAAGTATGACGGCGGTACCTCTCCAGTCAAATTATGCGGCTTTCACCACTGTTTAAATCAAGTAATTAGATTAACTTATTAATGACAATGACCCGATAATGACACTTTCTGAATCTTGCTGAATCTTGATAAATATTCATACATAATCCTTACATAAACTTTTTACACTAGCGTCACTTATTCGCAAAATCACATTGAAGAAGAACCAACCCTTTACTTTTGTTTTTTCATCCCTGCGGAAAGATTTACGGTCGATACCACGATAAGCCACTTAACGTAAATAGATGAATACATCTTGCGGTAAAACTTTTCCCTCGAGGATGCTATAACGTCACTAAGACGGTAAAATTACCGTCTGAGTGACGTTATTGTGATGCCGTCTGAGTGAGTTTATGACTACGCAAATGCTATACAAGATTACACATATCAATAACGACTAACAGGTAACATAGACGTAACAGTATGAAATTATGGTGTGATGCAAACATTATATTATGTTAGAACACAATGCGAACAACGAAAATACTTCTATAATTTCAAAGAACATTTTTGTAAACTCTGAATTTATCTAAGTTTTCTATGTCTTTATATTTGTAAGTGCTGAATAAATAATAAGTAAATATTTAAAAAATAATAAACTTTCATATAAGCATCACATTGGCTCAATTATTATGCAAAATACGACGAGACGAAGGTGGTAGAATCTTTTGTGGTTCGACTCCAGCGGCACCACCGCCACACTTATTTCAACCTAATAACAGCAGTGTTAGGCGCTGCTGTGTTCCGGTTTGGGTGTGGTAAGGGAGACAGACTTTTCCGAGGCGTTCCAGCTTAGTCTTCAGGGGTAGCGGCGCATCTGTGGCCGACATCAGGTATGAATATCTAATCCTATCTGAAGTTTATTACAGATGTCCATGGGCGGCAGTTGCCACTTACCATCAGGTGGACTGGATGCTCATCTGCTACTCCTATATTATAAATAAAAATGAAGCCAAAAATTAGGTACTCGAATACAAAAAAAGGATTATAAGAAGCCATTTTTTGTAATCTTTTAAATTTAAACAAATTAGCACACACATAACGTTATCGGTCAAGTTCTTATATTGTTAAAAGACAATCAATCGAGAAATCGAATTTGCTATAGTAATTGTAGCGAACTGATCGAAAACTATTAACGTATTGGCCACGGTCGATATGTCAATATGTAACCTAAGGCGACAATATACATATTATGTACACTATCGCACGAACTGTGAGCGAATTTCCATGTACCGTTTAGTTAGTGACTGGGCAAGTTTGTGTAGTTCTTGTAAAGGACTTACAGTATGCTAGTAATGCATATCGTATTTTATCAACGACCAATATGAAAATATATCTTGCTAAAAATTATATTTTTTTATGCGACTGTGGAAGGTAATGTTATTTGAACGTATTTATGTGTGTATCTCTTATTGTTTAGTACAACATACACCTTGATGGATATGGATATGATAAATATATTAGATGCTGTTGCATTTATCTAAATTGTGAGCACACAAGTTACATGACTTTCCTTTTCAGTTAATTATGTTGAAGCACACGGGGTTATTTTTTTACAGTTATTACTTACTAGCTGACCCGGCAAACTTTGTACCGCCTCAAAATCTATTTATCAAATATGTATATTCATAAAATATAGCCTATGTTACTCGTAGATAATGTAGCTAGGTCGATCGAGATAGGGTTAGATAAGATTAACCACACATAACGAACCTTCCCTGAAAACATAGATATCTTCCTAAATCCTATCTTCCAAAAAAATATTCGTTGTAATCTTTACAGCTATTTTTAGGAAACATGTCAAATAACCTGCTATATACATAACCAATATGCCTTATTTATAGTTTGATGTAAACAAAATGCTTTTGTAAAATTTTAAGACTAGCATATTACATACATAGATATCGATCGGTAATTACGGCATATTGGTGACGATCGATATTGCAATACAACACTTACCTACGAGTATGTACAACATTGTATAGCAACCACAACTTGCGTCAGAACTTCCTTGTAATGGATTACTTATATTGAACTTCGTGTATTGAAACTTAGTATACGATGTTTCTTCGGAATCTATACAACATTACGAATATCAATACGCTATATAATATTATGATACGATTAGATAATATTACGGCGATAGTTGTTTTCTCTTGTAACACAAGAAATACACCAAAATCTTTCAAAAATATATGTTTTTATCACAAACCAATTATTATTACACTACTGGGTGACCCACTGAGTACCCCACTCGGTAAATGTGCGTTGGACGGGTTCACCTACTTTAGATAACCTTGTATTGAACTCACAGGGATATATGTAGCTTTCCTCACGTTCTATATATAGACATAGGTTATTATTAGAATCAAGATTAATTGGAGCTAGAATTAATTAAAATAGATGTATTGAACCCAACACAGGTAACTCAATTACTAAATCAAATTGACCTAATATGCTACCATACATCGCTTCGAATATGAACACAATGTTTGACTTATGAATAATTTTATTTGGACCACCAACATGCCTTCCAATTTGTTCATACTTAAGCCGTCCTTTCTGCCTCCTAAATTTTAAATCCCGTAGCTTATCTAGTCCAATTATTTTGGACACTTTCGGAGAATTCAGTGTCTGTGTAAGTATTATGTTGATCCTTATGAGGGTCAAGTAGGCCACGAACTAAGGGAGCTTTCCTTAATAAGTTTTATCATTCTTCTCTCCGTAACTGACGAGGACAGCTCTAATTAAAACTTAAGAACCCTCGGAGTTTCGCCCCTAAACTTTTTGATCCTTTTAAATTATCTACTGAAAGGTGAGCTAGTTATCTACCTAAAAGTTATTGGAAATACTATGATAAGTGACAAAGTGAATGGGAAATTAGAACAAATCTAGTTAGGTAGACTTTGGTACAATTTAGAATGTGATTAACCTGTCAAGTGATGACCTGAATAGATGGTAAAAGAAGATCAGGGAGGTAAAACCGCCAAATATATTTCCAGCGTGAAGCAGTTCTTGCGTTTCATTGAAAGAGAATTCGCTACTAAGCTTCTTAGTCCTCATGAGTAGAACACAGTAGTGGTAAAACCCTTTTGTTATAAAAAAATAACCTGATTCAAAAATTTTACGTTCGCGGTAATTTTTTTTCTTAGTTGATTGGACTTTGTTTGATAATCACAATAGCCTACAAAAGGTCTACTATGGGCCTTAACTATATCCATTCACTGTAGGTAGTCTCTAGTAACGAGCAGTGATAGCCTAGTGGTTAAGAAACTTGATTGAGGGGTCCTAGGTTCAAATCCCAGGCACGCACCTGTAATTTTTCTGAGTTATGTACGTATTAGAAATCAATTATCACTTGCGTAAATGGCGAATGAAAACATCGTGAGGAAACCTGCACACCTGAGAGATTTATAAAAAAAATCTCAAATGTATGTGAAGTCTACCAATACGCACTTGGCCAGCGCGGTGGACTATGGTCTAATCCTTTGCACTCTGAGTGGAGACCCGTGCCCAGCACTGGGACAATAATGGGTTGATGATGATGAGTCTCTAGTAACGATTATGTCTTACAGGCAACACACAATCACAAGCGCCAGTAACACAAACAATACTCATAATTTAAGCCTCCACCTCCGCATTGCGTTCTAATTCAATCGTCAGGTACAACATAATGTACGTTCTCAGCTAATATTATCGCCTCCTACGCTTAATGGATACCTACATCACCGAGTAGATCTACGTGGGCATAATTATTTTGCAACTCACTGATCTGCGTGGTCGGCTTGCGTGAGCTTAAAACGTTATCCCGCACATAAACACTTCTGACAGACATTTCTTACATGAGCTTAATTCCTAGAACATAAAATATTGTGAGAAGATCTAACATAGAATTTCTCCGAACCTAAAGTTGGAAGGTATGACGATTCTGTGTTTTCTGTATTGCGCTATAGTGGTGTGATGTAACCCTTTTTATCCTCTATAGATTTTCTCAGGAAGCTCAGTCATTCAGCATGCTACGCAGAGCTACGTGTTTCGCTACGCGGCAGAATTCATAATCATGAAATCCGTAGACGAGCTACGTTTATCTTTTGAAAACCTATGGGTTAACCAGGTCGTTTCGTTCACCTATGGGTTGACGTTAACCTATGGGTTTACCAGGTGGTCGTTCACAGGGCTCACAGGGCCAATACTATTTTGGAATAAAATGTTCTCGAAATATATGAATGTCAAAGCAAAAGAAGCATAAGGTTTAGCTATCGGCGTGGACAAACAGCAAATCTGTTAAATTTATCATCATAAAAAATAAAAACAGTAAAATCCTACTAAGTTTGGCACTCGAGTCGCCACTGCCATGTCTGTTTCTGCCTTCTAGCAACTGTGTTAAGTGCTTCTGTGGCTTGGTTTAAACAGCGTGATAGGAGAGAAATAACTTCAGGGGTAACAACACATCTGTGGCTGACCTCAGTACGACTTCAGTCCAACAAGGCACCAAACAATGTCAACATTGTTGCTATAACAAATATTTGATAAGGAATAATATTGGATTAAAAGTGTTAGGCAAACACAGTGAGCAAATAAAATGTAAACTAAACGTTGATCACGTCAGCACATGTCACAATTGTGCGAAATTAATTCCCCGAATTAATGTTAATGCGGCGCTGTCAGTGCGGGCAGTCTTTGTTTTATCCCTCGCTGTCGCAATTTTCATGATACCTCCACTACTGAACTGAATAAAACTTTCTAACTACTATACCGGCGAAGTTGCCGTAATTTACTCGACAGTTTCATTTCAAACAGGGATTTTTCAAATTTCAAATAGTGAAATTTGTATGTGACTTTTCGCTATCTCTGATGAAATCAACAAATTTAAATTACATTGTACCAGTAATTGTATCATTCCAGATTTAACAATGTTAAAAACAGTAGAAACCTACTTAGTTTGACTCTCGAGTCGCCATTGCCACGCCTGCTTCTGCCTTCTAACAACTGTATTAAGTGCTTCTGTGTCTTGGTTTAAACAGCGCGATAAGGGAGAAACAACTTCAGGGGTAACAACACATCTGTGGCCGACCTCAGTACGACTTCAGTCCAACAATGCACCAAACAATGTCAACACAGTTGCTATAACATATATTTGATATGGAAAAATATTTAATTAAAAAGTATTAGGCAAACACAGAGAGCAAATTAAATTTAAACTAAACGTTGATCACGTCAGCACATGTCACAATTTGTGAAGTTAATTCCCCGAATTAATGTTAATGCGGTGGTGTCAGTGCGGGCAGTCTTTGTTTTATCCCTCGCTGTCGCTATTTTCATGATACCTCCACTACAGACCTGAATAAAACTTTCTAACTACTATACCGGCGAAGTTGCCGTAATTTACTCGACAGTTTCATTTCAAAAAGGGATTTTTCAAATTTTGAAATCACGAAATTTGTGACATACGAGTACGATGTGGACTTTTCGGGTATTTCTGCTGAAAACAACAAATATAGAATTCATTCTATCACAGTTGTCAAAGAGTAGATTCCTTTTTAGTCGAAGTCTAGAGTCACCACCGCCACACCTGATAATGCCTTTTAATAATAGCGTTAAATGCTTTTGTGTCTTGGTTAAAATAGCGTGACAAGGGTGAAATCACTTCGTGAGTGACGACACATCTTTGGCCGACCTCAATACGACCAGGAGGTTTTTAAAGGACTCTAATACATTGATTGCGTGTCGATTAGGTATATAAATCTCTTCCAGACGGTAATCTATTTAATAAGCAAAGTGTCGTTACATAGAAATGTGCCTACTTTAAGAGGGAATCCATTAATCTATGTCACAGCAGAGCCTTTCAAGAGAATATTAATCATCCTCGGATTACTTCTTGTTCGCAGACCTTTGCTGAAAGGAAACCTGAATATACGTCAACGGTCACTTAACATTGTTGTCGTTATATTAATATTGAAAAAATAATACGTTCTATGCGTAAATAAAAAATAATTTCAAAGATGTGTGTTATGAAGTTTCTTTCGCCACTTCTTCGCCATAACGAAAACCCTTGTGAAGTGGTGGTAAATGTGTTGACATTCAAAAAGTTCTCTGTAAAGAACCTATTTTGAAAAAAAAAAATATTTGATTTGAATACCGAATTATTGTTACCAGCACACGCTTGTCAACTTATATTCGTTTATTTGAATCTTCTAATCCTCTTAAGTTTAGTAACATGTTTCGGTTCAAAATTTTAACGCTAAATATTTTTACTTTAAGTAGTTTATATCACAAACATGACAAAGTATCCAACGTATTATAAGTAGCACCCAGTATCACACAACAAGAAACGTAAAGAAAAGAGTTACATTTTGATATTAAACAAATAAAACAAAGAATATTGTAAAATGAGTATTTGGCAACAGCAATTTGGAAATTATTAAAGATTCAGCATCATCATTTATTAAAGATGAATTAATTTATTCATGAATCAGGGATGCAGCGGTTATCATCACGATTTACTCGTCCAATGCGCAGAAGATTCGATCTCTAGCAAACATTTACATAATAAATATTGTTTGGTCATCTGGGTATTTATTTATTTGTCTGAATATGTATTAAATGCCATGAAAACCTTTTTTTACAATATTGAAGTATCAAACGAGCATGCATGCATGCATCTGGTGGTAAATGGCTACTGCCACCCACTGACTTCAATAATGAACCCCAGATAAGATTAAATACCTACCTGAAGTTGTCCACAGATGTCTGAAAAGCCTCGGATAAGTATAGTAAGTAAGTACGACCTTAGCACACCTTTCAAAGACTGCTTAACACTGCTGTTATAAGGCAGAAATATGTAATGGTGTTATTCCCATAAAGGGTTCTACCACCTTATAACTTGGTGACAATCTATGAATTTAAAAATATTTATTATATATTTTGGCTTGTTAAACTCAAGTCGATTAAGTTCTTTCTTGGTTTACTACACAACACAAGGAATTAAATCTAAAACCACAGAGTACATAGAAAGTTCTCAATGTTAATGCTCTAATTCCCACCACTAAACATTTATTATCCCGCCGTAGTGAAACGGAGTTAGCTTTATCCCACTTTCATTCAACGCTATTGTTCTATGTACAAGTAATGTACATTAAAGGAGAGTAAGTCGTCTCGAACACAATGGGAATTCAAGTGTTATTTATCAGAAAACAAGTGTGTTTGAAGCATCCAAGTCTTAATTAAAGCCGCTCGGAAAAGTTGCCGATGTGACATTTTTTGCGAGATTTAAAGGTATTGTAAATTATAATGGCAACATTCATTTTATTGTGATCACTGTAACTTAACTAAACATGGCTTTTATGTGTTTTCCCTATTTTCCCATGCTGAGATGGCTTACTTGTGACCTACAAGCTCGTAAGCCTTATACCGGTAGTAAAGCTTTTAGTGGTTCAACTTTGACAGTTACTAAGCCTTCAGATAATCGTGTTCTAATCTTATGTCTGCAATGACATTCAACTATACATATTTAATATATTTGTACGTTAATACACTCTTGCCATGAAAAGCCTTTTGGACAGGACAGGATATACAGGACAATTTATTAATCACATTATCAGTTCAACATTATTTATAGGTACACATTTATACCCATTTTTAGCTAAAGTGATTAAGGGTAAATTGTACCTGGCAATACTATTCGGAAGAAACACTAATGGCTCGTTCGTAAAAGAATCGTATCAAGAAAAGCCAGAGGTACATTTATTTGGCACAAAAGAAACCTAAACAAAGGCGACTAATGGGCAAACAAAGTAATGAGATCTTGGGACGGCGCATCAATCAATGAGGACTTCCTTAATGCGGTGCGACCTGTATTGCCATTCAATTGAGATCTTAATGTGGGAGAATAAATCGTAACTAAAGTTTTAGAGGCTTCACTCTATTTCTCTATATTTTATAGTTATTCACTGCTCAGCGCTGCTGTGTTATTTTTTTAATGTATCATCAGGTCTCATTTGGAACTCCAATCCTATCTGGATTTGTTTGAATATGTCCATGGACATCAATAGCAATCAGATTGACGGCAGGCTCCTTTGCTCCATCTTCTATATTTTAAAAATATATATAAACGTCGAGTATCTGAATTTAGTTAAGTGAACAATAAACGGTGAACTGTAGGTAATTTTAATTCAAAGAGGTCAATGTATTTAATAAGGTTTGTGGTAATATTTGCCTTGCTGACCTCACTAAAATTAAAATAGCTAATACAAATTTTATAGAGAAAGCATTCGCGTGTTAACCACGTAAAAAGTATTTAATACTGTGAACTACTTAGCCGCCTGCGCCATATTGGCGCCAGGAGGGCGATTTTCTTATTTCTTTGGCGCGTTGGGGATAAAATGCGAACAATTTGCTTCGTTTCTTCAATTTCTTAAGTTACTTTCTTTTCATTGGCTAATCCAATTTGTTGCCTATATTAAATAATTTAATCTTTATTAAGGAAAGGGTCTATAGATAATTATGGGATTAAAGTACTATTCTTATTTGAAGTTTCTTGTTTATACAGTAGTAGTATAAATATAAAGATCCGTAAACAAGTTTAGTCTTTAAAGAGTCCGTAGCGCCTGAACTATAAAAATAAAAATATATTTAAAACTACATAATTTCTTTAACTCATGTTTACTTATTTATATGGACTATTCTTCAAATAGATTGTATTACCTGTGATGTGATTTTCTAGCTATTTTCAAATCCAAGCCTGGTTCTTTCCTATTTCAATTTTCGACAAGGCTTAGGGGAACTTTAGACCACAGCCATTCTTTATTTAAAATCGTACTAAAAGTACAACGGATACCTACATCTTTCGATATTTATGGTGCAATAACTATTTATTTTCTAACGTACATAATATTTCATAATCATAGCCCCCCATATACTGTAGCTATTAAACGGTGAGTAGTTGCTAACTTTTACGTAGTATTAAACAAAAGCCATTAGCTGGTCGCGATCTTCATAAAGTGCACACAAACACTTGGGAACAAACTTCCAAAAACAAGTTAAAGCTTGTTTCGGCTTCCAGCCCGCTCCCAACTTCCGAGGTTATAGTGTTCGGATGGCGTGTACATAACGCATATAGTATTTGTAAGTTATTTCAGTCAGCTACTCGTAAATAGTTGTTAGGGTATGTTAAGGGTGGTTCGGGCAGTAAGGATCTCGTCCCGCTCAGCCAGCGACCCCGCAAAGGAGGGTATGATAGTTGTAGCGGCATACCGTCGTGAAAACCCGATGGTGTGATGGGCATAATTGCCAATCCGGGTCCAAATCCACGTCCAATTGAGGACGTCGGGAGGTCGACGAATTGGATTGTGTTGCGCTGGAATTCCCATGGTGTTCCACTTAGCGCTGATGAAAGCCAACGGAGGTTTTAGTGAGTAAAAATCCCAATTACCCATGTGTCCCTCCCATGGCACCTAGTGCCATAAGATGCTTTCACCTCGTAAAAAAAAATAAAAGTTAAACTTACAGGTAAAAAGCTTGTAAAATTTTGTTAAAATAGTTGTTCTGTTTAATAGTTGAACAAAAAAATATGTAATTTGTGGTTATCTCTTAGGCCTACCCAAAACATAAGATAACATTATTAAAGGTACCTTCTCGATCTATTTATACCTCATATATCAATGTTAAACGCTGTGTCGTTGAAAGTGTCTTTTAATATTAGCATGCATTCTATTTTTATGAAAGGCTTTTGTTAAAAATTGCTTTCACTGACCAAAAAAATGTTTCCACACATTAATTAATAATTGCACACCTATTCGATGCTTCATATAAAATACATTTAGTAAAATCCAATTAAGCCTTGCAATTAAAATAAAGCTGTGTTGGAGCTTCGAACAAAAGCCGCATTGGAGAGTTCAATAATTACGAGATGGAATGTTTTTTATTATTTATTTCAGAGCCTGACTTCCGGCCATTATAGGTAGAGTTGTGTAATCTATGAATTCTGTTTATTTTATTATGGTTGTTATTTTAATTTGTTTATATGTCCCGTTGATAACTAAATAGTAAATGACGAACCTCTTTTTTAGTCGATGTTACTTTATTTAATCTGTATTACTGTTTTTACCATATAACTAAGTTAAGCTTTCTTATCACATTTTCTGTAAATATATAACAACTTATTTAAGTTACTTAAATACTACTTCAATTATTAACTAATTATATTTTTCTATATACAAAAATACGTGTCTCAAAAATATGAACTCATATCATTTTCTCACAACTTTTGAAAAACTCGAAAATTTCCATGCATTGCTTCAATTTAAAGCACAAAGAATCGTAATACAATCCACAAGATAGCCTTATCGTTTTATTGAAACGGTGTACTGTATGCGGACCAAATAAAGAGAACAAATACCAACTAGTTGGAAGCAATAAAGAGGGAACGAAAAGAATGGTAGTAATGCGAACGAAGTTTTCATTTTGCTGGCTGTTGGAGAGAAAATTCAATTCTCCGAATGTGGAGTACTCCCTACTATCATATCTAGTATTTGAATATACAGCTTTGTATTTTGAGACCATAGTTAAAAAAGAATATTTTTTATGAATCAAAACTACTGTAAACATTAATAAACTCTAATGCTTTAAATTAGTGTCGTGGTTGATATGCACACACCAAGACTAATTCACGAAAACACAGATATTCACCTGGCCGGGAATGAACCCGAGAAAAAACACAAACAATGATGCAGAGACTTTTTATTTATTACTTAGTTAATGCCATCCAAAATAAAATGTTATGAAAATGTTGCCTTCGTAGCAAAATCATAAACAAAAAGCAATTAATAAATAAACTGTAAGCTTAACATTATATAATCCAGGATAATAAATTAGGAAGCATTACAATAACAAAACAAAGTAAAGTAAAAATCCTTGTAAAAATAAGGAGCTTCTTAAAATAGATTTAACAAATTAAGAACTAATTAAACATTGGAACAAAGAGAAAAAGAAAATTCGGTCTCCATTTCTACCGTAACATTTAATTTCCTGGGAGTCAGATTATAATGAATGATTTTTTAATTAGCATAGTGAAAGCGTAGCAAGCATATTCCTGGAATTAATTACATTTTCATTTCGTTTAATCCACCATCGTTTTTCAGTTTTTCAGTTTTTACATTAAATATATTCAAAAGATTAAATAGCTATAAAAGGTTGCCATATTTCGAAATATAGATTCTGAAATAGTCATATATGATGTACTAAAATAAAAGTAAAAATATTTAATTTACAAATAATATACGATACAGGATTTGGTTTAAATATTTTTTTACACAATACTTGCAAGATAGTTGATCTTAAAATAATTTGTTTTGTAAAATATGTCTTAATAAAAATATGAATTATGAAAATATAAAGTACAGACTCAAAAAAACCTAAATGTAGATTTTAAGTTTGCTTATAATATAATTATAAGCAAATTCATTCGATGACTATAAAATAATTACGTTATGACAAATATAGCAACACGCGTCCTGTCGACAAAATCACGTTAGGAAAGGTCAACCCCTGACATTTAATGAAAGCACAACCTTATTGAATGAAATTTCGATAGTTTGTTCCACAATACAATAAGTTATTTTAGTGTTTCCAATCAGAGTAAAGTTGCTCATACCTACTCGTATATTTAATTGTACATAAACATACTTTTATAATATCATTTTAAAGGTGGTAGAACTTTGTGGTTCGACTCCGGCGGCACCACCGCCACACCTATTTCTGCCTAATAACAGCAGTGTTTGAGCGCTGATATGTTCCGTTTTGAAGGGTGTGGTAAAATCTTTCATTCTTATTATAATATCATATACTTTCAAATGCTTACGACAACCCTAGAATATGAAACATATTTACAACATCAAAGGCGTCACTCATGTGAACGTCTTCCTTCCATTTTGTCTACAAATATCCAGAATGTTTACATATACATACACATAACTGTGTGTTTGTTTACTGCGGCCACGAAGGCTTCCGTAACGTAACAAACCGTTTATTTACGTAAAGAAGCCATATTGTACGCAGTGATGACCGCGCTGTTCTCATAAGATGGTATTACGCGGTAATATAGACGATCAGCAGTTGATAAATAATTCTAAACAGTTTCAAATAGAATACGCAAGAAGCCATAATGTTACCGCCTACTAAATATACGTAAGATGAATTAGCTTCACGTAACGAATGAAAAGCTAATCGGCTTTTGAAAATTGTATACATAGGACTGAAGTATTTTGGCGAGCTTTTTGTTTTTAACCATAGATAAGTATAGATATCTCACCGCCTTGTAATAGAAGGAAGCCATTAAATGGCTGACTATGGTCATGGTGTAATTTACGCGGAACAATGCCAACATGTGCAATTATGTAGTGCAAAAACACGAACGAGAAATATCGTTTAATCGTTAAATTGTCGTAAGATCATAAATGCTCTAAAAACTATTTTTTTTGTAATATTTTTCAAACACAAAAATAGATGACATTGACAATTTCAATTGTCAAAACTGGTTACATTTTCATGTTAGGAGTGGGATATCATTACTAATCTATGTTTTTACCCTACAATAGTCAATTTTATATGTAACATACAGTCACTAAGTCTATGTTCGTGCTCGTTGACGTACGAGTACATGTGGACCATGTGTCTTTGTAACAATATGTAATGTATGATTTTTCTATTTCCAGGCGACACCGATGAACATGGCCTGCCCAAAGACAAGGACAAGGGTTGCGACACCAACCTCTACCTCTATCATGTAAGTTTGTTTGTTATTATAAACTAGTTTTTGCCCGCGGCTTCGCCCGCGTTAATAAATATAACATACTAACATACATAAAACTGAAAATTCGTACCTTCAACTTTGCTAAAGATCATCACTTGATCAAATGCATAGTTTACGATTCAATCCTTACTAATATCTTTATCCTTATTAAAATAATCGATGTTTTGGGTCCAAAAGATCGATTCTCCGATTAATCGGTCTTAGATCGCCATCCCTATGGGTAATCCGTGGGATTTTCGGGATAAAAACTATCCTATGTCCTTTCTCGGGTCTCAGACTATCTTTGTACAAAATTTCATTAAAATCGGTTCAGTGGTTTAGACGCGAAGAAGAGACAACCAGACAGACAGACAGAGTTACTTTTGGATTTATAATATTAGGAAGGATTGTTACTACTACTATTTTTATGCCGAATGACACTGCGGGTTCCGGGTTCGCTAGCCGTCGAATACACAAACACCCAGACCCAGAAAAGGTATCTAAAAATGTTATTTAGACATCTGTCTGGCCGTGAATCGAACCTGGTACCCAGTGCGTGTGTGCTTCGTGGTTAGACTATAAAAGCACCACCGCTACATCAATTTCTCTATTATACTCGCAAGTTTAATGAGGTAGTGCAATACATGATAATTCATTTAAAGAATAGATTGCAGAGCGATTTAAACAGCAATAAAATATTATAGTAAACGACATCTGCATCTCGTACATTTCAAAGATAATTTCAAATTAAGTCGGAAATAAATAACAATATTGCATCATATCTCTACTATATAAGATACACCCTGAATTTAGAATGAGTGGAAGCGACGGACAAGTTATTATAAAGGAGTGGGTTTAATAGTTCGTGATAAATTTTGTGTTTCAGCCAGGAAAACGTTGTTACGTTTTGTTGTATTTGTTTAAAAAGGAGGTAGGGTTGTTTAGCTAATTTCTCACTTTTAGGCCCGTTTTGTTAATTAGAGTAGATATAAAAATAAAACTAGTCTTATTAATGTACATTATTTTGAAATTACACTAAAATCATACGGCCATGAATTTATAAAAATCTCTTAATCTTGTATTTTATTGAAACCTCTGAATCTAGTCATGTATTTTATCTATATTTTGGCGTATCGCCGTCTTGCTTATACTTGAAAGTTTAGTGCTTCAGCTTGCTTATTACAGTTCCTACAGTGTATGCATAAATCCTTTACGTGGCTCACCATAGCAACATTTCGTATTACATACTCCGCGAAATGTCGCCGAAGCGTCGTAAAACCCGACCGCGGAACAGTGGAAAAAGTTTTATAATATTCCCCTCTGCGATATTAAAAAACCACGTACACTTGGTGGATCATAATATTATTGTTAGCGCAGAAAGTACACAAACTCGCTCTCGTCAACGTTTAATTGCTTTAGGATTCGCGGTTTTGCATGCGCGTACGTTAACAGATAAGAAATATGCAAACGAGTTGTGTTATTTACTGTAAAAATGTTATTCGGGTTTATCTGGCTCGCTGGACCATATTTACATAAAGAGAACTTTTGGTAATTAAGGTTTATATACATACATGTTATACACATACAAGCCGCGTGGCGGAGCGGTCACCATACTGGTCTGACGCGCAAAGGGTTCCGGGTTCGATCCCCGGCCAGACAGATTTAAGAATGATGAATTTAGAAATCTGTTCTGTTGCCATGGCACCCACGATACAAGGAATCCTAATGTGGGGCTGTGAATGTAGAAAGCGTTTATTTAATTAATACATATGTAAGCAGTATATACATATATCTTAACACAAGTTTATTAATTCCTGTTGTTACACTCTTTTCTAGTCTTAGCAGCTACGTATAAAGTACCGTAGACTGAGTTATTTCACGCGATCTCGGCAGCGTATTCTGGAAAGACACGCCCTCTCAAAACCAACCGTTACATTTTACTTTCCTTAACCCAGGTTATGTGATATATTTATGTGGAAAGGATTTATTACTTTATTCATAGTAATCGGACGTAAAAGATATTAAATTTTGGTATAAACAATAATAGCTTTTATAAATAGTAAATGATTTGAGCGATAAATAATTATTACTATTCTTTATTTAGACAAGTGACTGACACTAAAAAATATATATAAGTTTGAGGGCATGTTAGAGTCTTAATTACCATATAACAAGCGCATCAAATGACTTAGGTAAATTTGAGAATTTATATTACCCAATGTTGACGCAAACCGAAAACCCCTACAGCAGCCGTGGAGAACGATCCAAATCTCTCATTCAATAGATAAAACTGTCTCACAATGTTAAATTAATGGGTTACAGTCCTATTAAAATAGGGATCGCTATTATACGATATTTCAAATTGACCTCGTTTCTCTAATTACCAAATTATAGAGAATTGTAATAACGCTGCCAAGAGCCAATTTGGAGCCGGGCTTAAAGGGTGTTTGGGGTGGAATTGGAATAAATCGGGCGCATTATTGAAATCGAGTTAAATGAACTGGGATACGTGCTGGCGGTGATCCGTAGCGTCGTAGCTCTCGCGTAGCCACGTAGCGACGTAGCGCCGTAGATCGCTTGATTACCATCGGTTTGAATTTGGGTGTCACCGCTTTACTTTAAACTTATTAAATATTAAAAAAAATATAGTGAATTATATACTTCATTAACTTATTTGTGATATTCAAATTTTTATTACGCAATAATTACCGAAACTAATCATATATTTTGTGACAGTATTTTTACCAGTGTCTGGGATTTTTACTTCATTCCTACGAGTACATATTTATAACATACATATAAATCTGTACATATTTTGCAAATATTATATTACTCATTACTGTTGGCATTTTCAATATAACACGAGACACCGAAATTCATGTAATAAAATTCGGGCACTCAGAAATAAATGATAAAAATCAATAATAACGCGTAATAAAAGGAAGAAGCAATAACGCTTAACTGGAACGTAAAATTCGGAGAAATTCTCATCAGAGACATCACAATGTAATCGAAATTGGAGTTTCTACGAGTACGCGGGAGCGTTGGCTTGACAAAAAATAAATCTCTTTAATATTACGATATATTTAGTGGAGTACCCCACCTGCGTTGCTTGTATGTAATCTGGATGTAAAATTGTATATCCTTCATGTTCTATTTACACAACTTACAAGCTATAGCTATAGCACAGAGGGTTCCGGATTCGATGCCCGGACAAATATTTAAATAATAAATTTATATTTCTTTTCTGGGTCTGGGTGTTTTTTATTCATCTATGGGTGTCCATGGCACCCACGACATGGGGATTGTAGTGTAGAAAGCGTCTTTGTTTTTCTGTGGGCATACCTATTTATGCCTTATAGCAGCAATATAGTACAGATGTATTCTGGTTTGAAGGCTAAGATATGGCAGCTGATTCGATACGATAAATACGACCCATAAATATAAGCTTAGGAATTTGTTTACTTACCTACAAATATGAATACGTTTACGACTTTCAATATCTTACGACTATGAATACGTAGATAAATTCACCGTCAAATATGAATATGCTCGAAATATTATAAATTGAAAAATAAATTAAATATTCAGTATAGACCTACGGGGAAATTTACAAATTGTCAATTACCCTTTTTATACTACTACCGGATCGTAAACGGATACTCGGAAACGAAGCTTACATACTCAAATGCGCCTCCGTCCACGAATACGCTACTAAATGTGAATACGTATACGAATTCAATGCCTACATTGCCTGTGACTATGAATACATTTATGTAGAAACACGCCTATGAATATGGTTACGCTTACGTATCTAAATGCACCTACGTCTGTGAATACACCTACATATATGAAAACACTGCTATACACATAAACGTGTACATGTAAATGTAAGTGTGCGTAGTGAAATATGTGTGAAATAAAAATCCAGATAAAACCAGTTTGGTGTATTGCCAAAAACAAGCGCCAAAAGAAAAACAGGGCTACAAAGCAAGGAATCGTTGAATCGTAATAATAAGTTTGAATTGTGCTACGTACAAAGAAAAACGTTAGGGAATTCGCGATAATGAATGCCGGGGAACTCGAAATACGAAATGCCACTTATTACTTCTCAACTTTATTTATTTGTTCGCGATTTAAAATTACTTTTCGTTTTGTAAACATTATTCGGAATGAATGATTTTTAAAATACTGACATTCTGTTTGATGCTTATATAATGTATAATATAGTTTAGGTGCTTGTTATAAAATATTTATAGTGACATAATTATAATACTAAACAATGTTTTATGGTATTATCAATTCCCAGCTATCCATTTTAATAAAACAATACAATTTGGGTACGAAATAAAATTTTACAAGAGCGTGCCAATTAAAAGTGTGTATATAAGGAAAGGAAAACAAGTTTATTTATCTTTACTGATATAAAGATCAATGTTTTCCAAATATTTTAAAGAAACCAGTTACAATATACTTAACTCAGCTTCACGTTTAGCTAGTTGACATATTGATTCAATTTAAAAACTCTTATAAAAATTGTCTAGCAGTGCAGTAAATAAACTTCATGCCACACAAATTTCATTTCGCCAGGCGCCCGCTATGAACGGTATTCGTATGTGAGGAGCAAATCATGTAAATTTGCATCACAAATTCTGCCCGAGATAGCTCGTCTCTGTAATTTTAGGTATTACGTACTTGCTCTTATATGGCTACGGACGTAATCAGTTCTATTTTTGGCGATTGAAGTGAGGAGTATCTAGCTTTCATAACACTGTAAATGAACGATTTACGTGTTGAAAGATAGAATAAAGCACAATCACAGTTTAAATTTAGTTAAATTTTTGGTAAACATTATTAACAAAGAATAAACATACACTGTAATCAATTCACATATTGAAAACATATTTTAAATTCAAAAGACGTACTATCTATGTTTAATACCAACTTCGGTGTTTTCTACTCATCTTAGACAACTCCTAGGATACTCTCTAGGACTTCTCCAGTAGTAAGAAAAGACCATTGCCCAAGTGAGGGACATAAAGAGACATTCAGCTATATTTTAGTTAGTCCTGTCAGTTTAATAACTAATGCAGGTTGTCAATGTCAATTAATATTTGTCAAAAAAATACGGAAGTTTTGGTATTCATGCAATGTTTAAGCCTCACTCTTAGCCAATCCACATTCAAAAATAATTCCAGTTAATAATTACTCTAATTAGTAATAACATCACATTTATGTTGTTTTCAATAAAAAACAATATGAACTCTACCAATATTCAGTAATCACCTGTTAGAGGTACAGGTTTATCCGCTAGCATTAGGAGACTTCCCGGGCGGATATTGGGCCAGCCTTGATCGATTGTCTGAGCTAAGCACCCTTACGGCGGGGCCGCTCTTCCGCAGAAGGTCGGACGAGTGCCTCGTCAATACCAAAAGGAATGAGATGAGACAGCTTTAAAACACTCCAGCAAGGTCAAGAACACTTCAGTTACACGGCTCGGCGATTTAGACACTCACTTTTTGAGCAATTTATGCGTTGGATGCGATCGGGAAAAGAGATTTAACACACCTTTGAGAACCCGGGAGAAATTTCTTGGGTATATATTTCTTCGCTATATTTTATTTCGCTGTTTAAGGATACTTATTTTAAACTTGAACGTTAACTTAAAAAATCAGTCCCGTGGATTAATTTACATCTCTGGTTCCCAATTGAAAACCTAAAAACATAACTAAGTTACATTATAATATTATATATTTGTATGAAGTTGTTTTTATTACTACCCTGTTATCTGCCACTTACACTGTCATGATTGCATCAGGATGCTAGTCCTTCAGGCCTAGGCCAGTCATTCAGCAGTGTTGCTATCAAAATATTGGCCACTAGCCTTATAACCCACTGCTAGGTCTGTACCTAAGACCTACCTTCCTCTACTGGAGAAGATCTAGAGCAAACTTCACCACCTTATTCCAATAATGACGTAAAATTGTGTTATGAATACTTTACATAACTGAGCAGTGTTAAAATTAATATATTCCATGCATCTTATTATTTTTTACGTAATACCTAACATTTTCGTTTTATTTTATAAGCATATCCCTATTATCCCTTAAAACTATCTTCAAAAGTAAGGTCTTATGAATACGAAACTGGTAGCACGACCTCAAGTTGATCCTAGTAACTGGACCTTTTTCAACGAATTTTCCTACAGGACGCCCGAGGGACGTGTTGAATGGTACCTATTTGAAACTTCTTACAAAGTTTCTATTTACTAATATGCAAATTTCGGTTCGTGAAGTACTCTTTTTTATCTTCGACCCGAAAGATATTTGACCTAAGTTAGCCGCGATTTTGGTTGTATGAGACAAAGCATAACACATGATAAAATAAATATTATATTTGTTGGTATATTTTTCATATTCAGGTATGAATAACTTTGAGGGCCATTTACTCATTGTGTGTTTAATGAAATGAGTTCCTACGTTACGTACCACGTAAGCACATATACTTACACATACATTACACACATAGAGTCATGAATACATATTTATTTAAACACATTACACCTGGAAATCGTGAAACCCGTGTAACCCGTAGAGCTCTGTGTCTATGTCCATAGTGCCATGCGTTCCTGAAAATAACATATTCTGCAAAGGTAGTACGTATCTAATTTTTTAAAACAGTGCAATGTAAGTTGACATGCTTGAAGTTTATCAAACAGACAGCGTATGGCCTTAGTCCTGTTAATTCTGAAAACCGCCCCATTGCCAGGAATGCAAACATAACGAACACCTTGATTTTACGACACCACAACTTTAATAGGTATAAAAGGATATTTAACCATTGTGTACTTTGGTTTAAATATGTTACATATTAACGAAATGAAAATGAAACTATATTTCTCACTGTTTTCATTTCAAATTAAATCGAAAATGCTCGCTGCAAATGCATCAATATACGTCTCAGAAGCGGCCGTATATTATTCACGCGCCATATACACTTGGTCGCCGGCTCGGGAATACCGGTTCAAAGCGGTTCGCGACAATCTAATGCGAATTGAGATCGAGCACCTTACAGAATATGTTGGAAACGGCGAAAATGATTTTTCGATCCGATTTTTAATTTTAATGTGTGTCGGTGACAGGTATCGAGAACGTATGAATATTTTTCTACGTTCAATACGTTTGTTGGACTGTTAAGCTATTTTTGTCGATTTAAGAATTTTGCCTGTTCGTTGGGAATATTGAAAACAAATAATAAATCTCAATGCATTTCCGAGTGTGGAATTGGTTTGGAAACTGTGAAGATGAGTTTTTGATTCAATTTCAATACTTATTTCAATATGGGAATGATGTAGGTTGATACAAGAAATATACAGATAAAATTCTGTGGCGTTCTTTTATGTGGCTGAAATTTATTTATGATGAAATGAATGTAGTGAAATATTAGGAAAATGAAATAGATTATGTAAGTGAAAATAATAAGGGCGTGTTCAATATGCGTGCGCAATATTTTCATTTTACTCAAACATTTTATTATATACGTACTTTAGTAATAAAATGCGGACTTAAAATCTTTCGTTAGTGAAATGAAATATGAAATATATTTATTTTGTATAGGCCAACGACGGCACTTACAAATTGTCAGTTACAATATTTTCTTAAACTACTACCGGATCGGGACGCCACCTCTACTGAGAAGATCCGGTAAGAAACTCAGTGGGTTTTTTTTTTATTAATTTTAAAAATTATTATTCTCTATTTCCCTTTTTTTAAATAGTAAAAGTAAAGGATAGATAAAAAAGAATTGGCGGATCTTAGAATTTCCCGGCGGAGTTTTATAGATTGCGCTTGACAGGTCATTACGTGTTTTTGTTTGATGCGTCTTCGGCGTTTCGAAGTGGGTCGGCGGAGAAGCTACGACGGCCTACCATTTGTCACATATTCCATTTATAAAATCCAAATACGCTTATGCCTACACGATTTAATACCAAATGCTGAAATGTAACTTTTGGAAAATATCCTAATGACTTTTAGATGATATGGAACTTTAGGTGGATCAATAAAAATAACTTGGTTTAATCCGAATTACGCTACAATTGCAGTGCTTGCCTATTACTTAGAAATTCGGTAACTCTAACGACAAATTAAGCACATGAGCATGCAGTCCACCTGAAGGTTAGTGTCTTCTGCCGCCCATGGACATCTGTAATCAACCCCAGATAGGATTCCTACATGAGGTCACACATGCGCCCTTACTCCTGAGAGCAAACCTGGAATGACTTGGAAAAGTAAGTCTCCGTTACCACACCTTTCAGACCAGTACCCCTAGCATGCGTTTTTACGTTTTGACAAATATGACTGTTTTGGTATTTGTTTACGTATTTGCCCATACCAATTCCAATCAGCGGATTGTATCAGAACTATAGTGTCAGTAATGTAGCATTAAATGTCTAAATTGAGAAAATGGCGCTTTATCTTTTGTCTCTCTTTTTTGCGAACATGTGATGTAGACAAAAAGACTTGAGCACTTACTTATTGTTAAGTTTACTCAGTCTACTGAAGCAAACGGAACAAAATAATGGATTGAGTAAACGTAACGTAAAATTGTGGGATGTTTTGAAAACTCATGGTAAGGATACTTGAACACAGCAGCATTTCACACTGCTTTAATTATACTGCTGGATTTAGATGCAAAACGAAGACTTCTACTTTACGTAACATGAAAAACTAACTCTTAGTTAGCTTCAAATCGTGTTTTATTAACTTGCTTAAGTGTTATAAATCTGAATAAGCGTCGGAACAATCCACGGAGGCTAATGCAAGCCCGTAAATCGTCGGCTGCAATAAAAAAGGATCGGCCACAACACCAGCTGTTTATCACCGACGTTTTCCTATTTGTTTTAATTTGTTCCAACGCTGTTATTTGCCGGTTTGTTCGGTGAGGTTTCCGCTTTGGTATTATAGGGACCGTAAAAAGCAGTAGATAGTGTAAAGGTTCTAGAAACTTAGCCTCTCTTTTGGGGGCTCCGAGGTTCGTATGCAACGCTCTCTCGTTTGTGTTTACTAAGTTAGCAATTAACTCTATCTTTAATTAACGGTGAAGGAAAACATCCCATGCAAATCTGAACGCCTGTAATTAAAAAAAGTTCTCAAGAGTATGTAAACGTCTACGAACATACACTTCGGCCAGTGTGATCGACTATGGCCCAAACCGCACACTGGTAAAGGAGATCCGTGCCAAGCAGTATAGAGTTGAATCACAAAGGACTCTATCATTTTTTAAACTAGCAACCAAGCCGAATCCCTGAGTTTAAATTGTCTTACCTTGTCAGTCAGTTTATCAAAGATATTCTACTGGGATCGCATTCTCAGGGCTTTTCAAGCGTACACCTAATCCTGCTCACGATGCATTTGAGAACATTTAGATTGTGATCCCGTCGCTCCGAGCTAGACAGAGACATGTGCAAATGGTCTGTGAATTATATATGAGGCCTTTGAATGCAATCTCCGGTGTCGTTCTATTTGATATATCCTGTCAAATACATACTACTATTTTAGGGTATTAGATATTACTTTTAATTAAGGGTTATTTAATACAGTAATAAATATGATTAGGCATATAAATTGTAATCAGTGATTTAAATTGTTTTCCAACGATAGCTAGATATATATTTTCCCTATGAAGTGAAAAGGATAGAATTATATGCCTATAACAAAGAATTTTACTTTTAAAACAATGTGGTGTTCTATTTCACGACGCTGAACATGTTCCAGACAATTGAACGGGAAACTTTAGACAGAACTTAAAAGGAAACACGAGATATGGTAGCGCAAAGTGTTTCGATAAACTGATAAATAAAATACATTTGAAAGACATCCATTCCTTAATATAGATTTTATGAGAGCATAAGACTGTATTTTCGTAGCACTTCATTTAAATATTCAATATATGCCCTGCATTATGCCATAATTATGACGATATTTAAAATACTGCAAAAATGGAAATTATTTGTATATACACCTAATATGAAAATAACTGGCATTTCTTTGAACCAAACATATGCTTAGATATTTGCATAACACCAAAACATACATGTATACATATCTACCTATGCTATGTATACCTATGTACGTATCTATGAATACAACGTTTACGTAAACGCATGAATATGGCGACGTCATAAATAATATATTCAATACATTATATGATAATGACGACCCGCGTGGCGGGGCGGTCACCATGCCTGTCTGACGCGCGAGGGTCCCGGGTTCGATCCCCGGCGAGACAGATTTCTAAATGATGTATTTAGATTTCTGTTTCTGGGTCTGGCTGTTAGTGTATTTGTCTCTGTGTGTGTCCATAGCACCCACGATACAGGGAATCCTAATTTTGGGCTGTGAGTGTAGAAAGCGTTTTGATGTGAAACATCTATAGCCGCACGTAAAACCGATTTCTGGCGTGGCGACGCATACCGTGGCGACGCCACGCTAGCCGATGGTATATATATACAGTCTATATGCAGTAGTGTGTACGGTGTGACGACGGCTCGCCATGCGCAATAACTATTACCGAAGTCACTGATTAAACGAATTAAGTAGTCACGATTTGAAATAAATTCGGAAATTTTTGTATTTAATGAAAATAAATGTTTATTCAATAAATAGTCATCGTTATCTGGAAAAAAATCGTAATATTTTATTTTATCATTATGAAATATTTAGTTCCTATCACAATGTGTTCTTTTCTGCATATTACTTTTACAAAATAATGTCGATGTTTCACATATGCCAGGCGTCCCGTGACGGCTCACATTTTTTTTTTATTTTCTTTTTTTTATTATACATAAATTGTAGCTACACTAGTACGGAAATATATACCTAAATAACAACATACATTTCAGAATATACGAGTAATTTTGTGTTACGGCGGCAAGTTCACTTGAATCCCATTTCATCGAGTTGCTACGTACTCATATATCGTGTTACGTAAAATTAAAACCGATGTCGGCTATATATCTCAATTTGTACAAGTCGAGGCACTTCATATAATGGCACTCCCGCTGGGCGTTGAATTAAAAATATTTAGCATTTTTATTGCTTTTAGGTCAGTATTGTTAGGAGTATATTTAAGTATGCCCGTAATTAAAAACTGAATGATTGCGTCTGACAGATATATGTTATGTTTAACAATTATGTTAGCTAACTAAATGTTCAAGATCTGTGTGGTACAGTGTCACTTAAGCTATGTTAACTTAAGAAATAAATAACTCGAAGAAACACACTACTGCGCATTCAAAATTTTATCTTCATCAAAAGCTTTTATAAGAAAATTGGAAGTAGTTTTCGTCTACACCGTATTAGTAAAGATTACTCACTCCTAACAAGAAAATGTACCCAGTTTTGAGAATTGAAATAGTTGCGTAAAATGTTTTTGCCACGTCTCCGTGCTAAAATGTCCCAAAAATATTTGAAATGATTATTTATTTATTATGAAAATTACGCAATTATTAGGTATTTATTCGTAAATTTTCTGTGAAAATGTTTTTATTTGTCAAGAATTCAAAAAAAGAACTTACTAATAAGCCGTTTTTGGCTTCATTCAATTTCTAGGCGGCGAAGTATCTTTACTAATCTATGGTCTACACTAACACCATACAAATCACCACATCACACCCCTTGAACCAGAGGTCCGAAGTTCAAATCCCAGGCACACATCTAATTTTTCCTCTGATTTTTCACAGTTATGTGTGTATTAGAAATTAAGTTACGTGGACGACGTGGCCGTCTGATACTGCTATATTATAAAAAAAATATAATCCATAATAATCCACGTAACTCACTGTTAATGTAAGAGACCCGTACCCAACATTGAGTCAATTTAATATTTTTAGAAAACACCAAGATATTTAATTTCCCGCAGCCTCAAACCTCTGCCTGGCAATTTAAATTTTACGTTGTAATAAATTGCCTCCATAAGAATTCCGCCGTGACGCCGTCTGCCTTCAGGCTTTGTGTTAATATTACGTTTAATATCGTTACTGAAACATTTAAAGTTTAATGCCGGCTTAAATATTAATCCCCAGTATTTCTGTATTATATTCGTGAGTATTAAATTCATCGTTCCGTTTAATAAGTTGATAAACGGCGTAATGTTCTCCGTATCCATCAAAGTAAGAACTGTTTGTGGTACAACCTCAAAAGCACTTTCACGCCTATTTCTACTTTATAACATCAAAACAGAAAAGGTAGGATTTGACCGGGGAACTACAGCCACACCTATTTCTTGTGTCAATTGTCTTACATGTGAGGCAATCATCTTAGTTAACCAACTCAAAGAAGTGGAAAAAATCTGTAATCGCCTTGATTACTTATTCAGCCCAACCACGTGCTTAAGACTAGGCTTGAACGCAACGATTTCCACACTACCATAAAGCATTCGCAGTCGAACCACGAAGATTTTTTCCACCCGCTACCAACATTAAGAACACATTTATTAAATACGAAATATACTTCAAAATTATTCGTAACTAAAGATTTTTAACGCTTCAACAAACTTTTGAATAACATTCAACACGACCAAACTTCCGTTGCACGCGCCGTCGCCTGCTCATCGGATATTCCTCGTGGATGTTCACTCGGCCACGTTAATAGTCCGCTTTCATATTCACTCCATTGTGCTCCTGTCAGTCTATCAACGTGCAACAATATCTTGTTTATCCTACGCGGCTTTCATCCGTCTTTACGGCTTTTAATGTAGAAGTGAGAATAGCTGTCTAGCTGTCCAGCCATCCAGTAGAGTGGACGATAATGTAGTGTTGTAAAATATTTATAAAGTATTAAATTACTTTTAGGTCAGCATCAGTTTTTGTTCTGCAGAAACTCCTGGGTTTAATTTTCAGTCAAACAATGTCAAACTCTAAATTAATTATGAGTTCAGGATGCGTGTGTTATTTTATTCATATTACACACCATAAAGAAGCTGATGCAAGGACGGAGGATGACGAAGGGAATGCATTCAATGAAATAAATTAAAGTACTGAATATTTCTTCTAAGAAAAGAATGAAAATATGTTAAAAAACGAAAGCACGTCTAAAAATAATACCCTCGAGTCCCGACTGCGACATTGCGGTATTTGTGACGTAAACCGTTCTAATTTAACAACACTTTTGTCAACTACGTGTGCGGTGAAATAGAATACCACTGAAACGCTATAAAAATTCAAATTTAAAACAATCTTCTGGAGCCTACGTTGAGGATTCTTCGACCAATCCAGTATTGAGTTTGTCACTACAAATCGTGACACTTCGCGACAAACATTTCTTAGAAAAAAATGTATTTTTTACATAATAATATAAGTGAAATAATAAAATATGTGTTTTTGGAGTAGATTATCTTAAATATGCATTTAAACGGTCAACGATTTCGATAACATTTTAAAGCGGGTGACGTTTTTTTTCTGTCGCCCTCAAATTTTCAATAATAATATTTGCGGCGTTTTTATTTTCGTCACGACACAGATTTTTTGGAGTTGGCAATACTGTGCCGATCTAATCTCGATTCAAGTTAAACGAAACCAACCCGCAGGATAGCGTTATTTATGTCGATTACGTGATTCGGCTCCTGATTCGTGCCATCAACGCACTTCAGCAACTGTTCGAGTAATAGAAGAGATATTATATTAGAATTTCATACAACGTACCAACCTTCCTAAGCCACTCTCGTTTTTATGAGCGAAATAAAAAGTTATGCAAATTTGTCGGTACTCGCATTATGCGGTTGTGGGTTAGGAGGATTCGTTTTTACGACTGCATTTCAAATATTACAACTTACATAAATAAAATAATGTGTATATCTATGAGTTAATAAATACTACCGATTAAACGTTTATTATTTACAGAAAGGCATTTTTTAGTTTCTGTCAACATTTATCTATCTTCCACTTATATGAAAGGAATAGTCAGAATTTACACGGACTCGTAAGGAAAACTAGACGCCTTAAAACAGGAAATTTTTATCTATATTTCCCATAATTTAAATACCTTTAAAAATGGTGTTTGGCATAATTTTAACAAAAGTATTACAATATGCACTTGTTTACAGGAGGAAATCGAGGACCGTCCGCGAGCGGCGACGTTCCTCAGCTCGCTGGCGGACTACTCCAACACCATCCCGACCGCGTCCACCGCGGACCCGGACACGCCGAAGCCCGCGCCCCCGGCTCGCATGGGCACGCTCATCGGCGTCTACCTGCCCTGCATCCAGAACATATTCGGCGTCATCCTCTTCATCCGTCTCACTTGGGTCGTCGGCACGGCGGGCGCTATACAGGGGTTCTTGATTGTGCTTACGTGTTGCTGTACGGTGAGTAACAAAATGTGCTTCTTCATATGCCCTCTTGCTTCTTTTTTGTTTGTTTTACTGTTTTACGACGCGACAAATAAGCTTATAAACACAATTAATAAACAATTAACATTTGATAACTATTGACATTTAATAAACTTGCAAATACGTGCAATAGCCATATATATCCAACGGAAAAGTAGATGACCACTCGCTCAGCAACGGAATATTCTAAACCGGATAAACCGTATAGATTATAAAAACTTTTAAAACAGATTTCAATAACAATATTTCTATATCCGTATCAATTGAAATGGAAACTGGGTATCGGATCAAAAGACTCCATGAATACGCAACTTTAATACGAAATGGCAAAGGATACGGCCTAACTATATTTAGTGTTGTTTAACCTCCATAGAGTATTGAGCACTGAGGTTAAATATTAGGATCTTAGGCTTAGGAAATGGCTATATATTTACAGCCTAATTATAAAATAATACTCAGTAATAACATGTTACTTCCTCAGACAATGCTAACTGCGATATCGATGTCTGCGATCGCGACAAACGGCGTGGTACCGGCGGGTGGGTCCTACTTCATGATCGGTCGCTCGCTGGGCCCAGAGTGCGGTGGCGCTGTCGGCATGCTTTTCTACACCGGCACCACGCTTGCCGCCGCTATGTACATCGTCGGCGCTGTTGAAATTGTCCTGGTAAGTTCTAACTGTAGTACAATATTCTAGAGTTGAGTAGAAATAATTTATTCATTCAAATTGATCTTCCAAACGTTGGATTGTTAGGTTTTTCAAGTCTACATATTAACAATGATGTGCTGATGACGTCCAATCATTAATCATTGCCTACTGATTTTACATTAAAATAAAACATTGAATTCTTTCTTTAAATTAAATTTTAAACATATATTATCAATAGATTTTGTGCTACACAACTTAAGTAATCGAAGAAAACTAACCATAGTTTTCTTCTACTAAAATTCTAAATTCTTAAAAGAAATTAGATACTTCCATCCAATCCCCAAATTGATATACTATGTCAAAGACTAAATTAAAAGCAAATAAGGAAAACTTCATCGCCAGAAGGACGTTATTTTTTGCCATAAAATGTTACAAGCCCAAATTGGAGATCATAATGGATTCTTAATAGGAAAAAGCCATCGACCGCTTTTATATCTGCATAAAACCATATCTGACTTAAATGGATTGCTTTTAACATGAAACCACAATTGAATTACCGATATTTTCTACAGCCATCTAACACTCGCGGCTCTCGTTGCTAAGAAATGTAGTATTCCTTTTAGCTAGATTTAAGACTGAAAAATATTATCTTGTTACTCATTACTCATTATAGCTTACAAACCAAATAATTGAGAAGATAATATTGCTGCGCTTAATGTTTTAAATATGTAAAATTCCATCATTATACACAAAAAATTCCATAATTCCATATTATCACTTTACACGTTTGCACGGACAGTTTCAGTTTTGACGGGCTTTGCAACAAACTAAACTAATTCCCTTTCACCAGACATACATGGCTCCGTGGATGTCAATCTTCGGTGATTTCACAAAGGATCCAGAAGCGATGTATAACAATTTCCGAGTATACGGCACCGGCTTGCTTCTCATAATGGGCATGGTTGTGTTCGTGGGCGTGAAGTTTGTAAACAAGTTTGCGACGATTGCCTTGGCGTGCGTCATTCTCTCCATCTCCGCAGTCTACGCTGGAATCTTCGTAAACTTCAACGGAAACGACAAACTTCAGTAAGAAAATAAATTATTACATTCTACTTGCGAGATTTACGGTTACGTCAAATATGAATCTGGTTTATGTGAATAAGAAACTTGATGTGAAGTAATACGGACTGAGATAAAAATGTAACTATCTAAATACTTGAAGCTCGTCACAGTTGTAGAGTATATATGTCTGCCTAACTATGGTTAGGTTACAACTCCTCGCTTTAAGGCAAATATGGCGGTGATTCTATGGAACGATAAAGGGATATCTTTAAATAACATTGAGTCAACCACTCAAATCATTGAATTTAAAAGCAAGATGTTAATTTTTGAAATCCTAACCAATATTGACGTATTCTTGTACATTTAATTTTCAGGATGTGTGTGTTGGGCAAACGCTTACTTAAGGACATTAATATTAGAAATTGCTCAAAGGATGTTGGTGGCGAATTATATCAATTATTTTGTCCGAATAATACATGTGACCCATATTATGCTGCACATAACGTATCCATCGTACAAGGCATTAAGGTAAATAAATAATTAACCATTTGGGCATACAGCTATTGCTTTACAAAACGAAATATCAAATAACACACATACTTCTTCCTTCAGGGTTTGGCTAGCGGAGTGTTCTTTGACAATTTGCAAGATTCCTTTTTACAACTTGGACAATACATCGCGTATGGGAAAGAACCTGATGACATCGAACAAATGGAAAGGCCTACCTACAACCAAATATATGCGGATCTTACGACTACCTTTACTATTTTGATTGGAATATTCTTCCCATCTGTAACAGGTTAAATATTAAATAAGTAAATTTACATAATATACTATTTTTATTTGATTTATAGTCTTATATAAACATGTGGCTGTTTTAACAGGTATCATGGCTGGTTCTAATCGCTCCGGTGATTTGGCTGATGCCCAAAAGAGTATACCAATTGGAACGATTGGCGCTATCCTAACAACTTCGACCGTTTATCTTTCCTGCGTTCTGCTCTTTGCGGGAACTGTCGACAATTTACTACTGCGGGATAAGTGAGCCAAATCTATTTTACTTCTTTGTATCATATGTATCTTTATGTTTGTAACCTTGTACATATCCGGAGTTTTCTGTTGTATCTTCTCGTCCAGCTTTACCTTTCCCTTTTCCTTGTTTATCAAAACGTTTCTTGTGTACCCGTATACTTTGATGTGTCAGTCATTCTATCGAGGAATTTCGATTTCTCCGGTTTCGTTGCATGAGAAGTACCCGGAATCTTACAACCAGATAGTTTATCTTTAATTTCGTTCAAGTCTAATTTGTGTTCCTTAGCTATCATTTCGATAAATTGAATAAATGTTTTGAAGTCAATAGTCTTAGATTTCAGTTTCTGAAATGAAATTGCAGTATCTGTAGTAGAAAGCTTCTTTCCATCAAGTAATTTAGCCTCTTTTAACCACTTATCAATGTTTGATAAAGTTATTTGCTTTCCATCACTGCTTGAGTTGCCAAATTTTGAATACTCTTTAAAAGTTTCTTGTAATATTACTTCCTTATTGAGTTGATCAACCATTATGAACTGATGAAAAATAATATAAAAATATTTGCCAAAAATATACCTAAATGTAAATTTTTCACAGCCATCTGGATTTTAAACATTTGTATGTGATTTTCAGATTTGGTCAATCAATAGGCGGAAAACTTGTTGTTGCGAACATGGCATGGCCAAACCAATGGGTGATTCTCGTTGGATCATTCCTATCAACTTTAGGAGCTGGTCTACAATCTTTAACGGGCGCCCCTCGATTACTACAAGCTATTGCTAAAGATGAAATTATACCATTCCTTGCTCCATTTGCTGTTTCGTCCAGCAGAGGAGAACCAACCAGGTAATAAAACTTATTTCAAATGAGATAAAAAAGATGAATGAATTTATCATTCATTATTTTTTGAGTATTTGCATAATATATTACTATCAATCATTCATTAAATGCGTATTTCTGATAGAAGAAATGAAACGAAATCTCGTTCACATTGATATCGGAGCTCAAACTGATCTGACTTAGAGTACATCGATTTCGATTAAACGGTTCATAATTAAGTAGTTTTCAATATCACTATTATTTTTCAGGGCCCTGCTGCTCACGATGGTAATCTGCCAATGCGGCATCCTCCTTGGCAACGTTGATATCCTTGCTCCTCTTCTCTCCATGTTCTTCCTCATGTGCTACGGATTCGTCAACCTGGCTTGCGCTCTACAAACGCTGCTGAAGACACCTAACTGGCGCCCCAGATTCAAATACTACCACTGGTAAAGCCATCTTTTTCTAACTCTATAATCTTATATTTTTTTAAATATTACAAATTTTTAATATTTCAAGTAATTAATATGATGATCCTATTTAATATTGTATTATTTTTGTATTTTTAAGGTCTTTATCACTCGCTGGCCTTGTGCTGTGTATCTCAATCATGTTCATGACTTCGTGGTTCTACGCACTTATTGCCATGGGTATGGCCGGGCTCATCTACAAATACATTGAATACCGAGGGTACGTTACAATATTGAACAAAAGGAAAAAATATATCTTGGTTAAAAGTATCTAATGTCCTACTGAACTGAATGAACGTTCCTATAAAGTAGTTAAAATGTGAGTTACATAGTTCATGACGCAATTTTCAGAGCTGAGAAGGAATGGGGTGATGGTCTTCGAGGTTTAGCGTTATCTGCTGCTCGATACTCGCTGTTACGTCTTGAAGAAGGACCACCCCATACAAAGAATTGGCGACCTCAAGTATTAGTCCTTGCTAAATTGAACGATGATCTCACTCCCAAATATCGGAAATTGCTTGCTTTTGCCAATCAGCTGAAAGCCGGTAAGTAAAACAATCGATATCTCGTATACATACATTAATATTATACTTCTATTCTGATATATCATAGAGATCCTGATATATCAAGATAATATCATAGAAAAAAAATAACAAAATAAATACACTACGTCTTCCTGGAAATTGATTATAATCACAGAATATAGCCTATAAGCTATATATATAAATATATATACTTAGCCATAATCGTAGTGAAACTAATAAGAATATGCTTGTTTTTAAGTATACCAGCTCAGAAACATTTTTTATTTAAATAAAATAAGAAATTATAATTACTTATGTTTTCAAATCTATGCAAATGGATACGAACATTTATCATGGATTCTCATAGAAACATATAGAACAAAACATTCAGAAAATTTTATTTCAACCAACTTGTCCTACTCTTTCAGGGAAGGGTTTGACTGTCTGTGTGTCAGTACTTGGCGGAGACTTCACCCGACGAGCGTCCGAGGCAACCACGGCTAGACAGAACCTTCGCCAATGTATGGATGAGGAAAAGGTCAAAGGATTCGTTGATGCTCTCGTGTCGCATAGCATTGCTGACGGTCTGAGCCACTTGTAAGTTATATATTCTTTTAAACCCTATACTTGGCAGAGAATTTTATCCTAAAAAATTATACTTTTGCTACTTCCCTGCGTTAATTGGGTTATAAGGATATTAGGAAAAATAAAATAAAAAATCTCTGAATTGCAGTTTTCAGAATATAGTATGTGTCTTTAAGTGCACACTGCCAGGTTCACGAGAAAAAAAATATGTGTCTTTAAATGCACACCGCCAAGTACTCACTAAACTAAGAAATAATTAAAAAATATAAAAAATATCATACATTTTCAAAATACTAAAGATAAAAGTCTCGGAAGTTATGACATGTCAACAAGTTTTGAGATATTTTAGTTGAGTTGAGAGATTAGAAGACCTCCTCCCAAAAAAACACAGTTCCCACATAAAGCGACTCGAAACTTTTTGAGTGGCAATAATTTTTGTTTACCGCTGTTCCCATGACGAAACAACAACCAGGAATACAAACGAAGATGTCCAGGATCTGTGAGGACAATACTAACAATGGCCTATCACATTTGTACGCTATAAAGCGATTGTCTGTTTAGACCTGCATCCATGTTTCCGTTAGAATGTTGTATTAAATTTGAGCATATTATTGGACTTTATTCCACTTGTTTGAAGGATGTGGTAAGAAGATATACTTTTCTGAGGCAATCCAGCTTAGTCTTCAGGGCTAGTGGCGCATCTATAGCCGACCTCAAGTGGGAATTTGGTCTTATCTGGGATTAATATTGCAGATGTTCTGGAATCATCATTATTGGAGATGTTTACATTTTTGACAGAAGACGCTATTGATTGGACAGGACTTGAGTTCAGGGACGTCTTTATGAGACCTAGACATCTGGAATTCATCTTTCTAGGGATTTGCTGGATTCTACATCCGATTTAATTACGCAATTTAGACACCAAAGCTAGAATTTTTCGGCCTCCAGTCATCTGAAAAAAATATTGCAAGCTAAGGACTGGGAATTTAGTGGAAACGGGGAAATATTAATTTCAGTCATGAATTATAAAAAAAAAACTCTATCCGAACTTTGTTCACCCAACCTCCTACCTTGTGTGCAGAACCTTAGTATATAGTAGCAAAGTTGGCAGTGTGCATTTAAAGACACAATATTGACAAACAGTAATATTGTATGTCGTTGGCAGTGTGCATTTTAATGCACACATAACAAAAGTCATGAATTACTATATATTCAAAACATTATATCTCAAAAAAATATCACCAAAACATTGCATAAAGCTTGCAGAAAGTAAGATTATATAAATTTCGTACATATAACTTAATTTCATTCAGATAAAATAAGATTCTTAGAGAGCGTTGCGCAGGCGCTGAATGACGGCTCGCTATTTTGTTTACCATTTACAATGTGTGAACGAGACAGATATTGATTTCATTTTCTGACATAAAGAAACGTTTGTTAATTCGCTTTCAGTTATTATTAGTAAGATTCGATGTGTATTATCCGAAAAAAAATCTGATTCTAATGTGCATTTAAGTGCACAATGTCAAGTATAGGGTTAATATTGATTCAATGTCATAAATTCGATACAGTTGTTTAAAAATACAATACTCAAAAGTCACCCAGAAAAATAATGACCATCCGAACATCCTGTGTCCTTTAGAAAACAAACTCTTCAAACTTTTATGAAAGATAAGAGATGTTTCTCTCAGACTATAATAAAAATATAAATACATTACTCAAATGTTACAATTATATTAAAGAAATTTTTATTTAATATATCATCAATTTACTCTATATATAAGACTTTGGTGAAAAAGTTGACCCCTACTGACATCAGCACTTTAGGTTAAAACTACCGCCTTATTCTATTAATTTCTTAGCTCTTTCAATCGTTTGAATTAACGAATATTTTTGGATAATTATAAGAAATTAGTTATTATTTATGCATTATGCTTTGGCTACTTCTAGGTTCATCGACTTTAGTATTATGCTTAAGCTAACGTTCGCGTCAATTTCATTGAATAACAGTTAAAGTAAGTTTCATTGCACAACATTTTAAAAAATTCGCGGGCGGTTAAACGATTTTATGTATACCAAAATATACTTTAATATATTTATTATCAATTTAAATACCCATATAAATTTTGACTTCCAGTGTCCAAACAACGGGGCTGGGTGGTTTGAAGCCGAACACCGTAATCGTTGGATGGCCATACGGTTGGCGCCAGTCGGAGGACGACCGCACTTGGCACGTGTTCCTGCACACCGTGCGCGCCGTCACCGCGGCACGAATGGCCATGCTCGTTCCCAAGGGAATCAACTTCTTCCCTAACTCTACTGAAAAGGTACATATTTTGATATTTTTGTATGTAAAAAGATTTTTAAACGACGATTGTCTAAGTCTTCTAATATTGTGAAGTCTATAGACTATAAAATCTTTGGTATCATCTCTACTTAAATTTAATTCCTTTTTTTTTTTGAGTATTGTAATTCATCAATCAAATGTATATTCTTCACTATCTAAATCTTTAAAGGTATCCGGTAACATCGATATTTGGTGGATTGTACACGATGGAGGTATGCTCATGCTGCTGCCCTTCCTACTGAAGCAACACCGCACCTGGAAAAATTGCAAGATGCGTATCTTCACCGTGGCCCAGATGGAAGACAACTCCATACAAATGAAGAAAGACCTGAAGATGTTCCTCTACCAATTGCGTCTTGAAGCTGAAGTTGAAGTTGTTGAAATGGTAAGAACTTAAAAAGTAAGTGAAATATTACTTAACTAAGACAATAATTCTAATTTCTATATAATATTTTCAGACGGACAGTGACATTTCTGCCTATACCTACGAACGTACTCTGATGATGGAACAACGCAACCAAATGCTACGTGAACTAAGACTTAACAAGAAGGAGACACTCGGAATGGTATGTATCAAAACATAACGTACAATGTATATAAATATTCAAGAAATATCTTGACGTTGATTTACGTTGATTTTATATACGTCTCACTGATAAAAAAACAGATACTAGTGAGAAAATAAGAACAATATGTGTTTAGCATTGTTAATAGCGAAAGCACTTCAAAACGCCACAATTGCATTTGCTGTACAAAGTAATCGTGGCTTACCATTACAATATTTGTCTTGAATTAACAACTAATGTGCCGTTTGTCTATCGCTGCCAACACAGATGCAAAATTTGGTGGACTATCGTGAACAAAACGCTGAGGAGAAATTGCCTTTGGTAAAATGGATACATTACCCTCGATAAAGTCCACTTATGTATATGCCTCTAGCTGAAATTATTTTTTGATTTAATTTTTATTAGTATGCCTTTTATCATGCTCATTACTTTCTTACTATCTAAATCAGTGTGTAAATGGCATCTCTTTATGAAACGCTTTAATTTCAAAAGTATTCTAATGTATATTATCTTTAGACTGTTTAGTGTCTTCTACGGTTTCTATATGTCTATGTTTTAAACTGTCTTCCTTAGCACTCCTTCACTATCATTTCACTCCGTTACAAACTTTTATCACTGGTTCATGAATAGCTGTTATCTTATAACACGATTGGCTTTTGGTGTTAAGAGTATTTCCCCTTTTTTTCTTATTTCAAGCAATTGCTCTTACTTTTCTCTTACCAATGCACTTCGTTGTTGTTCCATAGAATGTTGATGTTTAGATGCATTTATTTGTCTCTATATTAACATCCTACTGTAAATTATATTGATAACTTTTCATATAATAGTACAATTTACTATTTGTTACTTGACTCTATGAATATTTACGGTAAGATGTTACGCCCCAAACTTATTTATAATTGAACTTTCACAATAACTTACACTGCAACACCTAATCAATATTTTATTTACACTAATTAAAACTTTCAGCCACCTACATATATAATACATATCATCACTACCACGTTCACTATATAATTTGATTATTTATTTATAAATGTTTTAATTCGCACAGTCAAAGGCACATTACGAAAGCTGTTTTTGTCTACTTTGCTTAACACTGAAACACAGTATCACAATTAATATAAATAACATCTTGCACTAACCATAATTCCTTATCTGAATGTGTCACCTTTAACATGTTAAAGTATCACCGATATACTGTCTCAAGTTACTGATATCGGTAAATCTAAATTTTTTGAAGGTATTACATTGGAACTAAATTTATCCCGATATCCATTATTCATGTAAGCAACTCCCACTTATTCTGTATGATGACGACATCCAACTTGTTAAAACACATAACAAAAGTATTAACGATCTACCATCTATACAGGTGCAAGCCATAGTAGACCATCACCATGCAGATGTTAAGACGGCGAGCAAGGTCCGCTTTGCTGAACCCGGCGCAGAACCCATTCCTGATGATGCACCCTCCCCACCACTCACTGACAGTGAGGATAAAGAAAAGGATGAAAAGGTGACTATTGGCTTAGACTTTAATATATTCTTCTTAGAAAACAATGAGCACGCCACTTAAAAGAAGGACTTTTTCACCATTTAATGTGTCGCGACCAATTTTCAATCCGAAAAATCAATTGTTCTTACGATGATTTTAGTTCACTTGCTACCAATAATTAAAAAGTCGGAAAATACAGTATGGAAACGAATCTAAAAAAGTAAATAGTAGCCTACTTCTAATTCAAGTAGCGACTTAAAACTTAGCAAATATAATAATTTGCTGTCATGCTAGTATGATCATTGAGCCCGGGAGTCTGATGGGCAAAAAAGTCTGATGATGAAGCCAGAAAATAGGGCCTGTTGGTGAATTTGGACATAATTCGTGATGTAATATCTTTATAAGATATGCGTGCTCATTGTTTGAATGGTTGGTCCTTGATTGATTTTATTTTCTTCAAATTTGGTGTGACGTTATGTTATCTTATACCTACTAAAATATAGTATATTGACGCTTATTTTAATTAAGATAGCTTGTGTCAAAAAATCTTAAATATTTGTAATTAAAATAATATTAATTAATTAATGTTGTACCATCTGAAATACCTATTGTACTCTAATTTTCTATTTATAGTTTACTATAATAAGTAAAATATTTCATAAAGATACAAATCTCGTAAATTTTAATAACTAAGAAGCTAAACTTAATTTTAAGAATTGCTGTAGTAGTTTAGTTTTTATATGTTAAACTAATTCAAATGGAGTGTTTTATTGTATAAGAAAGCATTTTCATGTTATGTTTTGAGACTATTATTTTTATTTTAATAGATTTATGAACCCCCTTTTTAATTTTTAATATTTTTTTGAACATAACGTTTTCCATAACAAACATAACTCATATACATCATCCATTAAAAATAATTACATCGTTACTAAAATTTGTTATTGATTCAATATTTTTGAAAAATTTCATGTATAAGATACAAGTAAATTCACTGGTTAACTTGATCCAATGATTGCAGTCCAAAAATATGTATTTTTATGGAAAACGGGAATCTATTACATATGTAAGCTCAAAATCGGCCATATTCACTTTTAATTACACAATAATATCTACTTTATTTAACGTAACAAAAAAAAATATTTATTGAAATTCTTAAATTTTTAAGTACTTTAAAATGTGAAATTGGACGATTGTTTATTAATGAAATACTATTTCTTTCTGCACAACCATAGTCACCTTATTTTAGTTTATCTATATTTCCATCGTTATAAGTAACGAGTCCTAGCGAATTTACACACGGTGGTCATATGTTTAGCAATGAGTTTTCACGTTGAGTTGTTTGATTTATTTATTTCATTTCACATTAGATAAGAGATTGGATGTTTGAGTGTCCGTAGTCAGTTACTGTTACAGTTTAAAGTGATATATGACATCGTGTTTCATTCGCCTTGAATCCGTCATGTGCAACGTTCGGTTCGCGAATCCAAATTTAAATTTGAAACGGAACGACGAATTGGGGTAATAGGACGAATTTCGGAGTAGCTTGTTGCACATAATCGATTCAATGTGGGACTCGCCTGAAACCTCGCAGTGTGAGGCGGCGCCCTCGCCCCCGCTCGACGCCGACAAGCTGAAGGAGGGCGGCGCCAACGGAGACGCGCTCAACGCCAAGCCCAGCATCCCCATCACACCGTAAGTCACTTTTTGTAAAATTTTAAAGTTGCAATACAAGGATGAAATTACCATTTCCATGGCTTTTTATACGCCACTAATTCAACACTCCTGTTGATTAGCAATTTATAAAGGAGCATTATCTAAATTATTTATTATTCTAAAAGATTTTTTTTTAATATTTTATGATTCATTCAGTTTTTTTAACCGCTAGTTTGAAAATAATCATTTAAAACTATATTCCTGTATGGAGGACATAATAACCACTACAATAGTCACAATGCTTAGAACCCATAATGTAGAGAATTATTGGACTAGAGATTAAATCTCAGCAAAATAAGCATTAGTTATGATGGTCAATCCCGTAACACGATTGAAGATCTAATAAACTAGAACAAAATTTATGTCACAAAAACCCTCCAGTAGCGCGAAGTGTGAATCTTAACGTCCTACAATGAGCTTCCAAATGCTAGAGGTAGGTAGAATGTAGAAACGATTTTTATAAGATTTATAAGCGACAAGGATCAATAAGAACATATGCTTAGTATCTTACGGTACATGATTTCAAATATAATGATCATATTGGTCATGTCTAATAAATCATAATTTACGTCCGCGATAGACGTCTAACAACTGATGTCTCAGGTAGACATGAAATAGTAATTATAGTACTTCCACAAAATCTTGAGAATAATACACTTGTGCACATACAGTGACGAGGGCACGGTGCGGCGCATGCACACGGCGGTGAAGCTGAACGAAGTGATCGTGACGCGCTCGCACGACGCGCAGCTCGTCATCCTCAACCTGCCGGGCCCGCCGCGCGACACCAAGCTCGAGAGGGAGTCCAACTGTAAGTTTAATAATAAGAGCTTCATATTGTTCAATCCTTGTAACATTTCTTAACAAGGCGTAGTGCATACGCACGGGATTATCAGTTTCATGGACACCAAATATGACAGGTAAAAAATGATTTGATGGTAGGTCCGTTTGCCTTTTATGAGAGCGCCGCAGCTAATCACGGCTAATATCAGAAGTATGTTCATTTTAAGAAGTTGGCGTTTGCTTTAAGCATGAAGGAAAAGATACATGCCCAAGACTTTTTCACCATTTTCTTAAAGATCGCAAACTCTACAAATCCGCATTTGATCAGCTTGATTTTTAATATCCTTCCAAGAGAGAATCCAAACCCAATAGTAAGGCTGATCATTGTTGACAATTGGTTTAAATATGAAGGTAACTTATGTACCCACAATTCTTACAAGTGCTATACTTAATCTTAACTTATTGTTACTCCGCAGACATGGAGTTCCTGGAGGTGCTGACGGAGGGCCTGGAGCGCGTGCTGATGGTGCGCGGCGGCGGGCGCGAGGTCATCACCATCTACTCGTGAACGCCCCGCGGCTCGCTCTACATGGCAATACTTATCTTACTAGAAGCGTCTCTGTCGAACTATTAGTGCGAACGAGCGCCCCTACGCGCCCTTATGAAAAGTATTTGTGATTCTCTTGTAACTATTAGTGCTCTGTTCTGAATGTTCACTCGGGCGAATCTTGATCGTGTCTCGTTAATCGTTCCGTGAGGTCGTCATCGCAAATCGCTCTCGAAGGACCGCCGAGACGATGTTTACGTTCTATAGTTCGTTTACGAAATGTATTTTCTTACAATTATTGGAGTTATATTGATGTTCGTTTGACTTGTAAATGTTAGATTAGATTTAAATTTTGTTAAATTTGACGCTTAGAGTGATGATTTTTGGAATTTATTCACTGTTGTATAGATATGTATGGATATTAAATATGTATGTATGAATCTTACGATGCCTTAACCGGGGTCGTTAGCCTTAAGTTCGGTTTGTTATCGATTTCTTAGATTAGCTAAGTGTAATAGTGGTCTCTTTGTTACCGATGCGCCATATCGTTTAATTTTACGGTTATTATATTTACCATTTGACTTTATTTTTTTCTATCAATGTTAACAAGTCGTAGTCACTTTATAAGCGTATACAAACCGTAAAAATTTTATCTATATGAAATGTATTTTGTAAATAAATATTCCGTTCTAAGATTTTACATCTGCTCAACTTAAAATTTACCGTGGGACTGAAAACGAAGATATTGTCTATTATATTCATTATATCCGGGATAATGTAGAGATGATTCGTCTTAAAAACTATTATTGAAATCTAGTCACAATGACGTTGGCTAACTGTCTAGAGCATTCTGAATTCTGACTTCATTTCACCCTAAGATAGATAAGTATATCAACTGTTCAGAGAAATATAGGTATACATAAGTTTCTCCTTCAGAGACGAGTGAGCGGTGAAGTTATTGAAGTAATTAAATTTTCATATTAAAATTTGGGATATTTGAAATAAATCTTACGGTAAAAAATTTTAGTAGCGAAGGATATTCAAAAACACGGCGTGTAAGGAGATGTATAAGTATTCCCATAAGTGAATACCGTTAGTGTCTAAACTTGTAAACTTATTACGCACATTCGCGTAGTTAGATGATTCCTTACTGTGATCATTTATATAATATTTTTGTCATCTGTACTTCTACAGTGTTTTGAATGTCATGTTACATTTAGGGGTGAAAAGGACGGTTATAATAACAAATTATAAGGGAATAAGGTTGTAGGAATTGTGAAATTGACTAAGTTCTCTACCACGCTAAATGGTTAATGACAAGAGGAAATTTAACCAATTTCGATCAATTCCCGGATTGGGATGTAATAGTCCGCGAGCGCCTAATGAAAACGTTTTACGTAAAAGTCGTTTTGATCGATAGTTAAGGCTAATAATAATACTTAATACTTATTCTGTATTAATAATAACAGTCACTGAAATACCTTATTAGTAGGTCTACTTTGAAGTAAGTGATTGTTACTAAAATAATTAAATAATTTTACATCGTCGCGTGCGCGATATTGATCAATTAAACGAGAACTTATTTGTCGTTGGTTCTCCATTTTTTTTAATTCCAAAACCGCATTTTTACATTATTTTATAGTTACGTACCATAACGTCAATTTTTCTTTCCATGACACAGTGAAAAATACACTCGTATTAAAACGAGTACTAAGGTGACTGCCAAATATGAAATCGATTTATAATATCCTAGTCCATAAGTGATTAGGTTACTAATTCTTAAAGTTTCGTGATTCAAAACCTTCATATTCTAGGCGATTAGATCAGATTACAAAATAATTATAAGATTCTAGTGCAT
Organism: Epargyreus clarus clarus; assembly: GCA_014595695.2. Taxonomy (NCBI): domain Eukaryota; kingdom Metazoa; phylum Arthropoda; class Insecta; order Lepidoptera; family Hesperiidae; genus Epargyreus; species Epargyreus clarus. Next base: position 662,717 of record JACTTY020000030.1, on the reverse strand, counting down.
GATATCACATAAAGATTATTAGTTAGAAATCATAGGTAATAATAATAGAAGTCTGTCTTATTTACGGCAACGTATTTCTCTACGACAGCTGTCAGGCTGTCATTTACGGCAACGTATTTCTCTACGACAGCTGTTAGGCTGTAATTTACGGCAACGTATTTCTCTACGACAGCTATCAGGCTGTAATGTACGGCAACGTATCTCTCTACGACAGCTGTCAGGCTGTAATTTACGGCAACGTATTTCTCTACGACAGCTGTCAGGCTGTAATTTACGGCGACGTATTTCTCTACGACAGCTGTCAGGCTGTAATGTGTAGGTTCGCCTAGTGGATATGTTTGCCGATATCGAGGCCGGCCCTAAGGTAGGCCACTGGAGGGTTACCAACAGTGCCACGACTAAAATAGCTGAAGTATTCGAAAAAAAATGCAATCGAAAATGATCATCCTTTGAATCGGCCGGGGCTAACACTGATTAATATATAATAGAGGCCAGAGAAAATAAATAATAGAGTGCCAAGATTAATCGGCAATTTGATAAAACCACCGAGCTAAGTCATGTCATGACTAATAAACTGCAGTCCCAGAAGTCCACGTGTAGAACAATTTTAGAGATCTATCAATATTACCCTTGTGTAATACTTTTCTAAAAAGAAACACGTAGGAATGATACCCCAATGATTAGTTAAATAAATAATAATTAAAAATTATTTCTTCGTAGTTTCCGTGTTAGAGCTGTTATAGTGTGATACTCAGTGTGATTTTCATTAAGAGAGGGTATTGATCGAGAAAGAAATATAAACAGATTTCACTTAATTAAATTAAGTATAAATAAAACTAAATTATATAAATATTATGTACCTATTATGGATGAAATATACCTACTACTTACTTATGTTTAAGTTTGTGGATGTGTTATGTATCACCTAGTGATGTAAAATACAATACAGATGCATTAAATAGTACATATCTTCATTTCAACATTAATATTACTCATAAAAGAAATAAATCTATGGACATTTGTTTATACCTACTAATAGGTACTGTTGAATGTATAATAGAAATCGATCAGATCTATTTATGAGTTGGAACTAAGTATATTTTAGGCAAAATAGCACTATATTTGTAAAACTGATTGTTTATTTGCAAATAAAACATTTATTTTACTCTGCGACGAACTGATAAAATCCCTTGTATGTGTGAGAATGTAGAGTTATTTGAAATACTCGATCAGTGTTCATTCTACTACGAAGTATATGCTTAGCAAATAGTTATACCTAATTTTATAATAGTATGCCCATTGCTTTTTTAGAATCGACACCCAAACCACCGGTCATTCCAGATAGAGTCTTAAAAGAATGCCGTAGAGTACGTACATAGATTTTATTTTATTAAAATAAGACTATGGTCGCTGTTGTTATATGTTAGCATAATAAAGTCTTAATTGCTAAAGTCGAAATATGTGCCAAATGTTCATTGAGTCGTCCAACATTAATCAACTCCTCAATTAAAGTAAGCAGATGAAGCAAGATTTAAGATATCAGAGAGTTACAAAGTACCTGCGAGTAGACCCATCTCGTCAATGCACGATACCCTCGACCTCTTCACTATATAAATACAAAATCACATTGTGTGGTAGAAATGTCACATTAAATTACATAGTAATTGTAATATGTAATTCATAAAGTGCACATAGTATCCTACTTCAAATAGGTAGTTTTAATATCGTGTTCGTAATTTCAATCGTACATTTTAGCCTTAACTTGAGTCTTGAAAGAAAAATATATGTAACTATGTATCGTATCTACCTAACTCCTATCGAGTACGAAGTATTTTATTGGTGTAATAATATTATCTATTTTAGATTTTAGGCTGTGAGCCAGCATTACACTTTCTAACGATTTGATATTCAGGCTAGAGTTGCTGTGATACACGATTTGGCTATTAAATTATAGAGTATTCTTTTCTGGCTATAAATTGTCAATGGAGGCAACGCCGATTAAATCTTCATGAAGCCATTAATATCTGTGATTTCACTGATGTGTAGATTGCACCGTTTATTTTATTTAATTAGGTACTGTACCTATCTGGCCCGGAATTTATATCGGGTTGACGTATTTCGTCTCCTGTACCTTCTCTATATTAATTAATAATACGAGGCTGTTTACTAAACAAATATTTGAATTGTTCATTTGAATAAGTCTTTAGCTCAAATCAGTCTTCAGCTTACTAACTTTATAATGCTATGATGTATCGTTGTAGGGTAGTCCACGATAAAGTACTTTTCACACCGCAATCTATTATTAAACGACCTATGGAACATATTTTCGCATAATACGAATATATTATTATTACATACATAAGATGTTGCATAACTGAGCAAAATCCACATTCATCCGGGTATATATTAAAAGTCATGCCTATTAATGTAGATACAAGGCACATTATAGGTAACTACTAACTAACCTGTGTAGTACATACACTTGCCAAACAATACACCTATGTGACTCTTATGTATGTACACGTTATTCTTTATTCATAGGCAAGATATACGTAATATTTTATCGTGGACAATACACCCAAAATTGACATCAAAACTCTAAAAAGGCCATAATTTTATACTTTAATTATCGCAAACAGCAACAAAGAACTATCAATTAATATTTATAAATAATTATATTGATCTGAAACGAGTTTCAAATAGTACCTAACAAATATTTCGAATTGTAAAAGCTGTTTAAGAAATTATTCAAATAATAAATTCTAGTGAATTAGCCCGTGAGTAATTTTAAGGGAAAGATGTTACGAGTAAAATGAAATAAATTAATGATATAACATACATTTTCTTTTATTCCTGCAACCCAATCCATGTTTAGATTATTTCCAATTCCTAATCTATAAATAAATATTCACAATTAAAAAAGTATCCAAATACAAAATACCGGTCAATATTTAAGACGGAATTTGCATAGGTGGCGCTGATATTGAAATTCTTTTGTTGCGGGGCAACGTATGGTAAACCATGAGTTTTGCAAAAATCTTACCCACTCTATCACATGCTTTTAATATATTTAAGTTACCTATCATAAAAATATTTTTTCGGCAGATTAGTTCACTAATCGAAAAAAACTGACATAAACGTGCAAGGTAGCTACTGGGTCTCAGTATAGTTTTAGATTACTTATCTCTAGAATAATAAATAGTGCGTAACCTTGATGTTATTAATTTAACATATTTAATGCCAGGGTTACATTTTTTGCCAAGTATTTTTCTTTAATTAATTAGGTACATATTATATAATTATAGTATAATTTGATGTTTCCGTTCATTAATACACTATTAAAGTAAATTTGGAAGCAGCCTGCTACGAGGGTGCGTTTTTAAGTCCGCGGAATGGCAGGGTTGGAGGGGGGATAGCGGGCTCGTTAAGGGCGGTACGTGTTAAGTGACTCATAAATAGTATAAATATAAAGTTTTATCACAATTGCATCATTAGTTTTAAAACTATCGACAATTAAACAACTCAATCCGGAAGAAAATTGAAAGTATGGAGAAAATCGAGCATCGCGCCGTTATAAAGTTCCTTACCAAGCAAGGAAAGTCTGTGCAAATCATAATGGAAGAGATGTCATCGGTTTACGGGGACTCTTGCCCTGGAAAAACGATGGTTTACAAGTGGAACAACCTTTTTAAGCAAGGCAGGGATTCACTTGAAGACGACCCACGACCAGGACGGTCTGTTGAGGTGACCATTCCGGAAACGATAGCGGAAGTCGAAAAATTAGTACTGGAAGATGCTCGGCTAAAGAAGAAACAGCTTGCAGAAATGGTTGGAGTATCGGATACAACCATTTTTAAAATTCTGCATGACCATCTTGGCATCAACAGCGCGTTGAATGTTCCCGTGCGTTTTTGAACCTCTGTGGAGAAGATAAGGATATTGTACTGAATCGAGTTGTTACTGGAGATGAAACTTGGGTTCACCATTATGAACCTGAGTCTAAACAAGACTCCATGCAGTGGCATAAAAAGGGTACAGCACCTCCTAAAAAGTTTAAGGTGTCACAATCGGCCGGCAAACTCATGGCGACAGTCTTTTGGGATGCAGAAGGAATTTTGTTAATAGATTACAAAGATAAAGGTGTCTCTATAACCGGAGAATATTACGCAACAATCTTGGAGCGGTTAAAAGAAGCCATCAAAGAAAAAAGACGAGGAAAATTATCCAGAGGTGTCCTGCTGTTGCACGACAATGCGCCCGTACACAAGAGCCGTATTGCACTGGCTGCCCTGCATAAGGTGGGCTTTGATATTTTAAATCACCCATCCTATAGTCCAGACCTGGCTCCCAGCGATTATTATCTCTTTCTAAAAATGAAAAAAGAGCTTCGTGGAAAGAAATTTTCTACAGACGAAGAAGTAAAGGACGCAATTTCCTCGTATTTTTCCGACAAGGACAAAACATTTTTTTATGAGGGTTTAAATAAGTTAATACAAAGATCTGAAAAATGCATTCGTCTTGCAGGAGAATATGTAGAAAAAGAAAAATAATTTTGACATTTTATTTTCGCTCCTTGTCCCTCATTCCGCGAACTTAAAAACGTACCCTCGTAAGAGCTGCCTAATTTTATTCATGTTATAATGACATTATAACTCATTAACAATATTTAGTCTTATTTCTTTTACAAACAGGTCTCGTTCTTACTTCTCTACGAAAATAGTATAAATATGACTAATTAAATATTTTATTCTTTAAGTAATATCTACAATACACAAAAGTTTTTGCTATCGTGTTGTTGGGGTATTTATATAAAATAAAAACGACTGCCTTCCCTACAAAATCAGTTTCTAAATTAGTCCGAACAAACTACTAAAAAGCATTTTATGGCATTCAACATTCTATATTTTAGGTCCATTTATAAGTCCATCCATAAAATAGAAATCCTTACTAATATTATAAATCCGAAAGTAACTCTGTCTGTCTGTCTGTCTGGTTGTCTTTTCTACACGCCTAAACCACTGAACCGATTTTAATGAAATTTTGTACAAAGATAGTCTGCGACACGAGAAAGGACATAGGATAGTTTTTATCCCGGAAATCCCACGGGAACTAGGGATGGCGATCTAAGATTAATCGGAGAATCGATCTTTTGGACCAAAAAAATCGATTATTTTAATCGATATTAGTAAGAATTGAATCGTAAACTTTGCATTTGATCAACTGATGATCTTTAGCAAAGTTGCCGCCCATGAGCCCACGAAGGTTTCATAGTTGGTAAGACCAATTTTCGCCAGGTGGCGCCACTGTCATTCCAATGAAGGTACGAATTATCAGTTATGTTAGTATGTCATATTATTTTCTTTCAAACGCGGGCGAAGCCGCGGGCAATAACTAGTATTTAATAAAAAAAAAATATCAATATTATCTTTATTGCACAAATATACAAGACTTAAAACACTGATATTCGTGACACGAAATATTATCAAAAAGGGAGCTTTTCTTAAATCACTTATTACTGTTAAGGAAGATTAGCTTTTAAGTAGGTATATAATCCTAAATATACTGAGATGGTTTTTTTACAAAAAAATATGAATAATGATTAAGTAAACATATTAAGTTGAATCACTGTTTTTCAATTTTTTTCTTGGCATGTAAAATATTTCATGACCTCCTATTCAAACTTGTATTATGTATATTAAATTCGTATAATACTTTATACGATCTCTACAATAATTAAGAATCAAAGCAGACATATTTTTACATCGCCAAATTTACTTTATTAACATTTTAGTAAAAACATTTTTTTTCAGGTCATATTGCTTTTTTACCAAGGATTTACGCGAAACCAAGGCCATCGTGAAACTCACTTTGAAAAACACTGAGATAAAACAAACTTTTTTATAACAATATTTAGCCTAACAAACTAATTTGAACTAAACCCTCTTGGTAATGAATTAATATAGAAAATATTACCTACAAAAATAATACATGTAGAAATAATTCATTCACAAAAACGTACATAAGTTTATTATAAATGATTACTGTAATGGATTAAAGATTTCTAGCCATAGTTTAACAAATATAATGAAACATAAAATTAGGTCCATACACATAATGAATTGATAAATATTTTAAGATGGAAAACTACTATTACAAAAAATCACAGTAATCTTAGGCCTATGATCATTTAATCAATATGAGGCACTCATCTTATTTACTACATATTTACTACACTTATTTATTGGCAAGGTTCAGCATTTTCAATGCTCTCTTTGAGATATGCCTTTAAGGCATCATTATTGTAAGAAGTATAAAATTGACTGAGCATCGAGTATTTAAGGCTAGCAACCTTCAAGCCCAACATCTTTAACTGTCTTTTCTTCATTAATTGTGATCCAATAAGCCTCTCAGAGTTAGAACAATAATGATCAGGTAAATGTACCAACACAGCCACATTCTCATCTTTAACTACTTGGGACATCCAATTGTATGTTTTATTTGCAAAGCCAGTTGGATGAACCAGTACATCTATCAGATAGGTATCATCTGAACAATAGTTAGGTACTAAAACCCCAGCTGATACCTTATCTTTACTGCCAATCACAGCTACAAAGCTATCCCAAATCTTATCCACAATATTTCTTATTCGCCTATCATGCACTATTGGCTTACAGCACTGATCTTTGGGCAACAGTGGACCTGCATGCTCCTGGCATTCTAATGTCATTACTGTGTCTATTAAATGTAACTTCTTTAGAATATTACTATTAGTAATTTTAGCTAGATACTCAGCTGTATATACCCTAGTAACCACTTTTAATGGATACTGTTCCTTGTAAATGAATGATAAAATTATAGAACAAAGATCATCAGCATTGATTTTATCAAATTTTTCAACTATAATATCTTCTGCAAGCTTCCAAAATTTACTACCACTACTAGGACCAAAATCTAAATACCCAATTGGATATATAATAGATTTCAAAAAACTATGAGGTATATTTGGCCCATTGATCATAAAATATTTGCTACACATATCTAATATCTGTTCATTCCGAATCTGGAAATGTAGGCAGTAATTTAAAATGCCCACAATCAAAACGTGAGACTCTACTCTAAGGCCTTTCAGCTTCATATATTTCTCTATAGCAGTCTCTACTTGGTCATCAGTATACTTCAACCTAGTCAGTTTAGAAACAATGTCTAGAAGCGAGTCTTCGTCCAAATTATGGATATTTGTGTTCAACCACCGCCCAAGCACTGCAAATGACTGCAGAGAGAAGTATTTCTCATGGATAAAAACTGCAAGTATATCTTGCATGGCCGTTACTCCAATTTTAGGCCACAATTCAGATAACTTCTGTTCTAATAGTGCAAGTATCATTCTTTTGCTAGCCTTCAAACCTGGCAAAACTGTAAACACATGTACAATGTTTTTCTCATTAATATCACCCTCCCGCTCCACGAATCCTACCCATAACTTATCAATTGTTTGGCAATATTTGGTATCAATATTGTTTTTTATCAAAAATAATGCAAATTCACATAGTTGGTCGGCAGACAGCTTATTGTCTGTTACTCTTATCAATAGTTCATCACAGAACCTGTGTTTGTAAGGCTCCATCACACTGGATTCAGTTTTCATCACATTTAGTATTGTCTGGGTGTCCTCAGTCTTCATAACTACTCTTAATAATTTATCTAAAATGGCACCCTTCGCGAAATTTATATGGATACTGCTGGGGTCTACTAGCATTGTACTGGGGTTCTTTTCCAGGTCGTAGATCCTCTCTATGGCCCCCAAAGCTATGTTCGGGGTTATTTTTGTACATTTTGTAATCAGAGTAAATACATCTCGTAAATCCATGCATTCTTTAAACTCTGCTTGGATTAAATGGTAACTTAGAGAGTCACTCGCACTCCTCGGGGTATCCGGCGCAGTATCCTCCTTTATGCCAGTCACGTCTTTTAATTTTCTCACAATTACAGGAAGCTCTTGAACATTGTACCCATTTTCCACAAGTATCGTGCTGCTGCTGTAATCAGCGTTATTTATGAATTGGTCATCACTATATTTTCTTGCCAGAAAGTTATACACGGAACAGGATAACACTTTATTCGTGCTTCTACACAATAGTTTATTATTCTTAGATTTAGTGTACGTTCTCCATAAAACTAACGACATTGCGGACTCAACTAATCGAACTTAAAAAAACAAAAATAAAACAAATAGTTAGTTAATGGATTACATATTATTAGAAAGAATGCGCGAATTGCGCTTTATTGTATTGAAATTGAAACAGATTGAAATTGAGACTTCAACTTTTCTTCGTTTTGACTTTTCATTGACTTTGGCAACTGACTGACTCAGTAAAGTCAGATCTGTCAAGCGACAATTATTAGATTGCGTTCAATGCGTAAGCCCGAACGACCAAAGAGTATAATAACGATGTAACTTTTAATCCGATTCTTATTACAGAGATAAAACGTCTAATAATTTATTAATGGCAAAAAGCTTCTAATAAAACATTTACTTTATTTTAATAAGTATTGTATTATACTATAGACTATACAAATATGACCACTGTATCTTTCGTTATGCGACTGTCATTTCCGCGCGGCACATACTCTTCGAGACGCGAGGGGGTTGGGCAGTAACGTCGTTTGGCCAGGATCTCTTCATGCCGTTCGTTTACCAATTTTTGTTGGTTTCGTAGAGCTGGTTCGGAAATATATAGTGTTATATTATATTTTAGTCACTTGTACTATATTATATTGTAGAGAAATAAGTATACCATGAATCATTTCGTACTAAAGATACTATAGCATCACTAACAATTCCATAAATTATTTTCATGATAATACAATTTTAAAAAATAGGTTGTCTGAAAAATATAAAATACGTTTTTATGGTGTATATAATAGAAAATTATTATCAGAAAAATGTATGTACTCATAATTATTAATTACCTTAAAGTTAGTCGGCAAAAACTAAATATGTACCTACAATATTTTTTTCCTAAGAAATGATGTTGAAATGTTTTGTAAGAAATGCTATTTCTTTAAAGAAGTGCAGCTCTACTGACGCAAGTAGGAAATCATGTGGCCACGACGGAAATAATCGCGGCACACGAGGAGCAGCGCGAGAAGCAGTGGGAGGAAGAAGGTGTGGACGCACCATAATAACAGATAACCATAGACATTTGTACCATTATTCTAACTATATTGCTCTACGTCTATATATCAGATCTAGACCAACTGGCAACTAACTTCAAGATAAGGTGACCTTGGTCTGTGGTATGCCTGAAATCTGGATTATTGACAAATTATTGTCACGATTACAAGCTAAGCGATAAAAGCTATTCTACAACACGGTTAAGATAGAGAGATATATAATAATTTAATAATTTATAATTAAAATAAAAAAAAAAAAACATGAAATCGCCATTCGCGACTGTTACAATCTCTCAAACATGATAACTGACATTTAAATTAAAGAATGACGAAATCGTATCGTATATTTAACAGAGATGTTGATAAGATTGTGAATTCTCAGTTCAATGCACAGACATAGATTAGTATGCACAGAGTACATTAAATGTAAATGTAGTGCAAATCCGATGACACATCAACTTGACACAATAACAGATTAAAACTAGTCATGCGTAGATAGATATAGCGTACATTTAAATTATTATAGTACGTACCGGTGGGAAATTAAAAATATTGAAGAAATTTGACCTTTACAAACGACCTTAGATTGAATGTAGTCAATAGAAAGGAAATAGGAGCGCATGCGTATATTTTCCGTCAAAAAGTGTTTGGCGCGCTGATAAGCAGCCTGCCCGGTCACGATGAAATTATTTCTTTTAGTCGTTTGGCAGATACCAAGCATTCCTCACGCCTGCAGTCGCTCGTGCAATAAGTTCTTGAATCGTGAAGAATATGTCTAATGTCGAATCACTTACTAAAAGAACTATGGCTCGACAGAACGGTATCGTTCAACCCCTGCTTACTGGTATGTGCGCTTATGAGTGATTTATTAATTATTTATGCGAAGTTTCGCATAGAAGTTTTTCTGCGACTCAGAAGTTGATAATTTTAAGTTCGGCTAACTTAAGTACTGGCATGACTTTGTACTTAATTTACATAAAGTTATGAAATATTTGTATGTTTTGTTTACAATTCAAAAATCTAAATAGCACTTAAAATTATTAAATATATATAGACTTTTGAATGTGGAGGGACTGCGGATTATATAAAAAATATCTATATTTAATACAATAACGTAGTAAACAGTCAATAATATTATTCCACATTATTGCATATTTGGTCTTGAAGTTAATTTTAAATATTTATCCACAGACCTATATCAGATAACCATGGCTTATGCATATTGGAAATCAGGAAAAGTGAATGATGTTGCTGTGTTTGATCTATTTTTCCGCAATAATCCATTCCAAGGAGAATTTACTATATTTGCTGGTCTCGAAGAATGCCTTAAATTTCTTGAAAACTTCCATTACTCAGACAGCGGTAAGTGCTTTGAATATATTAAATATTTCATTATCAAACCATTGAGCACATATTTTCTACTATCAAAATTTTTTTTATTATGGTTGATTAGTAAATTACACTTTTATTAAGGCGGCTATTATAATGATGTATTTTTTATTTATTTTAGAAATACATTTCTTTTTCCATTGGTTCACCATAGTATAACTTATATCTGATTAGATCATACATCAATTATTTAACATTGTAATTAAATTTTAATTGCTTTTAGATTACAGTTATAGTTCTCATTTATTATATCTTTACCAATAGACACAGGACGATAACATAACAATTCCAAAAAGAATTTTAATGTTGAATTTCCATTTTCAGACATTGAGTATTTAAAGCAAACATTACCTGAAAATATTGAGCCAGAGTTTTTTGTCTACTTAAGAAATTTGACATGCAAAGACGTAAAACTGAGTGCTATTGAGGAAGGATCGGTTGTATTTCCAAGGTAAGTTTTTATTATTAATTTCAAGTTTTTCAAGTATTACATTATAATTGACACAGATCTTACATATAAAATCCTCGTGTCACAATGTTAGTTACCGTACTCCTCTGAAACGCCTTTACCGATTTTCACCAAATTTTATATGCATATTCAGCAGGTCTGAGAATCTGCTACTATTTATTTTTCATACGCCTAAGTGATAAGGATTTTTCACTCTTAATATTTTTTTATTTATATGGCAGCACAACGTATGCCGGGTCAACTAGTAATATATAATCATAATAATAAGAAAAATTGTTGAGAATAAATGTCGGGGAATAAACCTTGTACCATCACTCTTATGGGAGCATCATCTTATTAAATGGATTTTTTATGTAACTTTTAGTATTTTTCCATTAATTGTAAGTTATATACGAGTAAATCTGAGACCATAAATACAAAAAAAGGTGTTTATGCGAATATTGCTGTTTAGGCACATCCTATTTTATTGCAATTAGTTGACCTAAGAAGATTATAGAAATGGTAATAAAATATTGTGGTCAGTAACATCATTAAAATTCCTTTTAATTATAATAGTGTCTTTAATGGTAGTACTAATGAAATTCCATGCATAGTTCCTACCTCATGTCTTGTCCACATCTCTACAGTTGTGTAATAGCCCATTCAAATAGAGAAATAAAAATAAAGAACTTTATGTTGAGTGGATATGTGTATGTTCAAAATGTGAAAATAAATATTTTGTAATCTCAACAATTGACCAATTTCATCATCGTCATCATCAACCCAGTATTATCCCACTGCTGGGCCACAGTGCCCACAGTCAACCGCACTGGCCAAGTGCATATTGGTAGACTTACCAATTTCATGTAATTAGTTAAATAAAAACAAAATGTTTATTGATAAATTTTTGATTAAAATTTTAAATTATTAAAATGTTTAATAAAACAACATTGAGGTGAACAATGTTTGGTATTACAGTAGTATTTTAAATATTTACTTGTACTATTCATTACTAATGACACAATATGATAGTTCTTCTTGCTCCACTGTCCCTAAAGTGAGGGAACTTTTTAGTAGGTATATGTATTTGGGTTTTACTGGAACCACCTGAAAGTCTGAAGTCATGGACTATGACTAATGACCAAATCAAACTAAGTATAGTCCACGTAAAACTGCCAGTCCGTTCTGAATATAGAAATGAATTGCGTCGTCATAGCAAATTGTATGACTACACCTCCTCGAAACAACTTCAGAGCGGACTAGCAGTTTGGCGCGGACTATACTTCATATTATGGTAGTTTATATCTTTTCAGTTTTTTTATGCATTTTGATTTCTTTATCCAGTTAATATATTACAAGCTAATAGTCGTTTAATAAACCAGCAATTTTAATGTAAATTCTATCTAAAATGTTTTACGTAATGATGGTATTTAAGTTAATATGTATTGCTTACAAAACATTACACGCAGGTGTTTTCCAACGGTCGTGGCTTGCAAACCTGATGTTAGAATAATTGCGAAAATGTTACTTATATTGTTATACACTAAAGTATCAAATGACACATAAATATCCTACACTCGTATAAGGTTGCATGTCTTTATGTCGTACCGTTGTTATTTTATGATGTATCTATTCGCAAGAGGTAATATAGGTATCTAGATATTCCGGTATGTAAAAGTAAATGTAAGCTTTTAAAGCCAAGCTGGCAGTGTCGAGTGGTGAATATGCGTGCGTATTACGAATACCAGGTCACTTGCGCCACTGGTGTTCTACGTAGGGCTGCTAACTGACTTATTATTAATAAAATATATAAAATAGACCATCCGCGTGGCGAAACAATGACCATAACGTTCAAACATACAGTGTTCCGAATTTGATGTCCGACAAAGCAGACATCTAAAGAAAAAATTACATTAAATTTACTGCTACTTCTGTTAAATGTGCTATATACTATACATATGCGTTACAATATACTATACATAGAAATATTATAATTTGAGTGCGTATTTAATTTTTCATCTCATACATCTCAGTTTTTCATAATTATTCCATTTATGTACAAACGTCAAATGCTTGTAAAAAAGAGAATAAAAAAAAACTATAGTTTTTTTCGTCACTGTGTCGCATATTATATTTCCAGACAATTTATTACGTAAATTTATACATTACTAGCTGACCCGGCAAACTTTGTACCGCCTCAAAATCTATTTATCAAATATATTTCATATAAAATATAGCCTATGTTACTCGTGTATAATATAGCTTTCGAATGGTGAAAGAATTTTTACAATCGGTCCAGTAGTTTTTGCGCCTATTCATTACAATCAAACAAAGTTTTCATCTTTAATAGTGTAGATGACGATTGTTCATTTTAACTGTTAATGATTATTCATTTTTGTTCATTTTAACTATATTTCTGGTAGTAGGTGGAAACCTTAGCACCAATCATCGAATTATTTTAATACACCTATTTCTACCTAATAACAGCAGTGTTAAGCGCTGCTGTGTTCCGGTTTGAAGGGTGTGGTAAGGGAGACAGACTTTTCCGAGGCGTTCCAGCTTAGTCCTCAGGGGTAGCGGCGCATCTGTGGCCGACCTCAGGTAGGAATATCTAATCCTATCTGGGGTTGATTACAGATGTCCATGGGCGGCAGTAGCCACTTACCATCAGGTGGACTGCATGCTCGTCTGCTACTCTTATATTATAAAAAAAAAAAAAAAACGATGATTTCAGCACACATTGCCATATGCCCTCCAACCAATTCTTTATCGTATTAATCAGAGTTTAAGATTGGCGATGAACGCTCTTTAGGGTCAATTGCCGCCGCCGCATCATTTTGCGACGGTGCGACGAGTGCTATGACATGATGACTCCTAGATTGAAGAGTTTGTTAGCACGAACCTTAGCAAAGTTCAATAAAATTGATCATATAATTATGTCAAATATTGAGTGTTATTCCATCATTATTGCAGGGTTAGATTTAATCGTCTAAGGATAATATTTAGGTTGTGCGCCGTAGGAACCATTTATTATTAAGCGCCTACTCGAAATTTAACATAGGTACATATATATAGAATATCTTTATTATTTAAAAGGAACGACTAGTCCATATATATATCATAGTTGTTATAAATTACTGACGGACTACTGTGTTTACTACAGATTAAATCGGCGGACTTAGAAATAGGAAATTTTGCACAATTCACTGTATAATGTAAAATACAAACAAAGTAATTATTTTAAAGTAATAACAAAGAGAGAGGTAAATAAATATAGTTTAAAAAACTAAAAAACACGCTTTTATGTTAAAATCAACTAAAAAGCAAAAAATAATCTTCAATCTAGGAATCAATTAAGGAACAGTAAATAGTATCATTGTGGAAAAAGTGTGGGGTGCTCCATTTATCAGGTTCGAAAAGCGCCCCACACTTTTTCCACAATTATACTATTTACTGTTCCTTAATTGATTCCTAGATTGAAGATTATTTTTTGCTTTTTAGTTGATTTTAACATAAAAGCGTGTTTTTTAGTTTTTTAAACTATATTTATTTTATTATTTTTAGTATTTGTTGTTATAGCGACCACCATCATGCATCGTTTGTAAAAAAATCAAGTGTCTATCTATTACGGTTTAAGAGATAAAGCCCTGTGACTCAAGAACAGACAGCGGAGGGTTTCGTTTTATCCTTTGAGTACGGAATCCTAAAAATCATTCTACAAGATGGCATTATAGATATGTTTCAGTACATTTGAGTTATAGGGAAATAATATTATTATTTTCCAAAGCTAAAAATCAATCTAGTAACTTTGCCTGAACGCTCCATAAGGCGCTTTCTCTCGCCTCGAAAATCGTTAATCCTGAGGATATTGATAAGGACAATGGTACAAAATTATTAAAATCGTGTATTTTCATCGGTCCTCAATAAATCTACAAAGTTTGAACGAAATCTGGCCGTTTAAAGTGGGTCAAAATCGCGCCCAAAGAAGTCGGTTACAAACATACAAACAAACATACAGGTGAAGCTAATAAAAAGCGTGTAATGAACGATTGTAGTAGGTACTAAAAAGCAATATAACAACAATCAACATGTACCATCATGTTCTATGACATAATTTACGTTAGAGGTACTTCCCTATAATTCCTAGAACTGCATAAGCTTCGCAACAGAAATAATCAGCGTAATGAATCAACTACGTACATGGAAATTGTATCATGTATTGACATGTATACATTGTGATAGAGTTACGGAAAATAGAAACGTAATACGAGATCATTATCTTATACTATTTCTATATTAAATGCCTTTTAACTTTTTTAATATTTTTTTTGCTCTCCGCCACGAAAATCTATTTTCTGCCATTATAATTATCACGATCTTATATTTTAAATTTAACTATTTGTATTAAAATATGAAAGAAAATACTGATGCCCCTGTATCCCTATTATAGCAAACATTATATACTTACTAGGATAATCCATGAATATAAATCCATGAAAGGTGGAAACCCCATATGAAATTTTTAAAATCCTCTCATGGTGTTTGTATGTAGAGACATACATACAGGAAAAAAAACATTCAATATTTCACGATCCTAGCCTAGATCCACAAGTATAAGCAATACTGGTTTAGTCAATCGGCAATTAATTTTATTATGCAGGAAACATAAACTGACTTGTATTAAACTCCATTTGAATTTTCAGAGTACCACTGCTAAGAGTTGAAGGCCCACTAATAATCACGCAATTATTGGAGACGACTCTGTTGAACCTCGTTAACTTCGCTAGGTAAGTATTACAAATTGTACACTATCATTGTTAGATACGGTGGGTAATGAGTAAATGACGTGCAGATATTATTAATTACTAGCTGACCCGGCAAACTTTGTACCGCCTCAAAATCTATTTATCAAATATATTTCATATAAAATATAGCCTATAATAGATAATGTAGATAATGTAGCTTTCGAATGGTGAAAGAATTTTTAAATTCGGTCCAGTAGTTTTGGAGCCTATTCATTACAACCAAACAAAAAAGTTTTCCTCTTTATAATATTAGAGTAGATTAGTATTTGCCTCGTTGAATTTCCAAGATAATTCTTAATATTTAGGTAATTAAAAATGTTAAATGTTACGGTTGAATAGATAGAGCGAAAAACGCCGAAACATAACGGTTTCTTGTATGGTCCCCATATATCTTGCAGATTTTTTTTCGTTATAGCGGCCACCATTATAAGTATTACTATTCTGTGAAAATTTCAAGTGTCTATCTATGGTTCTAGATGTAGAGCCCTATGGCAGACGGACATACAGCAAAGGCGTAGTAATAGGGTTCGGTTTTTACCCTTTGGGTACGGAACCCTAAAAATGAGTATATATTTTTTTCTTTTCTTAGGTTCTATCTTATTATATTTACACGTCAATATGGCAGAATATTTACGTCCGTATATTTGTACTTCTGAGATACACAATATTTCTGCATCTATAAATGTATAAATGACGATAGTGATCATTCTATTTGTCCTGATGGCGATATACACTAAATGTTGCTATCATAAGATCACATCTATATCTGTTGTTACCTTTTTTATAATATAAGAGTAGCAGATGAGCATGCAATCCACCTGATGGTAAGTGGCTACTGCCGACCATGGACATCCGTAATCAACCCCCGATAGGATTAGATATTCCTACGTGAGGTCGGCTACAGATGCGCCGCTACCCTTGAGGACTAAGTTGGAACGCCTCGGAAAAGTATGTCTACCTTACCACACCCTTCAAACTAGAACATGGCAGTGCTTAACACTGCTGTTATAAGGCAGAAATAAGTGTATCGTTGGTGCCGCCGAAGTCGAATTATAAAGGGTTCTACCACCTACAAAAACCTACTCTACCTCTGTAAAATAAGCTGAATTGGAACGTTTCATATTAGTATATCTACTTTACCACACACTGGAAACCAGAACAAAGCACCTTTACACTGTTATACTGTATAATAAGTGGCGATGGTGCTGCAGTTAAACCACAAAGAGTTCTACCATCAAAACCATTTATGTTGTATACATTAGCTTAAGCGGCAATAAACACTGATCTATTTAGGTCGATGAACAATGTACTATGTTTGTGTCTAGCCCAGGCGACGGCAACCTTTTAAGTCGGAAGAGTCAATAATTACATTTAAAAAATTCTAAGTTTTTAAAGAGCCACAAAATTATTTCCCGCCAACAGTAAATATGTAGTACTTGCGCATAAATAAACCTTTTTTTACACAAAAAAAAAACATATTAAACCTAATAATTGTATTAATAACAAAAATATCTATTTATTTATACATAAGGTGTGTTTTTTCATAACAAATTGGATATTATGTACATGATATTATTCTATGATCACTTTTTATTTAAGTAAATAATTAAAACAATTAAACATTTACTAATAACACTAACATGTACTTTAGTAACAAACAATTGAGCAAACCAATTAAATGTTCAACAAAGCCATGCCTTTGCATGGTTATTCAAATAGAAAATGTCGACTTTACTGAACAAGTACCATAGATTTTTATTTTTTAATTGAATTATATTTGCATATGGAACTAAAGAGCCGCAGCATCACAACGAAAGAGCCGCATGTGGCCCTCGAGTCGCAGGTTGCCGACCCCTGGTCTAGCCCGATATTTGTACATTATTATCGTCTTGCAACCTTATCGGCGTATAGTATCGCAGCTTTGAAATCATGTTTGATCAATGCTATCAATGTCACGTGCGTCTTATTTAACGACTATAATAGACATACTACTTTTTAGCGCCCAAATTTTCGTTTTGTGACTTAAACGTGTTATTAATAATCAATCTGTCCAATTTTTACCCACCGAAGTTCGAAATTTGTCATATGTCGATTTTTGGTAGGCAAAATATAGATTGATTTAATTAATAGCAGGCGTTACGGTAAGTGTTCGATCGCACTGTCGACTTTTTCGCTATTTTCGAGTTCAGTAGCTGTACCGAGCGGTTTAAAAAATAGCACCGGTCGGAGCTAAAACATATGCACTTGATATGTGCACCTATCGGTCGGAAAGCAGCTAAATCGTCGATCGCCGATGTTAGAAGTAGCATGTCTGCTAAGCTCTTAATAAGATTGAAGCGGCCAAAAGACGTGCTGTAATTTGTATCCACAGGTGTATGTAACCTGAAAGCATTTAACTGGATAATTTCCTTGAGTTACAGACCATAAAATATATTATGAAGCATAGAATATTTTCTGCATGAATATGGTTTTGCATACGAGAGATTTTAATTATCTCTCGAGCATCCTTTACAATCATTACAAATCATTTACAGAAATCACAGAATTGTAAATATTACAATATTAGGAAACTTTTTTCCAATCCTTTCGTGACTAATATGCCTAAACTAGTACAAAGAAAACATTGCGTACTTTTTATACTGACTTTAGGTATATAGATTGCATTCCTGAAAACCTTTATCATTTGTCAGTATTGTAATGCAACTGAATCATTTTAGACCTAATTCTTTTAGAAAATTACGATGACCAGAGCCTGTTAGAGGGCTTAATGACTGTTTTCATGCGTTCTTACGTATAGGGAAGGAAATAGGTATTTCCTTGCCGTACAAAAACAGGATCATAGTATTTAGTAATTTACATCTTCAACATTAGGAGGTAATGTCGTGGCCGGATTTGTGTGGGGCCCTAGGGAAACGAAGGAGTCCGCTAATTATTTTCCGAATTATGAGTAACGTTTTTTTTCCTGACAAGTCTTTTAAAATATACTACTGAACACATCTTGCAAAAAATACTATTTGTAAAAAAAAATTAAAGTTTCTGACACGTCGAAATTTTAATATGTTTTTCTCTATTGCGGGGGCGTCACTAAATCCGGCCCTGTGTAAGGTGTAGTGTTAATAACAAGAAACACACAAACAACGAAATATCTCCTGCAATTAATTCGCTCAGTCAGCTGTAACCTGATAAGGAGATAGCGACTATGGTATATTGTACGCATATGTTGCTTGCCAATTAAATACTTTGGTGATATACGAGTACAAGTGATAAGTTTGACATTGTTTATAGAATTATTACCTCAGCATATAGTTGTACTAGATTTTGCCCGCGGCTTCGCCCGCGTTTAAAAGAAAATAATATGACTTACTAACATACATAAAATTGAAAATTCGTACCTTCATTGGAATGACAGTGGCGCCATCTGACGAAAATTGGTCGTACCAACTCTGAAACCTTCGTGGGCTCTTGGACAACACCTTTGCTAAAAATCAAATGCATAGTTTACCATTCAATCCTTACTAATATTGATTAAAATAATTTTTTGGTCCAAAAGATCGATGCTCCGATTAATTGATTTTAGATCGTCATCCTTACTTCCCGTGGGATTTCCGGAATAAAAACTATCTATGTCCTTTCTCGGATTTTAGACTATCTTTGTACCAAATTTCATTAAAATCGGTTCAGTGGTTTAAGCGTGAAGAAGAGACAAACAGACAGACAGACAGACAGAGTTACTTTCGGATTTGTAATATTAGTAAGGATTTTTGCAAGCGTTCCATTTTATACGATGTGTTTTAATTGTTATATAGTAATACAATATATTAGTGTATGCAAAACCGCTGTTTTATCCACGTATAAATATAAATAAAAATGGACTAAAAAATAACGCCTGATCAATCATAATAAAGCCAGTTATGCTTATTTTATTTTAATTTGAGTTCTCGCATCTTTCACATAAGCAGATCCATAATAGTGACGTAGAACTCCTTGTAATTCGACCACTGTTATGCACCTACTTCTCTTAAACCATCAGCGTATCGCAGATGGCAACTATTGGCTTGACATGTATTAGAGTTACAAACAAATTGTATTATTATCTATCAAGTGCTTTAATATAGGTTGTGGGAATAGAAATGACGTGTTCTTCAAGTGGATCTCGAATTTAATTTGAAGATGGTAACAAATCTTTAAATCGCAAACAGTAAATAAGCTTTTAAAGTTGTAATATAATTGTGTATGTGTTGTTTCAGTCTAATGGCAACTAATGCAGCAAGATATCGAATGGTAGCTGGGAAGTATGTGAAGTTATTAGAATTCGGATTACGGAGAGCTCAAGGACCTGATGGGGGATTGTCTGCCTCAAAATACTCATATATCGGTTAGATTTTTTTATATATACCTATGTTTATTTCTAATACCTCCTCTACTAATCTCTGGATAACTTTTTGACCAATCATTCATTAGATAGATACCTGAGGTATAATGTAGGTATGGACCTAAGGTGAATAATAATGCATTAAAATAATGCAGCTACAGATACGATAATAACATAATTGCTGCACGAATCGTTTAATTTTATTGTTTTATTGTCTTTTGCTAATTAACTTTTATGTTATCTTTCGGACTATAATGATTAATCGCTATGATATGTTAGATACTACATTCCATTGAAATTTGTGTTTGATATGCATTGTTTCTGAAATTAATCTGTCTATCACATTCTCGAAACGAAATACCGTATCATACAAGCTATGCGGCAGAGATGGTTGGGAAGGTGGTACCAGCTTGGAAACCGCATACCTACACCGACCAATACCAACGAATAAAAGTATAAGCGTCATATAATACTTTTACGATCGTCGGTATAGCGCAAATTATCTTGTCCTGAATTATTGATTGTATTAGCGTACTTCCATACTGCTGGGGCACGGAGCCACCCGTGCCTGGCACCACCGAACCCTCAACTTGTACAATATAACGCCGAACCATTGCCGACAAGAAGTTCTGAGTAACGAACTAAGTTTTGTTTAATTTGTTCTAATCATGCGACCTCGGGGATTCTTGACATTGAATAGTTTGCGAATTGTTCATGCTGAATATCAATTCTCAGAATCGGAACCCCGCGATTTTGTACAATGACTCTAAGGTTCAATCATTAACATAATAACATGTGTCGAGTCTTATCTTATCTGAGTAAAAAAATGTATGCCGAAAATATAATATGTAAATGTGAGGTTGGTTCAGCTTAGGAAAGCAACCGTCATCTCATAAGGCATTTTGATAATTTAGAAATAAGTTATTATACATTAAATTTTAAGTCATATAAATTAAATTAAAGGACATATTAATTTGCATTATTAAGATTGCATAATGATAATATTTTAGATTTTAATCCGTTGCTAAGCAAATAATAAACGCTTTTTTATTATAGCATTATTCTAATCTGTAACGCATATCATTAAGATCTTCTTGAGCGTGTTACTGCAGTCCAGTATGTCAATAGACAAGTACAAAGTTTTAATGTTCTTAAAGGAAACAAGAAGACCTATTTCGTGACGAGTTAATCATTATTCGTGTAATAACTGTGTCATTGTTTTGCGTATTGTTATGTTTTTTATATATAACGTGAGTTCGTAGTCACGATACAAGGTTGACAAGACATTTAAATTGATGTATATGTATATTGGATATCTTGCAGATATTATGTAAATGAGGTTACTTGCTAATTATAGGTATTTTAAGTAACGAGGTCACATCAATATCGTTTTAAAGTGAATAACATTTTTGTATTACAAATATTCACTTTAAATTCAATAAAATTTTCGAATATTGACATTTTTTTATTAAAATTGTAAATCTATCCAATGTATAAGAAATTATATTATCACTTAGTATCTATCTATTTAGATAACTGTCTTCTATTTCTCTTGTGCAATAAATAATAGGTTTGCGGATGGTAATAAAACAGAAACAAAAATACCAAAATAACACCAATATTATATTTTATCATGTTAGATCCTATAAGGAAAAATAACCTGTAAGTGACAATTTTGACATAACTCGAATCCTTTAGTTACTTTCAAAGTTATCTTCCAGGTGGCTTCGACGGCACGAGCAACGTGTTGGCGGGCAAGATGTTCGACATCCCGGTGAAGGGCACCCACGCGCACTCGTTCGTGACGTCGTTCAGCACGCTGGCGGACCTGCCGGCCGCGGCGCTGGCGCACGCGGACACGCGCGCCGCCGTGGAGCTGCTGCCGCCCGCGCTGGCCTGGCGCGCGCGCCTCGCCGCCGTGCTCGACCTCTCCCCCGACGAGGCCAGCGACGGCGAAGTCGCCGCCTTCGTCTCCTACGCCGTCGCCTTCCCCACCGGATTCCTCGCCCTCGTCGACACGTACGATGTGAAGAGGTATTATATCCGCGCCACGCCGCCGCCGAACGGCCATCCCCCCGATAGCAACTGTGGATCCAATAGACGCCCGAGTCCGCATCCGTACGGATATGACACGGTCGAACGCACACTGAGGTAAACATGCAAGGCCCGTTGATATGGTGTCTGATTTTATTTTGCATTGTTCGTTTATATTTGTGTGGTCCTGTATTGCGACGGTCCGCGAAGCGCGATGCCACCCTCATGCATTACCCATCGCTAGGCCCGGCATGGCCCGCACCGGGGATAGCCGTAGCACTATCTAACACGTACCGAGATTGCCCGTCCGGGTTCCATGGTCGTAGTTTACGGTACATTTTGTTTCGCTTTTTCAGTGAAGCGCATGCGGACGGCGTTTCATCTTACTGAATGTAAATACATGAGAACACGTCCGACGAGGACCTACATTTTGCTTCAGTGTGACGTATTGTCCTGGACCTATGAGCGAGAATAGGGACAATGTCAGTCATTGGGCACAGTTGCATTGTATAGGGATTGCACACATTCACAGTAATTAATTTAATATATTTGCATGTATGCTAACCACAACACATTCCATTATTTGGGTAGAACGATAGATTACTATTTCATAACAAATTTAGTAAGCAAGTGATACTACGTAATCCATATGACCTTGATTTGATTGAATGAAGCTCAGAATGACATCACTTAACCACCGCCTTGATAAGTATCAATACTGATTGTGGACAATTTTATTATTTTCAATAACAACCACTGTCATTTTATGTTGATGTATGTAAACGTAAGGCTGTGTCTACATTGGGTTTATTGTATGAAAATTACAATTTGGTTAACTAAAATAAGATTTTGGCATGTCATGACGATAATGAATGAATTAAATAATTAATGGTCATTGACGTCATCTGACTGATTATGTATATTATCGAGGAATATTATAATTTTTTTCGATATTGTTTTTTTTATTTTTTCTAAATTTATCAGATGTACACGCAGTCTTACATAATAGGTACTTGCTACTTAATATACCTGAGTTTCTAGACATATTCACACTACACTACATAAATATATTATGATTAACGTAAATTTTAGTAACTTATTCAGAATAAGGGCGTATTTGAATTAGTTGAAGATATATGGATATCCATAATATATAATTTATACGGCATCTATTGCATGCGGGCATCCACCACACATTGCATGTGTTATTCTATTCAATAACGACTGATAAATCCGCCCTTAATTCATGACATAGATATTTTGAGTGGTTCGAGATTGCAAATTCATAAACCTTCATAACAAGAATATTACTCTTAAAATATTATTGTTATTCTTTAAATAAAACTATTTAAAACATCAAAATCTTCATATTTATACGAGTATACATATATCCAAATATAAATAAATGCCTTGTTATGAAAACTGTGTTGAATTTTTCTGACTGCTATTAATGATTTCAGACCAATGATCCAAGCAACCAAAAATCACCATAAGCTTCATTTGATATAGGAAATGTCACGATACAATTCTCATAGAAGATTATGAATTTGCAATCTCAAAAGTTTCAATCCTTAATTTTGTAAAACACGAAATAATTCTTATTTTAACTACTTTCTAAAAAGGAGAAGGTTCTCAACTGAAACGTTTTTGTGAGAGTTTGAAAAATGACGAAATATTTTGATTTTATTTTCCAAATTGAGGAATGTGTAAAATTATTTTATCGTTTACACATCCAAAAATTATGTAAAACTTTTAGAACATTTTAAAAGCAACCTTCTTCTTGTATTTCTTCTTATTATCTTCCTTAACTTTTGGGTTTTAGAAACTACTCTTTTTTTCTCGACTTTCGATCTACTCTCGCTACTTTGCTGTTGAACTTCGTTATTCTATCTTTGACAGGAGTGGCCTCCTAAACTTCTGTGCGGTGGCATTAGCACTTAACGACTGTGGTTACCGAGCCGTAGGAATCCGCATAGATAGTGGCGATCTGGCTTACCTCTCAGTGCTCGCCCGAGAGACATTTGGGAAGATAAGCAAAGTGTTTAACGTGCCGTGGTTTGATAAGCTCACGATCGTCGCCTCTAATGATATTAACGAAGAAACTATCCTCAGTCTGAACGAGCAAGGCCATCAGATTGACTGCTTTGGCATCGGGACACATTTGGGTAAATTATTTTGTTATTTTCTTTTTAGTTCAAAATCAACTTCCAGTTCATGTCTTGGAAAGTGGACACTGCCGCGTAAGGATATCTGTAATTAACCGAATCCGAGAATTAAAGTCTTGCCGAAGCTCCACTACACATACTTGCCAACCTTAATTACTATTTTTGAACACCTTTTGTGTCTCTTATCACCATAAACTTACTTTGATAACCAAAACCCACCAGCGCTAAGCGACTGTTTTTTTTAATATAGACATCTATGTGTATATTAAAAGAACATATAACAACACACAGAACAGATATAGATAGGTTGTGTCAATGCAGTCAAACGACGAAAAATCCTACCATCTTATAATTAGAAAAATCGTTTGAAATGAGAGATTATTTAAACAATACATTTTAATGGAGTTTGAAGGCAAGATTTTGCTATATTATAACAATTAAGAATAATATATGGATGTTATTGGTATTATAATGTGGCACATATATCAGAAATAATTGCTAATTAGCCTAAAGCATTGTCATTCCTTGTTACGAAAGCATGAAAAGTTCACAGAGTTTTTAAATTGAATTCATATGTTTGAATTAATTATCGTTCGTTGTAATTCGAAATTTACCAAGCCGTTGAAATCAATGTAAAATAAATACCCGGTATTTGCACTAGTTATAAAGACACAAGTTTTTAAGGGGTTTTCTAATAAATTACAGTAACATGCCAACGTCAGCCGGCCTTGGGATGTGTGTACAAACTTGTGGAGATCAATGGACAACCTCGAATAAAATTGAGTCAGGATGTTGGCAAAGTCACCATTCCCGGTCACAAAGAGGTAAGAACTGTATTAAAGATGTAAATGTAAATGTAATATTTAAAAATGTAACCACATTCACTCTCTATAGACAGTTACAATTAACATTACAACTTAGATGTAACATAAATTATTTGGTACAAGTACTATACAGTGTTTAGGTACAAGTTTTAAGATTCCTCCTCATTATTGTTAATACTTTACTTTTTTTTCTATTAACATTAATTAGTGTATAAAACGTTTTTTTTCTAAGTTCTAAGACACTGAGTTTCATGGCATTTTATTTATGTACATTTTTATGTATTAGATTTAACGCAAATTCAAATATAAAGAAAGTAAAGTACATAAAACTAAAGAAAGAAAGTACAATTTGACTGTTTGAATTATAAAAACTGATTCGAGTCTTATTTATCTAATTTATGTTATGTTTATGTATATTGGCGACATTATTAATGATTAATTATACATAGGTACAGAGCCAGAGAAAGTTTGCAATTACATTTTATCTAATGTAATTATGTAGTTATTTAAGGTCAGTATTCTATAATGTAGGAGATAGTTAAGCATTTATAGTTCTGTTGTTTGCAAACATCATAAATGAGATAGTACTGTAGAAGTCTTACGTGCCATAGACAATTTTTATAATGTTTTTTTTTATATCACCAGCTATAAAAACTTCTTTGTGGTCTGCTTTAAGTAAATGTTATTTTATATTATTCCTTACATTTTTAGTACGTTTTATATATTTACACCCTAATTACATTTATACTCTATTCTAAGGATATGCATTAAGTACGAAGAGTTTCATTTCTTTCATTTACATCACAGACTTGTATTGTACCTAAGGTCTATGATTTACATATTGGACCTATCGAGATTTTTATTATATGATTCTGTGTTACCAAATGCAACAAAATCATATGACGTATAACTTTAGTAAATAATTACCTAAGCTAAGATTTACCACGCAGTTGGTTTTCCTAATCGATCTACAAATAAATATTGTAATGTCATTCGACTTAAATAGATACTACCAACGCAACTGTATGTAAAGCATTTACTGGATCTTATAATATGATTGTTGCGAAATACGCAATTATTACTGGTGCGTGGAAATAAACGATATGATATTGTATAGCTATTAGGAGATAAAATTTAAATAACAACAAGATAACAATCAGCGGGCCTTGGACTATTGACCGATAAGACGATTATATTGAAGTATGTAAATGAAACATAGATAAACGAAATAGTAGAATCACGGCCTAATGTACCAGTCCTAAGGGATTAAAGCCACAAGATTGATGACAGAGTTAAAGTGATATCATTGGAATTTTTCACTTGAAGTCAGTCAGACAACAAAACAACTAAAACAGAAACTAGTCAATAATGACAAATGCCTTTATTAATGAATCAGGCTGCCTTTTTGAATTTCCATATTCATCTTCATTCACTTCCAATGAATAAAATTTTATTAAAGTTCGTCATGTACTGTTCGTCACGTCATGTTCGTTGTGTACCGAAGATAATTAAAATATATGTAGTAAAAATATAAAAGCTTTTGCTTAACTGTTTTGCAGGAATTTAACTATTTTATTATACAAAATACCTGCAAAAACATTAAAATGCTCCTATTTAATCTTACAATAAAAATAGTGGACACGCATGTGAATAAAATAATAATTTCGTGGGCGTATAAATTTTGGGTCTTTTGTAACTCGAGTAAGACGATTGATAAAAGTTAGCTTCAACATATAGCTTGTTGCCATTCATACTAATCAAAATTACTATTTGGCGCCAAAAATGCGCCTTATCGTGTGTTTTTTTTTTCGAAAACCTATCTAAGGACACTGGAGTATTTGAGAGAAATAGAACGACACCATATCTGTCCAAATCCATCCAGCCGTTTGGAAGATCCGAGGGTATAAAGAAAAATACAAACATGCGCGAAATACATAACCCTCCTTGACAGTCAGGTCAAAAGAAACTCTTATTCTCTTGATCATTTCGTTCTTTACATATTTCAGGCGTACCGATTATTTGGAGCTGATGGGCACGCGTTGATAGATCTCCTCCAACGGTCATCGGAACCCGCTCCTGAGGTCGGCCAAAAGGTTCTATGCCGACACCCTTTTCAGGAGTCTAAAAGAGCTTATGTTATACCGAGCAAGGTGGAACACTTATTTCAGGTAAGGATAATAAGAGCCGTGATGGCATATTAGTTATACATTTACTCATTGAAGTCGGCGCTGGGAATGCAAAATACGGTTTCCAGGCAAACACATTACGATTTTAGAAGTAATGTGAAAAGTATTAAGTGGTAACACTCAATACTTCTCAGATTACTTGTAACGAATTGCTTGCATTTGGTCAATTATATACAGGGTGGATACTTTCATTCGACAATAAATTTAACTATTAGAAACTATCCATCTCCCAAGCCTCCAAACAAATTTTCTATCAAATATCTATAGTACTTTAGGAACAGGATTTTTTTTGCATTTTTTAAATTTTTTCACGCTTTGCTTTAATCTCAAAAACATTATAAATCGAGCGAGACGTAATTAAAAAACAATGTTGCAAATACGTCAAATTAAGTAAATGCATATTGTACCTTATTCCTAAGACATAACCACACACACATAATCACACTCGCAGCAAAAGATTTTACGTCATGACACTGCGATGTTGTCGCTCTTATCAAAGGCGTGTGAACTGATGTTTATAAATGTTGTTCTATTTTTTAACCCATCATTTATCAACAATATAAATTTTAACAATAAACAATTTAACACTATTTAAAATTAAATAAATTATTTATAAATATTTATAAATTTTAGTGTTAATTGTATTAGTTTTATTTTATTTTAAATAGTGTTAAATTGTTCATCATTTATTAAGTTTGATTGAAAAAAAAAAATTTTTTTTTGGAAAATCGACGTTAAGTGTTTTTTTATTATTGTAACATGTTCCAAGGAAGGAGTAGGAATTGTGTTTTCATTTATTGTCGTATGAAGGTATCCACCCTGTATAACAAGTTGATATTCGTATGTGTATAAAACATGTTTATTTAATTCAAGGTGTATTGGAACGATGGACGCATTTGTATCAATCCCAAGCCACTGTCTGAAGTAAGACAGAGAGTACAATCATCACTGAAGACTCTTCGACAGGATATCAAGAGGAACTTGAACCCAACTCCTTATAAGGTAAATTAACATTTTTCACAATTCGATTTAGTCACAATTCACATATACAGTTGGTTTATATTAGTAAATATTGCTTTAAACATCAAACATCCTGAGAATTCCCTTATTACATACTCTGGTTTTGTTATAATGTAGAAAATGTTATGTAATTACTAGCTGATCCGGCAAACGTTGAGTTGCCAAATAAATAAAAAAATGTTAAGGGTGAACAACCATTATCACTTAGGGGTATGAAAAATAGATAGTAGCCGATTCTCAGACCTACTAAATAAGCATATAAAATTTGGTGAAAAACGGTAAAGCTGTTTCGGAAGAGTACGTTAACTAACATTGTGACACAAGAATTTTAAGATTACAAGCTGTGCGAGAAGTAAAGTGTTTACTCATTATATTTATAAGCATTAGCTTTTACACTTTATTTCATACATGTCTGCTTTAAATCAAAAGGCTTTAATTTTATTGTGATTATATTTCAGGTGG
Organism: Epargyreus clarus clarus; assembly: GCA_014595695.2. Lineage (NCBI taxonomy): Eukaryota > Metazoa > Arthropoda > Insecta > Lepidoptera > Hesperiidae > Epargyreus > Epargyreus clarus. The sequence goes on along the minus strand of JACTTY020000030.1, from coordinate 633,838 downwards.
CTGTCAGTGATGATCTTTACAATTTCATACATGATTTGTGGCTTCAAAATGCTCCAATTGGAGAACTATCATGAAATTCAGATGATGATGAATATCAATGGATATATGCATGATGTACCCCTTATTCATGATATATAAACAAAATTTGTGGATAGATAAAACCCTTAAAATCTATCGAAGGAGTGTGTTAACCAGTTGTGAGTAGAGTATTTTTTATTTGTTTGTTTTATTTATGTTTATTGTTTTTTAACTATATCTGTATGTCTTTGTATATTCCAATTATATATAGTTTTAATCAAGGGTGTCGAAGAAGACATAGTCTTGGTCACATAGCAATACTTTATTTCGCAAATCAGCCAACTCCACTTTTTGTCAAAATGTTTTTTTTTTTTAATTTGTCAAAATATTTATTTTGATAGTAAATGGCGTTGAACGATATCAAAATAAATAAAAATAAAGAATTTGGACGAAAAGTGGAGTTGGTTGATTTGCGAATTAAGGTATCGATATATAGAATAGAAGAAAATCAAGGATTTTTGCCATTTTTGTAAAACTTGTAGGCATAGAGAATATGAATTAGGTTAGGGAGAAAGTGAGTTTTATATTCTGTACTAGTCACACGAAAATATATTGTTGGTGGTGGTATTAAATATTAATTTTGTGCACCAACTAATTCTTCTTTGAGTCTTGGTGACTCCTATGGAGACAACTTGTTTAAGAAGTACATGTAATTAGTATTTAAATATTGTAGTTACTGTCTCAGTGACATAATAATATATTAAAGAAATTACATATAAAATAAGATATTTCTATGTCGTATGTCAGTTATACATATGTCTGGTATAGTTAATTGGTGAAGGTATCATTTGGCAATGTAATAAATATGTTTGTAAGACCATGATTTATAGTGTAAAATTGTCATTTGAGAATATATCATTAAGGTAACAAGACTATGATTTGAAAGTTAACATTGCCAGTTAGATACATAATATTTAATTATGTTTAACAATACTATAAGTAAGAAAGTAACACTGTCATTTGTCAATAAAGAAATATAAAGAGTGGATGTTATTTATATTGTAGCGACGATATTATCTTGCAAATAATATCATTGTTAACGACGCTATAATTACGAATATACATCAGATGGCAAATGTGGAGTAAATTTCTACATAGAAATTAGTGCATTTAGATTAGTACTTACGTAAAGTGAATGAACTGTCATAATAAATGTCCTTGTGATAAATACAGTATGTATGTGTGCTTTGTAAAATTATCTATTTTCATTGATCTAATAACAAATGGATATCGGGCATTCGATGCATGCTTTGATCATAAACTGGCGCTCCATTGCAGCCATAGATATGTATTAGCAAAGCAATGATTTCTAAATCGACAAGTCGATTACATGTTTTTTTACTTTTTGGGTTTTGATGTTATTGAGTGTGAGCCCGCCATCCATTTGTTGCCAGGTAAATGTTTATTTGTTAACTGTTGCTAATAAGATCGCAAATATATCTAAGTGCAATTTATATTTCAATGTTAATTTTTCATGTGCAACAGGTCTCAAATGCTTAGTAATTAATGCATTAATTCACAGTTTGAATTTGAAACGGATTAGAAATGATAATAATTTGAATTACCTAATAAATATGTACCTGGAAAGCCATTACTTAATTATTTTCTTGTCTATAAAAAATACATGCGTATAACAAAAAGTTAACTATATGTACCACATGTAATATGATGAATAATATGATTTATGGATGAGAACTTTCCACATGAAGATCATAATGAACATATATGTAATTTTTTTCCCTGTTTGAATTGTGTATTATTGTGTTCATTGTGATTGTCGTTGGATAACTACTTACAATTGTACTGCATATTTGAGGGTTGATCCATAAGCAAGTATTGTGTTCTTGCATGGAAGTGTTCCTATAATAATTCGATAAGATTCCATCAAAATTAAGGCGATTTTGTTGTACATAAACCCTTTCATACAAAGTAATATATCTATGTACACATGATATTTCATATGTTGAAGAGAATCCTGTGAGATAGCTTTGATAGATGGTAGTAAACACTCGCCAATTTTTGCACGGCGTGGCATTGCTTGCCTTATTAAGTTTCAATCTATGTTATATGATGGATTTTACACTACCGCATGAGGACTTACAGATCTGCAGCTACTCAAAATTATATATTTTCATATATCATGTGTGTTGTGCTCACATTAAAACCTGAGTTGAAGTTTGTATATTACACTTACAATCAAATAGTTTTATATCCAACATGCATAAGTACATCATTATAGTCACATACACTGTAATATAACATTTCTGCTAAAATTGATGACATTATTTGTGTAAAAGTCAATAATACCCGTCAGTAAATTGATAAAGGACTCATACAGGCAACGAGAGATAAAATATATATAAAATGAGGTTTTAGACTTCGCTAGTGCAAAAAAAGTAAGAAAATGGTGGTCACAGAAATACACTTAGTATGTAATTTGTTTATACAGATTTACATTAAATATATGAATTACAAAATAGCAACCAGGGCACAATATTTGTATTTTTAATATTGTCAAATATACCAATTCAAGGTAGGCAAGTAATTGTTGAAATTTATTAGTATCTCATTCAACATTTCTCCTGAAAATATTTGAATATTTTCTGATCACCCATTACAGACTATCTGCGCATCTATTTATTACCTATTATAAGATGTTAATTTTTCTTTTATAAATATCATAGAACATTATATTTCAAAGTTACGAAATAATTATGGTATTATTTGTATATTGTTTTGTGTGTTATGTGAGTAGATTTAACGATGCAAACAAGGTGAGCCTATTTCAGCAATAGTTTTGTGCCTTCAAATACAGCTTAAGACCAGGTATCCACCAAAGCGACGTTGGCTTGAGAGATGTTATTAGAGAGTTATTTGTATCGAATATGCCAAACCATATTGCACGACTCATGATGCGAAGCATCAGAGAGTGCTTTACGATCGAAAAATTTTTTTCGCTTCATTTTGGCGGCTATTTTTATTATTATAGCCTTGATAGTTCACGGAATCAAGATATTTTGCATACTATTGTCGAGATAATTTAATGGAGATTAATTCCATACTTTTTAAAAAATGATTTACTGCAATAGAATTGGAAAAAAACACCAAAATAGGTCAAAAAATTTTCCTGTCCGTCATGTGTGAAACCTGAAAACACTGTAACTTGTGAAAAAATCCATCATTTGAGTTAAAAAAAATTTAAAAAAATTCTAATCGACGATTGTAGGTCACTGAATGCGAATGATTAATTAATTCAGTGTCGTTTAATTGCAATTAATAAAAAACGAAAACTACAAGACTGTATATCTATAGATATTATGTACATTTACTCCACCAGGGGCGCTTGTGCAGTACCTTCTTCCTACTACAGCTGTTTTTTCGACAATTAATTTTGAACGACTTAAGTCTTTTTTTTTTATATTTCGTAATTAAATGAGCTTTATGAGTCGTGCACTTTTGGATTTTCCAAACTTTTCAATATACAACCATATTCAATAGATCAAGTTATGAGAAGAAGAATATAAGGGATGTCAGAGGAATCTAACAAACAATATTTTTACACCGATTCAGGTATGAGTTCGGTTTAGTGGATATCTGGCCTACAGCACATAAGTTTAAGTGTATTTTTATAAACACAAGATTTAATGTATGCTTCTAAGTTATAAAATAGATGTCCTAATAAAATAGTAAATACATTTTTCAAATGTCTTTTATTTATACTACCTGCCTCTAATATTTTAGTATCTATCTCATGCAAGTAGATAGTGAATAAATTTTGCTCATATGCCATTTTTATACCGACAATTATTATCATGCTACAATAATTAAAAATGTAACAGCAAAACTTATATAACACATTGGCAGAAAGCAAATTAAAATTTTAAAGATTTATACATTTATGTAATTTGCTGACATTTAAATTAGTCAGTAGTCTTTATTGATCCACGTTTGTAGGTAGTTCGGCACGGGTCTGTCCACAAAATTGGGGGTCCTGAAGCATTATTATACTCTGCCTGGAGCATACTCCATCACGCTACACCAATGCGTATAGGTGGGGTGGGGTACGAGTTAGTTGCCAATCAATCGGTCCGTAAAACTTAATGAATAGGCTTAACAAGTATCGGAATGGACGACTTTAACGTACTCATAGAGACAGGGTATGATTTGCCTTAGAAGTCACGAATCCAACTTCTAACCGCACCCAACATAGCATAATGCCCTTGTAATTTTAATTTGTAACTTCGTGGATAGCTATACAGACTATACAGTCTGCGTAAAACTGCTAGTTCGCTCTCATTATATTTTTACTATTTTTTAACGTCGGAGAAATAAATTATACGCTTTTTTGTATCCTTATGGATATCCTTAACATAAGTTTAGCTTACCTTAGGAATTTTCGCGGTAATTTATTCTACAGATAATAATCTGTGTATTCTATTTCTTTTATACTCCTTGTACCCTGTATATAATAATACTCTACGACTTCATGAGACCCTTGGTAATAAATAAGGACAAAGTGGACAAACCGTTACATACCATAGCTATTAGCTATACTCTTTGGCCGTTACAATTTTTTAAATTGTTCGTGATAAATGCCAATAGATGGGGTTGATAGTATTTGTAACAAAATATTTATTTTATATAAAATACGATATAACAATGGAATCATTTAAAATAGTAAATTCTAAATATCATGTTTATTCATTCCCTGATAAAACAATCACATTAGGAAAATAATATCTTGATTTGCATTTAATGGCTGTATAATGTATGTTTATTTTGTCATGTATAAACAAGTAACACTTAAAAACGCAGTTGTAAGTAAGTATTGTGACAAGTAACCTACAAATAAGATAAGACTGATTTTATATTGTGTATATTATTTTATACGTAAATTTATAAGTTTTATTAGTGAAATATTCTGCTGACGTGGACTAACCTAATTGTGAGTACAGTTGTTCTTAATGTGTTTCTATTTATAAGCAAAGATTGCGGCTTAACTCACTTTGGATACTGTTATGAAGGATAGGTACGTGATAATAATTCTAACGGCTTGTACAAATCAAACGTCCTCAAATTCACGGTTTATTGTAGTAAGTAAAGCGATTTAACTATTTAAAACGCAGACTTCGTTAACATATTTATATAAGGATATGAATTAACGTGTGCCTTTGATCCTCAACTCGAATCAATTTTTATTATTTAGCTACAAGTTTCCGGTTTAACCCCATCATGATCCTAATTAGTCGGGACAACTGACGAAACAAGTCGATTAGTTATAGTGCATTTGATTTATTAATCTTCAAGGTTCGTTATTTCCATAATTCGATCTGACGCCCAAAAGAAAATAGAGAAATGCCATTAGTTTTCACCTCTGTTTAGTATTTGACTTGCACATTATTTTACTATGAAGGTAAAACGTAAGTTTAATTGCATGGTTTATGTCACTGCCATTATATTATTTCATCAAAATTTTATATATTAAATCTTAAATAAATATTCTTATATTAAGTAACAATTTATTAAATTTAGTACCTTTACAGTGATAGACTAATTACATTATTTTTAATGATTCTGTTGAATTTGTAGGCTAATGTAATACTAACTTATGAGTATGTTATTTAGGACTTTTATTTAAGTAAGACCTAAGAAAGATAGTGTGGAATTGTATGGTACTTGTTTGCAGTTTTACTATGCCACAGGTGTACGTCCATTGTGTTTAGGTAAAGTTTGTAGTGTTCCAACTTAATCTTCTGGAACATAAGAAAGTCTTTATTTTGATTCGGGGGGTTTCCATTGATGTGGGGACCATTAAACATATGTTGAACTGTATTAAACTCATGGGTGTGTATGTAAGAGCAGGGTCTAGATTAGCCCCTAACATAGACAAAGTCGCTGTTTAAAGTTAGATCTCCAATATTTTAACCAGGCAAAACTTTAAAAAGTTATTTATTCTGGACACATCCCTTATAGTTCTATAAGAAAACTTATAATTATAGATTTACATACTGAAGTTAACACATTACTGTGTTAATATAAGAGAGTATGTAAAGCCTGATACATTTCTATGTATATTCTAATAGTGATACAAATTGTATACTGTAACATTAGATTTACCTGGATTTTTTACCAAGCACTGCTGTGTTCTGATTTGAAAGGTAAAGTAAAAGGGAGATATACATTTCTGAGGCGTTCAAGCTTAGTCTTCATGGTAACGGCACCTGTAGCTGACTTCATGTAGGAATCTAATCCTATCTGAGGGAAGCTGTGTGTGTCCTGCACGCTCATCTTATGAGAGACCACTCTCTCCAGAATGTGGTGTTAACGCCGGCCGCAGTTGCCGAGCCCGAATGTAATGCTCAAGCATCTGGAGACATGGCAACGCACGTCTAGAGGAATGTCGCGGAGTGTTAGTCACTAAGAAACTGATGTACCCCTTTCGCTCCTCAGGGCGGAAGGGATCCATGAGGATTTAATCGCATGAATTTTTTTAAATAAAGTAAGCTATATATTTATGTACAGAAATGGGTTGCAGGGCTAACAGATTATTTAGAGTTATAGAAGTTATAGAAGATTTCGTTACAAGGGAACAAAACATTTTTTATGTGTTTTGCAGGTTTCCAATATAATATTAATAAAATGTTGTGAATATAATAATTATACTATATTTCAAATCTACAGTTGCGACCCTTTTGTAAAATTACTGATTATCAATTTCATAAACACTTTGTTTAACAAAATCTTTTATGTTCAATTAACAGTTAACAATCTCTGATGTTTCAAAAATATAATAACATTTCTTTGTTTATCTTTTCGAATTCGATTTCGGAATATACATAGGCTTTCTACAAGATTAAGTTAAATTAAGTAAAATTTTCAATAACTAAGGGTAAACAAAATAAATAATCATTACACTGACAACTAATTTCGCCATTTTATGCATTCATTGTCCTGTCATGGAAAGCCACACACTCTAAAATACGAGTACACGTGCCTGCGCCGTGAGTTGGGTTTGAACCCAAAACTGATATCCAAATTGATTATTTAGAATTCAGCCTGCTGGGGTCTTAGATCCGAAACCCTTCGCATGGGATCTGATAGATTGGTACGATGGACGAAACTATAGAATCGCTGTTTTTATTCAGCTGAACAATTGTAATTTTTACCACATCGCTTTTCTATGATAGCTAATTATTAGCTATTATTAGCTAATTCCTGAAACACTAGTTTATATGTATAATAAAAGATTCAAGAACAGGTCTTTGACAATAAATTCTATGGTATCTTATTCTCTTAACATTAGGTATAATATCCTTCTTTCTTTACAAAAGTAATAAAATGCTAGAAAAATAAATCTAATAAATTAATATACCCATACAATATTTTATTTATATCGTAATGGTTGTATGACTTGTATGATATTTAGTATAATGTAATTTCTAAACCATTTGAGGACAAGGGTGCTTCTGTGGCCTCTTCCGATCCACTGATAAAAAGGCAGGGGTATACCTACTCTTGGGGTGTTTAGAGAGGGTTTTTCGTTGCCCGAGGCGGAAGTTGCATTTACCGCTTAATTTACAATACATACATATACGAGTATATACCGACAAACAAAAAGGTCAAGCGTAATCGGTCTCTGATCTTATTGCCTCCTCATATTATAGACCCATGATTACTAATGGCACTGTCATATACTTTTAAAACGGCCAAGTCAATGTCAATGTTTAAGGGTTCTTTCATGTTTTGAATGACCGGGAGCGACTTTTTAACGTGACTTCTGAAACAAGGGACAACATAATTGTTATTATTATTGTATATTGAGTTTTCTGTTTTGTTTTTCCATTACGTTCGTATCCGAGAGTATTTTACTAACAATGTGTATTTTATCTCTCGTAACATGCATTATGCACTGACTGAGGTCCTTCCGTTGTGAAATATTCGCTGTTATTCTCCAACAACATTTTTCCTGAAAACAACGCAGCTTCAGCATGAATTAACATCTCTATTCAGCGCTATACTGTAGGCGTATGAGACAAAGGAAATAAGTTTCCGTTAAATTTGCTCCGTGCACGCACGACCACTTGCAACCAGCAGAGCCGTAATTTGCAGACTCCCGCTGGGTTTATGTCAACTGTATTACTGCCACACCTCTCTTATTTGTATTGAGACACGCCTCGGCAGACCACTATCTATCTATCTTTACATGTAATAAGAATGTAAGCTTCGCGTGTCTTTATATCCAATGTATTTGCGAAAAAAGTAATCAGGAGAATTAGGAAAACGAAATATTACAAGCGGTTTCTAAAATGTTTATAAGTTTTGATTTACTGTTTGTCTTTTTGTTTGACATCGCTACAAACCAAACCTACTAAATCGAATTCAATGGATAAACAATATATTCATAGTTCGTATCTCGATTTAACCATTTAGACAATTTAAAAAAGAAACTCAGAAGTACATAGATTTTCTTACATTAAGTGACGTGTTTATGAAGCGGAAAATGCCGGCTCGGGTCGTACATAAGAGACAATGTCTTAAAGATCAAAATCTCTTTAAGTAAGTAATACACGCTCTCTAATGGCATTGTTGTTGCTGATCGATATAGTTGTTTAAATCGTCTACGTATATTGGAACACAGAGTAGATTCGACGACAGCCACACGGTATTCATATAAGCTCGGTCTTGGTTAAAGGGCTTTGAATAGAACGACGGCAACCTTTAGCCCGATTTACCGATCAGCCTTTACTTACACTTTGGAGTTCCATTCAGTAAATTGTAAAAAAGGTTTCAGTAAACTCTATACTGTTTTAATACTGTGTAAAAAGGTTTTATTTTTATCACAGGGACATTTCAAACTTAAATATATATCGCCTTATAACATTGTTAAAATTTTATACGAAAACATTTGTCTCAGTTCACACTGATGCCATTTCGCATTGATTGATATTTAACATATAGCTTCTGAACAATTTATTACCAATTAGTATATTACTACTATACTACCATTAAGTTTAATATCTTTAAATTCTATGTTGGTCATACATCTTGTTGTATTTATTTAGGTACTTTATAAATTGTTTTTTAATGACGACGACGATTTATATGTAAAACTATTTATGAATAATGATAGATCAGATGTAGAGTTAAATTATAAACTTCGCGGTAAATCCAAAATTAATATATTTGTGTTAGCAACGACATTATTTGTTAAAAGAAACTTCGAAGTACTCTGTTAAGATCCAACTCTTAAGAAAGGTATTGAGTGTCTAAAATTTGTTTTACTATGTCAAAATTACTCAAAGTGTTAAGTCTCGTGTCTTAATGTAATTTTACACGTTGAAAGGGATTCTCCAGCGTCAAAGTTAACGTTAATATTGCCTCCGTAATTTCAGATCCTGTAACAACAAAGGTTATTAGAATTTTTGTGTGGGCTCCCCTTTCTTATGTCAATTTCACTGTTATTATTTCGTTACAGACTCCCTTAGCAATTACGTTCAACCTTTTCGTAACTATAATTTATTAAATGTCAAGTTTTATTTATTTATCGGAACAAGTTTGTATGAAAATATTGTTATCGGTTTAATATATTTTATGTTTACCAGATATTCTAATGAGTTTTAGCGTGGATTCTCGTCATTTAATCGCCAACAAATTGCTCATAACAATTTACGTGTCGTTAATTACTTGATAGCGTTTTATTGTGACCCAATTAACGTGTTCTAACTAAATAGACATCATTTTATACTGAAATCGTATTCAATGCAGATATTTAAATATTTACTTTAAGTTTGAAAAAATTGTAAAAAGTGAATATTCAGAGATGCGACTTAAGTAAAGGGGTTAAGTCTTATCTACCTAATGTATTATCATAACTTTCGACACAAAATTTGGTATTATTCTGAAATCGTAATATAGCCAGGTTGTGGATACACAAAGATTTGCGAGCTCATAGAAGCTGTGCGGAACGGGCGCGGGTGGCAGGATGCGCCAGGCGGGCGGCGCATCCGCCCTGCGCCAGTGCCGCCAGTCGCCCGCCGCCGTGCGCCCGGCCGGCCGCCGACCCTACGCACCCTTTCGTTGCCTAACACTTTAACATGCCACATATTTTAACTCGAATACGCTATGAAACATTGTTAAAATATATAAAACTGTTAAATATATTTGAACAAGTTTTAGAATAAAGCTCATATTTCATGTTGTTTCACTTTCAAAGTCTACGTTTAGCGTTGTTTATATTAATGTTCTCTTCTAATTATGTTCAAAAGTTGTTGTGCTAGGCCGAATAAAAAAATGAGCAAGAATAAATCCAAATCTCAGGAGTTTAATGTGAAGGATGACAAGGCTATCTTGGAAAATAAAGGAAAGTCAGAAGAGGTTCTAGTTTGCGGAATGTCTGAACCGGAAGAATTCACCGAACCGCTACCCGATTTACCAACAAAACTTGATGATAAAAAATCTAAAGAAGTGTTTATTAATATAGAGCCCGACGTTATACCCGATACTGTCAAAAACGAAGATAATATTGATGAATCCCCCAATGACTCTACAGAAACGGATGTTCTTGATAAAGTTGTTACAAAAAAAGACATTATGAACAAACGATTCTCAGTCGATTATAAAAGAAGTCGGTTGGATTTTAAGCGCTTTTCTGTAGACTGCAGTAGAAATTCTGCAACTTTGGAAGAATTGGCTAATCTAGAACAAGAGTTGGCACGGACTATAGTCGACGTACGTCCGGGCAGACGTAAGTCTACTGGCATTTTGAAATCAACTACGAGTAGTAGTAACAATGATCTAAACGAGCATCGCATTAAGAGTAGACAGGAGTCATGTTCTGACGATGACGAGGTTTTTGAGAAGCCTGTGATTACTGAAGGGCACTCTGAGGGGCCCCGGGAGCCTCCAGCAACTCCCGTCGGTCGCGACGAATTAGCCTTACGAAGGCACAGGTTCTTTTCTGATCTGGTTTGTGCTGCTCGAGCTGCTGTGGAACATCGAGTCAGATTTGACCCTCTTGGACCAGTTGTCGCGGATTCAGGTGAGATTCATTTGAAAATGTCTTATTTCTTCCAAAGTAATGACTTAGTAATTATTGTTACTTTATTATTCAAAGTTATAACAAAGTTTATTTTTAGAGTTTAATTTATATGGTATTCTCTTAAATAGGTTTCTCGAAAAAGTATTGAAATTAATATATTAAAAATGTGGAGACGTGAATATGCAATGCTAATAAAATAAATCAGGATATTGCCATGTCAAGTGATTAATAAACATATCCGTGTTTTTAGAGTAGGCGAAAATCGATGCTGTTGGCTGAGGTCCAAGTAAGCGCTCCGCTTTTGTGTCTTTGACCCTCTCCAGCCTCCGGGTTCACATTTTAAGTCAAAATGCAACCCAAATTTAAATCAAGGCTCTAGAGTCTAGGTGATTGACTGATATTTCATATTTTCATAACAAAAGCCGCTTTAAGAATTAGCAGAATAAAGTTTAACGTTAAGTCATTAATAAACCCGTTTTGATAATTATTTCATAGATTAATCTTATGAAAGAACCTCGCGTTTCATATTTCAGTACGAACGTTGGTTAAACAGAAAGATAAGTCCAATTAAGAGCTAATTAAGTCTGCAAACTAGTACAGAATTCATAGTTCTTTCAAAGTGAAACTTCAAATTACAGAAATGTACTTCTATGCTGACATTTATACCAGGATTACCGGAATATGGAAGAAGTGCCAACCTCTGGACGAAATAAAACCCCTGTATAAATTACATTATAGCGTTTTCAAACGAGAGTTATCAGCATTCAATCGTTACAGTTTACGAGCAGTGAATCGCTTGAGAGCTTGGATAAAGCGCGTGTTCCGTCAGGTCAAGTTTATAAATTGGCGTATAATGAAAGCATTATACATTTCATGTTTCTTTTCTGTAACAATTACGATGTTAATGAATTATCCTTTCGTCTTAGCGTTGACTGTTATTGGCAATAAATAACGAATATTTTTACTTGTTGATTTAGAAGTAGTCCTCGTTACGTAGGAAAATAACAGTTTTAATAAGCTAGATTGTAATTGCTTTCAGACAAATGACGTCTCTTTAACAGTTCTTATAAACTTGGAAGAGGGTTCTTATCAATTCATGTTTGATAGAAATTAATTCCCAACTTTCCTGAAGACGATTCTCAATAAATTATTAAAGTTTATCGGAAAGGTTTTAAATTATCCGCTTGGAATATTCACGCCAATCGTAGAAGATGGATTCTGAAATGAAAAATTCAATTGGGACGTGGGTCGGAGCTTAATCAAGCACGTTTAGATGAAATGAGCTTAGCAATGCGTATTTCGGCTCATTATAGATGGTTGAATAGAAAATTTATGTACTATTCAGTATATGCATGTATATTTATCATGTATACCTACTATTGCTTCTATATTTTTATAATAAAGAAGTGTAAAAACGAGCATTCAGTTATCTTGATGGTTAATAAACTATTGGTATGGTACAACAAATGGACATCTGCTACCAAACCAGATTGGATCGCAGTCCTAGTCCAAAGATCGGCCGTATAAATACGTTGCTAACTTGCAACTCCAAATCTCCAAAGATTTTTTGGGCAAGCTGGAGTTATGTGAGGTTCTTACTGACTCGGTGGCCCCATTAAAATTGTTTAATGATTGCTTGCTACCCGGGAATCCTTAGTTGGAACACCTTGTATAAGTGTATCTCCCTTACCACACTCTACTAATCAGAACACAGTTGCGCTTAACACTGTTGGTATACGTAGAATCGACGGTTTGTACTTTGTGTGTTATCTGTGTCAGTTTTCCCTAAGAGATATCGTATTACATGTTTTTCATGTATGTTTCTTCAGTTCTTTGTCAAGTGATACTTTTATTTACACCGAATCTAAAAGCATTCTCCTAACGGTAGCTCTTAAGCCTTTCAATATTGTGACGTCATCTGTATCCAAATGTATTACGAATGTATATATATCTAAACATGTATGTATAGGTATTTGTATGTATTCTTTTGTTAGCCTTGAGGCAATAATAGTTGTTTTCCTGAATAATAAGAGAAGAACAATGTACCGTGTTGGCAAGTGTATCGTTCCCATCCTGTGCAAACATCCGTTTGAGCAAATCAATTTGTCACGGCCGAATTTCCTCGATGTTATGCTCTATTGGTATAACATCGCTATTAATTAATCGGGCATAAATTACACGGTTAAACTTACTTAATACAAGCTTTGTGGTGCGATGTCGCATGTTAAACGTGGTTCAATATTTACATAGATATGAAATGTGTTCGGGTTATAATTTAGCCTGTGTCAGACTTTTGTAAATGCTTAGTTTTGTGCTGTGTTAACTAAATAGACAGATAGTCGAACAAACATTGAAATATGTATATGTATTAATATCAATCTTATGAACCTACCTAATGACCAAATTAGTATAGGAAAGCAGTTATAAACAAATAACAAATACTTCACTTTATTTCTAGAACTTGGGAGCAAGCCTTATCTTAAAATCAAATCGATATGAAGATTATAATCTCATACGAGTATCTTCAGGTGCGATATTTGTCGCCCCTACTGCGTGTACCTATTCTAATTTTAATGAAACCAATTTGACCGCATCAAATCTATTTCTAGGTACAAGTATTTCGGTTCTGTGTTGTGTTTTTACAAATGACAATAGATAGCAAATTGGCGTAATTTATTTATCATCCATGAATGCTGAAATTTTTGTATTCTAGTTCGGTATATACCTAATAATGAATAAAATTAAAGTTTATTTGTATTGGCACTATATATAGGTAAACTATATGAACTTATATTGTATAATTGTAATTCTATTAAAACAGGGTTTAAAAAAAGATTTTTACACTTACAGCCCTATACTAGAATTTTTAGTGTCGTTGGTACCACAAATACACGAAGACGAATACACAAACATCCAGATCTAAAATATATCTAAATTTATCATTCTATTATCATATCTGTCAGCCCGGGGTCGAACCCGTAACCCTTTACGTGTCAGACCGATATGGTGACAGCACCGCAACGCAGGTCGTATTTATATTTAAAGAGGTTTACTGGCATATGAAACATCTAAATATCAAGCACATCATAAAGCTGTCAGCTTTGAAAAATATCGCAAATCCCTTTTAAGGCTTACCTTCCTTGAGCATCGCGAGAGATAAGCGTCCTTGTTCCTAAACACACACGGATACCCAGATCGATTCGTAGGCGAATTTTATTACTTCACCCTTGTTTCTTTTCTGTACAAACAACGAAATTGTATTAGATGAAGCTATAAAATAAATACTGTTGTTTTCTTTTCTACAGAGGTTAAAATGTACCAACAGGAAATAAAGATATATTTGTGTCTGCGAAGAAAGTAATTTCCGGAATTACTGTCCGATTTTGAAAGTTCTCGCACTAATCGGAATGTACGGTATCCCCGAGTGCCGTAAGCTATTCTTTATTTAGTAAAAATGTTTTTTGTGTCGGTCAAGTAAAAAGAAAGAAAAAACGTATGAATATTTTATCAAAATCATCATCAACAACCCATTACTGTCCCACTGCTGGGCACGGGTCTCCTCTCATAATGAGAAGGATTAGGCCATAGTCTACCGCGCTGGCCATGTGCATATTGGTAGACTTCACATACCTTTGAGATTTTGATGTGAAACATCTATAGCCGCACGTAAAAAAGATTTCTGGCGTGGCGACGATTACCTTTAACTACATAGACAAATGTTCTATAAGGGACAGAGCTATTAGAACAATGTGATAAAAAAAGACAACTAGTGTTTGACCTTGCGTTTCAAGTGTACGCAAACGTAAATATTGACCATGGAATATAGTGACCAATGATTACTTCAGTCAAAACGGGACATCGATTTTTTTATGTCAAATACTTTTTACTTGAAAAAATATAGTTAGAAATAATAAAAAACACGCTTTTATGATAAAATTAACTAAAAAGTAGAAAATAATTTTCAATCTAGGAATAATTTAAGGAAAAGTAAATAGTATAATTGTGCAAAAAATGTGGGGCGCTTTATGAAAACTGATAAATGGAGCACCCCATGTTTTTTTTCACAATTATAATATTTACTGTTACTTAATTGACAATGGCAACGGTTCATTTCGGAGACAACGGCACGAAGCATCGAAAAAAGGGACTGTCCCGTTAAAAACGGGACGTATGGACGTATATTTCTCATTGATACTCAAATGCTTGTCAAAGACAATGAAATAATGGAACAGAAGGTAAAAAATGTCCAGAACTGTCGATAATAGTTTTAGTACATCGTTTACGTAGAAATGTTATAGTACAGTTTAACTAAATAAATTATTATTATATAAATATATAATTTGATGAAAGAATGTATCTATACAGATGTATCGACTGGTTTAAAATATACGATTTAAAAATTGTTTATATTTATTATCGTATATTAGTAAAGATTACTCACTCCTAACAAGAAAATGTACCCAGTTTTGAGAATTGAAATAGTTGCGTAAAAAAGTTTTGCCACGTCTCCGTGCTAAAATGTTCTAAAATATTTGAAATAATTATTTATCTATTATGTAAATTACGCAGAATTAGTTATTTATTTGTAAATTTTCTCTAAAAATGTTTTTATTTGTCAAGAATTCAAAAAAAACTTACTAATAAGCCGTTTGTGGCTTCATTCAATTTCAAGGCGGCGAAGTATCTTTACTAATTTATGTTTATTATTTTCAGTTTTATTTTACACACGACCATTAATTGCAAAGTTGTGTACATTTTATAAATGTACTAGCTGACCCAGCAAACATTGTGTTGCCATATAAATAAAAAAAATGTTAAGGGTGAACAACCCTTATCACTTAAGAGATATGAAAAATAGATAGATAGTAGCCAATTCTCAGACTTACTGAATATGCATATAAATTTTGATGAAAATCAGTAAGAGCGTTTCGCAGGAGTACAGTAACTAACATCGTGACATGCGAATTTTATATAATCTTACCGTGGTCTTTTTGAGGATTAATTTCTGGCTATACAAAGATTGTTTATTAAATTATGTTTAGGTTAATTTATTCAATTAAAGAAATTTTAAAATACCGTATACTATCCTATATAAATTTTATGGTAATATTTTTTATTATTTACCACAGATATCGAAGAAAATTTAGAGATTAGGATACAGAATTTCCCATATATCGATTTTATTTTATTAAAATAAACTATAAAAAGTTATATTTTGACTAAAACACACTAATATAAAAATTAAGCAGTGGGATCTTAAACTATAACATACACGTATGAACATCGTGAGCTTCAATAAAATGTCACTTCTGTTCTGTTGATCTATGGTCATAGATCAATAAAAATTTTTTCATTGATCTATGACAGTTCAATTCAATCAATGAAAGTTTTTGTCAATGAAAGTGATAAAGACGCAAAATGCATGGTCATGCAAAATGCAAAATGCATGACCATGCATTTTGCGTCTTTATCACTTTCATTGACAAAAACATACTTTGTCTCTTTCTGGTTACTCATGTAATCATGGCGGATCGAACACGAAAAATAAACAAAATTTAATAATTTCTCTTCATTTACGTGTGATAGGTGATTCCATGAATCTTGTTTCTTTTTCGAGCATAATTTTTGCATTTATGCATTGCACAAGAAGGCATTTTGAGGCTTAAAATTCAAAATAATGACGTTTAACGTGTTCAGTGACGTTCGTGTGTATTACTACGCCGCGCGAGAGCGACTGGAGTCGTTTTAACTCGTTTTACACCACTTGACGTATTTTGTATGTTTTAAGTATTGCCCGCTTATTTTTCTGATAATAAAATGTCTGACTGTGATAATTTAGAGAGTGAAAGTGATCAGCCTTCTGCAAAGAAAGCAAAATCACACTATGACACACCATCAAGTCATCAGTAAGTTAATTATTTTTGATGTGAAACATCTATAGCCGCACGTAAAACAGATTTCTGGCGTGGCGACGCTATACGATGGTATATATATACAGTCTATATGCACCGGTGTGGCGACGCGTCGCCATGCGCAACCGAATTCAATAAATAGTCATCGTTACCTGGAAAAAAATCGTAATATTTTATTTTATCATTATGACATATTTAGTTCCTATCACAATATGTTCTTTTCTGCATATTACTTTTACAAAATAATGTCGATGTTTCACATCTACCAGGCGTCCCGTGACGGCTCACATTTTTTAAGCTATTGCATAGCTTTTATCGCGGGCTTTGAGCGCGGCGACCGAATCGAGAAATTCCGTAACGAAAATAAGTAACACCTTTCAACAACTCGGTTGCCTGGAGACTTGATATCCAACTATCAAGTCTCCAGGCAACCGAGTTGTTGACTGTCAATAGAAAAATATGGATATAATTGAATAAAGTATTATTTTACATTCCTTATTATTTTATTTGATATTGGCGACGAGATGTCGAATGAACTAAAAAAACAATAAGGAAATACGAGCCACATTACGTGGGTTAATGAAACGAACCGAAAATTACATTTCGGGAATAGAAAAAATTGAGATTGAAGAAATAAATATACGACTGAATTCTTTACAAGAAAATTTGAACAAATTCTACGCGATTCAAGAAAAAATTGAATGGCTTACAGAAGAAGAAAATTTAGAAGAGGAAATAAAATACAGGTACGAATTTGAAGAAATATATACAAAGCTAAATTTAAATTTTTGAATGTACACAAAGAAAATAATCGGCTAATACCTGAATGTTCTTTTATATCAGCAAGAGCGGAAGTTTATTTGATAAACTGTTAACTGTCAAGGCACGCTTGAGACGTACATCTAATACAAAAGAGTTATCACCTTATCAGTTAATGTTCGGCAGAGAGGTAAGAACCTATATGCATGCCTTATTTAAGAAATCCGCCCCACTATCCAGATTACATTACAATGCACTGCCAACGCAGGAGTTCGGACAAGGTGATAAGGTACAAGTCCGCAGTTACACCAACCCAAGAGTTAAATGGGAGTTCGGAGTCGTCATCCGAAGATTAGGTAGACTCCATTATGAAGTCAGAACTGAAAATGGCATACTGGTGCGCCGTCACCTTGCCAAATGCTGCCGGCGCCCCTGGTGGTGTAAGTGAAAATAGCGGTGGAGGACTGTTGGATATCAAGTCTCCAGGCAACCGAGTTATTGATTGTCAATAGAAAAATATGGATATAATTGAATAAAGTATTATTTTACATTTCTTATTATTTTATTTGATAACCTTAATTCGTCAACTTGAACACAGATGGCAGTAATACACATTTTTTTATAATCCGTGCAGAAATCTTAAAATTGCGTGAAGTATATTTTATATTCCCATTATAAAATTCAAAATTATATTACCATATTATCCAAATAATATGTTTTATCAACATAAGCTATGTTGAATTCTGGATTGATAAAATAACGTAAAAGAGTGTTTGTTATTTTTAAACGTACAATTACAACTGACAGACTTGACAGCACAAAATCAAAACGCCATTATGATTTATGGTACAAATAATTTGTGTACAAAGTGTTTTAAATATGAATAAACAAAGTGCATTTATTAATGAAAAATGCGATGTACCTGTAACATTCGGCCAAATGTCACAGGCACATCGCATTGATCCATTTATATTGCTGGTTGTTAATACTTTATGTCACTTATTAAATACTTTTCTATTTTATATTTTAGAATGTTCAGTCTTGCTTGGAGTTATGAAATGTCAGCTGATATTTGCAATGTCTTAAATAATGGAGATATGATAAAATAGTGGATAAAGATGTATTAATGTAAATGTTGATGATTATGGAAGAATATATTGTATTTCTGGAATTCCTTCTGAGCGTTTTCATAGCATAAAAAATGCTATGCAATAGCTTTACCGCGGCAGTCTCCGAGTGCCACACGTATTTTTTTTTTTATAAATCTCTCAGGTATGTAGGTTTCCTCACAATGTTTTCCTTCACCGTTTAGCAAGTGATAATTAATTTCTAATACGCACATAACTTTGAAAATCAGAGGCTCATTTGAACCTCGGACCCCTCTATCGAGATGCCGAGACCCCTGAGATAGACTGACCTATCTGGGAGAGATAGACCCCTCTATCGATTTCTTAACCACTAGACTGTCATGGTTATTTAATTTTCAAATTTATCAAAATACATATTATCAAAAAGTAGGTTTGGCCAGTTGTGCACTTTCTTATTTGAATAAAATGTAAACCAACAACGTTAGTCTGAAATGTGTATCAAATTGTTTATTTACATTTGTAGATTATTATGGACTAAAGATAACCGCCAGAATCATTGAACTTGGAACTTGGTTTATTTATTTATCACTCTATACCATAGATTTATGCGAACAACTTGTTTAGTAATTAGATTTAAAAGGATCGTTAAGGCTAATTACACAATTACCATTTATTGTAGGCGTGTAAGTATATTTTCTTGTTCATTGAATAAGATAATAGGCTGACAACAACATCTGCTTACATATTTAATCCTTTCCTTTTGTATTACTTAGAAATGTCTTGTGAATAAATTATCTTGCTGAATTTGTTAGGTAAATTAGACTGAAAAACATGAATTCATAAACAACCCTACTGTCTATTTTAATTTTACTTTGTTAAATGTTGAAATACAAGTATGATAACAATGTCGTTACGAGCTATCTCCACTACACCTCAATAAAATAAATGCATATAGTTATAATATAAAATTTATCATAGCCGTTGGCATGAGTAAGCTATTACTCACACAGTGAAATAAGATTTTGCCGATAAGTACCTACATTCGAATCTTCGCTGCTTTAAAATCTGCCAATATCGCACCGTCATCGATTTTTACTTTGTCATGTTATACGTGCAACAAAGTCGACTGCAAATAAATATGAATATTAGTTTTCGTTTGTAAAAATGTTATTATTAAAAAGGATTAAAGACTAAAGGGCTAGAGCAAGAGTTCGCGTGTCATAGAGTTGTAGAACTGATACGTTCATGCGACGTGCACGGCACAAGGGAACCATTTATTAATTTTATCTATTAGGACATCAAATACTGGTATTATAATTATGTAGCAATTTAGAATTTACGTCGGTTCAACTCGTTAGGTCTGGAACATATTCCATCACGCTACTTAATTACTTATTAGTTGAAACAATGTATTTTGTAATAAAATATTAGCTCGCAAAATAGTTAAGGATGTCTTCAAACACTTCAAAGAACTACCTAATTAAAGATAACATCACCCCGATTAAATACTGATAACATTGTTTCTGTAATGAATCTCCCATGTTAGTGGCCATGCAGCATACGTCACCACAAGTGAGTCATTACGATGCTCAGGCTGGCGAGGCGAGTGCGATACTTCGGCTTCGGCCAGTTACAATTTCTAGAGACCGAGTGATCGGCGAACAGGCGGTTAGGTTGAATCATCCGTCCTCCGACCACCAACTCGACTCAACTAGTGTTCGACTGCGCACGCGCACGCTCACACGCATATGTGCTCTTATCAGTGCGTGAAAGAGCAACGGTTTTGTGCACCGTCTGTGTTTGTGACAGTGTAGTATAGTTTTACGTGCCCGTTAGCAGTGGTGAGTTTCATGTTCCCTATTTTGGGTATAAATAGCAACTGCGACCTTCGCGCTAAAAATGTACCGGTAAATACGAGATTGCAATGACTATTTATAATCCTACTATCTATCTTATAATGTATGTGGTTGTTTTTAGCCTATTATTGCACACGAGTTTCATTTTAACTATGATGTCAGGGGTACGTTTACATGAATTAGTGTTAAAAGTTGGCGTAGTGCCGACTACAGCTATACAATGTCATTCAACTTCATTTTTTTTATATTCCGCGACGATAGCATATTGTCAAAGTAGATAGTTACGTTATAAATAGTTAGCCAGGCAAATACCTGATAACTTAATGACTACTAATTGTTAACCTTCAATGAAATAGGGAAACTTACAACAATACTGTTGTCATTTACATAGTATGTACAATATGTACATCCATTTGAATGTGTTAGTAAACTTCGTATTCATAATTAGATACACCTCTACACAAACATACACCGGGAAAGGGATATATGAACAAAATATAATCTTATAATATATAGAACGTGTGCAGTTTAATATATGATTTACATAAATTTCTATTAAACTGTAAAATATTGAATGGTGTCATCGACATGGATTCTTTCTATGACGTTCTCGTATGACTGGCTAATGTTTGCTTAATTAGCCTCATAATTTACAGCTTTAATCTAATTCAGCTTGGTTGCTAATCGTTAAATCTGTGTGTTCCATTCGGCTAGTTTGTAGGCTGCACTTTTAGGCGTTATATTTCTTCTAGCATAAGGTTGAGTATTCCAGACATTCTCTGCACATGTGTTATTTTAAATAGGCTAGTTACTCGATTTGCTTGTTTTTGAAATAACATTCAATAAAAACATAATTGATTATTAAAAAACTATCATTACGATGAAATTTTGACAAGGCGTACTTTAACAAAAAGTTAAGTAGCTTTCCCTGTTTAATTTATTGATTGATACTCTTTTTTGTGTATAGCTAATACATTGATAATAAAAATTAGTTAACAATAAAAAAATCCTCAAATTTTCTATAATACTCATTGTAGAATTACAACCACAAGGCGAAATCTAGTTATACTCATTATCAACAACAAAATCTCTCGAGGCGTGAACTGTCATCTTTTCAATAGTTTCTGTCATAACCATAATGGCTTTCACATCCCACGTACAAAGAAAATTGTTTTTGTTTCCAGAATTTATGTGTAGCTTAATTTTGTTTATTCACAAATTCTCGTTATTTTCAGGGATTTTCTTATGTTTAACGAAAACTCCTTATATTTTTAGTGTGTTACACTAATGCTTTTCTGAAGTAGAAAATTTTCATGATGTCTAAATTTATGCTTTCTTATTCAAAGTTGAAGAATTTCCGTACAAGTTGTCTAATGAAAGTAGAATTAACTTGTATATTCAGTTAATTGACTATTGAGTTAGAAATGGTCTCATCCGACAGAGAAAGCACATGTGTTTTATTGGCGCTCTTTGACCCGGAGAAACGATTACCTATTGTCTACATCTTTACTCGAGTGGAAACTAATTTGTCGAACGTCATTCTCTTTCCATGGCGTTGGATTTAATTATGTGTATATGTACTCAATATTATATGTGGGTTCTGTTTACACATTATGATGCTTGACGTTTTCTACACTTATAGCGCCAAATTAATCTTTGTCGCAAGTGCCATGGATCCCTGAACCCAGAACGATGACATAAATCCCCATTAATCATTCAGATATCTGCCTGGTCGAGGTGGCTTTGATCCTCGAACCTTCTTCATGTAAGATGAGTGCGGTAACCGCTGCACCATTAAACAGTATTAGTTTTCTTATTATCCTTCAGGATCGCAGGTATGATACCTTGGTCTTTTTGTAAATATGTTTCGTAAATCGTAATAACAAAGGATTGCCAACGATAACAACAATATACGATAAAGGAAAAGATAAGCTCAAATAAATGGATAGAAGCGAACATAACATTGTTGTAGAGAAAAATATTTGATGTTTGTTAGACAGAAAAACATTAGAAGTTTGGATAATAAACGAGTTTAATGAAATGGCAATGACTTTATACGACACGTATTATATTTTATGCTTAGGAATTCTTGTCATGTTATTTATGACAAGAATATATGTGAAAAATTGTAATATAAGAATACAATTTGGTAAAGTATCAGCACTTTGCATCGCAGTGCCGCATCACAATATGTTGTGTTCATCTCGCAAAGTGTATAAGACATTTACTCTACCCTGAGGATACAAAATCGATATACGATGCTGTAGGAAAACTAGCTAACTTATGGAAGGAGAAAAAATTGACGGAATTTACTGCTAGAATTTAGATAATAATCGAAGTTGAAGCCGTGTCCATTGATTTCACATGTCACAGTACAGTCTAAAAATATTGCCTAATTTATATATAGACTGGAGTCATTTTATAATGACTCCATATTTTTGGTTATGTTTTGACGTCTGGATCCGTTAAAATACTGTTAAATATTTAAATTTTGCGAAAATACCTACTCTACTGTTACACCAAAACATGTATCGATAGATATTTATCTTATGTTTGTATAATTAATTAACTATTGCATTAATCTTCTATGCATTTATATGTTATGCTATTTTAATACATACAGTAACATCACGGTCTATTTACTCGCTTTAGTGCTAGGATTCCACCAAGATGAACAAAAACATGCAACATCCGCAACATTCGAGCTCATTAAATTTCCGCCTCATTATCATCTTAGTCTTTTGCAGTGAGTTTATTTGCTGGTTAACGGCATTGTTTCAGTTAGAAGCAATTATGTACTACGCGTTAGAACAAGTAAACAAGTAATAATGTTCGGTTGGTGGAAGAATTTCATGCTTCTGTTATAAAATGAAAATGGCAGATCCCGTTCATTCTCAATGTCTCGTTTTGACCTGGCTGGCACTTCTCCCATCCCATACGTAATATAAATATAGCTCTGAATATTACTAAAATCCACCATTCTGACAACACTCCTCATTATAGCCCTCGGTAACAGTGTGAACACTTTCAAGCGTACATTAATTCTTTAGCGACAGTTTGTAGGTCACCAGGGAGGTGTACTTATGTGCTCTACAACTTTGTAACTTAACACAATCACGAGTATGTATCACTCACTGTTTAATGTACGAAAATATATAACTCGTTTCGCATGCTTGAGAAAAAGTATGCCGTCGTTAAAAATGTGTAAGGCTGACTTTAGATAAAGGTAACGAAAGTAGTACGAGCGGACTGGAGCCCATTAATTATTTGCTAACTTCATGTCACCGTAGTCACAAGTAGAGCGCTATCGGGCAAAAATGTTAACTACGTATTTCATAGTTATATAAACATAATATTAAGAACATAATATTTTTTTAAACATATTTTTATTCTTCTTGTGATATTTCATAAAGGGAATTAATCGTGTAATGTAATAAATTTTGCAACTGGATCCAATTTAACGGAGTACGTGGAATGGCCTGTAGCGTCGCTTTTCAGTGTATCCCAATTATAAAACATGGAACTGTTAATGTTTGATAGGATTGTACGTTTGTTTCAGGTAAATAAATAATTTAAATGGAACGTATATTAAGTTCTGTGTCGTTTAAGTATGCCGTTTATTTTTTAAATATTTCGTTTAGGCTCTGGATTAAAACACTTACAACCACGATATTTCTACCTATGATGTTGAACAATAGTGTTTGTTCTGCTTTGTTATTTAGAGTGATCTTAAAACTAAGGATGGTAAGGGTACATCGTATAGAGTTGTCCTAAGGAGAACACCGTTCAGATACTACCATCCGATTTGGCCACTCGTCATGATTGTTCTCAGTAACTACTCTATTCCAGAATATGTCCTTTTGCTACTTGAAGAGGCATACATAATAAAACTTTGGAGCTAAATTGAAGGGTAATCGGTAGCCTACTCGATACGATAATATCTGCAAGAAATATTGCACTTTTTATCGTAACCCTTTTTTTCAACATAATGTTAAATTGGACAGGATGTTACATTGACGGATCACATCATGTTTATTGTGCTTAAGATGGAATTGCGTTAAGATCCCAATAAGGGTGTGACAGAGCAGTACCTACAGGTCAATCGACACAGTTCCACGAGACCACTCCGCGCGTAGTAACAAGCCGTCGCTCGTTAGTGCAACAGATGGTTCTTGATTCTTGAGTACTAATGTACAATATGTTCTGTATATGTATTATTTTTACTGTTTCCATACTGAAAAAGATTAATTGGACAAGCTCGATGCTTTAAAAGAATATTATATTACCATAATAAATATAGTTAACGACCGAATGTAATGTCTACAGTAATGTTAATGACATGTGATTAATTTTGTGTTTAGAAATTCTGGTCGTATAGGACATTTTAAGCACGGTGTCGTTACAGCATGCTTATTTGAAGAGAATATTAATTGTAATAAATCCTTCTCTATAGCTGAGTACATTTGCGGTGAAATTGACTTCGAATATTTTTAAATTTTACTGGAAATTAAGAGAATCGTTAATTCTCTTATACTGTATAGATGAAACGTAGGTAAGAGTACATCCACAATGTAATGTTTGCATGTACTATGCCGAATGCTCTGCTGTTTACAGAATGGCGAATGCTCTGCGGAATTAAATGCAATATGCCGATATTCCATGACTTCAATGTTTGTAACGCCCGTATTTGAATTGATTTACTAAAATGTTTATTATTTACACTACGTCAACAAACTGTTTAAATATTACCTATCGAAAGTTCAAATTGTTTGTAATATTGTTCTGAATTCTCAATAACCTATCAGGCGGTTTGCAAACTCCAAAAAGTGCTTCGACATTGTTTTGTTTGGTAATCACAAAATTTGTGCGTAAACGAAAAAGTAATTTAGCGTAAAGTGGCGCTAAGTTTATTTAAACGATATTCCGATAAGGCGAGCGAGATAACCGTGAATCTGCCCATCGGGATTAATGTTCCCAACCTTCCGAATGGATTATAAGTATTCGTTTTTGTACAATCGTAAACAGTATTACGTAATGGCGTTTCTCATTTAAACCGGCCTTGGCCATGTACCCGAAAATAAATAACACCAACTGTTCGCCGCTCTTATGCATCCACTGTGAAGCTAATTGGTACTTTTTATGTAATTGAAGTGGTGCAGTCGAACCACAAAATGTTTTAGCACTTTTAGAACCTTTGAAATACTCTTTAATATCTCGCGTATAAAAATTCGTAATATCACTTAATTGAACGATAAATATTTTAATTTACATCGCGTTCTTAATTTCGTTGAAAGTAGAATTTTGGTCAAACAAGATTACCTAATTTGACGCCTTTATACCTGTGGTAATGAAATTGCTTTTAATAAAAATATTAATAATGTTTAATGGAATAAAAGGTTTTAAATGTTATTACTGGGATTTTCCATGGATTTTGATGATTCTACGCTTGTGGATACAGAATTGAATCGATGCCAATTTTCCTCAATATACCCTTTTAATGTTATTTAAAATGAACTGAAATATCCCAGTGGTGCAGATAGGTATCCGCTCGCCATTCTTGAGATTAAGATTTGATGCTTATTGACATCTACCTACATACCTACATACATACCTACCTCTGACATTTCAATAAAATGACATATCGCTTGCTGTAATGTTGAATAAAAAGTCTATAGAATTTTTGGTGTCCTGTCAAAGTTCTATAAAGTTTTTGGTGTCCATGCTGTTGACCATCAAGCAGCAGCTTTGAATTTTTATGAGAAGATTCATACAGACTAGTAAAAGATTCATGGTAATTGTACTAAGTTCTCATACATAATATATAAAACAAATAGTAATTTTACTCTGACCGTTTACTTCAGACTGAGTTCAGCCTTTTTGTTTCATAAAAAAATATTTATGTAGTTGTCCTGCCGCAGTTCGAAATTTGACGATTTATGAAGGCAATATGTGTCTAATTTCGGACTTTGGTAGACAATCATTGGTTATGAGTTAATATTAGTAATATTACTAACTGGCGTTATATTGTCGAAATGTAACGATTGGTATTGTGTCCGCGTCATACCAATATAATCAAACATGCCACGCCATAAGCCCCGCGACAAGCCCGCGTCCGGTTGACAACGCAGGCAATTCCTGTACAGTTTAAACATTTTAATTTGAACGTTAATGAGTCGTTGACACGTCTTTTAATCCCTCCTCACAACATATAACTGTTTTGTGAGCAATAAAATTGTATTTATTTTGTCTCTCGGTGATACATTGAGTGGCACTTGATCTTTCAACGTTCCTTTCTAAATTAATTTAAAATATTTATGTGAATGTGAAGTGCAGTGAATATAGATAAAAGTATCATTTCGTGCGCTAGCTACGTTTTAAAACAAAGTGACTAATTAAAGCAAATATACATAACGTTTGTGGTTGCAATAATGCTATTTCTTTATCTCGTATTTTGTCACATTACCAAGTAATATTTATCGTATCATATCTCTGACGATTACGACTTTGTCATTTGATAGTGTACGCTCAATCGGCGTAACATTACCCGCGGTTGCAGACAACAGTTGTCGCGTTTTGTTCGACATTACTTTAACTATTGAAGCAAGTTAATTTTGACATTATGGAGAGTGAAAGTGTTGCAAAGAACATGCGGCATCTCATAAAATTGTTCGAGTCGCAAGGTAGTCTTCACGAAGAGGCATTAAATGTTGATAATAAACCCGACTCCGATGACGCTACTTCACACGGTATGTAGTAATTTAGATGCTTGTTTATTCCATGACCTCTATGGTGTACAATTCAATTGTTAGTACAAAAACAAAGCTCCTTTGTAATAAACATTTTAATCATATCTGACAACATAAAGAATCCGCTAACAATAAACTTTGCAAAGTCTATGTTACAAAGAAAATTTCGGAGATAAAACAGTTTATGTTTAGCGAGTTCCATTCCATTTGAAGCCTTTTATATCCAAGTTTTACTTCGTGCAATTTAATATTGAAATTACTTGAATTTTTATGACATGAGTAATAAGTACGAAAGAAGTATTAGCATTCATAAACATTTAGCAAGATGTGGTAAACTCTTTGGAATGGAATTTTGTAAATACCTAAATGCCTAAGTGTTATACGTAATGTTTTCAAAGATATGTAAGTCTTCTAATTTGCACTTTTTTGCAAAATTCAAGCAGCAAAGGGACATGCAGTAGACCGGAATCCACACCTTTCCATCTAAACGTAGGAACTGCTTCACGTTTGAAATAGGTGTGGCGTTTGTATTTCCCTGGTGGAACTATACTAGCTCTATTACAATTCAAACTTAAACGACCACTTCTCTAGGCTAGTGTCAGACTATGGTCTAAACTCTTCTCATTGTCTAAGAAGGACCATGTCCTAAAGTGTAGCGGTACTTAATTGAGACTGAATAACAAAATCTCCTAATATAATCTAAAGTGATTCCACCACAGATTAATGGTACGTAGAAAGTGTAATTAATTAAGCGTGCTATCTGTTATTCATAGACTGATATGTAACACGAGATGGGTATGTGAGTGATTCATCCATTCTTAATATACTTGCGGTTATGCGTCACCAGTATCGGTCAACAGTAAATTAATCGCCTAGTTTGGTTTATCTTGTCATACTTCGTTCAATATGCTAAACACGTTCATACAAATACATATTATACAGTAGTACTCTTTGCTGCAGTAGGTACTATCGTGCTCTATTTTTATTGGGGAATATACATCAATATTTACAGTTTTAGGATCCACGCGACCCAAACCCCTATCTAAAGGATAAAAATGAAAGCCTACTACTAAGCCTCCGCTTCTGTCCGTCTGTCACAGGGCTCTATCTCTTGAACCGTAATAGATAGACACTTGGAATTTTAACAGAGTATGTATAACTGTAGCCGCTATAAGAAAAACTACTTATAAAAAGGGATTGAAAATAAATGTCGGACGTCATTGGTTATCTATTGAATCGTTATAGGTAGATTAAATATTCATAAAGCTTTTACTTGTATGGCTGCTATAATAATAAATGCTAAAAAAATATATATAATGACAATGGTTGGTACGGAATACTGCGTGTTCGAATTCGACTCGTACTTGGCCAATTATTTACTTTTTTCACACTAGAGTGCGAAGTGAGTAGCAACTAGCGCGATAGTATGTTATGTAGATATCGGATAAATAAATAAGTATACGTATGTAACTTTAAAGTCGGCAAACTCCCTCGTGGTTCGGATACGTGATTCGAATACCCTTTTCTGCTTCATAGCAACATTGTTTGCTGTATTTTAATATCATGAAAAAAGTGATTGTGGATGTGATGTGATTTGAGATAGAACTCATTTTCTCTTGAAAGTCGTTACTTGCACTATTGAAGGAGTAGTATTTGTGATCAACTTCAGATAGAACTTTGGTTCTATTTGAAGTTCATGAGACTGTTGTAGGTACTGACACCTCACAAACATAAAGCCGTATGACACTTCCAATGGTGGGTCCAAAGGGCTCAAGCCCTTAAAACCTTTAGGGATCGCCCCTTTTTTCACATAATTTCGACTGACTTTATTTCTTCTTATAGGAAGACCGCTTTTTCGTGGTCTTAAGAGTAGTTTTAAGGAGAGCGACTAATCAAGCTCCTAGCATACATAAATGCCCCGCATCTTCATACTTGAATTTAACAAATACTTAAATAGACATTACTGAAGTATTATTATAGCTCTTGCGAAACCCAAATAATCCGCATCTGCACACCTTTGTGTAAGAAATACTTAAGTAATGTGTTAATTTTGCCTCAGGTGGTGAAGTCGAGTCGTCAGCTGCAGGCCAGAGCCCAGCTGCGGAGCTAGAAGCGTTGATCGAGCGGCTGGAGAGCGTCACCTCGCGGTTGGAGCGGCTGCCGATACTGCGCGCGCGCACGCCCACCCCGCCGCGCTCGCCCGCGCCGTCGCCCGTCTGCATCGTCACACCACCACCGCTGATACAAGAGATCGTAGTGGACAGCATGAGTGTCAACGGGTACCAGGATTTGGTGCAGGTATGCTTGTTTTGATGACCAACCAAATGGTTGGTCAACAATCCCACGGCGCACGGCACGACACGTTTTACGAGTAGTGTGTGCCTACGTTTCATTCTTTGGCACGCCCTACAGATTTTAACGTAATAATTTGAGGTGTCATTGGATTTTTCCAATTGTGGGAGTGACATAGATTATATTTAAATAGTGGGCTTATTGTTTTTATGCAATTTAATTTTGTTCGATTACGAGAAAATGTTCTGTTGGAAAATATCATAATTGTAGGTTCCGATGTTTTGACAAATTTGCGATTTTGGCTGCATACAGATTTTTACTTTGAAAGCGATTAGTAATCAGAAATGTAGTACATTACCACCTCTAGTTAAAATATTGAAAAGGTATTCGCTTGGATGCAAAAATCCACCTTGTAGCTCCATAAAATAGAGGATATTTGTATGTTTGTTTTTTAATAATACAAAGCATCTGCTAATTATGGTTCAAAAAATAATATATCAATCACTAAATTAGCTTAAAATACAGCGCACTTGGCTAAGGTGTTTTTATAAGTCTTGTAGGAAAGTGGTGATATAATTAACATACTGTTCGTGAGTAGAAATTATATTTGCTTTGAACTCTGGGTGTTTTAATTAGGAACATAAATTACGGTGAACATGTTTGTGTGGATTTTAAAGTTGTTTCTTTGAACTTCAAGCTGCTGTGAGGTACATTCCATTAGTATAATATAAACATTTGGTATTTTATGTTAGTATCCACTCAAAGGGTGTATTTCTAGGTATTAATACTACTTAACTTACAGAATAGATAGGTACTACGTATAATGTATTAATTAACCACCACAAAGGGAATCTCCAAGAATCTAAGGTCATCTTTGATAGAGTCAAGAAAAACAACAAACCGACAAAGCTAAATATATTACATTCTACGGGCAGGAGATTTATTGAAGAAATTTTAGCACTGATTCTATATATGTATATTAGGTAGTATTAAAGTAGTTCTGCTTTACACGTGTTGGTTGTTCGTGCTACTGTGTTACAGCCTATTCGATTGTATCGATCTTATTCGATACGGTGGGTTCTATCTTCGGCGTCCAGTGGTTCTAATTTAATCTTTAGATCTAGAAAGTTGTCTGTGATCGACTTGGACTCTTTAGGTAAGATTATATTTGTAGTTAGGTAAGTCTATGGGCGTCAACGACCATTACCATTCGTTAGTAAGTAACTATTAAACCTACATTTCTTTTTATTTTTTATTAGGTACTTTTTAAAATATCTTTACAGTTGATACGTACAATATTTTCTGTAGGTACCTGTGTTTTCCGAATTACGAATGTTTTTACATTTTTTTCTGTAAACGTATTCAGTAGCGTCAGCAAACAATCTACCAAATCGGTTTAAGTTAAGTGATCGACAAACAATAATTTAATAAAACGGCCCTTGTTGATTCGATGTCACGGAAGCAAAATAAAAAGATTTACTTTATTTTATTTTAGACTTATTTGTAGTAGTTCCATGTTTGCTGTTTTTCACTTTTGTGTAGGAACCATTTTATTTTAGTCAGACTTCGGTATCTTTTTTTTGTATGTAATCGTATATACAAAAAAAGATCAATCGTATATTTCAACGGTATAATTAGGATTGCATCTGTCCCTGTTGTGAAACTGATAAAACTGGAAATAATAAAATCAACAACAATTGGTTTTCAGGTTAAAGTTTAAAGTTTCCTTATAAACTATGTTTTGTTAATTTGTTGTTTGTTTTGTCAATTGAACTGTAGTTCAATTAATCTTTTTTTTCCCTGAGTTTGTGTATCGAATATGTCCATTTTCCGTGACACTGACTAGATATCGACATGTCTGTCTTTGAATTGAAATGGATTTATTTTGTGTAGGCCTAGGGGATATTACAAATTGTAAGCGACAGTATTTTGTTCTTATCCTGCTGGATTGGAATTGTACTTGAAGTGACAAATCCGATTAGAAACTCCACGGGTGAAGGTGACGCAATTTACCTACAATTTACAATTATTATTTATTTTAATTATTAAGTCTTATATTTTTTATCTTATACTTGCTCTTAATTTGCTACTAATATCCAATATGAGAAAAACTAATACTTAACTCTTAGATGTTTTTTTTATTTTTATAAAGGTGATTTACAGCGATAATTAATTAATTGGAAATTCCGAAACTCACTTTGTATTTATAGTAGTAAGAGTAACAAGAATTCTTACTTCATAACAACAAATAATCGAACACGTCTGTTATTACCGAGAATAATTGAATTGACGTAATGCGATCGCATTTTTTTTAACAAAAGGATAACAATAAGATGTATTACTCTGTACGCAGCTGCAGGCCACATTATATTAACCTTGTCACAAATATATTACCCACTTGCTCCGACCAGTAATTGGATAAACAAAGCCGCATATGAGACGCGAGTTAAACTTTGACTTTGGGGTGAAAAGTTTAGAACAAGTAGGTAATTAGGTAGATCAGTTTATGCCACAAGCACGTCAAGTTTACCCACACGTAGGTAACTTAATATTAGTTTTGTCATTCAAACAAAAAGATAAGACTAGGGTTAAACAAAATATTGTAGTTAGGTGTACCAAATTATGCCCATTTGAGTCGTACATGTGAGTTATTTTCGCAAACGGATTTACTCTCTAAGAATAACGCACACATATTTTTTTACAATGAAAACCATGCCGATAGCGTTCAGTAGGTACCCACCTAAAAAATCAAACCTCAAAAGAAAAAATAATTTTATATCACGGCGTGCGTAAATTGACGTTTTACGCACGCTTCGCGTGCGCAAAACCCCCGTTTCCGACCCCGTAATATAAAATTTTATACAACACGCGGACGAAAAATGTTTTTCTGACTCGTGTGATTGCAGTCCTCGCCTGCGGCTCGGCCTGCAAACTCACACTTGTCAGAAAAAAATTTTTCGTCCTCGTATTGTAATGTACTATTATCATTAACATTAAATTGTCAAGTAGGTATAATTTGATATTATAAACATTCCAAAAGATTCGCGAAATCTGCTCACACAATATGAAGATACAAGTATACAACTGCATTTTCTGTTTTGTGTATAATCTTAGTAACGTAGCCAGGCAGAAAAGGTGTCAGACAGGGGCGCCCTTCATCCTACTTTTACACATAACATAATTATAGTACCCGGACGTGCGCCGCCTGTGTATTTTAGTGATATTTGATAAGACAACCACCCGTCCACAATCCTCACCGGTCGTCGCTTCTGCCTGACCTAAGCCATAGAATAAGTTAAGTGTTCCTAATAGAGCTGTCAAGTGATAAAAGATTGTCGAGGATAAAAAAGTTTTCTTACCGCGACCGCACCAATTTGGCAAGTTTTACCTTGGCAAGATATTGCTAACTTTTCAAAGTGAATGAAACTTTGAGGATTAATTATTTTGGTTCGTTTAAACGAACAGACGATATAGAGAAAAATGGGGATTTTTTTTAGATTTTGTTTTGATGTATGTGTTAAGAAGTAATTTCCTAGAGCAATAGCAATCAAATTTTAATTTGAATGTTTTAATTATAATGGCGAAAAAAATAAATAAACCAACCCGCCTGAATGTTAATCATAATTTAGAATTATACTACTCTACTTTGACCGGCGTTATGCACTTGACCCCTGTCATTCTAATTATGATCTGCAGTGAATCACTCGTAACATCCGTTTTAAATTTTTTGGCGTATACATACGCATATATCATCTTATACACACATGTGTGTACTATGTGTACACATGCAATCCCGATAATGTTTTACATATGTTAACAGGGTTAATGTACTATTCTCCCATTTAAGATAACTAACATTTATATATTTCAACTGTTTGTCAGATGAAAATTAAATAAGCGATTATTATAAAGGTGCTTATTCACCAGAGCATTTGCCTGTAATGGAACAATCCAAGATTAAATTTTGTGCATTACGTTACAATACCGTCTCCCTGACTGAAATTTATTGGCTTGTAATGTGACAATCCAAAATTTAATACATAATTTAAAAAAAAAATCAACCTTACTGTACCATTTCTCATTATATCATTGTAGGTTGCGCACTGTAATGACAATGCTCGAATATTTAATTTTACGTTACAAGCAACTTTGAATGAGGGAGTGCCATAACCGGTTGACTACGAAGCAATTTCACTCCAAATATAGAAGTTAAAATATAAAATATAGAACTTCACTACATTATAAACTATATAAATATAAGATAATAGATTATTGAGTAGAATAATTGAGATCATTTCAGTGTACGAGGTGGGAAGTAACTTTCCTTCCACGTCTGATAAACGAGCTTCCCCACCATCTATCATTTTGACGTAAGCCTGCAAGCGATATTTCTGTCTATTCGACAGCCTGATGTGTTAAGTGAAATTAATAAAGTACCTAAGCAAACTGTTTTGTCGAGAAGTAACTAGCTAGCCAAATACATGTTTCTTTGTTTAAGTCGCATGTGGGCGCGATCTTTTAAATGTTTCGGCACAAAATTAAGCATAGTAACAAAGTCGCGGACCGTAGCATAGACCAATGTAAGCCAAAATTAATGAAGTACCTACGCAAACTGTTTTGCTAAGAAATAACTAGCTAGTCAAATACATTTGGCTTATTGTTTCTTCTTTGTTTAAGCCGTTTATGGGCAATTTTTATAATGTTTCGGCCCAAAATGAAGCATATTAACAAAGTTGCAGACCGTGGCATAGGCCAAAGTAAGTAGTTGTGGGCGTACACAACAAAAATACATACAGCCGAATATAGAACCCCGTCCTTATCGAAGTCGGTTAAAAAGACAACGTGTTAGTTCGAACTGCACTCTGCAGAAAGTCAACGAAAAGAGATCTTTGTCGGCTGTCTAAAACGTGCAGCAACACAGTCAGGAAATATATATGACTACAATTTAATTCAATCTGAAACTTCGTTAATTTTAGGCTACCTACTTCTCCTACTTAATGATAAAGACTTTGTATAAATAATAGCCGAGACGAGACGAGCTTAATCTCGTCCATAATTTTGTAAGGAAATACCTATAGATAAGGTGTCTCATTAGTGTCATTTGTTCCAGGGCCCTCTACGCACCTATCTGCAACTGTCTCAACAGATCGGCGGCGATGTGGCCACCCACGCAAATCTTGTTAACGAGGCTTTTCAGTAAGATTTCTTTTTGTTTTTATCTTTTCAGCGCTACGTTGACATTAAAAATAAAAATGTCCACGAAGTACTTATATAATGCTGATGTTGATGAGTTACAAGATATCTAACTTAAGCATAGTCTTCTTTAGATTTAAAACTAGTAATAAAGTGCGTTTGACCTTGTGGTAAAGTATCAATGGATGTATAAAATATTAAAATAGACTTCAAAAGGGACGAGGAGACGTCTTTTTCATGAATATATTTACCAACCACCTCGTAGCGCTCCTGGAATGTCTCAAAAGGGGCTAATTTATTATACGCATATATTATAACAAACTTTAAATCTTAACAAGATTTTCGAGAGCAAAATAGTAAATAGCTTCAAGAAAGTTTCTCACATAATTTATCTTTAAATTTATTTATTAGGGAGCAGCTCCGCTACATCCAGCTGGCGGTGTCCCGCGGCAAGCCGTCCGAAGCGGAACAAATGCAGCTGCTGACGCCGACCAGCAACAAGATATCCGCGATCCAGCAGTTCCGCGAGAAGAACCGCGCGTCGCAGTACTTCAACCACCTGTCCGCTATATCCGAGAGCATCCCCGCTTTAGGATGGGTGGCGATATCGCCAACGCCGGCTCCTTACGTGAAGGAGATGAACGATGCCGGCCAGTTCTACACGAACCGTGTGCTGAAGGATTGGAAGGAGAAGAACAAGACCCATGTGGAGTGGTGCCGCGCCTGGGTGCAGCTGCTCACTGAGCTGCAGGCGTACGTCAAACAGTACCACACCACTGGATTGGTTTGGTCCGGTAAGTTTTTTAACCATACTTATATTCGTATCACTGTTCTAATGTTTAGATCGTGACCAGTTATTTCTTAGGATTAAAGGAGTTTTAATCATAGCTTACGAAGCTCATCTTGCCATCGTAGGTACACTTCTTGGTAGAATCTCTGAACAATATATTATAAGATGTAGAATAATGTTACTTATCTTAGCCATGTTTTTATTTGCCGGTAAAGAAAGTGAACATTATTAAATACATATATTATTTTAATAAATTGTGTTCGACGACAACTATATAATTTCAACCGAAATTCATTCCTCTTCTGTACGTACCGTTACACATCGTCCCTTAAAGGTAATTTATAAGTGTTATTAGAAGCAAGATGAATGATTTTTCGGTCACAAATGACACAAATAGGGACATGAATTATATGAGATGAAAGTCACTTTTTCTCTTTGACAGGCTAAATTCAATAACATGGGTTCCAATGTGTCTTTTATACTTCAAAAATTGATTACCCTCACGAAAGTTTTTCAATTATCTGATCTCATAATTTAACCGTGCTGAAACACTGTTATAACAAGATAGTTAAATTATACCCAGTTAGTCGCTTTTATAGTCTGTATTTACATATTAATGGAGCTTCAATCTAAGCACGACTGCCTAATATTTATTAAAGCTTGCATATATTCATTTCAAGAGGGGTGTAAAAAGAGCTCTCCTTCAAAGCCGGCGATGCATTGGCGACTCCTCTGGTGTTGCAAATGTCCATAGGCGACGGTGACTGCTTTCCATCAGGCAGCCCGTCTGCCTTATCGTTAGGTTACATAAAAAAAAAAAATTAATAATTTAACATCCAAGTTTCTTTTTTTATGATACATCAATATTTTTTTACGTATCTAAAGTAGCTCTTTTCAAATTATTGCGACAAAAGTAGTCGCGTTTTTCGGGTCTTTCTATGTACATTTATTTCTATGTTTTTTTTTCTAACATATGAGATGTCATTAGATACGCCTCGGTAGGGCGTAACTGGGTAAATTACAATAAAAGAAACTGGTTTTTAATTAGGTTTTTATAGCATATTCGTCTGCTTTACACAGTTTCTTGTTTTTCAAAACATGTAGCTTGTTACGTGTTTTTCGATTATGATTATTTATATCTCAAAAATTTTATCGTACAAAGTACGAATATAAAATAATACTTTTATAGTATTGTAAGACGCAGTAATATATTAAATGAAAAGTTATTTACGTGTCCCCCTAAGGGTCGTAAACGCAAGCGTACATCGAATAACGACACTGCGTAAAAATTTTACTGCCGGGTTAAGGGCGAAATGTAGTTTATGTTTTAAGTAATGTGAGTGTGCTTATATGCAAATGTATGTATAATATATCAATAAATCATTTTAACGTTAAAGCGTATAGACTATGTACCAAATTTTAAGGGAGGATTTTGTTTTTCTTATTAATCTTATATATAAAATTCTCGTGTCGCAATGTTAGTTACCGTACTTTTCCGAAATGGCTTTACCTATTTTCACCAAATTTTTTATGCACATTCAGTAAGTTTGAGAATCGGCTATTTTTCATACTCCTAAGTGATAAGGGTTGTTCACCCTTAACATTTTTTTTGTTTATATGGCAACACAACGTTTGAGGGGTCAGCTAGTATGAGTCCCCTATAAAATTGCAAACTTAAGGTGACTTAAGCTTACAGCCTCACAATCGTTACACCTATTTCTCTCTTATAGCAGTAGTATAGCGCTGCTATGTTCAGGTTTGAAGAGTGTGGTAAAGAAGAGTTAATTAATGAAAAGCGTTGAATATTAATTTTTTGAAGTAGTAAGTTATATGTCCTCATTTTAAGTAGGATCCTTGTCCTTTCGCGGCAGTCATCACTTAACATCAGGTGCGCTACATGCTCGTTTGCTATTTGCGTGATGAAAAAGCCGTGTGTTTATCGGTCGGTTCGCCGTGTTGTAAATCTTGTGTCACTTATTTTTTTTTACAAAACTGAAAATACAAAGAGGGTACAGTTCACTTCATGGTTAAGTGGTCTACTCTCATTTTTTTTTTATAATATAGGAGTAGCAGACGAGCATGCAGTCCACCTGATGGTAAGTGACTACTGCCGCCCATGGACATCTGTAATCAACCCCAGATAGGGTTAGATATTACTACCTGAGGTCGGCCACAGATGCGCCGCTACCCCTGAGGACTAAACTGGAACGCCTCGGAAAAGTCTGTCTCCCTTACCACACCCTTCAAACCGGAACACAGCAGCGCCTAACACTGCTGTTATTAGGCAGAAATAGGTGTGGCGGTGGTGCCGTCGGAGTCGAACTACAAAGGGTTCTACCACCTTCAAAAATACTTACTTCTGTAAAAAATCCATACAGAACAAGGGTTCTATGTATATGTGCCGATTACTGTTGCGTTGCCGTTCCTTTGGACTACAATTATCGTCATTCAAGTCCAGTGAATCAGCCGATATAGACGTCCTCCTACGGAAACGCAAGACCTGTT
The DNA here is from genome assembly GCA_014595695.2 of Epargyreus clarus clarus. Taxonomy (NCBI): domain Eukaryota; kingdom Metazoa; phylum Arthropoda; class Insecta; order Lepidoptera; family Hesperiidae; genus Epargyreus; species Epargyreus clarus. The sequence continues at coordinate 595,581 of JACTTY020000030.1, read as the reverse complement.
TCACTTAAGAAATAGTTGTTTCAGTGGTCGGCTCGGTCGAGCCGTACTGGTTCTACAATATTCAAAAGTTTTTTCCAAAGGAAATCACGACTTAATCACTTAATTGAAACCACGACGGGCAGTGTCATCCACTGTGAACACCTCTATCCTTGAGCAAAAGTCCTATTCAAATCGATTCAGTGCGACATACCACAGTCCGTATTTAAATTACGCCCAAGAAGCAGCTTCACACATCCGCTCATAGTATTTAGTCACGAAATCTAATGTGTGTAATATACCTAATTGACATTATTAGGTTCAATATTCTCTACGGAGGCGCTGTGCTCATGTCAGTGGGTGTAATGCAATCACGTCTCTAGATTGCCAATACGAGCGACGCCACGAAATGCAATTGTACTTTAAAGACATTAGACGACAAGGTGGAACAAGATCATTAATATTCACTTCAATGAGCCGTCTTATCAGACAAACGTGTAGATTTGTTTTGTTGCTATTATTATGTGTCAGTGGAGGATTGATGTTTATTTTCTTTTTTTTAATTCAGTCTTCCTTGCGCTCGTTTATATATATTTTTGACAACGAATTCTAAGAATAACCTTTGAGAATTTTTAAGATGAATTATGTGCCTACGTGTTGTACAATGTATATATGTATGTATTTATATAATATGCCGTGTTACTTTTTACAGAACCTCTGTATTTCTGTATTTCAACACAATATAAAATGTCTGTATCAACTGTAGCAAGTAGGTACATTATTTCATGATGACAACGCTGTCCTGCTCTCTATATTTTGATGTAGCTGACTTAGCAGCACTGTAAGATTGTTTCAACCGTATATAAATAAAGTAATCTATACTTTATTTTAGATCCTACTCTTTAATTGAATTTCTTAATTATCTCATGTCCTACATTTACACGAATTAATAACAGCAGTTCTTTTTAGAACCGGCATCATAAGGCAAAGAAACACATTCGTTTTTTTTATATAATACAGGAGTAGCAGACGAGCACGCAGTCCACCTGATGGTAAGTGGCTACTGCCGCCCATGGATATCTGTAATCAACCGTAGATAGGATTAGATATTCCTACCTGAGGTCGGCCACAGATGCGCCACTACCCCTGAGAACTAAGCTGGAACGCCTCGGAAAAGTCTGTATTAAATAAATAAAATACCGCGTAAATAGGGTTACAAGTAATTAAATTGATATCATAAGTAATCAAATACATATTTCGGGCCGTCAGCTAATTTAGATGGAGGGTAGAGCCTTAATATTTCGCCCGCTCAGGATTACCGGAGTGCGCTGGTCGGTTTAATATTAAATTGTCGCTCCATCCACATTTTATTCCTAAAGTAGATTAAATAGAAGGTCAAGGCAAGATTACTTTTGTATTAACGTCTCCTTGAAAATTCTTAGGAAAAGTTTACAAGCAAAAGTGTTGTTTTTTCGACGGGATTATGTGTTACATTCGATATGTCAAGTAGAGTCTTGTATTGAACCCAATGGGCATGCTATCAAACGTACGAAATGTATTTTCTTAAGAAGGAGCTATCATTTAGTGTGTCATTTAACATTCGGTACTTTCCAGAATTTGGTTGTTAGATATACACGACAATATGAGGTCTTGCACTAATACAGGATGTGTGTGTTTATTTTTCTTATTTATACTAATTTGATTCCTGATCAGAAAAATCTAATTATATAGTGTTAATAATTTTCATCAAGATTAACACCATGACTTTACACATACATTTACTAAAAAAACACCCTATGTAGGTACATTATAGGTACTACTAACGTTAACATTTCTATTTGCCTATTTTGAAACTGCTAACATTAAATCCTCCCTGTCCGAGGGAATCTCTTATGCGGTCGGCCAAACTGGCATTAAAATTGTGGTTTACCCGGACAGGTATTACGAAACTGTCATATACCGCCGCCGGCTCGTAGGTCGGATGTTATTCTAGGCTTTAATACAACTGAAACTTTTGAACATAATTAACATGGATGTTTTAGATAATATTTATGCCTGAGCTATTAAATCTTAGTAATGAGTTAATTCAAAACTTGTGCTTCCAATTTTTATTTTGGCTTGAGAATAATCATTGCAAGTGATTTGTTTTAGTCCAAAAAATAGTAACTGCTCTGCGATCAATCCACTTCGTGTACGTTCCATTTATTTGGAATGAGCACTGAATAACAATGTCCTCAAATGATCCAAATCAAATGATCAAGGACAACGTTAGAACAACAGTTAGGTTAGGTTTTTAGATAGGTCAACATCAAACCTTGACAATCCAGAGTCCAACCACGAGTTCTACCACTCTTATAATAAGTCTGTTCAGTGGTTCAGTAGACTATAAAATCCTGATAGATAAGTCCGTTTCAAACGTTCACTATTGTAGCCCTCTTTTAATACACTTATATCAAACTAATTGTTTATTAATTACCATTATATTTGAAGGATGGTAGAACCCTTTGAGATTCGACACCGGCGGCGCCACCGCCATTTCTATTTCTGTCTCATAACAGTAGTGTCAAATGCTCCCGTGTTCTGGTTTGAAGGGTGTGGTAAGGGAGACATACTTTTCCGAGGCATTCCAGTTTAGTCCTCAGGGGTAGCGGCGCATCTGTTGCCGACCTCAGGTAGGAATATCTAATCCTATCTGGTGTCGATTACAGATGTCCATGGGCAGCATCATCATCAGGTGGACTGCCTGCTCGTCTGCTACTCCCACATTGTATAAAAAAACCATTAATTATATTTATTAATAATCATATTTGGTTCCCAGGCAAGGGCGGTGCCGCGCCGCCGCCGCCGCCCGGGGGCATGCCGCCGCCGCCGCCCGTGCTGCCCGACGTGGACTTCTCCAACATGAGCGTGGACGACCGCAGCGCGCTCTTCGCGGAGATCAACCAGGGCGAGGGAATCACTAGCCGTGAGTATACTTGACTAAGACATATCGCGTATTTGTTAGAATTAAGTTTTTACAATAGTAACAGGAACTATTTCTTGTCTGAGCGAATGAGACTGGCATTTGGATTTCTCCATTTTCTGACCGAATAATAAATGATAAAGGAAACTAGAAAATAAAACTTTTTCTAGAAGTAGATAATAAAATCTGATCAGGTGATAAATGATAAAGAAAAAAAACTGTATGTTGTTCTTACGTCTGTTTATTAGGGCACACGAACGCTACCTTTCCGCCCTGCTATCCACTGGCGAAAGAAATTTCTTACAGAACTAAGTAGTGCCTTTATGTTCTTTTCTTTTGCCTTTATATTGTGTGTACATAAATTATTATATAAATAAATAAAACCGCTGAGTTTCTTGTCGTCTCAGTTTAGATCGTCAACAACTTTAGAAGTCTAAGTATTTCGTATTCGACTTATGTGGAAATACGGGCGTTCTTACTTATTTTCTAGCGAACTGGTATCAACTTGTAATATTATTCTTATTCAAATAATGACAAAGGATATTTCTTACCAACTTTGTATGATGTACGATCCTTGTGATTATGAACATTATTATATCATATGTGACAGTTGGATATAAAACATTCACTCATTCATTCAGTAACCATTTAATATGTAGTACTCGTAGATGGAATGTCTGTATTTCTTTATCATTCAAAGGCTACAAAGATATTTAGTATGTGATCCCAGATACCATAAATTATTGTGATATCTGTTTAGCATACTATATCAATTACTAGATTTTGCCCGCGGCTTCGCCCGCGTTTAAAAGAAAATAATATAACATACATGAAAATTCGTACCTTCAACTTTACTAAAGATCATCACTTGATCAAATGCATAGTTTACGATTCAAATACTCGATACTAATATCGATTGAAATAATCGATGTTTTGGGTCCAAAAGATCGATTCTCCGATTAATCGATCTTAGATCGCCATCCCTAGTTCCCGTGGGATTTCCGGGATAAAAACTATCCTATGTCCTTTCTCGGGTCTCAGACTATCTTTGTACAAAATTTCATTAAAATCGGTTCAGTGGTTTGGGCGTGAAGAAGAGACAACCAGGCAGACAGACAGACAGAGTTACTTTCGGATTTATAATATTAGTAAGGATTACTCTTAAAACACGTAGACATAGAACAACCAACATATTAATAAAACTAAAAAAATATTGTATGACATTTTGTTGACAATGTTAAAATGGTTTCGTTGTATACAAAGTTGTTGTAATATCAACAAGTAGATATCTAGGTATATAACAAGGTTACGTTGGAGTGTTTGTGGAGACGGAATTGAATTTTTCATGAACAATACGTTGTAGAGATATCTCTGCTCTCAGTGGTGCTTATAATGGATGCGAAAATAAAATAGAACTCAATGAATATACCTGGTGAAGCAAAAAGATTGTGTGGGTAATGTTTTAACGTTTGATTGTTTAGATTTCTTTTTGATGTTATTTTCAGGCGCATGGCAGAATACTATAATAATATGTTATGGCATTTTCGTTACTATAAAATTTCATTTTAATAAATAAATTATATTTTAATTTAAATAATTTAATTGAAGTGCATTTGCACTTTCAATACAAATACAGCCATTGAAGATTTCAAATATTTATTTCATTTTTAGCGAAGAATTTTATTATAAAGCTTGGGGCGCTTTGAGACAAAACTGAAAGTTTCAACAGTTTGTAAATAAATTCGTCTTTAACCGATGCAGCTCTATCTGCGACTCTTACAACGTCTAGACACATAAAGTTAGGGTTGTCATTCTTTCATATGAATGATTTTTGATATAAAACATAGAGTATTGGCAAAATAATTTTATGAGAAAACTTAGAGATCAATAATTATATTATTTTAGTACTATTTAATGAAACTAAACATAGTTCAGAAACTTGAAAGAGCACAATACTTTATTATCATAGTGCGGTTGGCAACCCTACATAATGTGAAAATTCGTGGCATTCGGTTGAAGTTTCATTTGCATTGCATAAGAAATTATAAACAAATTCAGAGTACACAATTGCAACGTTTCAAACACAAACTACATCATGGGATTGTTTATACGAAAAATGAATTATTCACTATTTTTGTTTATTTCGATTCCCGCCTTTCTTTGAAAGATTTGTTTTGTACCTTCGTCAATTGGAAATGGCATTTTTGGGTACAGAGGCTTATTTTCAGAAAATTGAAACAGAGCAATACATATATTTTCTTGTTGTAAATCCGTATGTTGGATTTATCATACATTATTTATCGCGCGTTCTTCATCATCGATAGTAGTATGTTTCACATCTATTGTTTTACGTTGATGGGTCATCATGCCGATTTGCCAAGCGGATATTTAAATGACTAAGTTAGATTAATGTTTAACTTTTGTATACCTACCGATTTATGTGCATGGCATCCATAAAACTGGGAATTCTAATGTAATTATGGGGTCATCTATATGAATAGTTTTACGACTTGTTTCTGTGCATGCCGCATCCATATCTAAGTGTCCCCCTTTTCTTCCTGTTATGATGTCATACATTTGCAATTTAATTAAAGATGATATCGTAAAACTTTGACTTATGCCCTCGCTGACCCTCTTGGTACTGTCAAGTACTATTGAATTAAATGTGATGTCAACCACTCTTCCCTTCTCTTGATCACGTCAGGTCACAGATTTTTCACCATTGTTCTTATCATGTCAACTTCTCTTCATACATTTAAAGTTAGGGTAGACCTGATATTATAAAAAAATCAAATACCTTGTATTTACAAAATTACACACATTGTGAATTTTAAACACGAGTATAATAATACTCGTAAAAGCATGCATACCGAATATTGTCTTAATTGAAAGATTACATACGTCCTAGTAAGAATTGAATGTAAATTCTTGTTAGAATTAAGTTTTTAAACCGAAGTAGTACATGTAAAACAGGTGGTAAGTGCTAGTTTGTGATGTACTATTTCGGTTTTCCTCTACTAACATTTCCTGCCTAATAACAGCAGTATTAAGCGCTGACGTGTTCTGTTTGAAGAGTGTGGTAAGGGAGACATACCTTTCTGAGGCGTTCCAGCTCAGTCCGCCGACCTCGAGTGGCAATATATAATTCTATCTAGTTGATTACAGATGTCCATGGGCGGCAGGAGCCACGCACCTTCAGGTGGACTGCATGTGTCTGTTACTTCTATATTATAAAAAAATAATAAAATTAAAAAAAATCAATACAAATTCTTTTCAGAATAAAGTTTTTAAAATCGAAATATTACTTATTAATAAAACAGTAAGTACATAAGGTGCCAGACCTTTGTCATGTACTATTTCGGTGTTTCTCTACTCACATCTTATTACCTATTATGTGAAAATGTTAAACTTACGAGTATTTAATTGTTTGTCAACTCAGACTTGCGCAAGGTGACGTCGGAGATGCAAACGCACAAGAACCCGCAGCTGCGGCAGGGCCCGGCGCCGTACAAGCCGGCGGCGGCGGCGGCGGCGCCCGCGCGGCCCGCCAAGCCGCTGCCGACGCCCGGCGCGGGCGCGCTGCCCGACAAGCCGCCCGTGTTCGCGCGCGACGGGAAGAAGTGGCTCATTGTGAGTATACTTTTACTACTAGATGTTGATCTAGAATATTTTGTTACTCGATAATCGTTTCAAGAGGCAAGTTTTAAACGACAACGACTTCGTCTCGCTTATATCTACAATTTGCTATTCGACGCGACTCGTTTCTTTATTCAGATCGGACTAGCAGTTTGGCGCAGACTACCACTGCCAATCCAGAAATAACATCTTCATTGATGAATATTTGAGTTGTCGAATAACAGCTGGTGAGAAATTACCGCTGGTATATTGTTTTGGGCTATGGATGTTATCTTAGATTCCTATTCTACACTCTCTTTCTTTCCATTGTCATATGATAAAGAGAGGGGTGAATTTTTCAGATGATTACAATCTTTTAGGCCATCACCCCTGTGTAGAAAAATCGCTTAAAATTAAATTATTCTACAAATCCATAATAAAAAATAATATAAATTAAAAAATAATACTACAACTGTAGGTAGCTAATCAGACTACAGAACAACTCGTTATATCAGAAAAGAGTAATAAATCAAAATAATAATTATTATACACAAACATTCCCGATTAGTTTTCCCTAATTAGTACATTAGTAGTTTTTCTATCTCTCAGTCCATTTTCAGTGCACGTAACAAAAATCGTTCGCTGATTGCCTAGTTGCGTGGGTTGTTTACATACTCGCTGTGTACGTGAACATAATGGCGTAGGAGATGAAACTGTGCGGCGATGTAGGCGGGCCTCTTTGAGGACATGATTTATAAAGGACTATCCTGCGGCTGTTTTCGTGACCCTCCCGAGCGAAACGACTTCGGTCGCGATGAAACTTGTACCTACTGTATACGTAATATGTTTGTGACGTATAACGTAGAAAATGTTTGTTAGGACTTCTGGACTTTATTGATTTATGGTTGCTACCCTTTTGTATATTGCCCTGGGCACAGGTGTCTCTGTTACTAGGAGAGTATGCAGCATACTTAATTAGGTTGGGCGTTTCTGATAAGAAATATTTACCAAATGTTATCCAAAGCGCGCATATAGGTAATTAAAATAACTGATGGTCACCCATCGAACTTCGGCCCGCACCGGATATTGCTAAGTTTTGTAGATATACTTATAGATATAATAAAAAGTGCGGTCCAACTCTAGTCCTTTTATCTGGTATCTATTTGGTATTTGAATGATAAGTCTCCATAACTGGCAGTGAACACTAAACCGCAGGCGGGCCGTATGCCATTTATTACTCTTTCACTTAAAAATGGAATACATCTATCAACTTTTTACGATAAAAGGTGAGTAATACTCATTAAAATAAAGGTGTGGCGATTTACAAACAACCAATGAGTAATCATGTGTAATTGAGTTTTATTTATATCTATACATATACGTATTGAAAATATCTACTTTATAATTTGTGATAATATTTTGTTCATAAATTAAGTTTCCATTTCATTGGATCTGGTTGTTACTAAACCAATGTTTCTCTAGAAATGTTTAATTGAAATAGTTTTACCCGAATTCATTATGTGAGTTGGAAACATTAATGGACTTTGGATTACTAAAATGTATTTCATAATTACGCATGATTTAAGCTCAATTCAAATATTAATGTAAATTTTACGGTGATGGCATCCTATGTGATTCAATTTTGGTCCTCGGGAATACCAACGCTTCAGTGGCCGACTTCTGTTATCTGAATCCTGCATAGAGTTTATTATCTGTGGATGGCACCGACTACTTACCAAACTGCTAGTTACTTGGCAATTCTATCAAATAATATATTTAAAGATGATTACTTTCACTATGCGATCGTTTACCTAGAGTACTTTACTGGAACTACTGCAATCTATTTTCCTAATAAATTTTACACAACAAAATGTATTTTCCTCTCCCAGGAGTATCAGAAGGGCAACTCGAACTTGGTCGTGGAGAACGCGGACATGAACAACGTGGTGTACATGTTCCGTTGCCGCGACTCCGCGCTGACGGTCCGCGGCAAGATCAACGGCGTCGTGCTCGACTCGTGTACTAAATGCGCGGTCGTGTTCGACAACCTCGTCTCCAGCGTCGAGTTCGTCAACTGCCAGTCGGTGCAGATGCAGGTATGTAGCTGTATACGATGTGTCTATAACACAGGAACAACGTGGTGTATATTGACGTTGCCGCGACGTAATGTTGACGGTCCGCGGCAAGATCAACGGCGTCGTGCTCGACTCGTGTACTAAATGCGCGGTCGTGTTCGACAACCTCGTCTTCAGTGTCGAGTTCGTCAACTGCCAGTCTGTGCAGATGCAGGTATGTTGTTAAGAACAATGTGTCTATAACACATAAACAACATGGTCTATATTGCCGTTGCCGCGACGTAGTGCTGACTGTCCGCGGCAAGAACAACGGCGTCGTGCTCGACTTAAAGAAGTATAACTTAAAAACTAAGTCCGATATTTCAATATTTTACACGAATAAAAAATCTCAGTCCCTTTCCTGTTATTCTGGTCAACTCGGAACGGAAAAGTAAACGGACTTTACATCTTGTAACAAATTCTATATCTTACTCTAGAAAAGTCAGGTAAACTATAAAAGGGCACGTTACATAACATAAATATAAAATACTAGCAGAACCCGCGGCTTCGCCCGCGTAAAACAATATTATATGACATACAAACAACTGTAATCGTAAATTTGTACCTAACAATTTTAACGATAAAGTAGCATTAATATTTAATTAATAAAAGCTTTTTTTTCGTCACTGTGTACCTAAATTGGTCAAGCTTTCTTCAGAAACATACACAAAAACTCTAATTAGTAGACTGTAATAAAACTTTCTTTAAAATATAAGTTTCATGTAGGATATAATAATTATTATTTACACTATTCCATAGGAACCGTCCATGTTATACGGGGCTTTACATACAGCGGTTATTTCCAGGGTCTCTGGCTGGGCGGTTAGAGATCCCATTCTTGCCGCCCGCAACTCCAGAAGTCCCCCTTTAGTCTCGTACGACAGGAGGGGATACTGTAGCCTATGTCTAGCCTCTAGGTCTATGTATCTACCACATCACCATCACTAATCTACGAATACCCACCACAACCATACCCCACGGCAGGACAAAATGTTGGCACGCAGTGTGTCCAAAGTAGTTGCGATGTACCCAATCAGTATACCAAAATGTAGGCTAAATTGAATGAACTTACGCATTGTCATATATGAAATTTGCACCCCTTCAACGTTGTCGTGTATTTGTCTGAATAGACGTTATCTGAAATTTCACGTTTCTAACTTCGAACCTAAAAGATTCCCGTATATATACATACATATTATAACACTTCTTTTACCTCCTTAGTAGAATTTCAAAAACATTCCTATGTACATATGCATCAATAGATACTTTATCAGCAAATTTCTGAAAGACAATATTCAACACCAACCACCCACGGGTGGTGTGTGACTTTCCCTTGTGGCCCGTGGGTCTGCGCGTTACTAATAATTGGCCAAGTGCAAGTCAAACCCGCACCTGGAGGGTTCTTCCCTACAACCAAAATTATCATTTTTTAAAATTTGTAGTATTTAATATTACAGCAGCCATTAAAGTACACACATTGTGAAAATTTGAACTGTCTACCTTTAACGGTTAAAAACTTAGTTGGAAAAATATCGAATAGCAGTTTGTGTTGTATGTTGTATACCCCTTTTTGTTTTCAATTTTTTTTATTTTTATTATTTGTTGTTATAGCGGCCACAGTTATGCATCCTCTGTAATAATTTCAAATGTCTATCTATTACAGTTCCAGAGATAGAGCCCTGTGACACACGGACTGACGGACAAACAGCGAAGTCTTAGTAATAGGGTTCCGTTTTTATCCTTTAAGTACGGAACCTTAAAAAACCGCTGTTCTGCACTTCAGCACGCGCAATACGTTCCCATGTTAAAAATATATGTTACGACGGCCCGTGGAATTTCGCCCTACACTAAACTTCTCTGCTTTTTTCTTCCATGCTCTTTTTTCAAACACGCCAAAGGAAGTAACTTCAATAACGGTTTTTTAAGGAACTTTCATGGGGAATGAGGTTGATTGTTGAGTTGCTAAAAATGCTGAAATAATAATGCTGAAACGATGTGTAAACAGAAATGCATAATGCATACACCCTTTTATAGCCGTCTTAAGGGTTGATCTAAAAAAAACAGTGACTCAGATACTTTATTGAGTCTAATGATAATTTTTCATAGTGGTTGCTTCCAAATTAACGGATTATAAAATGAAGTTCCAACCCCTATTTAACGACCTTAAGGGTTGATTTTCAAAAAATGGAAAAATAAGTGATATATTATTTACAACCAAAAAGCAAAATACCAATTTTCATAGACTTTGCTTCAAAATCTGCGGACTTCTAAACGAAGTTTCTACCCCTATTATACCCTCTTAAGGGTAGATTTTCCATAAATGGTGTTAAAAAGTTCTATCATTCCCAACCAGAAAGCCAATTACCAATTTTTACAGCCCTTGCTTCCAAATTAACGGGTTTTTATAATAAAGTTCCACCCCCTATTAAACGTCCTTAAGGGTTAATTTTTCAAAAACGGTGAAAAAGGTGTTCTATTATTTTCAATAAGAAAGCAGAATACTAAATTACATAGAATTTGCTCTAAAATCTGCGAAATCCTAAAAGGAGTTTCTATCCCTATTTTATCCTCTTAAGGGTAGATTTTCCATAAACGTTGTTAAAGAAGATCTATTATTCCGTACCAGAAAGCTAAATCCTATTTTTACAGTCCTTGTTTCCAAATAAACGGATTTTAAAATAAAATTCCAACCCCTCTTAAACAACCTTAAGGGTTGATTTTCCAAAAACTGTGAAATAGGTGTCCTAGTATTTTTAATCAGAAAGCCAAATAACAATTTTCATAGACTTTGCTTAAAAAGCCGCGGACTTCTAAACGAAGTTTCCACCCCTATTTTACCTTCTTAAGGGTAGATTTTCCATAAACGGTGTCAAAGAAGCGCTATTATTTTGAACCAGAAAGCTAAATGCTATTTTTACAATCCTTGTTTCCAAATTAACGGATTTTAAAATAAATTTATATTCCCTATTAATCGAACTCAAGGGTTGATTTTCCAAAAACTGTGAAATAGGTGTCCTAGTATTTTTAATCAGAAAGCCAAATAACAATTTTCATAGACTTTGCTTAAAAAGCCGCGGACTTCTAAACGAAGTTTCCACCCCTATTTTACCTTCTTAAGGGTAGATTTTCCATAAACGGTGCCAAAGAAGCGCTATTATTTTGAACCAGAAAGCTAAATGCTATTTTTACAATCCTTGTTTCCAAATTAACGGATTTTAAAATAAATTTATATTCCCTATTAATCGAACTCAAGGGTTGATTTTCCAAAAAACGGTAAAATAGGTGTTCTATTATTTTCAATCAGAAAGCTGAATACCAATTTTCATAGACTTTGTTTCAAATTCTGCGGACTTCCCAACAAACTTTCAACCCCTATTTAACCCACATTAGGGTTGATTTTCCAAAGGCGGTAGAATTAAAGTACCACTATATCTAACCAGTAAGGCAATGACTAACTTTCGTAGTGCTGGTTTTCAAATTGGCAAATTTTTAAATAAGCTGCCACCCCTTATTTTACCGACTTAAGGGTTGATTTTCCAAAAATGATAAAATAGGTGTTTAATTATTTTCTATCGAATACCCAAATACCGATTTTCATACAGTTTACATCAAAACTGGGGGTATTTCGTATGAAATTCCCCCAGTGTTGTAAGTTTGTATAAACTTACAACCCTTATTGAACCCATATAAGGGCTGATTTTCCAAAAACGGTAGAATTAAAGTTCCACTATATCTAATCAGTAAAGCAATGACTAACTTTCGTAGTGCTGGCTTTCAAATTGGCAAATTTTAAAATAAGCTGTCAACCCTATTTTACCAACTTAAGGGTTGATTTTCCAAAAAACAATGAAATAGGTGTTTAATTATTTTCTATCGAAAACCCAAATACCGATTTTCATACAGTTTACATCAAAACTGGAGGACTTTCATACAAACTTACAACCCTTATTTAACCCACATAAGGGTTGATTTTCCAAACACGGCACAATTAAAAGTCCACTATATCTTACCAGTAGAGCAATGGCTAACTTTCATAGTGCTAGCTTTCAAATTGGCAAACTTTAAAATAATCTGTCAACCCTTATTTTACCAATTTAAGGGTTGATTTTCCAAAAAATGGTGAAATAAGTATTTAATTATTTTTAATCAAAAACCCAAATACCGATTTTCATAGAGTTTACATCAAAATTGGGGGAATTCCATACAAACTTACAACCCTTATTTTACCTACATAAGGGTTGATTTTCCAAAAACGGTAGAACTAAAGTTCTATTATATCTAACCAGTAAAGCAATGGCTAACTTTCATAGTGCTGGCTTCCAAAATGGAAAAATTACAATAAAGCTGTCAACCCCTATTTAACCACCTTTAGGGTTGATTTTGGAAAAACCCTTAGATTATATTTTTATTACTTTAAATCAGAAAGCTAAATACCAATTTTCATCCAGTTTGCTCTAAAACTGACGGACTTTCATACTAACTTTCAACCCCCATTTAACCCCCTTAACGGTGGAATATCAAAAAATCCGTTCTTAGTGCGCATCTACATTATAAAATGAAGCTATGTTTCAAATTTCGTGATTGTAGCTTCAGCAGTTTAGTCAAAACCTTGATTAATACGTTTTGAACGTGAGTATCTTTTCGCTTTTATATATATAGATATAGGAAATGTTTTTTCGAGCAGAAAAGTTTTACTGAAACTTTTGAAAGGGTCTTCAACTTCGTAAACTTTTCGAGTATTTAAATATTGGAAACGGTACGGGGTCTTCAGTCTTAACCAGTGGCTGTGAATTACAATGTAATGTTCGCCTCACGTCTCGCGACGGGGTCGTCAACCCCTCACTGGGTCTTTCTTCGGGCCCCTGATTTATTTAACGGACACTCGGATTGTTTTACGGTCTTAATTAAGCCTGAAAAGTCCCTTTTTGTGCTATTTGAGCTTTGTCCGAAAATCCTGCTGTGTAAATTAAAACCTCCATTTAACTGAATAAGATGAATGTTTTCTTCGCTATTATTTTTTCTTTACAAAGCGACCTCTATTAGTACTAAAAGTGAAAAAGCGTCAAAAAGTAACTATATTTTTCTACGTGACTATATTCTTATATGATGACCCACGTAGCGATCCGGGTTCGATCCTCGGTCAGACAGACATTTAAACGATACATTAAGATTCTTCTTCAGAAACTTTAAGGAATCCCGGCGGGACTAAGATTGTTGAAAACATTGAATACATGCAAATCTCAATTTCAATACTTTTGAGCTACTCAATAATCCACAACACCAATATTAAAAATAACACGATAAAAACTTTAATCAAAAAAAGGTAGTTGAAAGTTATATAGAGCCCATATCGCGACACTCGTAATCGTCGCTTGCCTCGCTCCTGAGCTCCTCGATGGCCACCTGGCTGCTGGTCTCCTCGGGCAGCGCCACCAGCATGCTGGGCGACCGCGGGCTACATTCAGACCGGTGGAAACCGTCGTGATGATACTTTTCGTACTGTGGCTCGACGAAGTCCCGCGGCACAGCTGTGTCTGGCGCGTCCTTGAATATAATACGATTTATTGTACGATTTTCTTAGGAATTGATTAAAATATGTCTTTTGACATTCAAATGTACTTTGTTACTTTATTGAATTTAAAATCAAAAGTCGAATAAAACCAATTATAATAGTGTTGAGTAATATCAGTTGACCTGAAGTGGATCACAGGTTCCTTGTTGCCTGCAGAGGATCACACTTTTCAAGTCGGAATTTACTACATGAAAAAGGTATGAACTAACTTTGCCCCAAACGAAGTACGAAGAGTTATACGAAGAGCGAATAATCTACATCGATTTATAAAATTCTACCTAGACTAGTTTGAAGACGTTATAAGCTTGTATTAGCAGAAGCCTAAGTGCAAACTTTGCAAACTACTATGGTCTTCGTCGACTTCAATAAGTTATGAAGGCGGATGGAAGTTTGAGAGAGCAAACAAGGGTGGTATAGTATTACACGATCAAATATTTACCTCAAAGCCACTTGTGAAATTCCTCTGCGAATTTTGGACCCAACCTAAGCCGGATTGTTCGTAATAATTGTCGGTGAAATTTCTGAAATCGCTGTCCGAATCTGAGAACTCTCGGAGATCTTGCTTCGGGTAGTCTCCCATCGCTTCTTGGGATGCCATTTCGACGTAATGAGAGTCCATGTTGAGAAGTGAAAGGTTGTTGTTGATGACCATGTTCAAAGTCTTATGCCAATCGTCTAGAATTTTCTTAACATTTTCCATCTGAAAATAAACATTGTTGGTTACACAAATTATTATTATGTAAGAAATAGGATAGGTGAATCAGCAGTACATGAATTTACTTCCCTACAATTTTAAGAAGGGCTTGATTTTTATATTTAGACAGGTCTTCGGTCAGAGACTGTTGTATTTAAGTGGATACTTCTCAGGAAGCTATTTAATTTATTCCTAAAATGATCAGTGCTTAACATTATTTTGAACCCTTTGTGGTTCGACTCCGGCAGCACCACCGCCACACCTATTTCTGCCTCATAACAGCAGTGTTAGACGCTGCTGTGTTCCGTTTTGAAGGGTGTGGTAAGGGAAACATACTTTTCCGAGGCGTTCCAGCTTAGTCTGTGCTTAGGCGCATCTGTGGCCGACCTCATGTAGGAATATCTAATCCTATCTGGGGTTGATAGATGTCCATGGGCGGCAGTAGCCACTTACCATCAGGTGGACTGCATGCTCGTCTGCTACTTCTATTTTATAAAAAAATATATATAGATATTGTCAAAATTCCGAAATGAGCACCAGACAGGTCAAGTTGAACAAGGCTCACCCGACGAAATTGTCGGGTGAGCCTTGTTTACGTTTACAAATAAGTGGAACAAAAAAATCAAACATGAGCATAACGTACCTTCTTCTTCAAAACCGCCTGCCTGGTGGCGCGTCTAAGCCTCTTTTGCTTGATGTAGTGTTTGAGATATGCAACCTTATACACGTTGGTTACTTTAACGACCTTCACGCGGCAGTTCTGCGTGACGTCAGCGTCGGTCGGCGAGCACGCGGTCCGCTCGCTCGGCAGCTCGCTCGCGTCCGGAGGCAGCTCGCCGTCCACCTGGTCGTACTTCAGCTCCTTTAGTAATTGCACTATGAATTCGTGCTCTGCAAAAGAGTTCTTCTGCAACTTAATCCTCGTTTTGTTTGTGGGCTTTGAGGTTGTTTGTGTGTGTGTGTGCGTGCACGCGCGCGCGCGCTTGCGTTTGTGTGCGTGCGTATAGTGTGTACAATTTGTGTGTGTGTTTTATTGAAATTTTAATACCCAACAGTTATGCACTCCTCCCACAGCTATAAAATGTTATAACTTAAAAATAACCGTGCTTGGGAATGTAACCCCGCAACCCTCCTATATTATAAAAAAAAACACTAGGCTAACGCTATCACATTACAATATTAAACCCCAACAATAGTAAACAATGTAATCTTGCAAACAACAAACAAGTTTGATTAAACTCAAATATGTTTGCTTTGGTCGTTTATCTTCTCGAGTTACGTGATTAGTGAATACCATAGACAAATTAATTAAATAGACTCTTTACTCAAAACACTTCCTTGAGTAGTATCAGATAAATTCTACATAAAACAAAAATTTGCAGATTTAATATTTCCTATACATGAATACAGTACACACATTAATACCATACTTTCATTGGCTTGCATGGCAATCAGCATTAATCTGCAACGTCCATTAGGAGTCAATTTATTTACTTCGTCTCTGTTAATTACTATTTTATAATCCGCGTAAAAGTGCTAGTCCGCTCTGAATATAGAAAATTGTATGACTACTTCATACAATCTTCTATATTCAGCAACAACTTCAGAGCGGACTAGCAGTTTGGCGCGTATTATATCTAGCTCAAAACCTTGCTCACTGCGTGAGGAGACTCTTGCCCAATAGAGGGAATTGGTCTGACAGTAACGAATATGGCAAAAACCTACCTTCAGGGGAGGCATTCTCTTGCGCATCGGTATCCTCCCAAGGCGTGGACTCGTGCAAGTTGCCCCGCAGCTCCTCATCGGCCGCGATGACCTCGCGGACCCTCGCGCGCACTTTGCGCAGCCTCTCCGTACTTCTCCGCAGCTCCTCCGCACGTTCAGTGAACTCCACGTCACGGACGCTCAGTTTCGTTTTTACTATCTGGATCTACTGGAATACAAAATTTAAACGTAAATCGTAACAAGGTAGATAATTATAAAAACTAAGAACCTGACTGCTAAAAATATTATCAAAATAAAAGTTACAATCCGTCCATCTGTTGTGGCTAAAAAATGAGACATATATACGCTCGAAAAACATTACTGTAATCGGGTAAAAAATGATATCTAAGCTAATTGGCATGATAAAGTTTAGGCATGGCTCGTAAAGGTTTACTTGCTGAATGTCGCTTTTCTAAAATGTCTATTTTCTAACGTTTTTCTCTTGAAATATGCCTTTCGCGAGATATCTCTTTTTTAAAAAACGTCCATTTTCACAAAATGTGTAATGGTCGCCGAGGTCTCTTTCGCGACGTGTTAAAACGTCCGTTTCTCATAATGTCTCTACTAGATGGTCTCTTTTACCTCTACAATATTGTAGTATACTATATTACTTCGTTACAGCGGAGAAACAAACGACCAGTCTTCTTACTATATTTCTCACACTGTTTCTTATTTAAAATGTGAACGTTTAATTTGAAAGGCATACAGACTAAATAACTGAAGTAAGTAGTAGGTACCGAAATGCCTAATTTTTACTCCCCCTACCTCTACCGCTTTTTATCTTGAAATTCATCAATTACTTTTACAACTTTATCCGTACTATTTAAGTTTTATGTTAGTGGCAACTCCTTGCTCATGAAGACCTATTTAATCCAAAATAGAACGAGTCCTGCCTAAAGTCGATCATAAATGCGTTGAACTTCGAACCGTTGAACGCGTCGTACTTCGCATATATTATGGCTAGGCAATCAAATTAGTGGTAGCGCTTATTAACCCTGCGGTGTTATTACAGGACTAACTCCCTAAATTAATGCTAACGTCGTCGGAGCATACTTGATGTTCCGTAACCAACTACGTACTATTTCATAGAGCCGCAGACTATTAACCGTGACCTTATTACGATTAGATTTATGCCTCAAAACATGTTACCTGCGACCTTTTGACGTACGTGCGCGGTTTTCCAATTTTTGGGTAGGAACTCTGAATATTTTAGGGGTAAAGTAATTTATTAACCGTCTACTTTAATGTAAAATTATACTTTATAGGGTTTAGTAGTTTCGTAGTCCGAAAAAACAGACAGTTGTTTTATACTTTACTATTTTATAAATGAGGATATCATTATGAGTTTGTAAAATTCTAATTATTTTTTGCAATTCCAATTCCAATTTTATTTATTTCAATACATTCGCGGTGATTTCTTTTATAAAATATATTTTGCCGTGAATGTAATTTGCATAATAAATCACGTCAGTGGTATGTAGGTCGAGGGTGTATTGATTTTTAAACTAGAAAAAACTAGAACCGCTTTTTTTCAAGCTGAAAAGCT
Organism: Epargyreus clarus clarus; assembly: GCA_014595695.2. Taxonomy (NCBI): domain Eukaryota; kingdom Metazoa; phylum Arthropoda; class Insecta; order Lepidoptera; family Hesperiidae; genus Epargyreus; species Epargyreus clarus. The sequence continues at coordinate 577,338 of JACTTY020000030.1, read as the reverse complement.
AGTGACTGCTGGGGATCGATAGAAATGGTGTATATTTAAATGTGGAACCGTTCCACTCCGGTATCAAAATGGCGACACTTATTCCTACCCCACAACACCGGACTTAAGTGCTGCTGTATTATGGTTTAAGGGGTGTGAAGGGAGAGATGCTTGTACGTGACCTACTTAGTCCTCAGGGGTAGAACTTAAATCATATTTGGGGTTGATTAAATAATAGATGTGAAGGTATAAGTGGCCACCACATCAAATGTACTGAAAGCTCTTTTATTATTTTAATAATAAAAAGACGCATAAAAAGGAGGTTCCTATTAATTTTTGCCTGATTGCGGAGTAGGGCAATGTTTTTGAGAGTATATATGTATCATTCTTTGGCTCGTTAATATATGAGATGTCGTTAAATTCCTTTAATCTGTGGGGGTTGACATAAGCATTATTTTTACGCAGTCTGTTTTTTTTTTCATAATTCTCTAATTTAATTACAAAGTACTTTGCCCTTCCTATTTAAAAAAAAAACTAGTTTAATCATTTCACCTGTAGCTGAATGTCCTCCAATTCACTTTGCTTCTGTTTCATCCTCTCCCGTGACGTCACGTACATGCTCTTCACGAAGTTGAACACGTACACGGCCGTCGGCACGCTTTTAACGAAAAATAATGCCTGTGCGAACGGAAAATTGTAAATGGTATACTTTTGTTATGTAACGTTACTACATTATTACGACACGGTGTCTTTGAAGTGTTACGACGACGTGTTATTGGATTATTCAGATCAAAAATGTATACAAAATATCGTGAAATATTGTATAAATAATTCTATTGATTTACGTTGTATAAACGAAATGTGTTACACATTTAATACAAGAAATAATCTCAAATGAGTCGTTACGGTATTGTACAATAACATTGGATTGTACAAAAGTAAGTGCTTGGAAAAAAAAATGTGTGTGTGTCAGCTACGACGCACGATTGGAGTTTACTCCTTACGAATGATAATTATGATATATATCGAATAGAAAAAAGGGTAGGTAAATGAACGCATCTGCTAAAATGATAAGAGAAACAAACATATATCTGTAATTATTCGGATTATTTATATTACTTCAATAATGCGTATTACATAAAGTATGTTACACAATAATATAAAATAGCACCATCTAGTGGCAAGTTTTATAAATTGTAAGTTTGCAAGTTTATCAATCTATGTATTTTGGTTCCAAATATTATAATGGTAACTTAATATAATTGTTTGTATTAAAGTAAATTTTAATATAATATAATTATTTATATTTAAAACAATGTTAAACGTTTTATAACTTAAAACTTAATAATTATAATTTCTTTGCCATCTATAAAATATCCTTGTTGCAATTTACGGATGAAATTTATATGAGACTCAATAAACATGTTATTATATGTAATTTGGATTGTTTCTGAATGTTTTATAATTCTAGAATTCATTTAAAACGTATTGCTAATTTTATATAACTTATTTTGAACATAATTCATTAGCAATAATTCTGTAATAAATATTAAATAATACTGTTTTGATTTTGCCCGTTTATCGTTGATAGATGGTGCTGATCAATAATGCATCCATTTTTATAAGTTAAATTAATATATCAGTAACTTACAAAAGCCTCTTTATGTTAAAAACTTATTTTGCTAATATTATATCTTATTCAATTGCTTACTGATTTTATATGTTACTCTTCTTTAAAAACGTTCATAAAAGATTGTTAATCATATTATGGCGCCAATGTTCATATTTTTCAGTGTTTATAAATGATCAAACCTATAACTTAATTTATGCAAAAATGTAAACAAATTAGTTAATGACGTTTTAATGTTTCATATATTGCTAATTATTTTTATTGTAATAATTACTTTCATATGGGATTTGAACTTACTGTATTTTAAATTAATAAAAGCACTCTTGATTCATATTTTGGTTACCGTTACGCCTCAACTTTTCGTGTTACACTTGATTTTACTCCTCATAAAATTTCCGTACCGGGCCTTATAACTCAAATCGTTTCTTAAGTAGTAAACTCCAATAAAATGCGATCGTATTTATATATTATCGTTAATTAGATAAATGTAATAAAATGCGACTTCACGTAATAAGTTCAAGTTAATTCACGAAATTAACTAAATTGTTAAAATTTGTCAAATAAGTGTTACTCAGGCTACGTTAATGCTTCAATCCAATATTTCCGGAGGTGTTGTCTTTTTCTTTTGGTCTGAGGACCTATGTCTCAAATGACAAATTTTACAGAATAGCGAACACTACTCAAATTTGATAAATATATTGTAACGAAACCGGGAACATTTTATTACGAAAACTTCAACTATTTTTTCCCATTCTTGACATGTCTTTATCTAATAATGCTAGCTCATGTTTTTTACGGATTATATAAAACAGTATAGGCCGTTTATAAGAATGTTAAGCTTTGAACTTAAAATTATATTACGTAAAATGGATGTGGACTTCAAATAAAGTTAAATATATCTAATTTAAAAATTGAAATATAATTTCCTATTACGTCTAAATGAAATAATATTAAAATGTATCCTTGGCTGCGAATTATTGTTGTAAACTCGGACATTTTAGGTTGCCTAAGTGCAATATAAATCACACTGAACCACCTGTAACACAGGTTATCGTAACACTTAGCCTTAAGAACGAATATTAAAAAATACACGTTTTAAGGCACTTTCGTACTTAAGAGTAGCTGGTGGCGTTATAACGGGCGATGGTGCTTAACGTAGAAACAATTGAGGCTTTTAGAACCAGAGTAGCCTAACTACAAAAAACGATTTACAATATGGAGAAAAGTAAAAGTGTATAGTCCGCTCTGAAGTTGTTGTGAGGAGGTATAGTCATACAATTTAGTATGGCGACGCTATTCATTTCTATATTCAGAGCGGACTAACAGTTTTACGCGGACTATACAACATTTTTAAATTACGAAAATACGGATAGGTCAAAAATCATTAAAATGCAGTTAGGCCACTCTGGTTCTAGCAGCCTCAATTCTCCTATTTACATACCACGTTAATGGGAGTGCAGTATACATATACCGCGTATATAACGCCTATGCAGTATTGAACGAACGGCAGCCCGTATTCGTGTATGATGCACTCCCAACATTTGCTGAAACTCCAAACGGCCCCGTTCGTCACTTCTTGTTTGTTTTCATACAGGAACTCCTTCTCAAAGTTCATTATCTCTTCGAAAGTAAAAGCTAAGTGACGCGACTCGATGCCGCGTGTAACGCAAACAAATTTTAATTATAAATTGTAAATCCAATAATAATGAGCCATTTAAGTTGTTTGTATAAGATTTTTCAATGACAGTGTTAATGACATCGGGGAGTTTGACATGCCATGACATTCTTCTTTTAAATCTGGATGATGTTCAACCAGAATTACCGATCGTATTTATTACTATGTCGAATAATTAAAACTTTTTTACAAGCATTGAAGTTAATGAATTAACTACCTAATTAATTATGTTTCAAGTACACGGCTACTTCATATCGACAACCTATTTATATTATCAAACTTAATTAAATTTTTCCATGCTTGAAATAAGTTTTTAATAGTAAATTAATACATAATCGAAACCTATTAATTGAAAAACTAATAAATCTTACCATGCAATTAAAATTTCATCCATAATTCTACATTAAGGTGGCCTTATTTGAGGGTATAATTAGTACTTTTTATAAATTGGGTTAACGTTTCTGATCATTAGTTCGTTATCAACTTTTGAATATCTACTGTGGCATTATACAACATCATCATCATCGACCTATTGGTCCCACTGCTGGGCACAAATCTGCTCACATAGTGAGAAAGTTTAAAGGTATAATCTGGGATATTCTTATTATAGATTCAAACACAGATTTTAATCTAACCTTTTAATAGGAGTAAGCGCGAACTATTTCGCGGGTAGAATAGAATTTCATAATTCATGAAAGCTTTTCATGAAAGGAAATAAAAGTGGAGCATGTCGTTCAAAACGAGGCAAAAGAAAAAGTAAACAGCGCTGTTTTACGATAAAATACGGTTTTGATATAGAACAACACTTAACCTTATTTTAAACGGTATTTATAATGTAAGGAAATTTATAATCAACTAACTAAATAGGTACAGAAGGAATCAGGAATGGTTGGAGCTCTGAAACTATAATTGAAATTATTGGAAATCCTAAATTAAAATCTATCCGAAGTCGAAACCAAATTCCATGCGAAAGTTTCGAATAGTTATGGATACAGGGGAAATCTAAATGAGACACAAGTATGTAAGGTACGCGTTCCTTTAGAAATAAACTCTAATCATTACCTATTTGTAACCGAAACTATCCGAAATTACTTATGTTTGAACTACAACGGATATTAGATAAAACCAACACCTGATGTAAAGTGCAAATATCTATGTGTATCTACTATTGGACCGTGAAATATATACGAATTTCTTATATCAGTGAACTTCAGAGTGAAGTTATCGACTTAAAAAATACTTTTTAGATACAGTTATTTTGTAATATAAGAGAAAATTATTAGAAAAAGTTAAAGCAATGTAATTAATATATTTTTATTGTGTATTTTTTTGCCGCTTTACAATATTTACATGTTGTGTCTCTGAAATTCTTGAGCGTAATTATTCTATTGTTCACGTCGTAGATTTATAAATCTTGTGTTGTTGTAAGATGTATTCTAATTAAAACACTATATTCTCAGGTCCTGGGCAAGGTGCCGACGATCTCCATCGACAAGACGGACGGCTGCCAGATCTACCTGTCGCAGGAGGCGCTCGATGTGGAGATCGTCAGCTCCAAGTCTTCGGAGATGAACGTGCTCGTGCCTAAGAGCAACGGCGATTACGTGAGTTTTATTTGATTATACATTGGGTTGACCATCTTTCTATAGGGTGTACTTTAATATGCTAACCTAGTGATTCTTTGCCAATGTGCAATTTGCACTGAAATTCAACAGTATTTGAATTTATTCTTAATAGAAAATCGTTTTTTTTTCTATAAAAGCAATATACTAAAACTCACGTACGTTACCCATTGCTACAACAATTGCGTAGGTTTACCTAATTTTAATTTGAATTAAAAATCTTTCATATATAGTTACATTAACCTTTGCCAATAATCGTTATTTTTCTAAAACTTAATGACTCCAATCATCTATTAATTAAAAGTGTTATTAAGGTTATTATTAAGGTTTTCACGGCCCTAACTAATGTTTCAAAGTAGCTAATTGTTCGAATAAGACTTACATTGATAACTTGAACTAAAGTATACGAGTATCGAGTATGTGTTTTAAAATAAAATTGTTATAATTCCAGACGGAGCACCCGATTCCAGAGCAGTTCAAGACGTTGGTGAACAAGCCGCCCACCGGCCTCACCACGTCGCCCGTCGAGAACAAGGGCTAAGGGCAAAGTATCACCAAACCCGGGAACCTAGTTAATTACGACGATTAGCTCAATGGAGGCGAGCACGACTATTTCAAAATTAGATAAATTCTTAGCACGTCTAGTACCATTAGATCACTTTATCACTTGCCTCGGATATAACGGGCAAACGTTTGCGTCGTGAGCGGAGCTTTGTTACGGGGGGTTGAAACAGGGCGTCGGGAGCGGTAAGAAAAGACCTGAAATTTGTTGGCGAAAAAAATTTAATATTTTTTTTCTCACCCTATACTAAGCAAAGGAGGATTGTTTCTAAAAGTTGGCGCAATAAGGTGTGTTTATGCCAACTTTTAGAGTTCTTCTTTTCTCGCCTATGCTAAGAAGATCCGAGTCCCCTAAACCCTCCTCCCCCTGCCTCGTGTACGCCCATGTTTTACGTACAGAATTAACATAATACGATTACGATAGGATACGTAAATAATATTCCAACATCGGTTCCCGGAGTCAGTGTTGATCAGTTTTGTTTCACTATAAGAATTCAATATTCATTTCTTGCTCATTTCGCTCGATTCTAGTGTGTAAGACATAAATCTAATATGACGTAGATATAACTGTAATTCAAGTATTTACTGGCCTTTGTGTAATCTATACATACATGTTCCTTACACTGTCTTTTGTATTTGTTTGTGACATTGAACGCGACGTATCGATAGCTCGATGTACCACTCGGTACCGCATGTAGGCTTAGTTAGGCGTAAGGTGTGTGAATGTCTCGAGTTTGAATATTAAAATGGTTTAAATTTTATCTATGGCTATCTGTAACTTAATAGTGATTCTAAAACCCCATTAAGCATGACCATATAACAGCTTTTCTATTGTTACTTTTTAAGTAATCGTGTTATCATCTCATCTCATGCTACTCTCAACACATTTTAAATTAGGACATTTTTTAATTTTGATTTATAATTCATAATTATACGTGTTATAATTATTTGTATTCAGTTAAAGTATTATGGCAGTGATTAAGCTAATCATAATAATTTGTATTTCAATGATTGTAGTAATGACATTACGAATAAGAATTGTAATTATTTATTATGCCATTCTTATTTTGAAAATATTTTCTTTTAATTTATTTCTCAAGAGATTAAACTAATTTTTAAGAAATGTGCCTTTTATTTATTGACCACGCACTAATTAATGTAATACATAATATTGTAAAGAAAATCTATAGTAGTTACAGTTCATAAGTCTTTAATTATACATATTAGACTGGAGTGGTGAAAAATACATAAAGGGGATACAATAATATAATAAATAACGTTGGTTTTAAGTAAAACGCCAAAAAATGTTTAAATTTTATTTATTCATGGCTGACGTCGTCCATTTGATCACAGTGAACAATAAGTCAAACGGAAAAGGTCATCCATGGGTTTTCAATAAATAGTTCATGAAGAAGTAAACAAAAACAGTGTGTATCCTGTGATATCCTTATATAAGCTATATGTACAACCTCAATATCATTAATATATTATGTATATGTATGGCATAAGCAGCTATTTGCTGTATTGCGGAATAAGTACGTGGTGTAGTTCTGGTCAGATTTTAAGGTAATTGTAATTGGAAAAGGGGCGTTGTATTAACTTATTGTTATGGCTCCAGCACTTTATATGTCTCATTGGGTGACTCCTTACAAACAGGAGAGCCTCAAGCGAGCCTCATTTCTCTATGTCAATGCGATCATCAAACTAAAAAGAGCAGGATTTAAAGTCAATAACAGATGCATAACTACTCCCAAAGACTTGACGAGGAATACCTCGTAAGGATGCTTTGACAGAATACAAAACATTGAGCACCTAGAAATCAGAAATATATGTGACGGTAGCACGCCATATTCGAACCACGAAGTCTTGCCTTCGAATATTTCAATTTAGTTTATATTTAATAAACTTAGCTCTACTTATAAAATATCAGTCGAAATCGGAAAAGTATTCTATACATAAGTTAAGTGGATAATCACTGTCATTAAACAATTCTTAATCTGGATCGAGTTTGTTCGTGCTATTTGATGCTTGTTTGTTGCAATGCCACTCGTCGCTGCCATCAGAACACTCTAGGAAGCCATTACATACGCTCGAAGCTGGTAGGCATTCACCTAGCGGACACCGGTACCCTCTGCACGTGTCTTTATAAATTGGTCGCCTATTCTCCGCAGTTTCTAAGTCTGCATAGAAGTCGTCGCTCGAAGCATTCTCATTGATTCTAGTTTTGTTGACTCTTGGTGCGTATTTCTCCATCACACTATCAATCCAGTCTATATAGTTGGATACTTTAGTGTAGACTCCTGGTCGGTTAGCCCGGGCGCATCCGTACCCATTGCTTGTGACGCCGTAAATGTACCACTTGTCTGCCTCCTGGAATTAAGTGGAAATTGGTTACAGACAAATGAACATATTTATTGAAAGTTAAAATGTAGGTATAAAACACAATCAAAATAATGATTGGGAATGAATGAACTCTACTAATCAATATTTGCGAAGCCTTCAACTTGGTTGCAAACTCTGCCATTTCGTACATAGGATAATACTCATAAGTTCGACAGATAGTAGCCAGTTATCAGGAAATTAAAAAAAGATGATGGTTTAGATATGCAAAATCAAAGGGTTACCTGACAGAGTAGCGGTCCGCCAGAGTCACCAAGGCAGGCATCGCGACCTCCTCGCTCATATCCCGCGCAGAACATGTCGTCCGTCACGCGGTACAGCGGCAGCAGCCGCGTGCGCCGCCGACACTCCGCCGTCGAGATTACCGGCAGCTCCACCTCTTGAAGTGTGTCCGCTGTGAACAATTTTGGTTAAAATTTGAGGTCAAAAGTCAAAAGTTCGAAAATCGGTGCAAGTCGTAAATTCTTTGTTGAGATAAAACTGAGAAAACATTATATGTATACGACAACTATGTTTACAATTCCTCCGGTTAGAAGGTGAGACTAATGAGACTGATTTACATGAGATGTTGAAATCCTACTGACCAACACATCCGCAATATCACCTTATGACTTAAACCTATTTTAGTTCGAATACCAATTTGTTTTCACAGTTTTATGTGGTGTTGGATTACAAAACCAAATCTCTTCCGATGAGCTTCTTACTTTTTGCAAAGTTATCCATTTACTATGATTGCTCACACACATAACCAAGCAATTAAGGTAAACCCCGTACTAACTTTTGGAGACGTATGTTTACCATTGGTCTTCTAAAGGCTTTGATTCTAAACAAGCAAGCAACTCACGGAAGACCCGCTCGTGCTCGTACAGCTGTCCCCAGCCGACAACAGTGCAGTGATGTCCGGCGGGGGGCTGCGCGCGGGGCGGCGGCAGGCAGGCGGGCCGCAGCCGCGCGTGCAGCTGCAGCGGGTCGATGCGCAGCAGCGCGATGTCGTTGCGGAACCCGCGCGGCGCGTACTGCGGGTGGAGGACCACCTGCCGCACGCGCGCCACGCGCTCCCACGGCCCGCGCGGCCATGCGCTACGACGGAGTGCGCCCAAACGTGCTACCCAGTGCGCTTCGGTTGCCCTACACAAAATGTTACTTAATATCCATTTAAATATACGTGACTGATTACACAGCGATCGACGTACAGCAACGTAAGTTGAATGCTAGACAAAGTGTAACTTAATAACTATCTTAGTAATAGAAGATGATTGACTGTCACAAAGATCGACGTACAGCCCAAACCGTTAATATAGAATCTTAAAATTTGGCAGATGTTTCTTTGTAGCGTAAGGAATTTTGAAAATTCTACACACTCAGTATAAGTTGGTAAAGGGAACTTTTGTCTAATACTGAATGGAATCTCTTTGTTAATAACTACCTACATAAAATAAGTACAACTACTACAATAAAGATAAAGATCTCTTTTAATAAAGTCCATCTCGCTTGTTCGCTATTATGTGTGAACTGTGAACAAGAAACATGTAGGTCTCCAATGGCAAATGGGTAATGTAATTATAACTTGTTTCGTTGGATTGAACAAGTTATAATTATACTACCAATTGGAATAGAATTAGTCCCAAAAGGTATCTATGTACCTAAGGTAACACTCATATTCATAATTATGTTTATTTGAAATTGTTCTTCATAACACTCTCATGCGTAAATTATAGTCTTCCATCTTTGAAATCAAAAGTGCCTACCAAAAAGAACAACTAGATAATATTTTGAAAGGTCTTTTAGACTTTTATCCTTTACCAACGATTATATTTTTCTTTTTGTTAATATTATCAGTCTTGTTATTTATTTTTCTTATGTTATCCAAAATATTCTTGCGAGTAACAGTTTATCACGATAAACTGTTACCCCGCAAAATCCATGGAATTAGTTTTAAGATAAAATAGAATGGTTATGAAGGTAATATTCGGAGATAATGTCGATGTATAGCAGGTAACGAGGTCATATCGGTAGCAAACTGCTACATTGTTTGGAGGTGAGGTAACTTACAGGTATGTAGCGCACATAATATTGCTATAAAAATAAATAAATATAAAGTGCTGCTATAATATTGTATAGTAATACTCACTGATAAAAGCAATGACTAGCCGACAGCAGCCACTGTGCAGCGACCAGCGTGGCGCCGCACTGGAAGTCGCCGTCGCGGTAGAGCGCCGCCTGCCACGGCCACGCGCCCTCCGCCGCGCCGCCGCCGCCCACCACCCTGCCCCACCGTACGCGCTCGTCAGATACACGCCTACCTTCCCTACCCATACAATATTGCCGCTATTGCACAGCAATGTCGCTGGCAATATTGTCGGTAGCCAGCAGACACTATCAATATGCCTTGGTAGAGCCACCAAAGATAATGTCAGTAGCGCTATCCGACAATATTGCCGCTAACTTTACGTACCTAACTTTTAAATTTATTAATGTTGTTTTATTATCAAATAAATAAATCGAATAAAAACTACACCTAATATCGCTAAGATTATTCGATAATATTCCCACTATTGCATATCTATTTCTTATTAAAGATTGCCGCTACCACTGTCGAATATCGTTCTAACCTACACATAATGTGCGTCTTTCTAATTATAGTGTGAATTCTACCAACTCGCACTTTTCCATTCTGTCTTTATGCTTTATAAGTCGAGGGATTTGAGAGGAACCAAATCCTGTACGCGGATAAGTAACGTATCAATAATGATTTAATTTATGTAATGGTGGTAGAATAAAAATAACACCTAGGAGTCTGCGCGTCAGCGTGGGGCCGTATCCCGCAGTCGAAGTCCTGACAGCGCACGCGCAGGGCCCGATGTCGCGCGCACGAGGACCGCCTGAAAGTGAGCCTGGAGTCAGCGGCGCGCGCGTTGGCGTTGTGCCACACCTCCCAGTAGCCGGCAGAGCTCGTCGACCGCCCTTCTCGTGCTTCACGCACCCAGGGTGAATCACTGTGTAACAAGTTATAAAATAAGATGATTTTTGACAAATCTGACTTTCTAGAACATACTGGTTAGATAACATTGTTAAACAGAGAAAGAAATAAAGTAGATAAGTTGAAGATCGTTGGCAGAAACATCGTCAAATTTGGACCTGACAGGTTAAACTTAATCACTGATAATGATTTTTATAAAAATATTTTCACTTACTGGAATGTCATAGCCCGACAAACGGCTCGTCCAAGATCTGGCAACTTCAAAGAGCTATGTGCCTGTGCGACCACGTCTTCAAAGCTTTCTACGCACAACCTACCCCACACACCGCGTTTCCGAACCATGACAAAGCCTGAAAATTGACACATTATTCTTTACAAGAAATTAATGAAGCATAAATAAAAGTACCAATGTAGAAAGAAATATAGATACAACATAGATAAATTATGAAATGAAGTATCAGAAAGTCATTAGTATATTTTATAACTGACCTTCTTCGTTATACGGTATAACTTCGTTACTATCTATTTCATCAGCGAGAGCTACGCAACTCTTTTCGTCGTCTCCAAGCGGACAATCTGGTGTACCGTCACACACCCTCATCATATCAATGCATTGCCGAGCATTAGCGCAAACGTATTGTCCTTCACCACACCAATCTACAAAATTTACGTAAATGGTAACTAAATCCTTTTAACTTTATCATTTTCTATGTATTAAAAGGTGAGTGTATTACGTATTTACAAATACAAAATTACCAAAACAATAAAAACATTTACATGAATCACAGACACTTCCTTTTAACTTTATCATTTTCTATGTATTAAAAGGTGAGTGTATTACGTATTTACAAATACAAAATTACCAAAACAATAAAAACATTTACATGAATCACAGACACTTATATAACTGGTAATCGAACCCAGAATTATATTCGAGACTAACAGAAATATGCCACTAACTTCTTTAAACTTGTTACGTGTTTTTTGCATTATTCAGAATAATAAAGTCTTACCGCATTTATTTTCATCAGAATAATCCCAGCAGTCCACAACGCCGTCACAAATTTTAGCCTGTGAATATTCTGCACGCAAATAGTCTGCGCAGGAGCACGCGCGCTCATCCTCTCCTCCGGGGCAGTCTAACAATCGGTTGCAACGAGACGTCAACGGAAGACAGGCTCCACTCGTACAGCGAAATGACGTCGCATTATTGCATATCTCTAAAATATTCAAATCAGATTTATTATCACCGAAATGCGTAATGAAATAGAATAGTTATTTTTAATATCGGTTTTAAAATCTTACCTTCTGCATCAGGTTCCTTAGTATTGTCTTCCGTTTCTTTTTCATATTTAGGTTGTGATGGTTTGCTATATGTTTTCTCCGGTTTATCGAACGTATTCTCTTCATGTTTACTAGACTGTGCTTTGTTGTAAGTTTTCGTTAGAATTTTAAATCCCGCTTGGTTTAATGTATAGCTAGATGGAATTGCTTTTGTTGAAATTATTCCTCCCGGCGAACGAAATAAACTATTGTTATTATTATCTGAAATAGTAGCAAGACTAGCAAGCTGTCTTAATTTATCTACCGTAAGAGTATTTGATTGATTTACAGGTATTTCCAATACAACATCTGGCTCTAAAGCTAACTCATATGCTGGTAAGCTTTGAGTTTTATTCGCTTGCTTGCTACTAACGCTCCCAGTTACATGATATGATACTCTATACGTACCTTTTGGAATATTTGTTTTGTTTACATTAAATATATTTTGAGTAAGCCCAGGATCATTCAGATCATCGCTTGATTTTGGAAGTCTGTTACTATTGGAAGTAGACTCTACTTTAATAGAGCGATTAAGGTTAGCTAAAAAAACATTTTCTTTCATTATTTCAGCATCGACATTTGTAGCAGTGGTTACTATTTCTGAAGCTTCTGGCATGTTTCCTGACAAATTATAGACTTGTAAGTAATCTTCAGTTCCTACCTCTTCAATTATCTTTTGAGCATGTTTATCACCAAAAAAACTACGAAAACTTTCTTGTGGAGTCATGGGTTCGATTTTTATTTTTGGTCTAGGTCTTAAGGGGCGATTTAATCCTAAGTTAGACTTTGCAGGCATGAGAGTAATTACCCTGGGCGTAGTAGTCTCTAATTCGTCATCCGATACCACTTCTACAGAACCAATCACTTTAGCGGTATCTTGTCGATCTTCAGATTCGTCATCAGATAATTCTTTTGGTGGCGGTTCTGTCGTTGTTGGCGAATATTTCCTAATGATATCTGTCAAATTCCGCAGTACAGAAAACTTACTAGGAAATCTAGGAGTTGTGTTAGGGAAAACAGCGTCATTTCTTGTTATAATAGCTTGTAATGTATCATTGAAATACTTTTCAGGAGAACTTTTACTAAATGTGTCATTTTCATTAGTAGACGTATTTACGAGTTCCCAAGTGTGATGAGGAGTACTCGTGATAGGTGGTATTATTGACACTTTGTTATTCGGACGTTTAGTGGAATTTTCTTTTAAATGGTGTTCTACTGCAGCTTTAGTAGAACTACTTGGTGCGGTTTCTGTACTAAATATTATTTCAGTTGAAGTACCTTGTGTTTGTGTATACGTTTCCGTTGTTGTACTAGTAGTTGTCGTTATATTTTGTTTCTTTAAAATTGATGCTCCTTCTATAGAGACTTTCTCTGTACTGTTATCTTGTACATCATAGTGTGCAACGTTTATAGTCACGGAGGTAGTTTTTTCTTTAGGTGGTCTTTCAACTGGTTTCCCATCATTGTCATCGACGTTTGTTTTTGATTCTGGAATATCCTCAACTACTGCACTAATTTTGTCTACTGGAATAGGGTGGGGTTTGGGATAACTTGATCCTAGGGTTTCCATATCTTTTAACGGTGGCACAAAAGTAGGAAGGGTAAAACTCGTATAAACAGGATTTGCTACATAAACATCCGCTGCTAAATTTGGATCAATATTGTACAAGCCTCCAGGTCTTCTCGTTATTTTCTCACGATTTTTTACAGGTGGTATAGGAGTGAGTATACTTTCTAATAACGCTATATCTTCAACTACTTCGGCTACACCTATTCTATCTTTCGCATTTTGTTCACTTACTATTTTTTCAGGTTCTGGAGTCGGCTTACTAGTTGTTTCATAATAAGGTCGTGTGATTGGTCGCCATGGTTCGTTATCAATAACATGTGGAACTGTAAATAATGTGTCAATTCTTGGTAGATCCTTATCATGGTTTTCATTAGTTAATAAATCTAAAAGTATTTGTGAAACATTAGCTGTTGTAGTTGGAACGGTGGTAGAAGAAAACGTTGAAGACACAGGTTTTGCAGTACTCTTCTCAAGAACTCGGCTAGTTGTTGATTCAGTCTTTGGTTTTATGTTTATTGTTGATTTTATTGTGAAGGGTCTACTTTTTGGCGTTGTTGCTTGAGGCCTTCGATTTATTGTGGTCGATTTAGTTGTAGTTATTCTCGTAGTCGTGGTAGGTTTAGAAGTGGTAGGTTTACTAGTACTTTGCGGTTTTTGTGGCACAGAATTTTGTTGTAACTTTTTGTTTTCAGTTATATCTGCTTCTGTTTTCGTAATTTGGAATGACCCTTGTACAACTGGTATGTTTTCAGTATCTATGTCGGGTTCGTCAGAATTTTTCTGTTTCGAGGGTTGATTCGGTTTCACTGTAGTTTTTCGAACAACACCAACTCGACTTTGTAGCACTTTATCCTTTCCATTTTGCGGTGACAAATTCTTTGGATGACTGGATGTCATGCTTTCGTTTAATGCTTCCTTAACATATGACTCTGAATGATATGTGTGTTCTAAATCTCTTTTAATTACTATACTAGAAGTATCTATTTTAATTTGTCCAAACGCTGGGTTTTTGGACGCTAAGTCTTGTATTAATATATTTTTCAATGATTCTTCTATGTTATTAACGGAACTGAAACACGCCAAAGATAGATTTTAATATAAAAAAATAATAATATTTTTGAAAGAAAAGGTTAATACAGCAAATTGTGTTCAAGTCAACAAACCTTGGTATTTTTCTTCTGTCTAGATACAATCTGAAATGAACATCTAGTCGTCGATCACCAAATCCTGTAACATGAGCACCAGAGAACGCCTGCCTGAGATTAGAGGGCGTGGAGTACACTTGTCTAAGGGAGACTCCGTACCGACGTGCGCGTTCCTTCCACGCCGGACTGCCCGGGACACCACCGTACACATCTCCTCGGGTCACTCGAAATGTACCCTCGAACGTCATAATTGCTGAAAGCGAGCAAATTGTTAATAAAAGCTTATTTTTTTTAATAGGAAACAAGCTTGTACCGATGTGATGGTAAGTGGCACTGACACACATATTCTGTAATCAGTGCCAGGTATAATTGGAATTCTACACATAAATGGCTTGCTATCCCTGAGGACTAAATTGAAATATATCCTTTATGGGTTTCGTCACAACACCCTTCAAACCAGTATTCAACGAATAATATTGCTGTTATAAGGCGAAATTAGATGTGGATGTGCTTACGGATTCGAGCTACGACGGATTTTACTGCTTTCAAATGCATATTTTCATTATATATAATATAACTTACGTTCGCCATTATCTGGCCTGAGCGCTCCCATGTAGAAAGCGAGCGCTGCCACTGCCAGCACGGCGACCGCAGCAAGCAGCGCCCCGCCCACCAGCGCCGCTGAACACAGCCCACCGCCTCTCTTGCCACCGCTACTGGTCGCGCGAGGGTACCCTCCTCCAGCGAACCGGTACTCACTCTATAAATAAAAAGTATATGTTGAAAACCAATCCTTCCACGATCTTACAGATGACCACTGCAGAAAAATTAAGTAGGTGTGGTTTGTTCCTGTAGTCTCCGTCGTCCACGTCGTCGGGTACGTTTTGATTGTTTCCCCCTCGTAAACAAAAAAAAAGTGTAGGACTTTAAAATGTATCAAACAAAGATCTAATTAGTGACGTTTTTTAACACAGTGACCACGCTCGGCTGTGAGTTTTGGTAATAGATCAAAAAAAACCAGAAAGGGTCCTGAATATCTTTTAGATATGGCTCTTAGTCTTAGAAAAAACTGCAAGGTGGATCGATAAGAATATTGCATTAAACTTAAGCACCCCATTATAACTCCTGTTTCAAAATGCCAGTTATTGTGAAATAACGCAGTTCTTGTCTTCTGCGCGGTCACTTAGCCTTTTTTACTCGCCCCTTATTTTTTATGCTTACAGTTTAAAATTACATTATGGTTTTCCATAAAAATTCCTGTATTCCATTAAAGGACTCGATGCCATCAGCGCATTATATCATAACGTAATGTAATGTCTGGACATCGACTTTACATTGTAACGTGTAATCAAACGCGGCATGTGCAATATGGAAAGGGAGCTTGTTAACATTGTTATCAAATGTCCCGTCAGAAAATGTCGGCGGTGTCTCGCGATGATTACCGGCGAGCGGCTCTGGGAATCGCCGGCGGTGGGCTATCTATCTGTATCTCCCTCCACTCCGGCCCGAAGCCTCGTTAATCATACGCCAATAAAACGAAACGCTTCGCACAACGCGATACGGGCCGAATACGAAACGTTATCGCCCATGAACGGATGTATAATTAAGCTTCGAAGCAATTTTCGTGAATTAAAGTGGCCTTTTTATTAAATATTCTACAGGTTATTCCCCCTTACTGCTCTATATAATATTACAATATCGAAAATATCGGACTTTACAAGCACGTCATCATAAAACGTCAGCGACCAGAATTCCGTGATTACATTCGTCCTTACTTGTTCTGTTATCCAACATAAAAAGGACCAAAAATTAAGGCGAAATACTTTGTTTATTCTTATCGTAATGAGTCACAATGAGTGGAGACGCTTGTAAAATTCTTACATTCCTATAGTTTTTGTGGTTGTGCCGCATCATTTTCAAGAACAAGGGTAGAATTACGATGAGACAAAAATTTCTGCTCATTGGTTTTTTTGTCCGAATAATTACGTCGGCGATCATTATAAAAGGTTTCACATTTTGCAATGACAAAGAAAGAAGAAAGTCTGACGTAGAGATTCTACTTTCTATAACTATATAGATACTGCTCTACTTAAATGCATAGCATCGTTTATAAGACGATTCGCTTGGCGCACTAGCCTGGTCCTCGGCTTAAGAAGAATAATGGCGACTAAATTATAAAGTAGGTTATCTGTTCGAGCATCTAGGTTGGGATAGGTAGTGTGTGTGATCTAAGCTACTCGTATAAAATTTCTGACACGTCACATGCACCCTGTAGACGTCATCTTATAGAAATAAGAACGGAATCCTATTTAAAGTTGATCACAAATACGTTACTAGCATTAAGATCATAGTATATAACTCGTGTATTAAACATACATGTAAAATCATATATAAACATACGAATAAATGTTTCTTAACACTCTTCAGACTATAACACAAGAACTCTACGTTGCTAAAACTACTGTAGTCATGATATATTTGATTGAACACGAAGAGTTTTACCACCTGGTCTATAAGTAATAAAATAAACACAATAACTATTTTAATCATTTTAAAGGTAATAGAGCCCTTTTTAATTCACTTTCGAAGGCACCACCGAAATACCTATTTCTATTTGATAAGAGCAGGGTTAAGCGCTGCTGTTTCAGTGATAAGGAAAACATTTATGCTAGGACCGAGACGTTCAACTTAATATTCAAGGGTAGCAACACATCTGAGGCCAACTTCTGACATGGTCTTATGTGGGGTTGATTACAAATGTCCAGGGGCGACAATAGCCACTTACCAGCAGGCGGACTGCATGCTCGACTGCTTCATGTATATAATAAAAACCTAACCTTTAACGAGCAGATAAATAGTATCTCATCGAACCACGTACCCAGACGTATCTCGATCGGGCGTCCGGTATAATTACAATTGTTACTTATTTATTTACCAACGACACCCGACATCCGCCGTGTAATTGTTGCTCTTAAATGACGTAATGAGGGCTTTGAACCTGCCCAAACTGCATTGTTACCGCTGAGCCATCGCCGCTCTCGAGAAGTGCAACAATTAATCTTTAATTGCTACTTTTAATATATGGCGTAATATACTCGTACGTAACAACAGTTATGACGTAACGCGGCACGTATGTACTTAGAAAGACGTGTTTGCTATATCATCCACTTATTGTTGTCTCACTGGGCACGGGTCTCGCAAGATGAAAAGAGTTGAGCTCACCAATACCATGTCGACCAAGTACGGATTGGAAAAATTCATCATTTTTTATCGATCAAATTTTCTCAAGAAGCTTCCTTTACCATTAGCAGGTCATAATTAACTTATAGATCACAACAACATGCATTTTTACATAATAACATCGGAAAATCAGATTTGCGTCCTAGAATTTGAGACCCAGGCTACCAGCATGAAAGGCCGCAAATTAAATTAGAAATATATACCTATTCAAGTACTCACTTAATTATCAAAGAAATAAGTATTTTTGCTTCATCAAAGTTTAAATACCGATTATAAAAATATATGCGTAATATTAAATAAAAAAACTATTAAGATACATTTATTATACGCCAAAAGTATAACGAACAATTTAAACGTAAGCAATGAACAAACATTCACATCCAAATGCATACTGATAGTTGGTACTTTAGTTAGAAAATGAGGTTCAAATCAGAATAAATCCACTACGGAATTTTGTTGACGTGCAAAAGCTGTTACAATGGTCGTTGAAAAGCGCTTAACCAGCACTCGGTACTGATGAGATTACATCAAGAGCACTCCTCGTCTACTCGTATCGATCTTCTTATTGTCGACCTGCGAAGTTGTTTGTGATGCATATCTGAAGGTTGTTCAACTGATTTGTGTTCGCTATTTTTAATATCATATACCTAAACAGTTTTTTAATATTATATAAATAGGTGTCAAATGATTATTGATTTCATTGGAGTTGTGTCTGTCGTATTGGCCTTAGAAATAGTGCTCGTGGTAGCGACTAACGAATTAAATACAGGGCAGCTTATTAGGTAATGGAAGGATAAGAGCGTAATGAACACTGAAAAAGCAAATCTAATTTTATATTCGGGTTTTACATCGACAAGCTACACTGAACGCGCAGATAGGTAATATCAATGAACTAAATGTTAAGTCATATTATAAGCAAAATAAACAAAATTACTAGTAAGTACTTACTATTAATTAAGTTACCCATAAAGACCATTTTCGGATTAATTTATTTTGTATTCTTATATTATTTATTAGTTACAATTGGAATTTAAAATTTAGAAATAAAATAATAATTGATTTCTTCATTTTATTCAATATAGAATTTAGAATGGTTTCAGTGATTTTACTTTTACAGTCAATTTTTTTAAAAAATATATTTGAACTAAAATGGTAAAGTCATAAAATCTACAATGACAATGACTATATAATTATTTTATTTTCTTTCAAAATAACTATTATAAAAAGACAGGTTCCACCGAGATTTGAACTCGGATCGCTGGATTCAGAGTCCAGAGTGCTAACCATTACACCATGGAACCGCTTGCAGGTTGGTACAAAATTTTACTTTCTGTTCAAAATATTATTGTACTACTACTACGACCAAATTATTAATATAATTGCCTAAATTCGTTCTTTAACAATTTTGCAACAGAATGACCGCAATGCACGACTAATGCCTGTTATTAATAATAAAATCAGTCTTACTAATTTTTGTGAACTAAAAATTTACCAATTTAGTTTATCGGTAAACAAAACTAAAGACAGATTGATTCTTAATAACAGACGATGACTATACACTGTCATTCAAAATTGTGACACGAGACCCGACCACGTGATTTTTATATCCGTGTATTTTTTTACCTAATCTTTAGATTATTATTTATGCAATCATTATTAACAATGCACATTGGCTCGTTTATCAAGATAATAAATTAATATAAATGTTAATAAATTGATTATATTAAAAAGGTTTTTCTCTGAAATATAATTAATTAAATTATTTCTAAATCAAATTCATAAAAAAATATATTTTAACAATATCGTTTGAGCCAAATTGAATTCATTTACCTCATTTTTTTAAAGATAGGAACATGCGAGTGTTAAATTTTCGGCCGAAGTATACGAGTATACTTCGTGTTATACATCAAAGATATATTTTGACTAAAAGCAGTCCGGGATGGATCTTTTACTAGGGTAATTAACATTTTCTAATGTGTCTATTGCAATTAAAGTTGTGGTTAGGTTCTACCATGCAACCAGTCACCTACTTAACCCCTGTGCCGTAAACACGGGCTAATTTTACGCTCACTTACACCGTAATGAAGCTGCAGCTTCGTACTCCTCACTAGCAGTAATTGACATCATTAAAGTATCTCTGATGTAACGTTACTTACTATAAAGTGTTATCCAATAGGTAGGCACCGATGTTTATGTCACATCAATTTGATATACGCTTTCGGCCAACATACGGCCCATAACATAACATATATTTTCGGTTATCTTAAATAACAGAATTTGAGATATTTATATGAAAACTAGCTGACCCGTTTTTAAACGTGAGCCCTTATCACTTAGGGGTATCAAAAATAGATAGCAGCCGATTCTCAGACCTACTGAATATGCATATAAAATTTGGTGAAAATCGGTATCCTTTTCTGAGGAGTACGGAAACAAACATTGTGGCACGAACATTTTATATATAAGATAATAAGTACGAATGTATTGTGTTGCCCACTTAATGGAAAGTAGTCACTACTTTGTACTGCTGTTCTTAATCAGCAATAGGTAAGAACGTATGGTGCCTACGGAGTTGAACGGGTGGCTACCTTAAATATTAATATATGAAAAACTGTAACGTTACCATACATATTTCGCTTAAAGATGAGCTTGAAATACTTTAGGTACACCTACATCGAAGCAGCTTGTAGAAGCCTTATTGTGTGATTTGTCAGATCACACACACATACTGTATGTATTACTATACAGTAAGTTAATCGATGCAATATAATTCCGTGACCTCTACCTTGACACCACCCGTTGTTCTCAGTAATTATAATAACTTGTGACTTGTCAATTGTGTTATTCACCCCATTGCTTTGAAGCCATGTAATATGTGTCACTAAGAACTGGACAATAACACTATACAAAGATATTCATTCATTTTTAAGATTTTATACTTTAGGACCGATCGAAGTCAGTTTAGTCAGCTTTATTTTTATATATGTAATCATTTAAACATTTCGACCATTGAGGCTATGAAATAGAGCAAAATATTCTTTACATGAACGTGTTTTTTCGGTCAATTAATCTACTTCTACACAGAAAACCTTTATTTTGAGACAGCAACAAAGTTTATCTTTAGAAAACGCCTCACAATAAAATTAATAAAAAGATTAGTTCGTATAGATAAACATTTTACAAAGACTTCTTAAAAACGTAATATCGTGCAAATAATGGTAAAAGCTTAGAAAGTTACTTTGAATTTCAGGCCGACTTTTTGTACCTAATAACGATTGACGTATAGTCAACTATGTGTTATAAAAAGAGCAGTGTATCCGTGAAATCTCGATGACTGGGCGGCGGTCCCCACGGGCAATTTGCCAACACGCCGCTTCGTCGTGTCTCAGCACATTAGGCATTCTACAGGTAGTGGCGTTTACTGATAATACAAGTGACCTACATGCGAAGAGAAAGCTACATTTGAGTTCTCAGAACTCTCAGAACTTAAGTCTAAAACATTTAAATTTTATTTAACTCAGAATTGTGTTTGGTAGAGTATATTGTTTACTCGTATATATATATTTTTCCTTTGGGTAACATAATAGAAACGCTACAGCAATTTGAAACGGTATAATTTTCATTTCTGGAACCAAAATATGAAAATGTTCATCATTGAATAATTCATTAACGTCTTTCGAAGATAATTGTTACTTTTTAAGATTAATAACTAATTTCAATTTTAAGATGTTTGTCATGTTTTAATAGGCAACCCATCATAACCATATTCATATAAATAATTAATATCATTTATACAATACATCTATATCTGATCACATTAGCTTAAGGATATAGAAATAACATTGGGATCTTGGACTATTAAGAATAATTGGCAGAACATTACAATAAGATAACTCAAATACCTCCTATTTCATTTGTATTTACCATAATTGATAACAAGCTCAAGTACACTCGACTGCGCTGCAAGCAATAATTGCAGCAAGATAATTGTTTGCGGCCCATCGGTATGTTTGAGTTCTATTTCAAGATGCACATAATAAATGCCCTTGTGTGTTACGGGTGCGAAGTGGTCGGCCTTGCGCTTGCGCCGACCTCGGCGTTGCGTTGCTCCCGCGATGTTAACTGACCGACTGTGTTCCCATATAGATGAGTAAAAAGGGATCTTGTGTCCCTACGTTTGTGTTAAAAAATCGTCAAGTATAAATGTGCAATAACAATCGTACGTTTTAGCGTTTCATTACGAGTGCAGACATAAAGAGTGTCGTGCCGTGCCAGTCAAAAAGTATTCTCCTGTATAATATATTACGTATTTTAAATCTACCGTAACCTGCGCAGTAACGGACTGTGCCACGTTCAATGTTTGTTGACATAAAGGGGAGCATGGAAGTGTAAACAATGTTTCCTACACACATAGTTGTTACATAAATAACATCCATCCAAATTAATTGTTTACCTGGCCGAGGATTGAACCCAGAACTTTGTGTCGATCCAGGGATGGCTCTGCCTCGTGGCTTGTTATTATCTCTATATTTAACAATGAGGAAAATGTCCCCACGAAACTTGAATGGAGTTCTCCGTAATATTCGCGTGTGTAAATGGCCGTCTTGGGAAATGTATCGAAGCCATTTTCACCGTTAGGGAAGACCGTATTAAGATAGTTAAGGGTTGATGATTGTGACAGCTTTCTGTAATAATGATTGGACGCTGTCGCACTTTCACAATACAATTATTAATAACTCAACATGATTATGATCGATAGGACGTGTCAGACACCGTAGCGGACAAATTCATATTTTTCTCATAGATTAGTAAAGATACTTCGCCGCCTTGAAATTGAATGAAGCCAAAAACAGCTTATTTTAGTAAGTTCTTTTTTTGAATCCTTGACAAATAAAAACATTTTTAGAGAAAATTTACGAATAAATAACTAATTTACGTAATAATTACGTAATTTACGTAATAAATAAATAATTATTTCAAATATTTTAGGGACATTTTAGCACGGAGACGTGGCAAAACTTTTTTACGCAACTATTTCAATTCTCAAAACTGGGTACATTTTCTTGTTAGGAGTGAGTAATCTTTACTAATCTATGATTTTTCTATACAATATATTGATAAGAATGACCAGGGTCGCCTCCGTTGTTGTAAAGTACATATATATAAATTAAAACACATTTTATATGTAAAATATGTACTTATATAAGAATATATTTTACCACGGCATGCGCAAAACGCGGTCTATTCTTATAAATAAAAATGAATCCTTAGCGATAGGAAAGCAAGCTGATTACACTTAGCTACTGTGTATTTCTTCCCTAAACAATAAAACGACCAACCCGAACTATGCGAGCATCTTAGAAAATTACATATAACAATAAAATTTCGTGTGTAAAACAGTTTGGTGAAGCAATTAGATGCCAAGGTTCCTCTAAGTGGCTACAGGTCATGGGTGAACATGTAAGCATAAATACGGGAACTAATTTGCTAGTCATGGCAACTGAGGATTATTCCATCGTTATATCATAGATCGTGCAATTATAATTATGTGGTTTTAATTATTAGAGGTTTAATAGGTGGATGCAACAAAGTTATGGTAAGTACTATTATAGTTTAGTGATATTGATACGCACGGTTTCAATTATTTGTTGCATCGCGCTTAAAGGAAGTCTTGATTAGACACTACTTAAAGTATAGTCCGCGCCAAACTTCTAGTCCGCACTGAAGTTTTTGCGCGTAGGTGTAGTCAGAGAGCTAATGGGGTCGAACACAACTACATGCATATACTCCGTAGCAATAGTGAGGGCAAACTAACTGCGCTATGTACCCGTAGGCGAGAGCGGGCAGCGGAAGGATGCCGGGGTGGTCCCGCGCTGTCTTCTAATACTACTACTTCTACAATTTGCTGTTACGACGTGACTAGTTTCTATATTCAGAGCGGGCTATAAATTTGGTGCGGACGCTACCTAACTAAGCAAACCTATGTAGGTAGCTAAGTTATGTTCGTCGTCAACCCATTACTAGGCAAGGGTTTACTTTCATACTGAGGGTCTTAGGCGACAGTCCACCGCGCTGGCCGAGTGAAAATTGGTAGACTTTACCGACCTTTAATTTGTTTAAGAAGTCTCAACGTGCAGGTTTCCTCACGATTTTTCCATTACAAGCAAGTGATTATTAATATCTAATATGCAAATAACTTCAAAAATGAGAGAGAGGTAGGGGTCAGGAATTCGAACCTCAGACCGATTGAGTGGCCATGTTTCTTACCATCACGTTATTTTTTTTTATAATATAGGAGTAGCAGACGAGCATGCAGTCCACCTGATGGTAAGTATCTACTGCCGCCCATGGACATCTGTAATCAACGGCAGATAGGATTAGATATTCCTACCTGAGGTCGGCCACAGATGCGCCGCTACCCCTGAGGACTAAGCTGGAACGCCTCGGAAAAGTATGTCTCCCTTACCACACCCTTCAAAACGGAACACAGCAGCACCTAACACTGCTGCTATTAGGTAGAAACAGGTCCACCGGAGTCGAACCACACAGGGTTCTACCACCTTCAAAAATTGCTGTAAAGCAAATTATTGAAGCTTATTAATTAATGAAATATAGTAATACGCTGCTTTAAAATTTTAATAAAAAATGTAGACAATATTAGGTTCCATTGTTCCTTCATCTAAGAGAGCCTGTAAACATACCTTCTGCAAACAATATAAACCTTCCGCGATTACATTTAATAAACCTTATTATCTGTAACTATAATGTATATTGTCAGGAAGAGTTTTTGTTAAGAAACCTTCAAGTGAGGTAATTGGCTATCATATACGCAAGCATCATTCATTATTATTACATGACAAAAGGATTTTTTTAGTACGTAGTTAAAACTGTCCGAAGTTAAGTGGTCAATAATATTATAGCAAAAAACCTATTGAACTTGTAAAATTGACAAATAAAGAAAAGTAGGCATCTACTTTATGAAATCTGTCTGGAGAGCTTTGCTTATCTTAAGGACTAAGTTGGAATGTTTTGTATGATTATATAAATGTTTTGTATCAAAATATACAACACATTATATCAAGTTACACAAATACACATTCCGTACTTCTAATAGGTAAAATAACAACCGCGATGATATCTTCACCTTGCTATTCTCTTCTATGATTTTCACAATGGTACCGCAAAATTACAGCTCTACCATCTTTTACATAATTCCCATCGTCAACATCACCATTGTCCCGCTGCTGGGTACGGGTATCCTCTCAGAACGAGAAGGGTTAGGCCATAATCCACTGACCAAGTACGAATTGGTAGACTTCAGATACCTTTTGAAAAAAAAAGGTTTATGGTTTCTCAGTTATGAAGGTTTTCTCACGATGTTTTCCTTCACCGTTTAAGCAAGTTATAATTAATTTCTAACACGCTTTAACTTTGAAAAATCAGAGGTGTGTGCCTGGGATTTGAACCTCGGACCCCTCGATCAAGAAGTCGAGTAACATTATTCCCATATCATAACAGAATTATTTGGTTTGATTTTTGGGAAAATGCATTAAATATGTATTTCAGCATCGTGCGAATAAACATATAAATTGATATACAATACACGGACAGATACACGGACAGACACTTTAATTTTATTTATATGTTATAGTTAATATGTAAATTATAATCATGTATATGTATGACAAATGTGACATTTACAAATGGTCAGATGATGGCATACTAACACCTGGATTTGAAACAATAACGCCTTCGTAGTAGCAAGCTGTGTAATTAGATAATGTTTATGATACGTCTTTACATATATTAAATATTCTTTACCTATATATTATGTTATGCCTATGTTTATAATGTAAAGTAAAGGTAAGGTAGTGACAGGCAAATGGCTATCCCCCTTTTCAACGCCAGACTTTGCCAAAGCACAGTTTCTAACAAAAGCTTTAAGAAAAGAAGTTTCCGCTTTTTTATCTTTCGAACATTTACCTTCATTTATTCAAATACAGAGAAGTTTATACTTAGTGTTCTGAATATAGCTTCTTCTTATAGATTAATTTAATTACGATTATAAAATATGTTTTATAATTGACGAGCCTTATTATTATGAAACGTTAATTAAAATAATTATCTACATAAAGAGCCCTTTAAATAAAAAACTATTACCTAATAGATAAGTTAATTTTTAATTTAACCAAAATGCCCAAATATTATTCAGTACCTTGAATACTTTTTGTTATACAAACCATTATTATCTTTTATTTATTTTTGTACGAGATACATACCAAGCATAGAGATACCTACAATGGATTCTCTAAAGAATCTCAAGGTGTGGATGGAGGCAATACATCTCTATTATAGTGTTGGGTGACAAAAAACTCGCTATGCGAACACCTGAACGTCTCTAATAAATAACGACAAAAACATGTTAGCCGCAACGAGCATAGAGCCTCTGAACTGTATCAAGGTCACTGTCAACATGTATGAATAACGATGCCGTTGAAGGTTGTATTGTAACCTTCTTATATATAATCCTTATGTACACAATAATACACATATGTCTGTAAATACGTCGTATATATTTTTTATGTTATAGAAGACGCAATCTTGCAGTCCTGTCCGTGGCCGCCCATGGATTCGACGCTATCCCTGTTTCTATATTATAAGCCTGGGGAAGGTGTAAACACACTCACACACTCTTAAAGCCAGAATACAGCAGCGCTTAATATTTTTTATTGGGCAGATATAGGTATACGTGTATATAGTAAGTATGTAAAAAAACAACCAGGTGAGACCTAAAGCATACTCTAATACGCTGAACTGATGCAAATTTGTGGATGGAAGTACGGATCAGTGGTTAAACCATCTCGAACGTTTCCAAGCCTTCCACAACATTTGACGACCTCTAGCTACTGTTAACAATCGGAAGCAGCATTCGAACATGCCTCCAGAAGATTTTTTTTCTTTTTTATAATATAGGAGTAGCAGACGAGCATGCAGTCCACCTGATGGTAAGTGGCTACTGCCGCCCATGGACATCTGTAATCAACCCCAGATAGGATTAGATATTCCTACCTGAGGTCGGCCACAGATGCGCCGCTACCCCTGAGGACTAAGCTTGCACGCCTCGGAAAAGTCTGTCCCCTTACCACACCTTTCAAACCGGAACTCAGCAGCGCCTAACACTGCTGTTATTAGGTAGAAATAGGTGTGGCGGTGGTGCCGCCTGAGTCGAACCACAAAGGGGCGCGTGGAGGCAAACAAACCACCTTCAAAGCAGGCGCGTATGAAATTTAACCACTGGTGGTTACTCATCCAATTCTCGACCGCGCCCGAAGTAACTTAACTTTGTAAATATATTTGGTTCACACGAATCGCGGGTCCATGTGCGTGATTATGCGAAAAAAATCGACGTCTACTCTTGTAATTAGGTTCCTTATTGTTTTTTACGTACTAATGTATTTGTTATATTAAATGATTAATTATAACCAGCAGTCATTTCTGACAAGTCAGTCATATAAACAAAGTATGATATAACTTACAATACAATTAACTACATACATTACACGGGGAGCCGTAATAAAAAGTCACGTGTTTATAATACTCGTAACTATGACGCAATTGTAAACATGTAAATCTATAGAATTAATTAAATTAAAATGTATGTCTGTAATTTTAAAATGGTTATCATTTGCTAAGCTCACCTGTTAATTACAAAATGACAAAATTATACAATAATGTACCATGGAAAAAATACACAAATTTATTAAAAAAAACATAGATAAAGTTACTCACTTCTACAGACTACGGACCATTGAAAAGTATGTAACTGATTTGTATGATAACTCCAAATTTATATGAGATCCTATAAAGATGGACTTTATAGAACCTTCTGACGACCCGCGTGGCAGAGCGGCCACCATACCGGTCTGACGCGCAAAGGGTCCCGGGTTCGATCCCCGGCCAGACAGATGTCTAAATGATGAATTTAGATTTCTGTTTCTGGGTTTGAGGGTTTCTGTATTTGTCTATATGTGTGTCCATGGCACCGGGAATCACACAGGGAATCCTAGTGTGGGGTTGTGAGTGTAGAAAGCGTTTAAAGCGTTATAGAAATAACTATACGGTTCATATGAATACTAAAGTATTTTTCTATAGGTATGAAAATATAAAAATGCAATCGGGTGAAGCCGCGCGCGTGAACTCGTTTATTAAAATAATTATTACTATACAATTAAATGTAAAAGAGCATTAGATTAGTATTCACATGTCTTAGGGTTTAAGTTTATAAACATCTGATTGAATAGTAGTTACGTGCAAAGTTTCTTTTAGATCATAATCATTAAACATAATTCTTAAAAAGCAAAATCGAAATATACAACTTATAAGTTATTCATGGAATGCAACTACAATTTTCAAATCGCCCCATATTTTAATAACGACAAACAAACTACTGTTTTAGAATTCCTTTCCTCGAATTGGCCCAGTTAGTATCTAAAACCTTCCTTAAGGCATAAATCTTTTTTTTTATAATTCAGCACAAAACTCTTATTGTTTGCTTGTGTATGTTTTATCATAAGAATCTATCATACAATAATTTATTGTAACAAATTGTAAACAGATAAACCATAGTTCTACACGAATGCAATACCTTAACACATTGTTTTTATTTTCAGGCCAAAAAGCTCCCCAAAAATATGTAAAAAATTCTCACCGTACCACACGCACGTATCAAACATACTTACAGTACATTGACCCACAAATCATTGTTTTTATGTTCAAAACAAACATTCCCTAAGATATCATAAAATATTTTCACATGCCTTATCTTTGACCTTGATACTCAGCATCTTAACGGCATCTTTACTCAAAAGTCATGCTTACTGTCACAACAGATTATACGATGACTAAGCGCTACCAATAGAGTCGGCTGATATGTAGCGTACGAGTACGTTCGAAAAAAAAAATCTAAGATTCCGTTTATTTTATTGACAGTTGAATTAACGAGATAAATAATAGTTGTTTTTTTATGAAATTGAGGTCCTACCTGACGGTCACGGCTACCCAAATACATTTGTAAACAACCATACTTTGTCCTTTAAACTAAAACAAATCTAAACACCCTACTACCATCATTTTTTAAAAACAATCATAGTTCACAAAGGTTTATTTCAATATTGCATCAACATTACGTTTCGTACCACGACCTCCTTAAAACAGTTTTGTTTTATTCCTGCCGAGCGATGTAAACTTAAACCCTTATTCATTTTTCGATTATCCATTGTATAAAACTAACTGGAATTGTCATATTTCGTTGAAAAAAAATAATTTACTGCCAAAAAAAGAATGAATAATTTCGACCGGCATCATACAAAACTGCTTATTGTAGTATTACAAAAACAATCCTACTTTAATGAGATCGTGGTACGAAGTTTTAATGTATGATACTAATATTGTTGTCACAGATGGTAGTAGGACTTAACAGTTAATACTACAACTATAGAGCAGAAATGGGTGTGGTGGTCGCTGCATTTGAATCACGAACCCAGCACGTTTACAATTATTAATTCGCATGTAGCTAACGAGCTTCACTTGATGCTTAGTAATCATGGATAAATGGACAGCCCCAGGACATTTGTTACCGACCCAAACCTAAAACTATTCGTTAAGGTAAGTGAAGTATGTACCATGTCTCTACATAACTAATTCATGGTT
Source organism: Epargyreus clarus clarus (assembly GCA_014595695.2). Taxonomy (NCBI): domain Eukaryota; kingdom Metazoa; phylum Arthropoda; class Insecta; order Lepidoptera; family Hesperiidae; genus Epargyreus; species Epargyreus clarus. The sequence goes on along the minus strand of JACTTY020000030.1, from coordinate 547,504 downwards.
ACTTCCATTTCAAAAAAAAATATACCCAGTATCAGTATCAGGTCTACATTGACTCCACCTGGTCGTTAATTAAGTAACCAAAAGTAGCAAATACAGTACAAATTCACCGAACAATGACTATGGATGACATCAATGTAGATGTCTATTTAAGCTCCATCATAAATAATGTACACACACGTCTATCACGGGAACATACTCGATCAGTACACGACAGATGTCACTTGGCAAGAATGTAGGTGCATAAAAATACGGAATGCAGCGCAAACAGCCGCTTCTGATCGCTGTATCCAAGATAGGAGGGTGATTGCCATAATGATGCTACCGTTTCTTCGATCACATTCCTCTTGGCAGATTACAAGTACATTTTTATGGTATTATATCGACAATGGAGTAACAGTACCGAGATGTCATGCCGCTTGATTTAGTGCCGCCCGGGCTAATGGTGCCCGGGAATGTGCAATCAATGGCAATAAAGCTTGAAACTACTCCAAGATTAACGATTGCCAATAAAATTCAAGCTGGAATAAAACGGGAATGTCTTATACGATTAAACTAATAAATCACGTCGTTAAAAAAAGAAAATATACGCGACGAGTTGAAAACTTGCTCTTTGGGATCTCTGTTAAAAATATTATACGAGTTTGTAGAGCTAGAAAATTGCTAAAGTCAAAATAGCTAAATTTTGAAAAAAAAATTGCTCACTTAAAAATAACTGTATGTTAAAAAAATACTGTAAAAAGTTCGTTTAAGTAATAACCTATAATTATTAGAAATCATTTAAGCAATATATGACGATATTAGTTTGGTACCTTACATTGTTACACACATAAAGTAAAGTATGTTACACTCTCCATCATTATCATTATAAAAGTATTAAATATGGCAATGATTAGTAGTAAAGTATGGGCAATTGAATATCTATGTCTCGTAATTACTGGTTTAAGTTTATCAGTCCAGGCCGTGTTACACTTGTGGCCAAGCTTATCATTATAAAAGTATTGAGAATAGGCGATTTTAACGGTAGGCATCCTATTATAATCATGTTTATTCTTGTGTATTTCTTTTATTTATTCTATCTCGCCGGAGGAGTCCAAAAATGTGAGAAATTCTTCGTTCAAAACCGCTACAATATTTTATCTAAAAAGAAAATTTACATATTGATCGATTACGCCCGTTAAATTATCAGCCTATCCAATTTTTGCCCAAATACATATAAATGTTTGGCAAAAAAGGGTCAGTTGCATTTAATCAACAAAATGTGCTGTGACTTATTCAGTGACCGAATTTACTTCCGTACTTCATTGATGACGGATAATACAGCAAGGTGGTCCTCATGATACAATTCTTGATCTATTCGAAATTAGTCACAGACGTTCAGTCACTGACCACTTAACTCCAGATTGCCCACTTACTGTTATTACAAAGAAAAGCAGTATAGCAAAACAAACATATAATATTACATACAATGATAAAGCTAACGATTTACGGTTGGATCTTGTCATTATAATATAAGTATTAAGGAGTTGGTTGCACGGAGTAGTGTGTCGGGTAACGGTACAGTCCGTCACGGTGCGATACCGGGGTACGCTCCACCTCGGATTGACTTGAGCCGTCGGAATCACGTTCGGCGATATCGCTAGTTCAATTGAGAAATTGCTTTCTCGATATCAGCTTAAAACCGCTTCTACGTAGACATTGCTAGTTTATTTGATGCATACCTTTCCGGTAGATATCTTCTTTTTATAATGTAGAAAAAGCAACCGAGCATGCCGTGGAACTGATGGTAAGTGGCCACTGCCGTCCATGGACATCTGTGAGCACTTGATAACATTAAAGTCCTACCTGAGGTCGGTCACAGATACGTTGCTACCCCTAAGAACTGAGACTAGGACGGCGTTGGAAAAGTATATCATAGAAATTGGCGTTGAACAGTAGGCACAATTTCCGTAGAAGTCACAGGTAATTTAAATACAACGGATGAAAGGTAGTGACTTTGTGCTACGTGTTTCATTTACAGCTGTAAGCAGCAAACATCCTGAAATGTTTTACCTACGGCCGTTCCTCTTACAGCAGAACATTTCTATTGACTCATGGGTTCAAGGAGTTTCGCACATATTTAGAGATTACTCTTCATAGTCAGAAGTGTCTGAAGTTAAAATAATGATAAGTAGGTACTTTTTAGTTGCTAAGTTGACAGGGTAATCTCATATACAAAGGAAGTAGCATCACATGAGCTCATCGTCATCACCCATAGAAATAATCTTTGAAGAAAACGTTCTGAAACATTCGTATCGGAATGTTATGTATCTTATTGACAGTGGTCGTAGGCTGAGATAGAAATAACGCAATAAAATATGATTTTGTTATTTTTACTATTTGTATTCAATAATGTTCTAGACATTCTTGTTTATTTTGATAAAATAATGTAAGCAATTTTAAGGATATTTTCTAATGGACACGCAAACGATACGTATATTTTCATTAAATGAATGATTGTACACGTCGTTGCTGAATTTCGCCAATGTATTCATTTCGTTTAAATTTAATGTAACAGAGATAATCAAAGTCCTAGTCTCCAAAAGGTTAAGTGGTCATTGCCTTCATATATATTAACTACAAGTCTGATCACTAAGATATAATTTGTTACATTTCGTAACCTGAGAATCACAAACATTACTCTTTAAACCATATAAGCGAATTATCATAACTTACTACAAATACTTTTCATTTATAAATATTAACCACTCATATACAATAGGTCGGCCGAAATACACAATAGTGAATACACATGTTACATTTATCATTGGCCAGGTAATTACTGGTTATTGTTCGTCTCCACAATACATTCCGAGTGTCGATAAGCACGGGATACATTCTAAACCACTTTCTCCGATCGCCTAGTCACCTATAAACAATTTCTCAAAACCGACACGCCATACATTTAAGGCTGTGATGTAAAGCTTAGACTACACTTAGAAATATTTTATAAACTATTGTCTGTCGTTTGATTTGTAGGGTTCCGTACTGAAAGGGTAAAAACGAAACCCTATTTCTTTTATTATTTTAGTACTTCGTACTAGTAAGCATACATCTGTTTTTAATATCCTATGCAATAATTAACTTCTATTTCTATCTAATTTATCGAATCCTTAAAAAATATCTTACAATCCAAGTATATTTCAAATTAATGTAATTATTTATTTTTAGCAAAGATTTATTTCCTTAATTCTCAATGGAAAGGGCCTCTTCCCATAGTAAAAAAAAACCTAGAACTTCCTACCACCACAAAATAAAAAGGTACCACGCTCTTCCAATGTAACTCACATTACCAAGGTACCACGCTCTTCCGATGTAACTCACATTGGAAGAGCGTGGTACCTTTTTATTTGATAGAGATTTTACGAATAAATTCATCATCTATATTTTATATCAAGGTGATATAAGCAAAAATTGTAAATCGATCGACAGTGAGCACGCGGGTTTACGTTTTGTGGTTAAAATAATGTGGGTCAAGAATTCGGTCAGTCGTTCAGTCACCTCCCACGTAAACATTAGATCGAATTACAATGCCTATATGGAAAGGACCTGTAAGGTAATACTTAACACAACATTTAAATGAGCTCCTTCTAAGTAGTTTTAGCGTCTTCTTATGAAATGTGGTTATCTGCCTTGTTAACAGAGATAATGTTAATTTATTGGACGTTTTTAATAATCTATCTATTGTATCTAATGTTTTTCTACCAGCGATCGAAAGACAATGTCTGCTTACAATAATATGGATTAGACGGGCGTTAATCTACAAACACTGAACGTGCCAGACACGGGCCTGTATTATCATAAGATGATCGTGCAGGCACAGACCGTACTCAGCTAATCAAGGATATGTACGTACGTAATATTTAGTGGCAGTAAAAATATTACGATTAATTTTATCATAATCATTGATATGACATTAGCGCACTCTTCGATTTCGGCTCTGACTTGAGTACTGACAGGAAGAAATATTTGGCCCAAAAAAGGCTGAGATCGGATTCGCAATCCATCATATTTACTGTACATTATGAGCATGATGAACGAGGCAGTGTCGGCGTGTCGGCTAATTAGATACTTCGGTACAAGAAAATGAATTATGGAAATTGGATCTTAATAAGAATCATCATTATCAACTCATTAGTATTCCACGCCTGGGTTCGTCTCGGAATGAGAAGGGCTTAGTTTAGTCTATCACGCTAGTTCAGTGCTTATTGATAAATTTTAAGCACCTTTTGCGAACTTTTATGTATGTAGCATCCCTCACGATATCTCCCTTTACCATTTCAGCGTGTGATAAATAAAAACATTTTGTAATACGCACATTAGAAGACAAATCATAGATGCTTGTTTTCGGTTTTTAACCCTGATCTCAAACATGAAAAGATAGTAATTCTCACTTTCTTATTGCTTATAAAAATAAAATGTAGTAAATTCAAACATCATTTAATTTAATGAATACATAAATTAGCTGAATAAAGTATTTCAACGTAATGCTTGGTGTATACCGCACGTGCAATACCTAAGGGCATAGCAGGGAAAACAAAGGCCTTATTTATTTTAAATGCCTTTTATTGATTCATAAATGTTTGATTGTTTGCAAGTACAATAATTCATTATATTTAATAATTAGCTGACCCGGCAATCTTTGTACCGCCTCAAAATCTATTTATCAAATATATCTATATATATAAAAGCGAAAAGATACTCACGTTCAAAACGTATTAATCAAGGTTTTGACTAAACTGCTGAAGCTACAATCATGAAATTTGGAATATAGCTTCATTTTATAATGTAGATGCGCACTAAGAACGGATTTTTTGATATTCCACCGTTAAGGGGGTTAAATGGGGGTTGAAAGTTAATATGAAAGTCCGTCAGTTTTAAAGCAAACTGGTTGAAAATTGGTGTTTAGCTTTCTAAATTAAAGTAATAAAAATCGAATCTAAGGGTTTTTCTAAAATCAACCCTAAAGGTGGTTAAATAGGGGTTGACAGCTTATTTTAAATTTTGCCATTTTGAAAGCCAGCACTATGAAAGTTAGCCATTGCTTTACTGGTTAGATATAATAGAACTTTAGTTCTACCGTTTTTGGAAAATCAACCCCTATGTGGGTTAAATAAGGGTTGTAAGTTTGTATGAAAGTTCCCCAGTTTTGATGTAAAATGTACGAAAATCGGTATTTGGGTTTTCGATAGAAAATAATTAAACACCTATTTCATCATTTTTGGAAAATCAACCCTCAAGTTATTAAAATAAGGGTTGACGGCTTATTTAAAATTTGCCAATTTGAAAGCCAGAACTACGAAAGTTAGTCATTGCCTTACTGGTTAGATATAGTGGAACTTTAATTCTATCGTTTTTGGAAAATTAACCCTAATATGGGTTAAATAAGGGTTGTAAGTTTATATGAGACCCCCCCAGTTTTGATGTAAACTGTATAAATCGGTATTTGGGTTTTCGATAGAAAATACTTGATCACCTATTTCATTGTTTTTGGAAAATCATCCCTTAAGGTCGTTAAATGGGGGTTGGAATTTTGTTTGAAACTCCGTTAATTCGGAAGCAAGGACTATAAAAAATTGCATTTGGCTTTCCTGTTGGAAATAATAGAACTTTTTTAACACCATTTATGGAAAATCTACCCTTAAGAGGGTAAAATAGTGGTTGAAAGTTTGTTGGGAAGTCCGCAGATTTTGAAACAAAGTCTATGAAAATTGATATTCAGCTTTCTGATTGTAAATAATAGAACACCTATTTTACCGTTTTTGGAAAATCAACCCTTAAGTTGGATTAATAGGGAATAGAACTTTATTTAAAATCCGTTCATTTGGAAACAAGGATTGTAAAAACAGCATTTAGCTTTCTGGTTCGAAATAAAAGAGCTTCTTTAACACCGTTTATGGAAAATCTACCCTTAAGAAGGTAAAATAGGGGTGTAAACTTCGTTTAGAAGTCCGCAGCTTTTGAAGCAAAGTCTATGAAAATTGGTATTTTGCTTTCTGTTTGTAAATAATATATCACTATTTTTTACATTTTCACACACAAAATCAACTTGGAACTTTATTTTATAATTCGTTAATTTGGAAGCAACCACTATGAAAAATTATCATTGGACTTACTCGTAATGATGCATCTGAGTCACTGTTTTTTTTAGATCAACCCTTAAGACGGCTATAAAAGGGTGTATGCATCATGCCTTTCTGTTTACACATCTGTTTCACCATTTTTAGCAACTCAACTCAATCAACCCCATTAGGGCTCCATAAGTAAAGAAAGTTTCTTTAAAAACCGTTATTGAAGTTACTTCCTTTGGCGTGTCTGGAATAAGAACAGAGTGCAGAGAAGTTTAGTGTAGGGCGAAATTCCACGGGCCGTCGTAACATATATTTTTAACATGGGAATGTTTTACGCGTGCTGAAGTGCAGAACTCTAAAAAAACTTCTGGTTTTTTTAGGGTTCCGTACCTAAAGCACAAAAACGGAACCCTATTACTAAGACTTCGCTGTCTGTTCGTCTGTCCGTGTGTTACAGGGCTCTATCTCTGGAACCGTAATAGACATTTGAAATTCTTACAGAGGATGCATAACGGTGGCTGCTATAACAACAAATACTAAAAATAAAAAAAAGTTGAATAAAAAAGGGGTCCCCATACAATAAACTGCTATTCGTTATTTTTCCAACTAACTTTTGAACCGTTAAAGGTAGACAGTTCAAATTTTCACAATGTGTGTACATTAATGGCTGCTGCAATATTAAATACTAGAAATTAAAAAATATAAAAAAATTTGGTTGTACTGAACCCTCCAGGTGCGGGTTTGACTTGCACTTGGCCAATTATTAGTAACGCGCAGACCCGCGGGCCACAAGGGAAAGTCGCGGGCCACACACCACCCGTGGGTGTCGGGTTGCCGAACGCTGGTGTTGAATACTAGCTTTCAGAAATTTGCTGATAAAGTATTTATTGATATATACATAGGATATTTTTGAAATTCTACTAAGGAGGTAAAAGAAGTGTTGTATGGGTATATACGGGAATCTTTTAGGTTCGAACTTAGAAACGTGAAATTTCAGATAACGTCTTTTCAGACAAATGCACGACAACGTGGACGGGTGCAAATTTTATATATGAGAATGCGTAAGTTTATTCAAATTGGCCTACATTTTGGTATACTGATTAGGTACGTCGCAACTACTTTGGACACACTGCGTGCCAACATTTTGTCCTGCCGTGGGGTATGGTTGTGGTTATGCGTGGATTAGTGGTGGTGATGTGATAGACACATAGATCTTGGATTAAAATTTTGGGCTAGAACAGGGCTACAGTATCCCCTGCCTGTCGTGCGAGACTAAAGGGGGACTTCTGCAGTTGCGGGCGGCAAGAATGGGAGCTCTCACCGCCAGCCAGTCCATAACATGGACGGTTCCTATGGAATAGTGTAAATAATAATTATTGTATCCTACATGAAACTTATATTTTAAAGAAAGTTTCATTACAGTCCACTAATTAGAGTTTTAGTGTATGTTTCTGAAGAAAGCTTGACCAATTTAGGTACACAGTGACGAAAAAAAAGCTTTTATTAAATATTAATGCTACTTTATCGTTAAAATTGTTAAAGGTACAAATTTACGATTACAGTTATTTGTATGTCATATCATATTTTTTACGCGGGCGAAGCCGCGGGTTCTGCTAGTTTCATATAAAATATAGCCTATGTTACTCGTGGATAATGTAGCTTTCGAATGGTGAAAGAATTTTTAAAATCGGTCCAGTACTTTTTGAGACTATTCATTACAATCAAACAAACAAACAAAGTTTTCCTCTTTATAATATTAGTATAGATAACTACTGCTTAGGTTCTAGGTAATATGAGCGATATATCATAAACCGGAAAAATTGTCAATAAAACTCTACCACTGAAAAATACATGTATTGTTAATTTGCTATATCTTAATTTTGTAAATAAGCACTTTAATAATGAAAAAGAAAATGAATATGGTCGTGTAAGACACACGTTTACATAAGTTTATTGTGTATTGACAAGCAGATAAACATATTGTTAGTATAAATATGATTAGAAACAAAAAAGACGATAAATCAAAACGAAAAAAACACAATAACGATCATATCTTCATAAGCAATACCAGGAAACTTAGTCATTTTGTTGGCTTAACAACAACAAAGTAAAAAGTTCAATGAACATCACTCGAACTAAAGGATGCGGTCAAAACGAAGAAGAGATCATGAACTCTTTATAGGTAATATGAGTTTGTATCAAAGCTTGGTAGAAGTATTCAATATTGTACTTTGAAAGAAAGAAAGAAAGAATCATTTATTCGGATAATTGCAACACAAATTAAATACTATAATAGAAAGAGATAAAAAAATAAAAATAACATAAAACGAAAGAAAAAAAATTAAAATAAAAAATATAACTTTATCATATGATTTTGTTACGACATACAAATCGTAACAAAAAGACACGTTTTAAGGTAGGCGTAATAACCATTATAGCATCAACCATAATAAAGACATAACCTGCCGTCAAAGACTTTTAATATAGAAGTCTTCATCGTAAAACATTACATATTACCTACAAATAAATTCCTATGTTACTTTATGCAACGCAACAATTTTAGCTTGAAAGTCTGAGTTCCAGTCCAACCTAATCCTCGGATGTAGATATTCGCCTGGGTCTATGGTCTTACACGGTCCTACACAAAGTCACTTGTTTATTGCGATCGCCTAACAACTCCTTTTCTACCTTCGATTTCATTCTATTTCATCATCAACCCACTACTGTCCCATTGCTGGGTACGGGTCTCCTCTCAGAATGAGAAGGATTGGTAGACTTCACATACTTTTGAAATCATCTTTTTATATCTTCAATTACCTAAAACTAAACTCAAAGCTAGGTTACCTGTCAAAGGGAAGGCTACTATTAATTAGCATGGCTAGCGCTGCCAGCCGCGTGGCCGGCGACCAATGAACTCGACCGGGTCAAGCGCCCCGCACCGAACAACTATACTATACGTTATTGTCATTAGTTAATCCTCGTACTCAACTTTACGACTGTCTCCAGACTGCACTATATGTTATTTAAGTTATATTCGTATCACTTATAATGGACAGCCTAGAGTGGTCGATGTTATTAATTTAAGTAGAGTTGAGAACAGTAAAACTAGCTTTTGCAAAATGGTTTGTGATATGACATGACTAATAAATGACAAAATTTCCACCTTTAAATTTTTAACCGATTTTAAAAAAGGAGGTTCTGTATTCGACCGCTTTGTCGCATGTGTCTGATTTATGTTTGTAATATGTATGTATGTATGTATGTATGTATATTTGTATGTCCGCGATTTTCTCTAAAACTATTCATCCTATTTGAATGGGAATTCGGTTTTCTATTATGTTAAGAAGAAACGCACACAAAAGATGCATTTTTTACATTATTTATTGATATAGGGAGGTACCTACTAGTAAGTATAGTGACGCACTAATTGCTCGTTCAAATCAAACGTAACCAAACCGCTGAGTGTGAGCCCCAGTATAACTACAACTACAACACTAATAGCGTAGAGTCATATTGTCGGGTAGGTGTGAACTAAAATTCGTTATGAATAGAAACGCAGGAAACTCCGTAAGGCTCGTTTACACTCAGCGTCTGACAATACGTTTGGTGTGAACGTGTACTATGTGCCTAATTCTTTGATATTATGATCCTTAATTCCTTATGAACGTTCTATGGATTTTAACAGAGCTTTAGGGTATATGGACATTTTCATTTTAAAATATACAACATATAGATATAGCTCAAAGTTTTTATCAAATTATTAGTTTATTTTACTTACTTTATTTATATTCCAGGACTAATCATAATATTATTGTTTTCTCTCCTTCCCGTCTTTTTTCAGTCAGTCTGTCCGTTATTCGATTTGTGAACCAAATAAAAATATTTCTCTCCGTGTCCATTCTAATATAATTTAATCAAAATATATTTTCCTTATTTTATCATACAAAAATCAATTTGATTATTTTATTCTCCGAAACTAGACAAATTAACAATTTCTGTCGATGATGGACATATATCACAGAATAATATGGTCATAATAACTTTTTGTCGTCGTCAAACAATGGTTAGAACTATCGAAGTAGAACTAAAGCACAACTTGTACGTAATTTTCTATAGAATTGATCCGTAAAATATTTTTTTAGTTGTTTCTGTGGCGCCGGAGAAAGGTGTCCGCCTGGACCTAGTGACACACTTGGAAATTACTTTCCTTACGCGTATATTCGTCAGCAACAATACTATATATACCTATAGATATAATATTAATCTGATTAACTTATATAAGGGATTAAGTGTGAAATTATCACTATGTAGGAGAGAAGTGACACAAAAAGCAATACTTAGCAAACTAGTAATTATAAAAATAAAACCAGACTTCTTAAAAATATAGCTTACAGTTAGATTCCTACTCTCACAATTTAGTCGAATCGCTGGAATAATAACATGTGAAAATCACACAAATTCACAACTGGTTGAGCTGTATATAGCTTTGTATTCCATTAGAATATAAAACGAAGTTTTGGGACTCATCTACATTTTAAAAATTGAAAAAAATAAATATAGGTAAGTAACATACAATCAAAAAATATGAAAGTTGTAATTTGGAATTTCAAATTGAATACTTTTATGTGAATATATTTTTGAAACCGTTCTTGTTTTTCTGTGAGTCTTGCTAAGCCTGAATCCTGCATTTAAATATTTTCCATAACAGCCAGGGTTTTAAAGCAGCAATTGCATACTGTAATCCCTATTATTACAAAAGAGACGGCCCAGCATCAACACGATACACTGTCCGCATATTAACTTGGTTACGGCTGGCAAGCGGTTTAGGTACATATTACAATTATGTTTTTTTTTACGTTTTACATTTGGTACGTTGAGAGAAAATGTAAGAGTAAAATTTAATATCTCATCTCGCTTACTATGATACAAAAACGGTAAGATCTTCAAAGGTCTTCGTAGTACACAAGTGCCTTAGTAGAATATTTAGCATGTGTTTAATTTCTCGACATACTATATAAGTATACAAAAGTCATCATCATACTATATATGCATGCATTAACTACAGCTTTCATCAAAAATGTTCACTTTTATTCTTTATGACATTCTTAGTTTTCAGCCAAATAACGAAAATAAATGAAACAACACTATTTAAATTCATTGCATATTAATGTTCATTTAACGTACAAATTGACTACGAGTATATTTTCATTCATTATTGTTATTCGATGCATGCAGCCTTTGTCTATGAATAATTGCATTAATGCTAAATACACGGTATACAAGTAGCTTAAGCTAATCTCTGTAATTCTGTATGAATTAACTGCATCAATAGACATTATGTTCGCGATCAATTTAAAAAAGGAAAAAGAAATATGAAATTCTTAGGCATATGAACATGCCTTACGGATACACATAAACATTTCTCCTTCGTATACATACACATGTAATGTAGAGTTCATAGATGCAGAGGCTGCGGTGCAGGTAAGACTAAGTGCGAGCTAAAAATAAACGGCAAGTACCGATCACGTTTGAGCATTAATTAAAGCCTAAGTTATGCAGCCTTCGATAACAGGGGTAATAGTTTTCCAAGAAATATTCTTAAACAACTTTTATTTTATTTATATAAGTATGTATAAGCTTGATATTTTTATCTGTATCATTATAAAATTGTAATGAAGTACGTTATTTGTTGAAGATCTTTTAATAACTAATTAGTGGATGTCATAAAAAAGGGGTTTTTTGTCGCTTTGTCTGCTTGTACGTTTGTTCGCGAATCATGCTAAAATGCTTTATAGATTCAAACGAGTATTTTAATTTGTAAACATAGTTAGACTTATACTATTTGAATGTTATGTAAGTAACATACAAAACCTTAATACCTATGCTTCCGTGTTTTTAAATCTATGCGAACGAAATCGTGGACTTTACAAATAATAAGTGCAACGAGTTTGTTTTTATAATAATTTTATGTTTTAGTATCCTAAAAACATTCTGTTATTGTTAACGCATATACTTCAGTTTCATTTATTTTTAGCAAAAATGGTATCATTTTATTTGCATCGCTATTTGGAATGGAATAAATATTGGGGTTTTAACTATTGCAATGCTAGGGGAAAACGAGGCCGTACTCATCTATGGCTGAATGGGTCTCGACATCAGCAATCAATTGGACGTCAATTGCACGCGAGAGGAAACAAAAAGAAAATACGTTATTTACCCTAGAAATATTCCATTAAAAGATAACAATGAATACAAGCATTTTCCTTGGTTTCAGTTACTTCTGCCTCCTCATTTTTAATGGCAAATAATTTATTAAGAACATTGTAAATGTTTATGATTGTCATCAATTATCGTCAATATTGTATTACATTCCAATTCTTACTGCGCTCTTCACAGGAGAAAAAAGAAAATACAAGACTGTAGTAGGTACTAAGTAGTTTAGGTACTAGTCTCAGATGCGTAAGACTCGTCATCATAATTCCTTTAAAGCGTAATTGAAATTATAATACACATCTAAGCATTGGGAAACTTTATTTTCAAAATTAATCAAAACTAAAAAATGTAATATATTTAACGCAACATTTAATAATTAAATTAAATATTTACTCACATAACTTTTAACATTACGTACCTCAGATTATTTTATAAGAGTTCTACAAAACGTAGCAAGTAGCAACCCTACACATAACCCTGTAATGAGTGTGGGTGTTGGTGACCCGCTTGGCGAGCCGGTCCGCCACGGTCGGCTGTTGCACTGAAGAGCCTCCGCCAAGTGCAAGGCGAACCACACGTAATGCCTTATTACGATTGCCACAAAACTAACTCGTACGTTCGCTACTCCTTTTGTACTCTTAATAGCTTTTATAAGTATCTAGATCTCTGACGACGTCTCCCAGCCATTTCATTACGAGCCGTGCCGTAGAGCAAATTGCTGGTGTTTTTTTTACGTTTTTTATGATAATGAACGCCCAATGGATATGCTACTATTTGTGTCCCTGGAGTATTAGGATTTCTGTTAATAAAACTCTAATGCACGATTTAAATAGGTGGTTCTAAAGCATGAAATTTGCAATAGACTTTTATGGACCTTTAGGCGTAGACGAGCGAGAAAGGGGATTTTTGAGAAAACTCAGATGTAACATCTAAGTGGAGTAGACAAAGGATGAATTTTCTATATTCATAATATCATCGAAGTATAACATCAACTATAAGCCTTAATAGTTTCCAGGTAATCCTTGATAACTACTTGTTTGTGTTTTATTGTTTTTTTTGCAATCTATCAAATACGCTTACTCTAAATTGTTAGATTAAAATCTATAAGAATGTATAAGACGACATTTTTATATGACTCTCTGCAGGTAAATCTTTTTAGTACAATAAGAATTCCCACATTAATGGAATTTGTAGACTAATTAATGATTTGTTTGGGGACCGAACCGGAATAAAACTAACACGAACTCAAACATACTGCTTTAAGTAGGTGTTCTTCTAATACTGATATATTTAGGTAAATGTATTAAAATATCCTTAAAGGAACCTTAACCTCTTTGCGAACATTTAAAACCAAGTAGAGAAATTTCATACTTTGAATAATAATAAAAATAGTTGACAAATTAAAGATGACAACAAGGTAACATTCAAATTACAGTAATTATTTGTTAACTTCTACAACTAATCTCAAACTCTTTAAATATGATTAACCTTGCATTATGCAAAATAATAATCAAATCATTTAAGAAAAAATAAATAAAAATAAACACTCCTCGCATCCACTTCTAAAAGAAAATTTATATTTAACGTATACAACATACTAATGCTAATTTACATTATGCATAGTAATTTTTATTTATACCTAATTTCCCACGAAACCAGTTTAGACATTAACGGTGAAGTAAGATAATATTTGAGTAGGAAAGTTGAGATTTGAGTTGGAATCCCGTATTGTTATTTGGAAACCGTTGCGTGACACGTGACGCGCCGTGACCCCTGACAATGGCAGGGAAACGGTTAGCCGACATTTGGACAATGGCGTCAATAGCTACGCTACCCATTCACACTTTAGAAAATCAATAAATCATTTTATCACGCGCAAACTATTATATTAAATACTACTGGTCTTGAATTCTTAAGAAATTTAAGACGCATAATAAGAACTAACACTTCAGCACTTAAAATGCAAATAAATACGAATACGGTGGTCGAATGAATGAAGTGGAATCACAGTATATGCAAACATTTGTATAAAATTTCTGTCATATAATCAACATAGATCATAGTTATAAATATTCCAATAGTTAAATCATAATGAAGTGGTTATGTAATTGCGGAAAACCATCTTAAGTGACGCGTGCCTTTACGGTCAGCCGCGTGCCGTGATATCCATAAAAAATGAAAATAGTATTGTACGGACATTCGCATAAGGCGAAGAGGTAATTAAAACAGCACGCGGAAGAATATTCATCATTATTCATTAGCAGCATCACTATGCTTCCTGGGTTTTTGCTGTTTTTAGGAGCTCCGTAAGTCCGTAGATGAGTGGCCCGTGCTACGCGCGGCTGCCCGCGTTCCATACGTCGTAAGCTCATGGAATATTGTTCGATTCGGTTTGTAGCTTCCATTAATTCCTAACGGTATCTATTATATGAATTATACGTTATCGACGATAGGTCCGATCGGGGTTACCGACCTCCTTGTTTGTTTTATTTATGCTGTAAAAAAAGGATGGGAGGCAAAAGGAAGAACCTTTTTGTGTCCATAAGCTGTCATGTCTAGCGAAGCTTTAGTACTTTATGATTTCGGACAAAGACCCGAAGACGGGGCACGTAATTTATGTGTGAGTCTTACAAAGATCCCAATTAAAAGTCAGCGATAATCACACGTGTGTTAAGAAGATCTTGAAGTAAAATGGGATATTTGATATAATACACCTACTGAGTATAATTTTTGAAATCCATCAAGCCGTTTGGACCGTGTGTGCCAAAGAATGCGACATACGTAGGTACATACGCTCGACATACGAGTTCGTAGGCTGGCACAAAATACACTTGAATCCATAAAAATAAGCACATAATGAAGTACATATTGACACGTCATTTAGTACATTCAGGCACAAAAACTATTGTAGTGAAGTACCAAGCTGTTTACAGCGCTGAGTGAGACGTCAACGCGAACGGTGGTGCGTTATTACGTGATATAGCTCAGTGGAGCATGGCAGAGTAGTTTTTACCACCGCCACCACGTAATCGATTTGTCACGAGATGTGCTCGCAGCCGCTGGTGCGAGAAGGGTCAGAAAATGCACGTTATGCCTTGTTTCCTCATTAAAAGTTTAATAAAATGCTGCCGTTTGAATTGTTACCTACGATGTAGCAGTACTCCATTATTTCTCTGTTGTTATGTCTAATGATGATTTACCAATTTTTATAATAACAGGAACATTTTAAAGTAGAATTATTCGTGGTTTGACCCTAAAGGCAGCACAGACGCATCTTTTTCTGCCAAAAAATAGCAGTGCTTAGACCTGCTGGCTGCTGTGTTCCGGTTTTAAGTGAAATATATAGAGAACTAGGTACTTAATAGGGTTTCTTGTTCAACTAATTAGTGTTATAATTGGATGTAACGATGCTCACTGGATTAGAAATAATTATGTTTCTTTACGCTCAATGGACGTAAATAACTAAGGTAGCTGAAGTTTTAAAACTTCACTTATTTTTTTAATAATGAACAAAAGAATGATATATTAGGTACATACTTGGATTATCATTTCATCAATAATTGTATTAAGATTAAGTTTAATGAATGTTATTGATAACTTATTGGTTTTACACATTCACATTTCGTAGACTGTTGCAGAATCTCTAACATGAAAAAATGGCTTGGGTATAAGGTTCCAATTTAAAATCGCCTCTATCATCTATCTAAATCTACGTTTTGGCTCCTACAGTAACTTCTTCATCAACATCCCATTACTGTCCCACTGCTAGGCACAGGTCTCCTCTCAAAATGAGAAAGATTAGTCCATAGTCCACCGCGCTGGCCAAGTGCGTATTGGTAGACTTCACATACCTTTGAGATTTTTTTTTATAAATCTCCCAGTATAGTATGCAGGTTTCTTCACGATGTTTTCCTTCACCGTTTTAGCAAGTGATAATTAATTTCTAATACGCGCATAATTTCGAAAAATCAGAGGTGCGTGCTTGGGATTTGAACCTCGGACCCCTTGATCGAGAGGCCGAGTTTCTTAACCTCTAAGCTATCACTGCTCAGTAACTTCTTACGCACTAATAAGTTTAGGCAATAGTAGGTATTTCGAATAACAAAATAAGTAAAAAGTATATCGATATCGACCGGTTTAGCGGCGAGCGGCTAACGGTTCTTAGGAGATGGTAGCGCCGGTAACGATAATACTATTAACAAAAACTACCAATTACACACCCGTTACAACATACACGTCATATTAATTGTAGCCATAATTACATATTGGTTACATTACATTTCAGTGACAAGAGTACAAAGTTATAATTGAATCCTTTTGAAAAAAAAACTGCATTATACGTGAATAATGTTAAAGTTACACGCATTAGATCATTCAAATCGCTCTACTGTAAAGTTGTGAAAACGCACTTGCACCAGTTTACGTAGGACCCGTCGATATATTTTTAGTTGTAGATTATTACTTCTTAACTTGATTATTTCACTTTAAAAGTCCCCCCTTTGTACATACAAAAGGGGGACTTTGAAAATATGTACATACATATTTTACTGTTTTGAGTGTCGAAAAAAATGCGCTGTAAAAAATACCTTTATTGTATGGAGACGTAACATTCATTAAAATATAGACATAGACCAGCGTTTCCCAGCCTTTTTCAGTCCACGGACCCTTAGGGAATCAAGCACAGTTTACACGGACCCCCTTAATAAAATAAACAGCAAAAAATACGGATTAGGTATTTATTTTAGTTATTACAGATAAAAACAAATACAGAAGGTAAAAAATATGAAAAAAAATAAATAATAAAACTGGTTTGTTGATGTTTCGTTTTGCGGCCCTTTTTCATTTAATGAGCGATTTATGTATGGTACAGAGATGACACCGCGGACCCCCATACATATAATCGACCCCCAGGGGTCCGCGGACCACAGATTGGGAAACGCGGACATAGACGACTATAATACCTCCTCCTTTTTGGAGTCGCTAAAGAAGAGGGCAAAATTGTGCGGAACCGTAAAAATAAATTTATCTATATGACTGTCGTTAGGTGGTTAAAACAAAACTTCAGTATATATAAATCAATCTATACTTATTTGCTTCATTCATTGTCATTGCTCAGGGTCGTTTCCGGTAGCTTTACACTTATTATATGATTTACTGAGAGCCTTATTCCTTTGTGCGAGGATTCAAGCATTGTATGGTAAATAGTTAGTCACATCGCGATATCAATTTATGGCGAATATCATTTATATTACGGCTCTTATTTTATTTATTAGCCGACTTCAAAATGAGAAAATGAATCGCTCCTTAAATAACTGTCTATCTCCTTCTAGATTGTCTATCTTTTATACTCCTGATTAACAATTATTTATGAACCCAGACTTATCTTGATAAGTTTATTATATGGTCATATAATGTATGACATATTTATCAAGTATCAGAGATCGAAATTCATATTTATATTAATGGTCTATCTAAAAAATGTTTTTTGCATATCTTAAAAGAATAAACCTCCTATCACTTTGGCAGCGAATTGTAACAAAGCAGCTTTGTCCTCATTTTATCTTGCCATGAGTATATGCCACATTATTTTTAAAACTCCGCAAGTACTCCGTTGCAGACAAATAAAAGATTTTACGATTTCTTTATATCTTTTATTAGAACGGAAGGCTTTACACGTAGATATTATCTATGTTACTCATAAAAGGAATAAAAGATAAAAGAGAGTCGAGCCAGATTTTCAGAAATCGTAAACTTTTATTCGCTCGTATCTACGAGTACATCTAGGGTACAGTCATCTCCAAATTTAGATGAACAGATTAAGGTTTCAAAAATAGCTATGCACTCAAGCGTTCATAAGTAGCTAAACACTAGCAATATAATTAAATGAACGTCGTCAAGCTTCAAAAGTAGATTAACACTACAGTGTCAAAGTACTGAACAGTGACGTATCATATAAGTGACGTTAGCCATTTTGCACATACAGTGTCCAGCTACTTTTGACGTGTTAATGTTCATCTAATTTTGGTACTTTACGATGCTAGGGTTGTTTAGCTACTTATGAACATTTAGGTGTATAGGTATTTTTAGAATTTTGATCTGTTCATCTACTGTACATCATTATTCTATGAAGCTTTGTGTTTATCAAAATCATAGACGGCACTGGCCTTCGATCATTCGGATACCGTTCGGTGGTAACGGGACAGCGGCCCTTCTCAATTCACTCGGATCATATTTTGAGTTACATAACACGCCTCCAGCCAGTACGCTATGAATGAATTGTTAAACTGTACCTTGACCTTGCGTTCGCTCCGATGCGCTTAGACGGTTTATACCGGTAGGAAATTATGTGTGCACTGTGCACTATTTATTTATAGGTAAATACAACCGTTTAAGACAATTCAATAATATTGAAACTTTATTTACGAAATGTACCATTGTTTATAGCTCACTATACTGAATAATAATAATAATACTAAATATAATAATTGATAGGTCTTACTATAATTGTCTCATACTTTTTGTCAACGTTTTTTATAGACTAATATTTTTGTGATAACTCATGTATTATGTTGCACACGGTGTTATAAATTCAACAATATGCTTGCTTTTTAAAAAATACTGTTTTTCTATACATATTCAGATTTTTTATGTCTTAAGATTGCAAAAATTGTGATAATCTTATTGCTTTACATACGGCATTATAATCTCATCAATACGCTTGTTTATTAAAAAGTACTGATTTTTTCAATACATATTCGGAATTTTAATGTGTTAAGATTGCAAAAAAATTAAGTTAAAAAGTGAAAAAAAAAACTTATGTTTTCTTATTTATAAAATATACTCGACTTGGCGGAGGCCCTGCCGTGCCTCCAGATAAACGTTATTCTTACCCTATACCTGATGATGAGGCGATACATGTACCTATATATAAGTATTTTTGTTCATGCCCATCTGTCGTTATTAAATTGCAGGACAACAGGAACAATACAAGGGTGGGGCCTTGCTTAGTTTCCGTTTCATTAGCCACGAGGCAACGATACAAAAACCGTACTTAGACTATAATTGTCGTGTTATCTTCAATATCGTGAATATCAATAACAAAATATATCAAAATGATAAGCTGAATATAATTTATTTACAGCTGTAGCCTATTAAACTTAGTAAGTAAATAAAATAAAATGGGAAGTTTGTGTAACCTACGGGGCACATTGTCCGTCATAAAATTTTCTTATACTGGATTTTTTCTTAACATTTTTTCGATAATTCCATTTTTAAATGCACTATTGTTTTACTTAATAGTCTTTAATTAAAAGTTCAGCATATTGTCTTATATTTCAGCTAAGGCTAATAACAAATAAGAATATAAAAAAATAAACATAAACAACATACCTGTGGTCGCAACGTGTTGTGCCTTGAATAATAATCATGGTGGTAGAAGCTGTTGGGCGAGAGTGGCGGCCGGTACTTCTTGTGGCCGTAGCCCATCGTGTCCATTGTGTGCATGGTGACAGACACTAGCTCATAAGTCAAGTGTCTGATCGAGCAGCTTCTCTCTCACATATCACCGGTTTCGTTCGTCTGTAAAAAATAACATATTATTAAAATATTGATTAGCTACGTATTGTATTTATGTACCTAGTTTATTGTAACTTATATTAGAATATACTAAACCTATAAGTATACAAATGAAACTGAACTAATTGGTAATTAATAAGTACGTAAGTACGTAATAAAACCTGTTATTTGAAAATCAAAACCAAAGTTTAAACAAAAAAGTCTTAAATAAGTTAAAAATGTCTATAATCTCTCAATCTGAAATACTTAATAATAAATGAGCAACGCTCTAAAATAAGCTTAATAGTACAGTACAAACAGTAAACACTAAAATATCTTGTGTTTCACGTACTATAATTGTATAACGTTTCTGTTTACATATTTAACAATGGCAGGTCAACTTCGTGCCGTCCATACCCAAATAACCCCCACTTACCCTCTTACATATTAACAAGCCAAGCATGTGAAGGTATATCGTCCCTTGTGGACTTAAAGCCTAATGACATCCTGCCAGTGGATAGTAGTCGATGAGATAACTTACACGCAGGTAATGCTTGCTCGAATCTGCTTTTACTTTTATATTTTTATTTTATTACAGCCTTGTGAAATTCTCTTTGAAGCAAGCCGATAATATCTCACCAGATTACTTACTAAAATTGTTATCGTATGTACGAGTAAATGTGTATTCGCGTAATATTTTTAAATAAATATTATATTGCACGATGTTTAAATATTCTCGGTTTAATATTTTTATGTTATGCAACTTACACAAAATAAACTAGTGAATATAATCCCTTAAACGGTAGTACATACATAGGTAATGTATCTTCGTAGAAATCGTAGGGTTTCTCTTCAAACAAACGATTTTGACTGAACTAATTACCGGGAGCTTTTACGAAAAATATTGTTAGGTTTCCGTCCTTAAACATTGAAAACCGTGTACAAGGAGTGCATTTAATCACATCGTAAGCTCGATAGGAAAATCTAGCATAGTATGATTATAAGATCCAAATGGTTCTGATCGTGCATTCCCGCGACACTAGTTCTGTAACTGGTTGTATCAACTCGTAGAGTGACGTCCTCTAACGGTAACCGTCCAGTTTGACACTCGCATTCGCTTCAGTATTTATTTTTCTTTATAATTTATGAACCTGATATTCAAGTTGCGAGCGAGCTTGTATGTGTCAGGTCGTCTCAATGCAAAACAAATTTTATGTGGCCATACACCCCAATCAGGTGTAAATATGCGACCTTAGGAATGTTTAAAAGAAAAAGTGATGCGTTATGGATGTTGATTGGCGATGTTGAGTGCAGTGTGACAAATTTTATTCCTTTATTTTATCTTTACGTTTACATTCTTTCTTTTTTTATTGTCAGTGGAATTTATTACTTAATGTTCAGTTTTGAATGCAACTCCCATAACGTACTCCATATTTGCTGTTGATTAGATTTAGACCATTTATTTGATACGCTGCTATTTGTATACGCATATCGCAGACGCCTTAGATTTATCATAAGTTTATATATGTACTCGTACAATAATGTACATATATCTTAACATTACCATCCATTACGCTACAACGTGTGAAAATTGCAACTTATATGTATGTATTTTATCTTTTGCTTTTGCAATTCGTGCTTTAGTTTATTATTATTTTCTTTCCAACTCATCGATTCCTGTTCTTTCTAGATCGTGTTTAGTTTGAAGATGGCTATCTGCAAGGCTCTCTGCAAGAAATTGTTGCTCGGAGCGGTAATGCCATCTATTGCGATATATTTTTAGATTTTATGATAATACTCGTTTATCTAGTGTCTATCGCTTACTCTTAACATCATCTAGGTTTGAATTAAATCGGAATTAAGCTTTTTGTAAAAAAAATACAATAAGGAATAAATAAACAATGTTTAATTTTACTTATAAGCATACCGACACACGTACCTACTCGTATGTTATGAATTATATTAAACGTAAAGATAATGTGTATAATTAAGAATGAATGATTACGCCATTACCCAATAAGTGTAATAAATTGAATTCGTTATTGATGCTTAATCATTACTTCATCCATACAACACAATTTAACTCTAACTACAACCTATTCATTAACTCTACGACATGCCTATTTATAACAAAAAAGATTGTAGGCTTTAGTGGTTCAGATCCGGAGGCATCACGAAATATCATCTCATATATTGACCACACAAGGTAGGTTTGAAGGTGGTAGAACCCTTTGTGGTTCGTCTCCGGCGGCACCACCGCCACACCTATTTCTACCTAATAACAGCAGTGTTAACCACTGCTTTATTCCGGTTTGAAAGGTGTGGTAAGGGAGACAGACTTTTCCGAGGCGTTCCAGCTTAGTCCTCAGGGGTAGCAGCGCATCTGTGGCCGACCTCAGGTAGGAATATCTAATCCTATCAGGGGTTGATTACAGATGTCCAAGGGCGGCAGGAGCCACTTATCATCAGGTGGACTGCATGCTCGTCTGCTACTCCAATATTATAAAAAAAACACAACATCCAATATTCAACATTGTTCATATTTGTAGTGTATCATAATCGTAAGAAATACTTTAACCAGGCGGTTAAAGTTTAGTCCACCTGTGGCCGACCTCAGGCATGACCAAGGCTGGACTGCATCCGCGGACGAGTACTGTTAACGTACCAGCGGTACCGATAAAGGGAATGTATACCGTGGCACTTAAGCCGGTAGGAGTCAGGCATAAAGGCTTTCCCCACGATAAAAAAAGCTGGACTGCATGCATCTTCATTTGCTGTTTCGTAAAAATGAATCTAAAATGATCTAAAATTTACATTACAGTGTGTTTCTTTATTCTAATCAGAAACATTTCGAAGCCAACCTCGACTCACGGCCAGCCGTTGCACTGTGGATGATAACACGGATGAATGGATATTTTTTCTAGTTTACAATCAATGATGTTCCTACTCCATTATTATTAAATTAACAAAAACTACTGGCAATGTCGGTGTTAATTGTTGATCGCTATCAGGAAGCGACGTGTGCTCAGTTTAGTGTTTTGTAAAGCAGAGATTGAAACTAACATTCGCACATAATGGTCTGTCGTTATGGTACGAAACGTTGTCATTGTAAAACATATGAATATACGTCTTTTATTTTTTGCAAAACACACAATAATACATGATATAAAACAATTCTTTAAAAAAAAACGCATTCTACACTCACAGCCCCACACTAGGATTCCCTGTACCGTGGGTGCCATGGACACAAACAGAGACATATATACAAACACCCAGACCCGGACACAGAAACCTAAATTCATCATTTAGATTTCTGGGTGGCCGGGGATCGAACCCGGGACCCTGTGGCGTCAGATCGGTATGGTGACCGCTCCGCCACGCGGGTCGTCAATTGAAAATAGTAACAACGTAATTAAAGAAAAATCAACGTGTTTAAAATATTCATCATATTCGTCAAATATGGAAAAGAAGATAACGAATAAACATAGTTGACAATGTGTTGAAAACAAATTGAGTAATTGCTATGTCGCCTAATTTTTCACGAGGTTCATACATTTTCGTAACTACTTCCTGGAAACTTCAATATTTAGATCTACATACCTATAGATCATAGATGACAAATCTCCATACCACAGCAGAACCGTGAACGAAATCTCCTTGAAAAATTACAATAAAACGTGCAGTTTTACCTTAAATATCTAGTTATCACGTATGATCTGTCATTATAGAACACACATCCATTCATTCTAAGGTCTAACCACAATGCCCTTAGAGATTTCGCGGCACACTAAACTCTGCTGGTATTCACATCGTTAACACGTACGCATTGCTTCACTCAAGAGCAAACCTTGTTCTGAGTCTAGCTGACTCACGCATCGTGGGAACATGCTTAATTGTATATCAAACCAGCAGTTAAGAAAATTGCTGGTTTATAAGTACCAAGTGCTTTACATAAATATAGCGACAAACGTATGATACAACAAAGGTGTGACGCCACTTCTAATGTACCTATGTTTCTGTGTCTGTTCTTTATGGGTACTGTAATCTAAGTTAATTGAAGGATGATTAAGTTGAGTCTTAGCAGGTAATAGTTTATATAGATATGTATAAACTACTAACTTACATACAAGGCAGATTCAGAATTAAATCTTCTAAAGATATGATTATATTACTTACATAAATATTACTATTAAATATAATATTACCTACATAATTACATACAAGGCAGATTCAGAATTAGGTAAATCTTAAATAAGCTTATATTTATCTAAGTGATTTATGTTGTTTGTGTAACAATGTAACCTAAGATACAGGGAATATTAGCGTATGATATGAATGCACATTTTCGTTTTCATGTCACAGGTAAATAATATCTTAGTAACGTGTAATATTCAGACGTTTGAGACAGTGGAATGTACACTTGGTGAGAATATACGCGAATTGGGAGAAACTATTTTAGTAGACTCTTAATGAAATCCATGTCACTAGAAAGTATATTTTGTCTTTAGAGTATATACCCAATTAAATAGTTATACATCGTCGTGTGAAACTGAGTTAATTACCTAAGCATTTTGACAACAAAATGTTCTAGCTTAGTAACTACCGCAGCTCTTGCTAACTATGCTTGCCCCAGTTTAGCTCACATCGGCGTGATAAGCGTAGGTACTCTTTGATTTTTTGTCCAGCGCAATAACATGATAAATTTATTTTTTTGTGCGGCATACCTATCATTTAATCTGCAATCATGCCTTCCGTGTTGTAATTATTGTGTTTTTTACGAAGAATTCCGGCGAACACTCCCGCTGAGATGCCAAACGTATTCGGTAAAGCTTTGGACGCTATAAATCTCTTTGTAATAGATATATACTGTTCACGACTTCGTGTGTCAGAAATGCTTCGGTACGGACTTTATCCCAATTCGAAATTACTTAGCTGTAGGGAGTTTCAAGAAGATGATAAAGTATAATTATGTAGTTATTCTTATAACAACAAAGCTTTCAACGAAAGAAAGAAAGTCTCTTTTACGTAGAGCGTGCAAAGTGACTTTCTCGTCGTTTTGCATCTCAGAACACATTTGGCTGATCGGAAATTGTACATAGTACGTCGATGCAATAATCACAGCACCGCGCGTAACTATGCAAGTGTTGCACCAAGTGAAAGATCACGGTTACGCGAGCTTGTTGGTAAACAAGCCTTCAGAGGCTTCATCGTCGAGCGCGTACGGCCGTCGCCGCCGCCGCCGCCAGCCAATGTCAATGTCACCTTTCCACTCCGCAGCGCCCGACACCGCTTCCATCCTACGCTAATGTTTCACGTTCATGTCTCCATTCAGCGTTTTTTAATGAAATTCAAGTAGCAAATGAGCATCTAATCCTGAGTCACTAATTTACTTAACCCGAAAGGTTTTGAGTTCCTCTTAAGAGCAGCTTTAAGAGGAAAAAAATCAACACTTTTGAGCAACGCAGACTGACGCGTTTTCTGGTATTACCGTTTCATGTCGTTTCAATAAATGAAAATGCTTTAAATTTACACTATTATGATATGATATAATATTTATAATTTGGTATTAATAAATAAGTAAATTTAAGTTTCAGGGCAAAGAGTGTATACGATTAGACAAGCTCCAAATATCCCCTGCCCTATGTCTATTTTTACACTGCCCTGTATAACCCAGTCTATTAGGACAGGACGTCCTCAAAGCTAACATAAAACAAAGCATTATATATAATTAACACTCCATTTTAATACCGCAAATTTTATAAATATTTACAAACATACCAAAATGTTAAACAAAAACAAGTTCTTAATTAGCAACTTATTGCGGCTTTAAGATGAAAACATCTATTTGAGATCTTCGTATACTTAGCCTATTTATTGTAAGCTTTATTAAAACTGTACTATAATACTCATAAGAGAGTAAATGTATGTAACGTAAAGTTGTAGTGACGTGGTCGAATTTCATGCCGAGTTCAACGAACTGTTTAAAAATGCACGGTGTTATTACTTTACGAGCTTATATTTTATATTATATTCTCTTACATTCAAATATACGAGTCATGTTGTTAATGCCATTCGACTTCAAAATTCAAGCTGTGTTGATATTTGAAATCATTTATCGCTTCTTTTATATGATAATTGTAATATTCTTATAACTTTACCTACTTACGCCTGAGAGTTCTCTATTTCTCAAAGAGGTGTGAAGACGATATATAACAAACCTGGACTGATGATAGGAGGTCATATAAGACTAGTTGAAGGGCAGTAGGCTGGAAGATGGTGATATTGCGGTCTTATGCTGTACACGCCTCAAGAGACACTAAAGTTTTCCTTATTAAAGAATACCAAACTTACTATGTTTGGTTTTATTTTAAGCATAATAGTTTTATTATTTACCTTTACTGTATTTAGAACTTTATTTATATGACTTAGCATATTTTTGATACGAGGATTGTATTTATTGATATCAACTGTTTTAATTAATTTAAATTTAGAAGCAACTATTATTTACGTTCACAGTTAGATATGGCTTTTATTAGTTAATCAAAATATAAATATTACTTAATATGACGCGTAAAAGTTAAGTACACTAATATCTATATAGATAGCTAGTTGCGTTACATTTGTTGTGTTATCCCCTTATAACACATGCAAACGTTTAGCAGGTCAAACTTTAGAATCAGCGTGATAAATAGTGATGAATCGCATATATAAATGTGTGATTGGGGTTAGCTAACGTGATTTGTCGGAATTCGGCCAGTACGGTATCGCACGTGCGTAAAATGTGCACAGAATTATGAGACTGCTAAATACTGCGAAAGAGAAACTGACTTAAAATCTCTCCAACATATATGGGTACGATATATGAAATCAATGTCAATTAAATCCCACAACACGATGCAGTCTAACCAAGGTTAGCAATGATGATAAGTAGTAGAAGACGTTGCAATATTCCATGGTAAGGGATCACTGCCGCTCATAAGCAATTGAAAAGTTTCTACCTAAATCCCATTACTTACAGAAGCGTCGCCACTCCTGATAATTAAGATTGCCTCATAGGTAAATCAGTCGGCATCTTCACCCGTCCACTGAGACGCAGAACTGTTTTGCGCTAAAAATGGTGATATACCCCTGTTCGAACCATACTGGCTCTATTACCTTTTAAAGTACAAGGAGAGTATTATGCAGTAAGTAGTTGGACTCAGGAGTTATTTATTTGAGATAGATTACAGATTATCTTTTTAATATTCCAATTAATAAGGTTTGCCCCTTGCCAGCCGACTGGCTGGCGCCGCCCCCAATTAAAACGAGAGATCTGTACCCTTAGTATGAGATATTACTTTTTTATAAAAATGACTGTTTTGGTATTTGTTTACGTATTTGCCCATACATTTCCAATCAGCGCCCCTAGCGGACTGTATCAAAACTGATTGGAAATGTATGGGAAATACGTAAACAAATACAAAAACAGTCATTTTGTAAATCGTAAAAACTTATACTAAGGGTAATGGTTCCTTTCTACGCAAATCTTTTCCGAAGCTTTTAAATATTTCTAAAGAACATAGCGATCGAGTAAACGCTTCTCATAACAAAGCATGACAAAGAAGCACGATCACAATAGCGTGAAGCGGACGGTTTAATCGCCGGCTAATCTACACGGGCTTTATGTTTTTGACTGGAAGTTACTCGCGGTAATCGCTTTCTGTAGTGTCACACAGCCAACAGTAAACTACACACAATACTGGTGGTCGAATAACAATTTTAGCGCTATTAGATACGTAAGTTACGAAGATAAATTATTCACTTATTTAAAAGTTTCACTGTAGGTACGTGATTGGATCACTGAAGCATCGTTATAACCTTTTCTACCTTATTAGCAAAATTGATCATTTTTTGGGTTCGATAACAATTCTCTATGAGCACCAATGACTATTTGCTATTGATTGCTCCATTGGTAATGAGATGTGTTATTAGACTTTCCAATTTGTCAAACTTATGGGTAAAGGATAGCAACGGGTGTATGGTCCGTACGGTATTCCTAACGATTCCTAAGATTCCTAACGTGAGCCTATGAGTGTAAAGAACGTAATTTTCGTTTCATACATTGTGTGTTAGTCGTCCGCGGTGAGACGAGTACCCGCTCATATATTTCCTGCTGCCTTGCGATTCTAAGCCTCCATCACGACGGCTGAAGTCAAGCTGAGACCTATTGGCCTCGAGTGACGTCATATGAGTAATTGAGCTATTACCCGATCTACGAGTACGTGCGTTATGTTAGACTTGTAATACTTAAGCTCGACTATTTATAAAAAACGGCGGTTGCGTAATTTTAATTCGTACAGCAATTATGACATATTTTATGGTGTGACTCAAATTTTTTATGAGATAAAGTTTCGTACATGATATCTTGTTATCTCCTAATGTTTTATTATTCTATACCAATGGAGTGCGTTGATTTAAATATTTTTTCTCAGTAATATTGCCTTCCTTATCCAAATCTTACAATTAAATATTATTCAAGTCAGCTTTTTGATTTTTTTAATAACTAAAAACTTCTACTAACATATGTATAAATTAATGTTACATATTTTAAATACGACACTTGTAAAAGAAATTTCGTGTGATATTTTTCTCTCGCCATATAGATTCTCGTAGCTAACTGTAAGGCAGAACAATAGCTGCGTGACGTAAATTCGAAAAAAGTGCATCCGAAGTGAATGCAGCGGGTTACCGCACCGATGGTAATACCAACATTTACATTGAATGGCTAACAGTGTCGCACCGCCCGATCGCATCCCAAACGTTAGATAACTTCACCGAGCAATAGTTCGCAGTATAGTTCAAAGTCAAAGTCTAACTGGCATTGGTTGACGTTAAACTTCAAATACTACTACGATTATAATACTTGTTAGGGTACATTTGAGATATGTATATTTTGTTGGCAATTTAACTATTTTTAAGTATAGTCCGCGTAAAACTGCTAGTCCGCTTTGAATATAGAAATGAATCGCGTCACCATAGCTGTATAAGTACACCTGCTCGGAGCAACTTCAGAGCGGACTAGTAATTTGGCGATAACTATACCTATGTAAATAAGAGCCAATTTAATTGCTGGTGAGTAGCCGTCTAGCGGGAATCTATGTATGTATAATAATTATGTAACTAATTTATGTGTAGGTTTTATATATTTATTGTAGTGTTTATTAGTAATAATAGATTCCAAAAACGCACGTATTCTTGAATTACATTCGCATATAGATCTGATATTTAGCCGCGTATAGAGTATTTTTATATCTATTATCTTTTACACTTATCGACGTGCCTTTGTTCACATTGAAATCATACTGCGATTCGATAGTAGATTAAAAAATATAGTAGCTGAGAACTTGTAAGTACCCATATACATTTCATAAACTTAGAAGGAGTTTTTTTAGTAATTTGGCCTTTATATCTGATGCTTATATTAACTTAAGTGTTCATATCTAATATATAGTTCCAAGAGTATTATGTTTGGGAATCAAATGATCACGAACATAGGAAACCAACATCAGTATAATAAATTAAAACAAACACAATTCTTCATTTAATGAAGCGTGACTAAGTAATTTGTAGGCACTTTATGCTACATTCATAATACAATAACAGCCGATCAAATAGAACATTGCATACAATATTGATGAAAATCGTGATTGATCAGTTACTAAGAATTGGCATTTCTTGAATCCTTCCGGTCTTCAATTGCATATCTATCTTTAAATTACGCATTAAAAATATTCTCTTATTTGCATTCGTGATAAGATATAAACATAATTTTGGAATGATATAAATCAAAAATAACATCCGCAAGGATATGGGTATTATGTTGTTGATGATTTTTGTTGAGTCGCACACGAAAATGTATCCATCCATGAACTTCTCATAACTCAGTGATTTATGAAGAAATCAGACAGATTTGTACGAAATATTCGTAAGTTAAGTTTCTCGTAACATTTAATTTTGTATTAAGGACTGCTAGGCGATCATATTAATATAATCCAGCGAAGGTCATTTAAATTATACAAATCACACCTATTTCCCGTTTCCACTATACATTATTATTATCAAAAATATATATAAATTGTGTCTGTATAACTATTGTTACTTCGTGAGTTATAAAAGCCAATTTTCCTTATCAGAAGTGTGGTGCAGAACTTAACATTGGTTATCGTGATGTTTAGGACTTCAATCAGCTGACGTGTATCTTACGCTATTGGGAGCATGTTATCCGCAAAAATGTGGCAATGATCAGGTACTCGAACACTGCTGATAAGACAACATAGTCGTGGATGCCTATAAAAGGTAAACACTCATTGTAATTATTCCAACATAGTCCGCAAGTTCTTAGACAAAAATTGAAAAGCCCAATCTCAATCCAATCCTATTGATTGTCCAGAAAGTACAACTTACAAGTACATATAAGTTACAACAATATATCCATGACAGTATCTATATGTCGCATAAAGTAAACAAATGTAACATAGGAGCTTTTAATAATTGAAACATATTCATTTTAAATTGATATTTAAAATAATATATCACAATAGACGTCAAGATAAGTTCTAGTACCACGTTTATAACTCCGGTGCATACAACGGCTATCCGTTCACAAACTACTGTACACGGTGGGTCGGCGGTTACTGCCACAGTTTGCATAAAATTATCGCAAACAACAATAAGTGTGTCAACAGTGGCGTCCCGCTACGCCGCACTTGCCCATTATCTAAGCGTTATACATATCAACGATTATTACGTTTCATTATTATAGAAAAGTGGATTTTAAATAATTCTAAAGTTTTTCAGGTCGCTGCGAAATTTCCTCCACTTTGCACAATGTGTTACATCCAAATAGGGTGACTGAACATTTAGTAGCTCTTTTCATTTCATGTCTATTATAGGAGCCTATAGAGTTTTACCTAGCAATGTGCGTTAAGCAGATTTTTTTTTAAGACTGACTTAGCAATCGTGCTTGCAATTCATCTGATGGTAAATGCTCACCGCCAACCATGGTCATATGTAACCAAATCCGCATACAACGAGGGTTCTACCTAAAGTAATCGCAGGTGCGATGCCAGTCCTGATGACTAAGATGTTCCCCTTATATGTAAGTCAGCCGGCAACCGCATCATTCCTGAGAAACCTGGTTATTCACGATAGCGATAGGTGTGGCAGTGATTCCTCCCCAGTTGCCCTATACTCGTTTTATCACCTTTGAATTCAAAATATTGCTAACTCACTAAATCACCTATGTTCAAATTGTTTAGCTTGATTGAATAAGACAATAAATGTTATATTTTTTTTTAAATAGACCTTATTTACTAATATAAACAGTAGTAACCCCAAAAATATTTAACGTATATAGAGTTGTAATGATAATATTAAAAGCTTTAAGCTATAAGTACTTAATTTGGGCATCCATTTTTTTCATGTAACACCTATTTATATATCTTTATATCAGTTATATTATCTATGTATCTATTACACCGTTTTTTGTTGTAACATAATATCTTGATGACCATAAAACGTACAGAAGTACCTAACAGAAGTGTTATTTCAAGGCTGAGATACTATAAAGCGGTCCATGATTTATAAGTAAGTGATATATGTATACATAGCGTCATCTACTTAGATTGTGAAAAAAAAACATTATGCATACATATGTATGTATATGTGAATTTAAAAATGTTTGTATTTCAATTCTTGTGTCTTCTGTTTTTAAAACAATGCATTCATTATTTCGTTATCATAATTAAATCAAATTCTCTTCCTAAAACTTTTGCTTAACAAGTTTAAATAAATAAACGTTAATCATTTTAGAATCCATATTTTTTAGTTCCATCCATGTTTTCTGATCTTTAAATATAATAAGAATTCGATAATTTCGTGTAATATATATCAGAAATTTGTCCAACATGCAGACACCCGTTTTGATACTGCATACGTAACCAGAATTTGATTTGCATTGTCTTGCTTTTAGATAAATTTAATATACATAGTACTAAAACACAGAGCGCTACGTTTTTCCGTAATTCTCGATTTGCTTAAATGTTAATAATCTAAATTATACATAAAAAAGCTTCCCGGAGCGTGAGTTCCTTACTGCACACTTCAACCAGTCGTTCTCAAAGCACACGCTCTTCTAATATTTATTTCAAGGGCACCATCCTAATTACAAGTCCAATTAATCTACATTAATATACTAAATCTTATTAAACAGTCCTCGTGAGTCACCGGATGATATTAAAGCAACCGGTTCTTGAATTGAAGTGGTTTCCATTCAATAACGGCATCTATTTATTTCTATGACAGGTCGGAATTGTGTTCGTATTTGAGAAACAGTTATGCATGTCCACTATCTCCGAGATTTATCGTAACTTTTACATCTTATTGGTGTTTAACATTCCTGAGTATCGATAATAAATTTTATGATAAATAATATAATAAAATAAATTATAAAACCATTTCTGTTATAGTGCAGTTCGCGTAAAGTTTTCATTTTTGTGTGAAAGTCTACTCAATATGGGTTAATTGGTTTCTCCGTACTCACATATTACTTATAGTAAATAATTATGTACTACGTTTGAATAGTGAATTTCTGTTTTTAAATCATAAACAAACACTTAATTTTTTGATTTGTTAAGCATGATTTTTAATGTCTGGTGAGGTGTCCCGGACATCCTGTATATAATGTAACATTAAGTCATATATTAATAGTATAATATAAGTAAATGTAATAATATAATATGAGTAAATAAAATATACAAGAAGTAATTAAATTTATGTTACAATGTGCGATATACGAGTAAGTCAGTTCTACTATGAAGAATAGAGTAAGAAGAAGTATATTTAAAAAAATGTCGTTAATTTTATTGAGAGTTTTATGAGATCTCCAAATTTTTATGAAAGTTGACATAATAAAGTCAAAACCAATTTATCTTAAGGAGTACAAAATTAAATATTAATATTTTATTTTTAAAGAGTTACTTCCAAGTTACAAAGTTCCAAGTTGCTTACGGAACCCCAAAACTGGATATCAGACAAACATAATAATATGCGTTATTAATTAGAACCGAAGTTTTATCTCGCTGGCAAACCAGACTTTTTATAAATGCAACCTTACCTGATACACTTAGGATGTCGTTGATGTCTTTTGAAGGGAACCCCCAACTCCAAACGGTTCGGATTGTAGGAAAACAAATTTCTATGTAAGTCTTTAGTTTACGCAAAGGTATCAGGTTCCATAATATTTTTCCTACCAGTATGCTACAATACAACGGTAAAAGCCGAAGAAAGTAATATTACCAAGAACCAATAAAATTTAAAGAGAGTAAAATCAGTTCATGTATTTTTAGAGACATTTACCTGTTGTATAATTTATATTGTAAGAGAAACTTACTGGACTCAATGTTTTATGTATACATTAAGGGTTCATTTATCACTCATTTATATAAATATATAAAGGATAAGTGTGACTTGTCCCTTATTGCAGAGGCGAGGGTTTATTCATAGGAATATAATATTCATGTTTCTAGTTCAAAAAATCTTAGAGTAATGTTAGAATATTATGAAATATTTTATATATTTCTTTTTAAAGAGAGAAAACCAAGTACATAACATAGTATGGTGATCTTTGCACTTTTTAGTCTCTAGGTTGAATGTAGTATTCGAAACGCACCCAGGAGACTACAGTACGCATCGGAATGTACTACTGACTTAAACAACCTGGTTATCGTTCCTATTGTCCGTGCAATCTATTCTAACAAATATCCTAAATATTTGTGTACTTTATCACATAAAATACCAACAATACCCAATGTACGTATTTCAGAGCAACTTATCTATGGTGCTACGTACTATTTATAATTCAACTTACTTAATATTATTCACATATATCTTGTGTACAGTTTACATTTCAGTAAGAAAGAAAGACATATACCTGTTCGTTTTCCAAAACACAGCCAGGAAGCTCTCCAACGCAAACTCGAAATAACGTCAACAAACACTGCATTCACTCGAGGGGAGTCTCTGTTTGTTTAAAACAACTGTGTGCTAGGTCGCATAAGTTAGGGTTCGAATATCGTATGTGGGACGCAGGAGCCCGCTCGGTGTGCGTCCGCGCTGCACTTGAACATTGAACTGACGGCAACCCGCCCGCGGAGAGATGAACACTACATCATCGCCGCGGTAATGACACCAACCTCCTAAACATAACGGCGTCGCAGCCACATCTACACCGATCTAATGGACCATTTACATTAATACAATTGTTAATAATCTTGTCGATCAATGTATTGCCTTGCAATCCAGAACAAACTGTGTTTTAATAGAGCTAATTGGTCAGACAGTCCATTTATCAATCAATCATAATGTGCGAACAATCAATCAATAATATTATTTCATTCATGATTAAAATCCACTCAATCGGGACTGTTTGGTAACAACTTCAGCGTAGTCAAGTTCAATGTAACGGTCTTGTTTATATAAGCGTTGCTGGCCAGCATAAAACTCAACTGTGCATTCAATATTTTGTAAAAAAAGACATTAACAGTATTTTAGTGATATTGACTAACGCCAAATATTAATACTCTATCTATCCAAATTTTACCAAGCAAAGATAAAAAATTGAAAAGGGCAGAAACACTAGAAGTTAAAGACAGATTAACTACCGTAAATCAAGCTAATTGTAAACAATTGCATTTTAAAAACCTAGTTATCATGGTGGATTGTTGTAGTCTTAAGTCTTGAACCAATGTAAAGGCTCCATAATACATGGAGCGCCATGCGGGCAATAGACAGCAAACCGCAACAGCACGGAAACAGCGCTGTGGTCTACCGCTGTCTCGCTAGATAGCCTAATTAATCAGACACTAATTCATCGACTATTGTTATGATGAGAATATTTTCGCCACTTATCATTAATGACATGTTTTCAACCAGCAATGATCATAAAAGAAAATATCAGACTGTTTAAGAATATAGCCTATACTCACTCCCGCAATTTACACGAATCAAACCATACTTCATACGTGTAAATCGTTAAGTCATTTGGGCTGAAAAGCATGCCATAAAATAAGACATACATATTAAAAAAAATAACCATCGCGGTCCGGTAATAATTTAGAGAATTTAATCCTGTTTTACTCTGTACACAAGCTCATTCGATGTTTAATGGAAAAATGTTTTAGTTTTTCAATAGATATTGTATGTTGCATGTAAATACTATATGTAATTAGTAATTATGTGAACATTACAACAATGACAATGATTATGAAAAATACAGACAAGAACAATAAATGTTCTAATAGAAAATAAATATTCATTGACGCCACATTATCATAAACAGGTATGTCGCATAACATGAGAAAATTATAATTATATGACTTATTTGTATCATATATTTCCAATGAAACTTTACCTATATGCCGAGGATATATCCTCAGCATATAGGTAAAGTCTATAATATTTAATTGGCCCGTTATAAATACATATAATTATTAGACAGTAACTTAATTCATTATGCATCTTATTCATCAAGGGTACCGCACATTTAATATTCGAATTAATACCGTAAAAAATATGTGAATTTAACATAAAAACAAAAGATAATTACTACTGAAACTAAACACGGTAAAATTTATAAGCGTCAGTATTCATTTTAAAGTTATTTTTAGTCATAGGGTGTTTTCGAAATTATAATTTGAATGGGGATAAGAGAAACAATGGTATAGGCTTGAGGCTTGAATGAGGCTTAGCAAAGCTATAATAATAGCGACATCCTGTGAATATCCTAGCCGGAGCGCGTCCGCGCCGACCGGGCGTCGAACCCAGGACTGCCCCTCCCTCCCCCCGGCCAATACGCCGACACGTACGCGATACGGTTAATGTTATTAAATCTATAATAACATCTATATAGAAATTGGTCTGACGACTCCACGTTTTAGATAGACATGTAGAAGCGTACTGTAAGCGAAATTATATATAATGGTCAATACTATCTCAATATCTGGAACAACACTTGCTCTACATGCCGTATAGCTATGCTGTATGTATTAAAAATATGTTGAACTATTTTACAAATATTTAAATAGCACCAATAACTATTATTAATTATAACGTAAATTGTAAACATATTTTTATGCAATAATTTGACCATTCTTATTATTAAACAATAAACACGCTCTTATTTATTTTACGTTTTTATGTATAAACATTACAATACATTTTATAAAACAATACAGTTACAAATAACAATATAGTGTACCTCAGATTTATTTGTTCATACATTTATCGCAGATGCTATCGCAACTCTACATCACCTAGAGCTAACTTATTGTTTTCCATTTGTTTATGTTTCCCGTGTTAGCCTTAGTGCACAATACAATATAGTAAAATGTGAAGCAGATTTTACTGTCGTATAGGATGTAAATAATTTAACGTAAAGTAAAGAAATGATTTTGGGAAGTTCACACATATTTCGAGCAAAAGAGAATATCTAAAAATAAAAAAAGTCATTCCTTTTGGTTTACGGTTCCAAAAATAATTGTCAAAAATCGATATATTGTAATTACACGGAATATATTATTCCGTAAAAAAACTAAGATATTGTCTTTGTTACGTTTACGGAAAACTGAAATGAAAAAATACTGATATAGAATTCTTAACACATTTATTACTTACAATATTGAGCAATCAATAAATATATCTACGGTGCACACACATATATAACTACAAGTACAGTTGTGATCGAATATGATACTTTCAATCAAATTCGACATCCGATGGGAACAGAACTTACATACTAACTTACACAAGTTCTGTAACTCAACTTACGTTATCAAAACCACAGGGCAACAAGGGCATTATAACTTAAAATACTAATTCATACATAATTTATATTATTTTAGTCCATAGAATTCTACTCAATACGTCCGTCAATTAAGTTTCATCCGATATTTCCGATTATCCGATAAATAAAAATCATATAACTATCTCAGGAAATAACTGTTTTTACGAAATTACAAATATCGTACGAAAAAAAAAAACATGAATCTGATAAGTGGTGAGATGACCCCACATTAGACTTCAATAAAACTAGCTACAATCAAGAGATGTTATATTAACATTCTGACATTTTTTTATTTTTTTCGGAAGTTTATGCATGTCTTATAAAAGTAAGCTAAATGGAAAGCGGACCGTTAATCCACTTACTAAACTAAATGTTCACTGCATTCAGTGCAGTGTACTGAAATCTATATCACTAGTTAAATTGTCCTCGTTTCGATGGGTACAAATTTTTTAGTTTGAAAACAGCTATCTAAATCTTTTCGCTAGAAATACCATTGGATTATTATGAAACCTTAAACATTATACTTCTACTTACCCTACTGCCGTCGTTCCCCTGTAGCGATAACTTCCTTAATTTAAATTCCCTATATACTTAACTATCACTCTTCATAGTGTTTAGAAATTGCGTCCAATATGAACTGAAACGTAGTCGGGTTGATCCAACTAAGACCAGACGGCAGTTCTGACGCATCCAAACTCCTGGCTTTCCTTCCCACTGTGCGCTCCAAGAAGTAGTCATCGTATTCTAAACTGTAGTCCGGTATGATCGGGTTGAATTTTGCATAATAAATAGCCGAGAAACACGCGTACAGCAGCAGTGCAGCCGTGAACAACTGAAATTGCAAAAAATATTGTTAAGTACATATTTGCATTTAACAAAGTATTTGTAAAGATTGGCTCGCTTTAGTAAGCTTTCGCAGTATTCATATTGAAATGAAAGTTAGTAGGGTGTCTTTCATATTTGTTATTTAATATTTTTAATTTTTAATACTTGGCTTTGTTTTTAGTATATAAACTGTAGCAACTAATAAACAACTAAAACCAAGTGAACCGTTATTATACAATAGAAGTAATGCAATAAAAGATGCTTAGAGAACTAGAATGTTACTTCTAAGAATGTGAAGCGCTATGTTTTAAAACTTCGTTCGTTTTCGTTTGTTCCGTTCCTTATGTCGATTGATATTTTTTGCTGCAAGCATATCAATCATCAATCTTACTAGGTGTCCGTTCTACCTACTGTAGCTATTTAATGAAAAACATCCTTATTTAATTGGTTAGTTGATAAGTCAGCCCGCTCTTACACTTGGGGTCAAAATACTCAGAGAAATGTATTTTTTGCAATACCCAACACAAAACTCACTTACAAGAACATTGATAAACAAATCGCTTAAGGTGGACCCTTTTAAAACATTGTAATAAATTAATTTCGTTATCTGCAGGTAGTATTACGACTTAGGTACTAAATGTGGTCAATTAGTTGACAAGTTTAACAGGTTCTTCACACAAGAAGCCGTTACGATGTAATTAAATCTATTAATATCAGAATTCGCGTCTTTTTATCTTATCTAATGCAACGAATAAACTTAAGATATTAAATTCATTTGCTAATGGAGTTTTATTTCAATTACATTGATTACTTAGATGCTTGTCATATCCATGTAACTTATACGTACAAATTACTTAGATCTCAGAAGCATTTTATTATTTGATAAAGCTATAAAGTTGTATATTTTATTGAATGAATAAAATAACTACAAGATCAGTCCATTAATAATTACAACATTATTTATAGACTAATAATTCCAAAAAAAACACTTTGCTACAGGCAATACACGATTATCGTATGTAATTACCTGTTAAAAAGGACGACAGCATTACCATAAGCTACTCAACGATTAAATAAACAAACCACATAAGCGCACCGGAAACATTTTGAGACGAACCACTTAAAATATGACCATGAAACATATGACTTATGCGACTAATCATTTCCTCCGTGACTCCAGCATCGCATTTTAAGATCTAAACTTAGCCTCACATAGCTTTACTCTAAGTTTAAATATGTTGATTTGACTTTGCTAGTCGCTGGGATTAAATGGACAAGAACATGGAAAGCTAAAGCACTGTTTCCTGAATAAATGAATGATTATTTTAATCCATAATGTAATACACAGAAATATATAAATAAAAAAATGTTAAGGGTGAACAACCCTTATCACTTAGGGGTATGAAAAATAGATAGTAGCCAATTCTCGGACCTACTGAATATGTATATTAATTTTGGTGAAAATCGGTAAAGCCGTTTCGGGGGAGTACGGTTACTAACATTGTGACACGAGAGTTTTATATATAAGATATTTAATCTCTTAGACTGTACCGAAATAAAAAAATAGAATTCTTATCTCAAGGCTACTAAGCTCTAAGGAAAACGTTTAATAGAAAAAGAAATTTATTAATGATTGAAGTCGGCAAGATTTACTCCAATAATATAAAAACATATTATGTTTTACAAGACCTTACTATTTGAGAGTTGTTAAATTAATTACCTACTTATAATTTATTTGCCCAATTATTATGAATAATATTTAATTGACAATTACCTTATAATAAATCCATTGCTTGAGAAGCTAATTTAGGATAACTGGTGTAATTTATTATTAATTTATTGATAAATGCCGAAGATAACGTACCTAATAGACACCTAATAAAAATCAAATTTTTGACAATACACAGTTTAATAGATATTACGCAAAACTCTAACAAGCTATTTCTAACTCTACCCGCTCTATAGACAATAACGTCTGACTATATTAAAAATTTTATGTGTGCAAACCTTTAGTTATTAGTAATTGCTTACTTACAATTTATTTTTAATACTTTATTTTATACGCATTAGAGAAAAATGTCAGAAAAGAATTACAAGTAAGCACACCGTCACATGAAAGCTTGAAGTTAGGTGTCAAACATATTTTATATTTTGACCCTCAAAAGTTGGTCAACAGTAAAGCTTATCAGCACAAAAAACTCGCCTTTTAGCAGTCTACTTGTTATGATTACTTCGTCTACGTCCTAAGATAACGTTTTCAAAGTCGCACTACACTTCCTGCAGATATCAACGGCGACCATGCTTGATGGTCACATGCAAAGTGTGTCAATGTTATGATTTTCGCTTGTATTTTACTTCAGAATCAAATGACGACAAAATCGTTTTGTTTTTTTACATGTGGCAATTAGCAAGTATGATAATTTAGCGCTACGATACGCTACGATGCCTTAGAGGTCGTAACCAAAATGTTACATAAACATAAATCTTATTATTGTTTGAAATTCATGTTACCAAAATTTCTGTGAATGCTTTACCGTACATTTTGGTTGTAGTTAGGAATACTGTAGGAAATATTTCTTAATCGCACATTTAATATACAGGCATTAGCGTTTCGGGTGTGGATGCCGGCTTAGATGTTAGGAGACCTTTATAGACCTCAGGAGTCAACAGATCTGTTATCGGCTTCAGAATTCAGATACAACAAGTTACCAGTGGAATGCATGCTCGTTTGCTAATACAATCTTATATAAAATGACTTCTGGATTCCTTCTCTTTTTAAACATCTAAATGATGAATTTGGACTTCTGTTAGTCTTTACGTGTTTCAATAACACCTATGTTGGTCAGAATCCTAAAAGGATGTGAATGTTGAAAGCATTAATTACTTGAATCAATCGATTATATAACCTAACTCCGATGAACTTGAAGGACAGGAAATTATATAAGTGCCTACTTTAAAGAAATCGTGATCATAAATTTACTTTAGACGTCTTAAAATTTAAGCAACAATTATAGCTTCCTTATTATGTTTCTAATAAGCATTACGTCCATTATATGCTTTTATTTAAGATAGAATTTTATGATTATTTATATTGTTAGAAATACATTCAAATTATTTAATCATAGTATAATTTTAATTAATTATTTTGTGTTATTTTTATAATAACAAGTGCCCATTTATATAGTCACTGGCTGTATACATTACACGATT
The DNA here is from genome assembly GCA_014595695.2 of Epargyreus clarus clarus. Classification (NCBI taxonomy): domain Eukaryota; kingdom Metazoa; phylum Arthropoda; class Insecta; order Lepidoptera; family Hesperiidae; genus Epargyreus; species Epargyreus clarus. The sequence continues at coordinate 506,716 of JACTTY020000030.1, read as the reverse complement.
GTATGCATTAGCATAAAAAAGAAAAAAACGGACTTGACGTGACGCGCGGGAATAATAAAATTTGTAAATTGGATCAAGAAATAGTTTTATTTTAATAATATTATGTTTATTAAAATTACACACGCAAAGAATAAAGAATCTCTATTATTTCGATTTAAAAACCCATTCTTAATATTAAACGTTGAATGGAAAAACAACTTGTATTAATACTTACGAATGTAAAGAAATAAAATGGACTTTTTAGGGTACTGTTAAGCCGCGCGCAAATCTGCCGTAAAAAGGAATTATTGGGATCCTCAGAGGTTTACCCTAAGATTAAGTATGATTAAGTTAACGTTACGGACGTGTTATATTCGTTGAAACCGTAAGAAATTGTTTTGGAAAACAGACTAAAAAAGTACATAGACAAAGTAGAATAAATGTAATAGTGAAATAATATTAAACGTTCAAATACTTAATAAATATAATATAATTATGTCATAAATTATAATATTAATACTTTAATTTTTACCTGACATGATTTTATAAAATAATTAAATTACTTTATTAGAACTGATCAGTTTTAACATATTAATAAAAATGAACTTCGAATTTTGATATTTTAAATATTTCTGTTACTAATACTTATCTATGGTTACTAAATTATTACTAATGTAACATTATTTATTTCTTCATATTGTAATTATTAAAACGTACAATTATAAAGCTTGGTTATTGATATAAAAATATTAATGATACCTCAAAGTTACTGATTATTAAAATTAATCATACTATTAACGGTGAAGAAAAATATTGTGAGTATACTTACTTTCCCCATTTTTCCATATTATCAAAATTTCGACTAACTGGCGTAGTGGATGGTGTCAACTTTTCGATTTTTGAATAATAATCTTCAGGCATATTAGTATTTTAGGCATATTAGTTTTATATCAGATGTATTTGATATTAGAAGTAGGATAGTAGGCAGGCTTGCTCACCTGAAAGACACTCCAGAATTTGAAGGAACCCTCGTTAATGATCCAGTCATAGTATCCCGCCCAGGGGTCGGTGTACCTGCCCTGCTTCATGGGCTTGGCCGTGGTGGTGGTTTCGTGGTCATGGTGCTCGTCGTAATAGTCCTCAAAACCTCGCCCTTCCACTCCTGTACCATTCTTAGCTTTAGTTCGTCGGAGCTGAAATATAGAACTTTGATTACGAATGTAGTTTTTGTTTAGTTGAGGATTATTCTTTTTTTGCAGGTGTACTTAGTATGTTTTCATTAAGTGACTAATAATGTAAGTTCAAAAGAGGTTGTTTATGTAAATACTACTTTAGATCCACAAATGTACGCAGTCGGAAAAATTTCATGTCATGAAGAACGCTTATTAAATCATAATTGACAATAATCGCTGCAGTAGTTTATAAGTTTCTCATTGCTTTTACTTTGCGCAACGAGTTGCTATCAAGAAACGCCAGGCGCACGTATGTTAAATTTATTGCCCATTTATCTCAACGTTCTGATTTGAACATATTATAATTTATTTATCAAAAATATTCTTACAATCTACTTTATCTCTGACAAAACCGTAACTGATGATAGTATTCATATATCTACTATAGGGTAGTGTTCATAATTGTAAATAAAGAAGTAACGAAATACGTGGACATGAAGTTATATTTTTCCATATTATTAACTAACAATTGTTGCACGCCTCACAACGCGCAAGCGTGTGGGTGTGCTTTACTCTCGAAATGCCTAACTCGGACAAGTTCACAACATGAAATTGTCAAAATATCCGGAATGGAATGAAATAGTCATAAAAAAAACCAGACGTTTTCACTACTAAGAACGTTGAATATGATCTAAGTTTTTTTTTTAATTATTTTTTTAATATTTGTTGTGAAAAAATGAAAGATAAAAATTTCATGCTGTCCGTTGGTCTGTGTGTCTGGATGTTCCATCGATTAAGAAAGATATGCGCAATAAAATGAGTTGAATCTTTTTTAAATGGTTCCATTTAGTCTTAAGATGAACCCTGTTGTTTGGTGTTTTCAGACTCTGAAGGGTTTAAAAGATATTAATAAAAAACCTCCTGATAGAATATCGTTTTACTCGTGTCCCGTTTCTTTTCCTTTTTTCGTGTATCGCGTGTTGCTAATATGGAAAACTTTTATTTCTGCAAGAGATTTAGTTTTTTTTGACTTCCCGCTTAGAAAATCAATTTTTTTTTGTATTCGTATTTTTTTTTAAATTTATTATCCATTTTTAAATTAATTATTAAAGTCGTTCGTTGTATTTTTCTAATATTTTTCCTAGTATTTTACGTAAGAGATTTTTTTTTGTAGTCATTATGCCATGTTAAATAATGAAATCGTTGATTAATAGTAGTATTTAAGGATGTGTACTGACGTTGTGGAACATCAGTTAGTACATTAGTGATATTTTTTTATCTCACAATTTTCTGCTTACAAAATTAAACGCGTGTGAGGCGTGCACTTTTGGATTTTATCTTATCAGTGTTGTTCCTGAAAAAAGAACTGTGTCAAAAGTTTTTTATATGGAGCGGAAGCTAACGGCAACCTACATCCGCCCTACGAGATACGCGTCGTGCATATGTACTTCCCAATTGTTTGTCCAAACTATACACTGAAGTAGGGTGCCGTCTGCCAGGCAATTAGCACCACGGAGGCCCGGTCACCCACTTCAGCCGGCACCGTTATGCCCTTGTTTCATGTGACAATTGTCAACCACGCCCTGCTCTTCATGAATGAATATGGAAAGATGTAACTGGTTGTCAAATGTGAATTGAGGCGACTTTCAGTTTTTAACATTGATGAATTTAAATCATAACAAATAAACATCTCAATATGAAAAGGCGGAAAGGCAGTGAAAATGCATAAAAACGATTTCACAGTAATGTACAGTCATACTTTAAAATAAATTGTCTGATAATATCAACATTTTATATTGATTTGTCGGAAATCTACCAGGTTCTTTCGTTAAAACCAGAGTCCTTACGTCTTGACTTAGAAATATATACTTAGTACCATTAACTTCCATTTACAAGAAATAAAAAATAGCAGTAGTCAAACTAACTTACTTGTATTGATGTAACATTTCTTGGTGGTATGATTGGGGCTCTAGACCTATTCTTATTCATATTTCTGACGACGTCCAGGGCTGTTCTAAGAACGGTCAATATCAGCTCGGAGGCTGGCATGTTGGGGCCGCCGGATTCCGCTTCATCTGGAGACGCTGGCGGTGATGCTGCTCCATTATTTACATTTGTGCTGGAATTTATTAGAATTGATTAGAATTTATTTAGAATCATATACGCATATAATAAAATCTCTACATTCTTCGTATTTACGTATAACGCTTACGTTTACGGTTATATTTACGCTTATTTACGTACCCAGGAAGGTTTTGTCGAATATTAAAAAAGAAACAAATAAATCGGAAAGATTGGGAAAAGTTGCAAACTATTTGTGTTAATTAAAGTAATAAATGTTCATATTATAGAGATACTACTTAGAGCTCCTTTTTCCTACATTTTTACTATTCTTAAAACTATAGATAAGTTTACAAGAACATAAGATATAAGAAAACAAAAACCAACACGAATGTAAAAAAAAGGAAAAAAAGATAAAAATAAGTATTATACTACTTACTTCAAGGGTATATATTTGTACTTGGAGTAGGGCGGCGAGTACGGCGTGGCGGTGTCGTAGCGCGCGGCGCCCGCGCTGGCGCCCACCGCCCACAGCGCGAAAGCCACCGCGCCCGCCCACACTAACCCGTGCAGCGAAAACCCGATTATGCCTTTCGACATACTTCACGATAACTATATCTGTATCAAATGTTTATTTAAACACTCTTTAACCACATTTATTTGTTAAAACAAGCGGTTAAAAATGATTTATGTGTCCGACTGGAGTGCACTGCTAGTCGGTGACAATAAGACTGACAGATCTGAAATAATGCGCCCCAGATAACAGCAAAGGGAGCACTACAGATAAATATTCAGCAAACAAAGCGTGCTCTGGTGCTCGCAAGTGTTAATTTGATTTACAACGTCCCAAGTTTAACTCGAACCTAAGACGTGATTTTACTTTCACTAAGATACAGTATTGTGAATAAATAAGAAAATAGTTATTACTGTTATTTATTTTATCCATTTATTTTAATAGTGCTATGCTTTAATAATGTCATACTTTACATAGTGCAACAACAATTTGTTTAATAAATATATCAGCACATTAATAATAATAGATGATTACCTATATTTTAATAAAATATTTAAGTACCTGAGTGGTTCTTATAAAAACGTATACCTATTAAATCCCTAAAAAAAAGCTACCGAGGGGGTTTTAGTGCGGTAAAAGTCCCACATAACCCGGCGTCGCTCCCACGTCGTCGGGTACCTTTTGAAGGTTTCTCCCTCGTAAACAAAAATAAAAAAGGGTAAGTGGGCATTGATGAACATATTAATTCAACATCAACTCTATATAATTACAAAATAAGTAGTATTATAAGATGTCTTCTTTGCGTAAAAATATAATCAAATCGGACTAAATGACTGTTAGCGAAATCTTAATATGAATACTACATACTAACTAATAATAATCAATCACCAATTACTTATAATAATCAATTTCAACTACTTTTCTACCAAATTTTACCGAATAACAGCAGTTTTAAGCTGCCGTATTCAGTTGGGAATCCGAGGTTTTTTTTGAAGAGGAGGAAACCTTCAATAGGTACCCGAGGCCGTGAGAGAAAGCCGGGTTATGTGGGACTTTTACCGCACTAAAACCGACCCGGTGGCCGTCCTCGGTGTTTGGTGGAGAACTCCGGGATCTCCAACGAAACACAACTGGAGTCCTCCTAACGCGATGTGAGTCCCCTATCGGGCTCTGCCCTGAGGGGAGCAAAGTAATTTACGCTTTCACATCCCCTAGTGATTATAGTGATATGCGACCATACAAGCCGATGTCCTTCCCGGGGTCGCTTGCTGGACGGTTTGAGACCTCAGTTAAACCTAATGTTAACTGAATTTGATCACACATCACTAATGACAGCAGTAGCCAATTACCGTCAGGTGGACTGCATGCTCGTTTACTACTTCATTATAATAAAAAAAATACTTACATGAAGGTCTCATACAACATACATCATACATCCAAATAGTCTTTATCACATGGATTCTAAAGGCGTTAACTAATTGGTCAGTTCAAATTTATTTTCACCTATCTCGCATTCTTTTCTATTCGGCCAGGTAGCGACATACCATGTCAAAGTTTATCTATTTAGAATTTAAATTAACACGTACGTGAAAATCACCTCATTATAATAACTTTCGAGCTCGTATTTACCTTATCATTTAGAAGGAATAAAATGTTCAAATTCCACGATCAAATTAATAAAATGTCTCCTAACGCCACCTATTTTATTATCTCTAACGCAGGTTGTAGCGAATAGCTTAGTGCATCTATTCTATTAGTTGATCCAAAAATGTTATATGCCTATTAAAATAAATGAAAACAAAATTGACATTTTTAACACAAGATTATCTCTTATCTCTAACCGATATTAGATATTTCGGAGTATAAACCTATAACTGCGACATACTTTATTTATTTTTTAAAAAAGCTTACTAGCTTACTTAAACCTATTTATTATTATTTATTTAGCTTACTTAAATCTCTTGATCGAGGACCTACTATAAAGATAATAGTGACATTAAATTATATAATAATACCCTTGATGTTAAAATTGATAATCAAGTGTTTAACGAAGAATTGAGAACAACATGCCATTAGACTCTAGGTGATCTTATATTCCTCGTTATCAATATAACTGAATTATGTAATAAAATAATTGTAAAATGTAATTCCTCTCTATCGTAACGTTACGTTTAGTAAATTTTTATTAGGTGCTTTTACTTTTATTCAAAATATCATTTGAAAAATTTAATGATGGAATTATCTCTATTCATACAAGTACAAGGTTGTACCTATTTTAATCGATATGATTTTTTTCTTTATGAAATAAAATCGTTATTCCAATAACAGGTGCATAAAGTTATATGCACCTGTAATTGGAATAATAGATAATAAAATATTAGTTAATAAAATAAAATTGTAATCGCAGTAAATGTTGATCTACGAGTATTTACGTTTAATGTTCATTTGTTAGTTATTCCATTTCATATTAAGTTATTCCATTTTATATCAATTTCATAATAATTTGAATTATTTATCCTTGTTCTATCTAACATCTTAAACTTTAGTTCAGTTTTGGTCGTTTCAATTTGCTCAAAGCTTTACAAATTCTTGATATGAATGTGTGTATGATATAAATGTTATACATTTGACTTAAAATTAGTTTTTAAGGTTAAAGAGAGAAAAACAATGTTATATAATTATTTTTATAATAATTTTATTAAAAACAACGTTGTATAATGAACGAATACCCAAACAAGATAAATTAGTTTAAATATGTCCAGTTCACAACGAAATAATTCTATAAATACCTAGAAATGTTATATACATTTAAATCTAAGTTATAGTCTGCTTATATCTAAAGTTAAAACTATATTACTCATTTTTGGGTTTATCGCTTAAATATTTTTCAGCTGCGGTGGCTATGGCGCGCGTTACTCTTCCAGTCACTTCATGGAGATTGTCATTAGACAAGTAAGAATCTACGGATCTCTTTGAAAAGAATGACGCTGTGGTACCATTTGGCCGCCAACTGTTAGGATATACTATCTTATGACGTAGCACAGCCTTTATAATCAACGCTCCGACATACACTATAAAATAAACACTGAAATACAATGGCAAGTAATAAAGTTTTTTTCCTAAATAATAATAACTGTATCTGTTTACACGAGGCATTTCAGTCGTAGTTGTGGTCGTTGTTGGATGGTGGTGATGATGGTGGTAAAAATCGTGATCTATGTCATGGTGGTATTTAAAATCGCCTGGAAAGTCGCTCGGAAAACCATGGTCGTCCATCGGCGGCCCGTGATCTGCCGGTTTCATTTCAGCGGGAGGAGGTGGTACCATTCCTTTCATGTCGTCACCTCCATTAGAATCATCCATGTCACCATGGTGCTTATTGAAGATCAACTCAGGATAATCAGAATCGTGACCATACGATGGTGGAGCATCATGATGTCCGTAGCTAGGAGGCGGCGGCGGAGCGTCATGATCACTTGGTGGCGGAGCTGACTCTGGCTTTTTATAATGATAACCATGGAAGTCGGGCTTATCGTCCATAGCAGGCATCATTGGAGAATCGGCTGCCATTGGAGGTTTGTCATAAGAATAACCATTAAATGGCTTGCTAATAGGTGGAAGTGTAGGAACAAATTTCTGAACAGGTGGAGAAGGCGGTTTATACCGGTATCCAATATCCATCGGTGGCTTATTGTTAGGAATATTGTCTGAGTAAGAGTCACTATCGTCAGATGTATCTACTGTCGGTGGAGATAACATTGAAACAGAGGGTTTTGGTGCTGGAGGAGGTGGAGCAGAATCAAAAGTAGGCGCAGCGTAAGGAGGAAAGGATTCATAACTTGTAGGAGAAGGGAAGTCACTATCAGTCAACTTAGGCGCCGGAGGAGGCGGGGGAGGTACTAAATTAGCTGTTGCTTTTGGTAATGTAGAAGTTGGACCCGAATTTTGCTTTGAATATTTGGTACCATAATCTGTAGGGGGTAAGTAAGGTTGTGCTGGATTGTAGCGATCAATCGCTTCGCGCATAGGAACCACATCTTGCACTTCTCCTCTAACAGGATTCTTTAATTCGTAAAAATTGTTTAGGCTTGTCATTAGGTTGTTCGTTTTTTTGGTGTCCAAGTTATCAAAAGGTCTTTTTGAAGGTTTTAACTGGAATGGCTTCAAATTCACATATGGAAAACGCATATTCGGCTCGGTACGAATCGCCCGTGATTCATTTTCAGCTCCATTACCAGGATTAGTGCCAAACCTGTAAAAAAGATAAATAAATTAATTTACTTACTATTGAAATTGTAACAGTTCAAAAGTGGATATCTTTGCGCTCAAACTATGGTAAAAAGGAGCATCGCATTTGCGATCAACTTCAAATAAGGTCAAACTAAATAATTATCCATGACAGTCAACGCCCAACATCACATGCTCATTCTATTAGAGATAAAATAAAAAGTAAAGTATAAGTGTATTTTTCTGAACTATGCTGTACAGATTAAATTAACGAGATCACGTTCCTTACCCTGGTAAAGCAAAGTTTTCATTTATTTCATCATCACCACCACCGTTTTTCTCAGTTGTTTTGTCTTGATCCAATAATTTATCTTCAACTTTGGTCTCTTCCTGAGTATCAATGGGAACTTCATCCCAATCACCTGAGTATTTGTTTATTTTTTCACTATCAATAATATGCCAAACATTTTCTACTTTATTTGTTTCCGGTGTGGTGGTTGGTGTCGCTGTCGTAGTGGTAGTGGTCGATTGTGTCGTAAAAGGCATGAAGACAGGTGAAGGCTTATCTTCATACATCTTATTATATAGTGAAAAATAATCTACAGGGTCACTCGTCTTCGTTTCCGTTTTTTCTTCTTCTTTCTCCTTAATTGGTAATCCGTAATTTACAGCACGGTTTGCATTATCCAACTCTTCGTCGGGCACATAAATTGGTCTGAACGTTGTCGTCGTTGTCGGCGTAACAACTTTTTCTTTTTCCAACAATTTCCTGATAGATTTCTTCATGCTATCGTTACTGTCAGATTCAAATTCCGCAAATATCAAGTCGGGAGTCAGCACTTTAGGCGTCGTAGTAGTTGTAGTAGCATTTTGTGCGACATCGTTGTCCATTCTTCTCATCCAGTTATGGTAATAGAAGGGCACTGATCTTCCTTTGTCGATTTTAAACGGCCGAGGCGACGGTGTTACTACGTACACACGAGGTCCAGGTAAGTTTAGCGCGATAACATTGTTTACTCGGAGGCACACTACTAGCACCGAAACTAATAATATAAGATTTTTCATTTTAATTCATATATACATTTGACTACGGTACTGACGAGTGCTCCTCGTGAAGTTCGATTCGTAAATGTAGTATACGAAAATGTGCTCCAATATGCAATAGTTTTGAAACTAACAACTGAAGATATAAATTGTGATAATTTTTAGCGGTACTTCAGTTTGTAGAACGCCTGAGGCACGATCGAGATGACCCGTGCCCGCGGCATAATTTACACTATTAGCAGGATAAAGAATGTCACCAGCGAGTAAAACCTGGTAGAAAGTGTCACATATTTGTTCAAGATATTTGGCGCTATACAATTTGGAATACTTTTCATTGTACAAAAGATTGAGATCGAATTTACTTTGTTACCTAATAGAAATCCAAATAAATAGTATAGCCAATTCAGCAGCTTTCTTGCCCAGTCTTTTATATTTTATAAAGTTAGAATAAAGTACTTATCACAACAGTCAATAATATGTTGACTTTTGTACCATAAATTGAAGCAATATTTACTTAGTGACATAAAAATCATAGTCAAAGTGCTGATCCTTAGATGTGAATCAATAGCAACCATTTCGAAATATGGCTCTAAGTGTATAAGGTACAGAAGGTTCTCGACTTATATGCAAAAAGAATCGCATAGCCATGACAGGAACATAGTATAAAAATTTTTGACCCTGAAAACATTTAGGAATAAACTGATACATGTCAGCACAAGAAGAAGTGTGGAATCCTGAAAAAAATACGACTGTATAGGCCGATTAATGAATTACTTCTAAACCTAGCCAATGGTAATTTATACATAACTTTAAGATATTATAAATATTGTTTCCGTTCAAGATTATATGGTATATCTATTGTTTAAAAACTATATAAAACGGATATCTTAAGTTTCTAATAGTTTTTGAACTCAAAAGTAAATGTATATTTACATATGTCTGAGATTCTAAGATTCTGCAAATTTTTTTAGGTTTACTGTACCTATGTGTGGACGTTGCGTTTGCGTTAAAAAATTAACACATGCGTTAAAAAATTGTGACCAAATCGTTTATCATGTTATTTAAGTAGGTACATTAAATTACACTGATTTCAAATGATGCCTGGTTTAAAGTTATTTATGTGTTACGGGTACAATAAATATACATCCAAATAAATTTAACAAACATTTTAATACTGAGCTATAATAATTTACAGTTATTATCTTATCATTACAATTCATTTATACATAGGTATATCTAAATCTAATTTGTTTTACTTAAATACGTTTAGGTCCTATTTTTTATTTTTGTCATCTTTCTCTGTGTCATGTTGTGTGGAGATCTCAGTGTCGTTATACGCCGGGTTGTCTACACCGGAGTCACTACCGCCATCTGTGTTGTCCGCACCTGGCTTACTTTGCTGGCTAGACTCTATAATAGGAGCTCCGGCACCCGAGCTTCTTACTTTATTGATATCGTTCTTACTAGCGACATCTATCGGCGCATTTACTTTCTCAGCTTCCTTATTGTTTGTGTCCCTACATTCGATATCCAATACTGCCGGCTTCTTCTTACAGATGTCATTTTCGTCGCCGGCAGCTCTTTTCCGCAAGTAAAATCTATTGAGGAGGTAATAGAAACATCCAGTAATAAATGTAGCGCCTGAAAATATTTGGTACGTCGGTCTGGTACCGAAAAATTTCATTAAATATCCTCCTATCAAGCTTCCTGATCCTTTTCCTGTAAAAAAAAACGAAAAAAAAACCTTATGTAGCATATTCTGTACAATACTTTTTATAGTTTAATTTTAAAATATCGATGTTGTTTTTCAGTTAAGGCGACCAGTTCGGGTAAAATTTAGTATTAACATTTCCATAATATATGAGAACCTAAACTCTACTATAGACGACTATTTAATAGAGGAATAGACTATTTCATGAGAGGATCCATTTAGCCAAATCCAAAATTATCCCCAATAGACAAACTGATAAAAAACAGATTTTCTGTAAATCTAAGGAAAAATTCTAAAGTTTGTTTCAAATTGGGAGCTATTTCATAACCTAACACGATTAATAATTTTGTGTAGATCATATTGCAAAATAGTATCTGTTGGTCACGCACCAACTCCATAGTAGAGTCCGCCGAGCAGCCCCTGCACGGAGGTGTCGGTGGTGGTGGAGGAGAGGCGCGCCGCGTACGTCACGGCGGCTGTGAACGACAGCGATGACGTCACCGACTCCAGCGCCTCGAACACCAGGCACAGCCACGGGTTGTAGATCAGGGAGTAGCCTAAAAGAAACAATATAATTAATATAGTCAGCAATAACAGCAATTTTAAGCGCTGCGCTGTTGTGGTTTAAAGGTAAGAGATACTTTTCCGAGGCATTCCAACTTAGTCATCAGGGGTAGCGGCGTATCTGTGACCGACCTCAGATAGAAATATAATCTTATCTTCTGTTGATTACACATATAGGATCCAATTATATAAAAAAGTAACTTATACCAAATAGGAAAAGAATATTTTCCATCACAATTGATCAAGTTTACTATTTGCTACTTCTACTAAGATTAAGGTTTGAATTAAAATTAAATATTGAATCCATTTGAAAATCCTTAGCTATTTCAACCACGCGAATTCGACATAACAATGACTGTGATAAATCAACTATCCAATTCAATTTATTGTCTGTTTCTCGAATCGTTTATTTTAGCCAAGCCCGTCATAAAAGTGAACTAAAGTTGTAAATACCCCAAAACTTCGGACAACCTGACTTTGCCCCTCCCAAAATTGAGGAGTGACCAGCAGACACATCTGTACAGCAGGTCATTAAAGATATTAAAACATAATTATACATACCTAGAAGCCTAATCGCGTAAAACACGAAACCAATGAACAGTACATTAGCGTGGCCCAACCTGTTGATGATTGGGCCCGAAAGTACTAAAAGTGGTAAGCCGGCGATGCCACCCACTGTGATGGTGATACCCATTAGCGATCTGGACGCTCCCAGGTCTTGCAGCAACCAGAATAAGAAGCTTTCGATGTAGCCCCATGCAGTGCCTGTAAAGTGAAAATGATTAATTAAAAATACGCATAGCCTTACGAAGTTTTTATAATTTAGCCGATCTAAAAATGTCGGGTGTAATTAAGAATGAAATGGCTGACTCCTAATTGCTGTTTCATGCGCGCTTTCATGTTTCGGAGGACACTTTAAACCATCAGTCCTGTTTATTATCAGTAGTTACACCTGCTCTGTGGTCTTATAGAATAAGCCGATTCCTCTATCCTGTCACGTTGAACTAGATTAGCGTAATACGCTCAGGATTTCATCTTGGCTATCGGTGGAACGTAAGAAGGATTGCAGCCTAACGTGATCATGTTGACCGAACGGACCGAATAATTGGTTAAGTGCGAACTCGAACTCATGGGCGGGTTCTGTACAACCAATTTTTCAGTTATTTTTAGTATTTTTTACCATAGCATCCAAAGAAGTAAATGCATTGTGAAAATTGTAACTAAGTACAGTTCAATAGGTAAAGATGCCGAAAAATAGCGAGTTCTTGCATGGTGACCTAACCTTTTCTAAACGTTCAAGTGTTACCGCTATTACCGTAAAATATATAGAGTTCTGTGGCAGACGCACAGGCAAACAGCGGCGGTTAACAAGAGGGTTCTGCTTAACCCTGTGAGTACGGAACCCTTGTAATAAACAAACGACAGTAAGTAGGTATTAGGTAAGTACCTAGTCACTAATAGTCTTGTCATTGCCGTAAATGATACGGCTCGTAATCGCAACATAATGATCTGACGATTACATAAATATCGCAAACAAATGTCTATGGGTTGACATGCTATTTTGAAATGAGAAACAGTTAAGTTGGAAAGTATTTGGTAGTTAAGTTGAAACAGAGTAAGATTGAATTGAGTATTAAAAATACGTTTATATGCGTGCAAGTTTTGGTAATAATTGATGTAAATTGAACAAAAACGTGCACATTTTACAATCAGAAATAAATATCTTGTTTCGGTGGTAAAAAAAACCGTTCATTATGAGGAAACTTATTTGAACTTATAGAAATCTTCCATAATATTCTCAAAAGTATATGAATTCTAACCTACGAGTAGAGTCGGACATTGCGCTAGAATACGGCCGAGGCTAATAGTGGAACTAATAATGACTTTATTACACTACCTAATAATATAAATAATTGGTTTATCGCTTAATTATATTTCCTTCAAAATAAATACTAACCCATGATAAAACAAGCAATAAAAAGAGCCACGATCTCCGTGTTCCTGAACACAGAGATGACATCTTCTAGAAGATTCTGCGCAGGTTGTTTGAACTCGAGGTCGATACTCAGCATCAAAACGCCTGATAACACTTTCAAAACCGCATACAAGTAAAAGGCAGGCCTGAAAACAATATACAATTACGTAATATAATAATATTATCCGAGCACCACTCGATATGCCACGGGCATTATATTACTTCGCGATATCTATTTCAAAATGACTTACATAAATGATACACAATACATAAACAGGTATAAGAATGTACAAAATGCATCAGAAAAATAACACATGAATGCAACAGCCTTGTGTCTTACAAACGTAGGATTATCTAATTAAAACGATAACATCTTACTTGAAACTGCCAAGCGCGAGTGAGAAACAAAGTATTTCTTTTAATTAAGACATACACGGTATACATACGAAGGAAGAAGGTTGAAAGGTTGAAGGTGATAGAAACCTTTTGTGGTTCTACTCAGGCGGCACCACCGCCACAACCATTTTTGGTTTGAAGGGTGTGGTAAGGGAGATATACTTTTCCGAGGCGTTGCAGCTTAGTCCTCAGGGGTAGTGGCGCGTCTGGGGCCGACCTCAATTAGGAATATCTAATCTAATATCCTATCTGGGTTTGATTACAGATGTCTCAGATAAAAATATTCTCCATAATAGTCTCAAAACCATATAATACTAGCAACCCGTAGCTACTTGGCTAAAGTTGTGGAGTATATCTTAAATCTTCTTACTTTTAATTAAGCCGGTGCGACAAGATTAGTCAATAAAGGATTATTAATTATTTTTTTTATCAGGTATATGTTATTTTATTATATATAGAAGTGCCAAACGAATATGTATCAGGTACGTCTGATGGTAAGTGATAACTGCCGCGCATGTACATCATAACCATGTACAGCATAATCAACCCCAGTTAAGATTAGTGTAGCATCCTTAGAGGTTGCAGTGTATCAATATGCATTGCCATTAGTTATTCTCCTTTTCCACACCCTTCAAACCAAAATACATCAATGTTTAACCCTTTTTTTATAATATGATGAGGCATTGATGGCTCCAGAGTCGAATCACTAAGGATTCTACCACCTAACTCTAGCAAGGAACCTTGAGAAGTTGCGCAGAAAGATTTCCTTGAACTTGGAAGCGTTATAACTGCTGCAATTTATATTATCTCGGAAAAAATAAATTAATGGTCACGTTGACATGCTTTTAATGACAGGTTATTTAATAACCAATTTACTGAGCAATTAAAATTGTAACTTATTTTTTGCTGTACACGGACATACCTAAATTCCTTGGATTATGCGAAACGTGATATAATGTAAACGTGTATGACCTAATTCTACCACCTCATGGTATTTTGTTTTGAATGATATTGGATATATTCAATCATACTACTTAGAGGAGTTACCACCGCACTAAATACACACAGTTCCACCATCATAAAATAAAATGGAGACTTCAACATAGTACTTGTAAGGTCATCAAAAGGCGTAGCCTTGCGCAGTGGTTAAGACTAAACCTTCATTTACACCAGGCTATAGACAAGGATGCGTAAGTATTATTGGATGATATATATGATGATAGTAAGTACTATTGGATGCGTAAGTATTATTAATGGCAAAAGTAAAGTAGTACATAAATACGTGCGTACCTAAAATCTGTATATCCTTTCCCTCGACTGGCGTAGTCGATAAGCAACCCAGAGAGCGGCGAGGAGATCATGCCGCCGATGCTGCCGTACACTCGCTGCAGGCCGTAGTCGGCGCGCTGCTCCCGCACGATGGCTATCACCGCGCCCTCGAACATCGCGAACGCCGTGCCTCCGATGATCCCGATGAACACGCGAACCTAGGAAGTAGGGTGTGGTTAACCAAATAGAACGAACGGTTGGGAATAATGCATATTGCACAGGGTATGGCTAACAAACAGAACGGGATGGGATTATCTACAACATTTTTATGATGTTCTTATGTGATACGGTAGACTCTACCTGGTAGAGCTCATTGTGTTTTAACTGCAACACCACTTCTTGGTTCATAATATATTTATCATCCACAGAAATCTTCCATCATTGGACAGTTGATCGATATATTTTTAAATTTATAGCGAAATTGCTTATTCATTGAAAGAGATTTATTGTTTGAAACAATTGAGGAAGATTAGATGAGGAATCAGTGAACTCCATTTATAAAACCATTTATCAGCATTTGGTGCTTTTTAAACCGAAAAATAAAGAAGGTCATATTTACAACTATGATATACTAAAAGATTGATAAAGATGATGGAAAAGTAATATTAAGGTCGTACTTTAAAATAATCTATATTTTATTAATTGTAGGCGACATGCAGTAGGTACTCGTGTTTTATCAGACAGAAATATCCGATATTGAAGTCTAAAATCATTATAATTATTATCGCTTTGTATGAGACTTCAGCAGGGTTATAAATTATTAGGTACATCTCAATCCTTACACAGAAATTAAATATCAAAGTTGAAGGTTTATTCTCGGATTGATAAATCAAAATCTGTATGTACATAGAACAATTGCATTCTAATCCAACGATTGCTTAGAACCGTTACCAGCGGAGAACATCGAGCACGAGGACAAATGAGGTCTCGGCTATGCATGTGTGCTTGCCCAATCCCTTACATAACAATACAAGCTTTGTATAGCGACGCTAAATTATACTAACTTGTAGAAAGCTGCGAACGTTAATCTTAGCAAAGTTCAACCGTGATCTTACTGGAAAGTTCCTTACCGTGAACGGGTAGGTAATAGGTAGTACGAGTAGTTCGTTCATTTGTTTATGTACCCTTCATCGTTCATTAAAAATTGTAAAAGATTGTAGACTTGCATACCATTTGGTGGACTGAATGTTCGTTTGCTACTTCCATGGTTAAATTCAGGACTTATAGTTATACTCATATTTTAAGTAATTTTCTAATGTACTTAAGTACTTTTTCTGTAGACACTAGTCACAAATTATATAAGATCATGAAAGATAATTTAATTCTCGTTTTTCTGAAACTTTTTTGCTATACGCTCTTACGGCATAACAGCTACGTACAGGAAACGTTTTATTTATATACCAATAAGGTATATGCTAAATCTAACGCAGTGAAAGTTCCATTTTTCCCAAATATTTATGCATTGAAAACGTGTATAAAAACGAGATCAATCAGGTTATTTGTATACAGTAAGAGCGCTTCCAGACGTCCGTTTTTTACCTGTAGACAATCTTTAATTTCTGCCTAACTATCAGTGTTGTTTGGGTTGTAAAGAATGGATTAAGCTGCGGTTGGAATTATAAAGTTACCTAAGCTCCACTAGTGTTGTGTAGTGTACTTTATAGTACGATATTGTTCGGAGTCCCATAGAAATTACGAGTATAACTATAAATTATATCCTATACCCACAATTTAGACAAATCCAACGACACATCTCATACATTAAAATCTATGAAGCTATTTATGCCGTAGGGCTGGCCAAATAATGAAACGAAAGCCCCCTGCAATCGGGTAAAAAATAACAATTGTAATGATAAAAAATCTAATGAGAGTTTTGGAGGTCTATATTTTAATATATTATTTCCCTCTGCCCAATAAATAATCGAACCAGCACTAACAGAGAATTTTCATGCAGTAAAAACGAACACGCGTTCAAGACGGCGTGTGGAGAACCGACGTGGAATTGGAACGGAGGTAATGGGTCGGGCCACAGTCGGGCGGTCGCGCTCAGTATCAAGTTCGCCATTACCGAGTTAGAGGCGATTAAGCGACAATTTTTTCATCAACGGCTCTGCTTCTCATTCTGCATACCTACGTTCCAACTTCCTATCCACTTGCTTTCTTTATACTATTTTGTTATCGTTTAAATTGATTCTATTTGTTACTTTGATGGTTATTACCTCGTTATATTTAAAAAAAAGGTATACTTAATTGTAAATAAATTACCTATAAATATGTTTATGTCATACATTGTAATAAATATACTTGTTAGAAGTTATAGCTCTATAAAATAGCTACTAAATATCAAAACTTATTAAGTTAATGAGTAAGTAATAAAATAATAAAGTCGATTATTCGTACCACGGAAGAGACACTACTGTACCGCAGGTAAATAGAATACATACAAAATACAATAAAATACAAATATGCGAGTGCTTTGGTTATCATCACTTCATTTTTGTGACGGCGTCCGCGCATGGTAACCCTGGTACATTTCACATACGATCGAAGTATTTCACTTTGATCTTTTTCCTTAATGTAAATGCAAAACAACAGTAACTCACAGCAAGATAGGTCCAGAACGTTCATCACTTCATTCTTGTGACCGTGTCCGCGCATGGTAACCTTGGTACATTTTACTTACATACGATCGAAGTATTTCACTCTGATCCTTTTCCCTAATGCAAAACAAAAGTAACTCACAGCCAGATAGGTCCAGAACGTGAACGCCGGGTCGAGTTCTATTTGCTGTTGGTGATTCTCGCAGAGGCTCTTTCTGGGCGCGAGCGCTGCACACGCCGCGGCGCATTGCGACACCCGCCTTGAACCCACCTGCACCCACACCACCTCGCGCTCTCGCGTCTACAATCAAACATTTTAATGTATAGAGATCTTTGTTTAAATATGCTTGCAATAGAGCTTTTAAGTGAGCTATAAAATTGAATCTTGCAGGCTCGAAATCCCGCTCAACAATATTGACACTTTCGTTACATAGCTTGATATAGAACGCAGTATCAAACTATACTTGCATTGTGAGGATGGTAGAATCTTTTGTGGTTCGACTCCGGAGGCATCACCGCCACACCTATTTCTGTCTAATAACAGCAATGTGGTAACGGCAGCGGAGACATGCTTCAGTCAGGCGATCGACTGAGACCTCAGAGGTAGCAAAAATTTGTGGCCTGCTTTAGATAGGACTTTAATTAAATGTCTAGTGGCCACTAACCATTAAGTGGACTGTGAACTCGTTTGAGTCTCCTTTATTATAAAGCAAAGAATTAGCCCCTTAATATACCTAATTTAAATCATTTTCGATTTAGATCGAAAAGTTGCGGCATTTACGCCCGACAGCAAACTCGTATAACCAATAGATCAGTGTGGCGACTCTATATATAACACCTAGGTATTTATGTGGCTTACCATCTTAAAGTTATCTTCACATGTCATATTATTGATATCGGTGTAGTTTTCATCGTATGTGGTCACATTGTCGTCCGTTATTGCGTTAACCCAGTAATTCTTCACTCTGCTTGGATCGTCTTGGTTGTCGTTGGTAATAGTAATGTGGTAACTCGTGTCTCTTATCGTCTCGTCTAAATCACCTACGAACTCCTTTCTACCAAAAGAACACGTTGTTCCGTTTTCATCGGATAAACAGTCGATTCGATAAAGCTGTGGCGTTGGGAAAAATATTCGATGATCGGATATTTTTGATATCGTAGTATTGAAGTGGGGGTCGTTAGTCATTATGCGAGTGGTACTATGATCCTTTCCATGGGTCCTCGTGTTGGAGAACTGGGACAACGTGTGCCGGTACACTAGACGCTGTGAGTCCGTACTTGACTGGAGATGAACGCCGTACGACTGGGCGCGCATCATTACGCTCATTTCTTCTGAGGATACTTCTTGTGACGCTTCACATACGAAACCGCATGTTAATACTCTGCGAAAAAAAACACCGTCAAAATTTATATTCTACTCACGCGGCTGTAAAAGTTATGACGTTGGTACCAATTGTCAGGCAGAATGCCATAACTCTGTATCTATGATTTCGAACAATGGCCCATTTAAGTGTGTCTACAGTTTGTTTGACGAACTTGTAATGGAGATTACAGGAAAATATATGATATATGCAAGGGAACCAAGTCTTTCTAGACTACAAATTTTAAACATTATTGTAATTCTTATATAAACTTATCTCGGAAACGATTTAATAAATTTTGATGGACCTTTCACGAAAACAAAGAGAATAGTATAGAATAGAATAACATAAGTTGTTTTGTTTGACATAAAATATTTAGGGTAATTAAAGTCATACTTATAGGTATAGTGCACATAATTTAATACATATTGCAATAAGATTTTCTTTTATGTATTGGGTAAATGCAGATATTTGAGCATTTGATTTAGCAAACACAAGTTTACATGTCGACGAGCCAATTATGGAATCGATACAACTATATATAAATGCAATTAGAAACTTACGTAAGATTAATGTTGTACGCATAAGGATGTAGCGGCTTGCAGGGATAGTCGCGGATTTGGTGCAAGCGCACGGAGCCATCGCAGGTCGCCAGCAGCTCCACTGCCGGCGGGAAGGTGACGGTGATGCGCCCCACTGGTACCGTCAGCAGCAAGAGCGCTGCACCGCCGCCCAGCGCCGATGATAGAGCCAGCAGTAACTACACATGTACATTATCGTAAATGCATATGAATGAAGAATTATTCCTACAATGTATTCAGAGTTGACCAAATAACGTAGTCTTTGCAATCCAATAAGTAAATTAAATTTCTTACACGAAAAGCACCACATTTTGTCATTAAACACATGTGAATCTATGTAGTCGTTTGTATGCATATATACGTATGGATTGTCTTATACGAGTACGTATATAGCTATTTATTAAATTTCTTACACGAAAAGCACCACATTTTGTCATTAAACACATGTGAATCTATGTAGTCGTTTGTATGCATATATACGTATGGATTGTCTTATACGAGTACGTATATAGCTATTTTTATTTAAACACATTTTGATAATCAAATTAATATTAGAATATTGGCATAAAGACCACATGTTTAATAGGTTATATTCAGTATAATAGCATATAATATGGCTATCATAAGCTAGTGAAAGGATATACCCATATATGCACGTGCGGTTCAGTCGTGTCGATTCATTGCGCTCTCTCTATAATCAACTCGTAGATTTATATGAAATAGTTACTGAATTTATACACAAACATATACATAGATTAATATTTAGGGTTCATTTACTTTAATTTGTTTTGAAAATGGAAATCGTGACTAGTGACTACCACACTAATCTGTCTTAAAATATCGGTAGAAGGCTGCTGTATCTAGGTTTGTAGAGTTGCATTTTCATTACGAATACAATCATGAGGCATTTTATTGAAATTATAGGTATTGTAAATTGGTGGTAATGATTTTAGTGTAATTTTACAAAATTAAATTTATATAATGTACAGTAACATAAAAGTGGAAGCCTTGTAATTTTAAACGAAGAACACACAAGCATCTCTTACATCATTCGCAATATTTTTTGTTTACAAACTACTAGTAAATAAATTTAACCATGATTAGTGAATGAACACAGGCTAGGTCATCGCTCTCTTCATAACATTACATATTACATAGGAATAGATTCAGAGATTAAATCTTATCATTCTTTAAAATAAATAGCTGGAAGTCTACTTCTACTAGTTTCGTACATCTATTTTAGTTTCGCCCGAAAATAAATTTGACATAACTTTCCTTTAAAATTAATGTTATAATACTATTTACATGAACATAACAATATGGAGTATAATCTTGTTGTCATATGACTGATATCTTTCTTCGTGGAGCAAGTCCGAACCATCCATAAGTAATCCGGAGTAGGAAATGCTCGAAACTTCTGACGTAAGTACAGACTTCCCGCGTAAAGAATAGACTTCCTGGGATATTACAGGGCATTACAAAATTATATTGTTTATTTTAGGTACACTCTACAGTGACTGCGGCAATAACTTAGTGATTTGAAACGGTGTATCAATGGGGAAGCTGGCGTTCGCATCTTTGATTTTTCATAATCGATTGATTATTTTTTGCTATACGTCTTAGATATCATTTGCTTCAACGTTGAACAAAAACATTGTAAGGAAACTTACATGCCTGAGGTTCACAGTTTTTAAAACTGTGTGAAGTTCCCTAATCTGTAGTTGGCCAGCGTATTGTGGACTAAGCACCTCTCAACCTGAACCTTGCCCAGTATTGAGACAGGAGTGGGCTCACTACCAGAAGACATAATTTATTATTATTTATCACTAACATTTATCAAATTACGTACTAAATAGTAATACGTAAAATCGAGCACAATGTCGCAATTAAACGTTTTTGGAGCTGGAATGTTTAATGCGTGGCTTGTTATTGTGTTCGGGTTGGTAGCATGCATTGTCCCAATAACGTTGTCCGTCGCATACAACTGTCTGATTGAATCTTTTCAGGGACTGATACTACTTGTAAGTCTACGATGTACCTTGGTTTTAGTTGTCCTATGATACAAAAATAATTTTTCGATGTTATTTATTGATGCCACAATTCACGGTCCTTAATAAAACTTGAGTTAGGCCCCTTCTCTCACAACAAAAATAGAGAATAACCAAATTTCTCTTATCTATACTAATATTATAAAGAGGAAAACTTTGTTTGTTTGTTTGATTGTAATGAATAGGCTCAAAAACTACTGGACCGATTTTAAAAATTCTTTCACCATTCGAAAGCTACATTATCCACGAGTAACATAGGCTATATGTTACATGAAATATGTTTGATAAATAGATATTGAGGTGGTACAAAGTTTGCCGGGTCAGCTAGTTACATATATAAAGACAGACGATACAAAAATCTATTGCTTGTATAAAAGTAAACAAATGTTGTTAATGGTCATCAATCCATGTGGCAATACAATGCGCACTTTAAAGGCACTCAATCGGAAAATGAAACATCATCTGAATGGGTAAATTGCTGAAAGAAAAACAGGATGCGGTATTTAAGATGATCGACGCAACAGGTAATGACCTTACGATACAATTAAAGTTACATCACCAACCGAATTTCGTACGAAAA
The DNA here is from genome assembly GCA_014595695.2 of Epargyreus clarus clarus. Lineage (NCBI taxonomy): Eukaryota > Metazoa > Arthropoda > Insecta > Lepidoptera > Hesperiidae > Epargyreus > Epargyreus clarus. Next base: position 484,574 of record JACTTY020000030.1, on the reverse strand, counting down.
TAGTAACATATTTTGATAAAAACAAAAATTTCAACCAAAAAAACACATCATTAGAATAATAACATGATTTTCGCGAATTTTATTACGAAACTACTGGCATTAAAGTTAAATGAGATTTAATGTATAGCGATCTGTAACATTGTAAATGCATGAAGACGTAGAGATTTTTCACATCTTGTGATTGTACTAAGTAGTATGACGTAGAAACGATACGCTGTTAGGATATCATCTACGATTCACAAAAGCAATGATCCTTATCCAATGTGGGCACACACTAATAAATGCTGGGCGCTTCCGGCTCGGTCGACCGTGTGACGCACGCCGCGCGGCCACAAGTGTACGACTCTACAATGCTATCAATACCAGATACACAGACAACAATACAAGGTAAAGGTTATTGTATCCAGAATCGAACAAAATTCGCAATACTAGTACAATAGGTTACATTCGTTTTGCACCAGAACTCTTTGTACCAAATTTTAAATGTTTAATTTACGTGGGAATGTACGTATCTCCGCTTGTGTACCTACATTATGCACATACCTATGTGCATATATGTATGTAGTTCTTTCACAATAGATTATCCATACAATGAAGCGTGACTATAAAAGAAGGTCAATGTAAATGGTCTCTTGATACCTATGTTGATTAGCTAGATTAAATTCATCTTCTGTGATTGTATGGAAACTACTAATGTCCGCCAGTGTGTAACTCACATGTAACATGATCGAATAAAATAGGTAAACAGGCAGGTGATAAAATCCTCTGGAGTTCGAGTACCAAGGACCCACGGCAACCATAATGCCTACTCTATTACTATCTAAATAAGAGTTACTAGCCCAAATCTATTCCATTCCCATTTCATCCACAAAGCAGACCCGTAACAAGTAAATAGGTGACGGCTATGAGCATAAAAGGGTACCTAAATGACTACTTACTGTTATTACCGAAAATTAATATGTCATACCAAGATGTAATATGTCACCTATAATATTTTATAAATTAAAATATCATAACAAAACAAAATATATGCCAAAGGGTATAAAGAATAAATCAGTAACAACGAAGAAGCAAACTGAGTGCACTGACCCTGAAGTTGCCAATTTTGTCCGCCAGCATCCCAGCGAGCGGCGGCATCACGATCGAGACGACGGGCGTCACCGCGGACATGATGGCCGTCTCCTCCACGTTGATTCCCAGCTCGCGCATGTGGATCGTGAGGTATGGGTATAGCACGAACAGCGCTGCGAACGGGGCAGAGGTTAGATACGATATCTATATACGTCACGATCGAGACGACGGGCGTCACCGCAGACATGATGGCCGTCTCCTCCACGTTGATGCCCAGCTCGCGCATGTGGATCGTGATGTATGGGTACAGCACGACAGCGCTGCGAAAGGGCAGAAGTTAGATACGATATCTATATACGTCACGATCCAGATGACGGGCGTCACCGCGGACATGATGGCCGTCTCCTCCACATTGATGCCCAACTCGCACATGTGGATCGTGAGGTATGGGTATAGCACGAACAGCGCTGCAAACGGAGCAAAGGTCGGATGTGATCTATGTACGTATCTCTGTTATTTTTAAGTGACGTATTTAAGCATCTAGCGGCAAGTTACGTAAATTTTATTACTGCTAGTTTTTGTCAGATTAGACAGAATTGCGTACATATATTAATAATATTATAATAGGAAACAATAATAATCAAGGCCTTTTCTACCACGCAGGTTCAGGTCTCACTGGCTTGCGTGAATTAATTCGCTGCTGCGTTAGCATCCCGCATGCGAGTGACTTATATGACAGGAAAACTATAAGATGTGAGTGGCACGCATGTTAACTGCACGCGTCTGCAAACCCGCGTGATAAGAAAAAAACCCTCAGGTGTTAGTGTATACTTACTGGATGCGTGTACAAAAAATAGCAATTTTAATGGTATCAGTTTCTTCTGTTTGAGATCATCAGTGATCCTTTTGAAGAAGGACCGTATTAGATGCATTTTGAAGTAAAATCAATTGAACTTTAATTGATTATAAGTTATGTGGATTTCCGCACGCGGTAGAGTCCTACGTGGGAAAATTTATCGTCACCCAGTCGCCCGCATATATACTCGTTTTTCTGTCTTCTCGAATCATGGAAAATAAGTGAAAATCCGTCAGTCGACACCTGCAAACAAAGAACACAATAAAACAACGGAACTCATTATTATGCTTACCGAATCTTGTAGCATTGCTACAATTCATTGTGATAGTAGTTTTTTAGAATTATTTTTCGTGAAGTAGCGAACACACGGTCTGCCACACAAAGACATCGGGGACCAAGCCACCAAGATACATTTTTAAAATCTGTCCTATCCTACATAGTTCTGGATACTTATGTATTTATTCTGTGTTTATAGAAACTATGAGGATCAGGGAATTGTAGTATGACAAAACAAAATATACTATAGTATACATAATGATGAGTCTTTGTACTTTAAAAGTATCTGTCAACGACCCTAATCTGCTACATTAACATGCAGGAAGCTGACTATGCAATTGCTTCATATTTGACCTTAGCAATTCCGACTTACTACTAAGGTCTATTCGGGTATACGAGGATAAGAAAATAACATACTTAGTACTATTAGATGAACTACAGCTAAATTGTAGAGACTAGAAAAGTAAAGAGTAATGAAATAATGAGTCCTAGCTAGTCATAGTATGTTTTACCCTAAATTAATTTCCTTAATTAGGTTTTAATTAAGTTAATCTTTCATGCCGCAAGATAAGACTAACTCTTGCCCGTTTGGTGTTGGTTTAGTTTTTGTAATTATTTATTAGTTGCAAATGCAGCAAGTGTATTAAAAAAGTCACAGTTTTAATTGTTCTCATCAGCACTATTTGTATACATGTGATTTATAATTTTTATTACATGTTCAATGGTTATTGCCGTGAGAATTCTCTTTAAAATCTCAGATGACGATACACTGTGAAATATTAGCTCACTATGTCCAGCTTATACTACTATGTACTTATGTGTACTAATTGTGTACCTATTTTAAGTTTAATGTAATGTAACCAAATTTATTTGCACGAGCACCTTTTAGATGCGCAAACCAACACATAACCAAAGTTTGGAAGTCATTTCATGAACAGGCAATAAAACATGTTAAGAACTCCATTGACCAATTGGTACAGTGTGTCGACAAGTGGTACCGGAATTTAGCGTAATTTTGCAATCGAACAATTCAACTCTTGACTCTTTCACCGCCGTCTTTTCATTTAGCTAAGCCTTGCATAACAAGACTTCTAACAATAGATATTTAGATAGGTGAGTGTATAGAGAGCTAGTGTTATTATAACATCCGTGTTTGTAAAAATATTTTTCAATAGTGATTAGGATTACAATAGTTAAAACACAATATTAACGTTTGCGGAGTAGAATTAGGATAGGATAGCATTGCTATTGATTCGAAAACTACCCATATGAATAGTTAATAGCTTCTTCTTTATATTATTATAACAAAATATCTAGTAGGTATTTGAGGTATGTATCCTAGCATATAAATTATAAACTAAAATAAAATTGGACTGATATCCCAAAATAGTACATTACAATACGAGGACGAAAAATTTTTTTCTGACAAGTGTGAGTTTGCAGGCCGAGCCGCAGGCGAGGACTGCAATCACACGAGTCAGAAAAACATTTTTCGTCCGCGTGTTGTATAAAATTTCATATTACGGGGTCGGAAATGGGGGTTTTGCGCACGCGAAGCGTGCGTAAAACGTCCATTTACGCACGCCGTGATATAAAAATATTTTTGTAAATTATTATCATCTAGTAGGTACATACTACATAATTAAACATAGTAGGTTAGGTAGGTACTACCTAATTAAAACGCCTGCATCAATGTTGTTATGCGTTGGTTGGTGGTGTGTTGGTTGGTTGGAACGTAGTGAAGTAAGATTACTTGCATAGAAAAATTGGAACGGAACAACCAAACGAGTTAACAAGACAAATATCTGAGATTTTCTGCTGTATGGAAAAATACTTTCAAATTAGCATCTTCCGTTAGAAGCAATTACAACAGATCTACGAGTTACAACACAAAACCGTTAACGAAAAATAGTACCGCATTTTTCTTCAACCGGGTCATGTCATGTACCTATCTGTTACTACAATTACAAACAGTTATGTAATTCTAAGTGGAACTCGACATCTCAACCCACTGTTCTTGAAAAGTTCGTGAGAGGCGACCGCGATGTCTTATATTGACACCAAGACAATATGTTTCACACAGCCAAGGAAACGAAAGCTTTTTGTATTAAAAAGATGGACTTCATCTGGCTCATAACACATACCTCTTACTTTGCTATTTCTTTTATTTTTCTAAAGTAAAAAAAATATATATTATCAGTTAGCAAAATTAGTAAGGTTAATGCGGATGCATCTTCATCACTCCTTTTTGCCTGCCTGGTCGACCCAAACTACATAGTTGCCACGACCACTGACAGAGCCGGATTAACCTTAAGGCAGAGTAGGCAACTGCCTAGGGGCCCAGGATCGACAGGGGCCCACTGCAGACTCCGTACTAACACGCAGCCAACCCGCGTTGAGCACGCATAGAGCCTGCGTATGTCTGAACCCGCCCTTAGGACGTCATCCATGCCTATATCGGGAATTGTATTCAGGAATGTGGGTAGAAGGCAAAAAAAAAACATTATTTAGTCAGTCAGAGTAGGTAAAGAAAAGGGGCCCGAAAATTGTATTGCCTACAGGCCCATACAGGGTTAATCCAGCTCTGACCACTGACCAAAGGTATTTCTAGAGTGAAGGAGTTGTTGCATTTTTAGGGAAAGATGTGAATGCCAGCTAACTTAATAAGAGCGGACTATCATAGTGTGCAGGAGTAACATCACATCTGTAGTTGGTAACTAGATACGAATGTCCATGAGCTGCAGCGTCCACTTACCATCAGGTTGACTGCATGACGTCTTGCTACTTCTACTATTCTTGTTTTAAGGGTGTATCGAGCACTTCAATACTTAGTACTTACAGGTGATATTAAAACTTGTTTAGAAGACATTAACGAAAACGTTAGAGGTAGCAAGACATCAGTGATCCATCTTAGGACTTCAGAATTGTTGTCCATTTGATGCAGTAATCAATTAACATCAGACTCACTAATTTATCATTTTTGGCTACTTTTTGTAACTAAACAATATTCTACGGAACCAAAAAGGACTTGCTACTCTCCAAAAATATAGTATCAAAGTAAAACAAGACCATAGCGTCATAGAAAATCCTAGTGTCCAATGCAAACAATATACATTCAATGTTATTCATGTCTGGGTAAATCTCAACCACGTCAAATATTTACTTTTATCATAAGTACTTACTGTATGTAGGTACCTCGTAAATTTTACGATGCGCAATCGTGCGTGCTCTACCTATACGAGATTTGTATTTCTTACAAGTAGCAACTTATTTGTTTATAATTTATTATTTTTTACCCGACTACCAAGGAGGGATTATTTAAGATAAGTAAGTATTTAGAAGTTCAAGTATAGCGGCGATCTCTATACGGGGGCAAAATGGGCAATATCTTTACGGGGACAAAATCTTGAAGGGTGCGAAGAGGATACTAATATCACACATTGTGAACCTATGTTATATACGAAGTTGCTTACGGGTGTTTCGGGGCGGCTGTGACCACTTACCATCAGGTGAACTATATGCCTATTCACTACCAATGTTACAAAGAAAAAACCTGAGTGTGTTACGAATGTCCACGAACAATAGTGACTATTTATTATCAGTATTAGCTACTTCCATAACATAAAATATCAGTATTGTAAAAAACGTGATGATTAAAAAAATTACACATTTGTGTGCAAAAGATATTTATCACGTATGAAAACATACAATTACACGAGACAATATCACTATGATTGCCTTTGTAGTAAATACATGTTTTTCTAACACATTGCATATTTAGAAAAATAACTCATAATTGCAATATACTATGAACGAAGTATTTATCTACAGTTTTCGCAAGTATAAGAGATAAACATGAAAGTTACAAAAGTTAGAGTATCTCAAAATTTGGGCGTGAACTAAGAAAAGCGTTCTGGAAAACTCGAGAAAAATAACTCAGAAGCATTGTAAATAATTGTCTTGGACTGTATATAGTACTTATATTGATTAATATTAAATGCTAGAATACCAGTACCTTAACCACTCTAAAGTAATTGCTCTACAATCTCTACATCATTGTTCTTATGAAGACCTAGGAAATGTCTTGATTGAATGTATTAAGTCTGTTCAGAGAATATTATATGCTACTCACTATATAAATTAATGAATAAAACATTATTTACTAATGAAATCATGAAGAATACAATAGGAAATCGTTTATTATTCTCGTTGTTAGCACGTCACTAATTATAATGTTCTTAATTATAAGAATCTACATGAGTTTAAATTTTTTACAACATTCTAAGATGTCTCTTTATATTTCCTTGATTATATCATGACATATGAAGTAAATTCTTACAATGATGTATATGCAATAGTGCGGCGCCTATTAATTTGTATTATTTTCAGTTTATTACGTGTAGAAAAATAGGTTAGATAAAAGAATATTTTATCTAGCAAACGGTGCAGTGCTCCTCTTATTTCAAATTGATCATGATTTATGCATCAATATATTAAGTTATTATTATTATTATATTAAGTATGATTCGTAAACGAAATATTTTTAAATTTTAAAAATGCTTTCCATTTCCTTTTTTCAGATCTAGGTGAATCGACTGGCGTAGCACCACTGCTACGCTAAAATGTGCAACAGTTATCGCGTTCTGATCCAAGTCTTTTAGCTAAGATTGATATACGGATGTTTTATACGTGTAACCAACTTTATTCTTAGGTGTAACAATGCAATTGTAACCAATCTAGAGTACCTTCAAACACATGCTCTATAAGAATTGATTTACCAGATATTTTTAGAGGGCACTGATCACGTTAGAATGAGTAGAAAATACAAAATTAATATGTATATTAAACTATAAAAATATACCTATTGCTATTATGTTAAAACGACAATTCCGATTTGACCAGTTTCCGAGATGGTAGTGGCTTAACAGTGATTTCAGGATTTGCGAAGTACTGAAACGATAGGATAGGTATTCTGTATAACTCTACAATCAAAATTATAAGACAATATAGGTACTTCTTGAATTATGTTCATTCTATATTTAAAGATAGCTACTGAGAGCTATAAGGACCTTAAAATAATTAAGAAACTACACCAACAATACAAAAAAGAGTATGTAAATAGTTATTATAGGATAGACATAAAATCCAAAAATAATGTAAAACTGTTTTTCTCTTTCTTTATTTTAAGCTGTTCAAAGAAACAGGTACCATATACCTTATCAGGAGTGTGTTTATAAATCAAAGTAATAAAATTTTATCTGAAAATTTTTACTCACCGCAGTTACTTATTTACAAAATGTGCCTTACAACAATCATAATTTCTTTAAACGAAACGTGTCATTAAACTTTTAATGAGCACAGACCAACAAATGGTCTTTATCAACAACACACACGAACTGAACGTTTATGTTTATGCAGCTGAAGCGGAAATAGGCGACAATGGGAAATTGTATGTATTTCCCCGCGTTTTGCGTTTTACACGCACGCGCGGTCGCGAGCAAAGAGCTGAGAGTTTTGCGCGGCACTGGCGTAGCCGCAACCCCGTGCGTGTCCCCCTCTCGCAATTATAAGTACCATCCAAACACCATTCATACGACAAAACAACTGCAAACCGTTCATCAATGTACCAACAGCAACTTGCAGTGAAAGGAGACACTCCTACAGTTTTCTTAGCTAGTGCAAACTTGCCGTTAAAACATACACGCTTACATTACAGTTCGTAATGACGCGAATTGTATGTGCAGTCGATTACACTTTTATTTGTAGAATTGTTCACCCAGACAGGCTTTGGATTCAAAAGGTTTGAAGGAAGATGTGATGTGGGAAGGTTTTTAGATAGATACTTTTTATAACCATCTAAAAACTTCCTATGTCACTTTTGACAAATGTAAAAGTATGTACGAATGAGGTCCAAATTCCAAATTTTATTTTTCTTCTAAGATTCTAAATTCTTGGAAAGGACAGGCTCAGCAAAAGATACTCATCGTCACACCGATATCGACTAATTGTTAATCTTTAATTGGACTTATACAAAACTTTTACCTATATTAAGTCCTATAGTTAGGCAATAACATTACTCATTCCCACACTAATGTGACGGCAAGACCGCCACCTATTCAACAACTAATGGAAAACCCATGTTGGTTTGTAAGTGTGTGCAAAACTCATAAATAACAATTAGATTTCTATTCAGGTAGTTTAGAACCGATATAAAGGTCAAAGACAATTTATGTGGATAAGCTCAGTTTAACTTAAATTATTTTCGAGGCAGTATCGCCAAAATATATTAGACTTTATAACCACGCAGTGACTCTTCCTCACCCACTTAACAGTGGGGTTGGTCTATGTTTGATACTTGTTCATTATATTATAATGTTTTAAATCTTTTTATATATACTTCTTATGTGCGTGTGTATGTCACTGAACTCCTCCTAAACTACTGGACTGATTTTGATGAAATTTGTTGTGTGTGTTCAAGGGGACTTGAGAATGGTTTAGATTCACAATTTAGTCCGTGGGAAATGGGTTTTTTAATTAATTTTAATTCGTAAGTAGTTGTTGATTTTGGAATGTTTCACATTGGATTCGACAGACTTCGCTACCATCGCAGTTTCAAATATTCTATCTATTTTTCAAACCCGTAAGTGATAAGGGTTGTTCACACTTAATATTTTTTTTATTTATATGGCAACACAACGTTTGCCGGGTCAGCTTGTAACATTATATTATTATGAATAAATATTATAAATCCAGGGGGCATTCGACCACCTGAGAATCTGCCCTGGCAAAGAGGGTACCCTCGAGACCCGATTTCCCTGCCCACCGCCCTTATGTTGACATTGCCGCAATATCTATATGTGAGCCCGGGAGGTAAGACGTCCCAGTTAGCTTAGCTGAACCTTACAATTCTTATGTCCTACTCCTGAACCTCTGTTAGAACTGGAAATTTCTCTACACGGGTCTTCACTGTATTACCTATAATATATTATCTGAGTTCCTATAATGTCACTGTGACCCAGGCGAGTCTAAGATCCCATCATTAATTTCGTACCTACTTTAGAAATCCAAATAGTGTAGGTAACAAAAAAGATACAAACATTTTTTACTATATTTATACCTTCTTAATGATCGTCACAAATTTTAGCAACAAGGTTAAGTTAATCGTCACTTCCTACAATTCATAGCTTCTAAGTTATTTTTCATTTGTTTATCTTAACATACGTTTCAATCCAGCTTCATTTTACCTATATCTTTCCGTGTTATTAGTTAAATTTATTACAAATTGCAAAATATAGATTTTTAAGTATTTTATACGTTACAAAAACTTTAGTACCTATTATAAGTATGTACTTTGTTGTTGATTTAAGAAATGGTACCTTTGTCTTTTATTTTATAACTTTGCACTTTTTCTTCTTCATCAACCCATTATTGTCTCTCTACTGGGCACGGGTGTCCTCTCACAGTCCTCTTACCCTTATGTTTAGGCCATAGTCCACCATGGTGCCACATACGAATGGTAATTTTTACGTTTTTGAGTACTTTTTACGCTAAATAGTAAATACTTATTAAAGTCTACCGTGCGAGTAGGTATTAAATGATTTTTTTACGTTCAGGATAAGTCATACTTATAAGTAATGAAAATTACAGTAGTAGTAGTAGTAAAGTCGATGAAGTACTTCCTAAAAATACGTCTAAAGAAGTATAAAACATAATATTAATATGCATTTATAAGATAAATAAATGAACTAAATTAGTGTAAACACTGCGTATGATAGCGGGATACACAAACAGGAGCTAGACAAGGAAAAGTGAGTAACGGGAAGTTTCAAGATGACCATAAGAAGGGAGCGGAAAAGACACGTTTTGCATTTTAAGTAAGGTCAGTGTTCAAATGTAAGTGGAGACAATAAAAGCAAGAGCAGTTGTGTCGGTATATGTATCAGTCAATATGAATAACCTTTGCTAAAGCTACGACCTTTGGCGATACCGAAAACACGCATGTTACTCGTAGCAACTGCAGTAATCGCATTTTTCACGTTTACTTGTTGCATCGAGCGTATAAAAGCAGCTGCGACCAAATCTCTAAACACGTACGACGTGCTTTCGATCGGTGCATCTAACTATAGTAATGCAGTCGTTAATCGCTGATCCCAAAAGTATTATGTCTGCTGGAGTCCTAATATCTAAAGTATAGTGTTACTACGTTCAAGATTGAAAGGTAAAGTACAGCAGGAAACATAACCTTCATATTTTAGATATTTTATTACAATAATCTCTAATTTCACCGCACACGGTACATAAGTAAGCATTGCATCGAAAAATAATCAAAATAAGAAAGCTTGTCACTTGCCACTATCCTATAAGCTAAGCTATAAGAGGTGACACAAGACGCTCGCTGAATCATGCTATCGTAGTTTTATCGCCATTCATCATGGATTATGATTTTTTTCGTGTCTATTTATGATCATCACATAAGTATATGATATTAAATCGTGTTGTCTTGTATAAACCCAATAAAATAAATAATAAAAAAAGAATATTTAAAAATATTATGTTTATTTGCAATATTTTTAAAATTACAAAATTGAAGCAGAAATAATGACAAAATCAGTCTTAAATCCGACAATTCACCTGCGATAGGTATTTGAAAAGTTAATTAACTTAACATATAAAAGCGTTTTAAATTTGAACTCAGCAGTTTTAAAAAATGAATTAATCCTAGCCTGTACGATCACTGAACTACAGATTTGTAAATATCAACTTTGATTTTAATATCCTTAATTTAATTTGACGATTAATAATTTTGGCATGCAGTAGTTTTTGAAATGAAGTTACAGATAAATAATGGCATCTTCATTGCTAATTAATAAATAAGTACTTAATTTGTCGTTTTCCAATTATCGAAAGAATTAATAAATACCCAACATATATTTAAGACCACATTATACTTTTATTACAACACCCACATATTTAAAGTAGGTTGTGGTAGCCATCATATTAAATTAAGTCCTTCTTCTTGGTACACATAGGATTTTCCTAGCTGTATCTACCCATTTTTTTACACAGAAGTAATATGGAATGACATAATATTTAATAACACAATCTTGCTTCGAAATAAAAGAACAGCAAAATCTGTTAAATAGCATAAAACTCATCCCGAAAATAAAATTAATTTATCAATTAGAGACAATGAATTAAAAATAAGTTTATGATTATCAGCCTTGATTATAGCTCTAGTATCTTGAAAAAGTATTCAACTTCTAGAAGACCATCTTCAGCCAGATCACTGCAGTGGATAGCATTCTGAACCTTTGTTTTCCCGAACTTTGCTCTTAAGGTATATGGTCTTAAAAGTCTAGCAATCTCCTGCAAAAAAATTAAAATTTGATCAAATATTTTTAATATGTATATTGTATTGATTTCGACAAAGAGTCTAGCTATTTTTAGGCTTTGAATACATACATACTCCACACCAAAGTGATCACATAGAAAAATAGTCAAATGCTAATATGCTAAAAAAAGCCTTGTGTGAAATTCGCCTCTTATGTAGTTGTATTTGTGGTTGAAAATGGGAAATAAAATTATATCACAAATAAAAGATTTATAATAGAATAACTACATTAAATGCTTACAGGGTCTGAAGGTCCGACCAGTTTTCTGAATTCCACAGCAGTATTGAGATTCTTATCTTTGGCAACTATTTCCATTGCTATGCAGGGGCCACTGGACAGCTCATCCACCATACCCTGCAATATTATTGTATAGCAACTGAATATTAATGAAAGACAACTCATTACATAAAATAGTAATGAACTTATAATTGAAATTCTGTCTATTTTAGAATTGGTGATAGACACCCAGTAACTTTAGGCCTATGTCCATTTAGTACTCCTGTCTCAGAAAATGTCCCCATTAGAAATGACACTCACCTTATATTCTTGTACAATACCCTTATATACTTCATAGAACTCTGCAGCGTTTACATTTTCAACAATAAACATATTTAGGGCTGTAACTTCAAACCCTCCTTCGTCTATAGTTTCTAGTACTGCGCCAAGCTTCCCTTCCCGGATTGCATGTGGCTTCACTACACACAGAGTGCAGTTAGACAATGTGGCCGTCATACGCAATCGTACCGTAGACATAGGAGGTGGTGGAAAGAAATACTCTATATCCTAAAAAGATAATAAATTTAATAAACTGATGCAGATAGACAAATGTTTTAATTTTTGTGTTTTAAAAACATATGTATTAATATCCTATTATTAACATTACATTTTCAGATTTATTTTAAACGGTTTTTCATTTGCTACTTCATCTCGATTTCTTTTGTAAGTCAGCCAGTGTGGATACTGGCAACTTACAAAAGAAATTAAAACAAAAAAAATACTTCCACAAAAACAAAAACTATGTCACACTATAAACATAATAAGTACCTCCCCAATCAAACCATACAGATTCCACCTACAAATGTAGCAAACAGTAGTGAGTATATTAGTAGTATTAGTATTGTTTGTAACAATAAACTATATAAATAAGTACCTCAACAGCCATCTGCGCATTGCTCGAAGCATGTACACAATTTCTCACACGGTCAGAGCCATACAGTGCTCTGATGGTACCTGGCTCCGCTTTAGCGGGATCTGAATGGCCTATTGTTTTCAGACAAACTTGCACAGCATCTTTTCCTACTAACTCCAAACCATATACTAGTTGCCCTGATAGGTATTCTAAGAGAAACCTAGAAAAAATAATGAATATTATTAGAATTATCATTCGAGTATGGTTTAATACTATTTCTGTAAATTACTTTAAAAAATATAGAGAACACAGACATAACTTTTTTTTTTAATATGTAACATTTATTTTGAATGATCTTCATACTACTTATTTTTATTTTAAATATAATATTTACGGAAATGTAGCATCAGATTGTAGATGCCTATAGAGCATATTAACATCATCCACTTGGAGGCGAGTCTTCTTCATCTTGGTTATACACAACCCATGCTCATGGAAGTGTGTAAGAATTTTACCAGCTATTTTGGTTTGCAAGGGCTTGATGATGACAAATGTTCTGAAAATTTTAGATAAAACAAATCACTTTTATCTCATATTATGTTACATATTGTTGCAAATTGGCATAATTTACAACTGGTACAAATAATAAATTTGAAGGACCTTATATTTTAAAATTTATCTGAAAAATAATAAGTCATTCTCATTAAAAATATATTCAACCGAGAATATACATGGAACATGATTTCATTGGCTGACTAAGGTCGTTGGAGGCCCGGGGTGGAAAGTTGAATGGAGGCCCCCATTTCATAGGTTGTTTGGTTCTGACGACCTTTTTTTTAGCAACTGTGTTTGGAGGCCCTCCAGGATCGGAGGCCCTAGCCGCCCCTTCGCCCCATTAAGCCGTTCGACAAGAGATTTACTTTTCACTTCGAAAATTATATTGTTTATCCAAGTTTAGGCGTAGGACACTGGTAGTAGAGCGCGCAAATGATCGACTGTTTATAGATAAAACAAAATATAGTATAAAATAGAGTTAATGTTTTATACTTACACTTGCATGTCCATATGTAACTTTTTTCTTGTGTCTTCGCAAGCAAAATCTACAATTTTTACTAGTCGCCCTAGAATACTAATGGTACAGCCGATATAAAAATTATCCAATGTGACTCCATTCACTTTTACTCTTCGGACGAACGTTTTTCGGTTTTTCAGGTCATACATTTCGATAGTGTCGTCGGTGGGATAGTAGAAAACATTAAAACGACGTACGAGGCTAGCTTGATTATCATACCATTCACCAACAAATGAATATTTGTCTTTATAAGCACCCTCCTGAAACATTTTAGTAATTACCGATAGCATATTTTTTAATTAAATATGGTTTAATTAAATAGGCAATACACAAAATAAAACAAACCATTTTAACTATTATATTGAGAGCAACAAATTAATCTTTAGACATTATTTAGGAAACTATTGTTGTAAAGTAATTAATTTCAAATAGAAGGCAGAAAATCTCATAGATTTTCTTCTAAACGACCTAAAATTCAAAACACAACAGCCGAGCGACAACAAATAATGACATTTATTTGACATAGAGTATGTAGAATTGACATTGTATCTGTTGTTCTTTATTCAGGCCGCGTTCAAAGGCGACGCTTCAGTTGCTTGATTTATAAAGTCCCTATAATATTTATTTTGTATGTTTATAATTATAAAATCGAAATACCAACATATTGTATAATAATGTAATAACAAAAGATGCTCATAGATTAGTACCTTCTCTATATAAAAGTTATTCTATAAGTCTTTGGTAACTGTGCATTTCCGATTGTCAATGGAAAATAGCACCTTTTATGAATTCGTGAGAGTATTTGCAATTATTGTTTTATTATATTGTATTGCTTTTAATAGAAATAATGGTATGTATTTGTGAATACAGCAGTAATGAGATATTTTTGACCAATTGCCTTTTTCTACATTTCAAATGAAGGAATTAAATTTTTACTTGAACTAGAGCAGTAGTTGCGCGGCATTTCAGTTTCGTAAAATGTTGCGTATACTAAGCATTTTCATAGATAAAATGGAATCCCAAAGATTCTAAATAACAAATTAAATCATATGAACTTGATCTACAAAATAAAGCGTTTTTGTACTACTATAAAAAGGGTTAAATGTCGTTTGTCAAACGACACTACGTACCTACATAAAAACACTAAATTATGTGTTCGCAATATGACTCAAAAGATCCATTTTCTGTTCCTCATGAGCTTTTCTTAAGTGAAAACAGAATAATAATCAAAAATATATATTTTAGGTTTTTGACTACTTCGACAAGCATACATTTTTATGTGAGATGTATGACGAACATGCTGATGAGATCAAGGAATTAGTCCTAAATTTTTTCCCTTTTGATAATTCAGTCCAAGTTATTGACACCAAAAAGGGAAAAAACCTACTTAGGCGTGTGCAGTTGCCAACTTTAAAACTAGAAATGCTCCAAATAGGAAACATTGTGAACATATTTTCTAAATTACTGCACATTAAAGATTGCGCGCCGATCACTCGAAGGAGTTTGTTTAATAACGTGCAAAGGTGAATCTTTGTCTTTATTTAATATAGCGATTTCAATATATTCAGCTCAACCGATACTAATCGACGCTACAATAAGTCGATAGAAATCCACTTGTCGAAACCCTTAAATTCTTAACTTCTTTGAATTCCTTCGGTTTTACTTTTCGATTTTAGATGGTATTTTTAATTTGAATCAGTAAATTATCCTAATATATTTTAATATTTCTTTATATAAATTACCGACAATAATTTTGGAGTCCCAACATGATCTATATAATTAATGCAAATATGTTTGCAGCACCTTTGCAATAATTAAACCCGTCCCGCCGAGTCTTCACGGTAAAATTGTAACATTCATTATGAAAAATGGTTTCCATATTGTAAGAATGAAAAATGGTAAAATCAGCAAGGATTTCGCTATGGAACTATATAGAAGTATTTCTGGAAATAGTATGCTCCCGTGGGTAATACTTTCGATAAGATTGAACCCTAAAATAACTTATTAGCAAATTGTTGTTAACTGTTTAGGATAAACAATGGTTGCTATCTATCTATAGGCGCTATGTTTGTATGTATTTTAGATCTAGTAGTAAATTCTTTAAAATGGCGTAGTATACCTACCTAATAATTAATCATAATCACGAAATGTTCACAGAATTATAATAGATTACGTAACTACCGGTGAAGTTATCGGTTTAGAATTGGTAGCGCCAAACGCAGTAGCGAAATGGCGTCACTGTTTGGGTGCCACGGATCCCGCGGAGGCGGCACCGGGCACTCTCCGCCAACTCTACGGGGAGAACAAGCTGAGGAACGTCGCACACGGCTGTAATACACTAGAAGATGCTACCCAGGTCATAATGAACATAATGCCATCAAATCCTCCACGAAATTACGATATTTTTTTAACAAGTTTTTCCTTTTTTCATAATACATATTTAAGATTATCTACATGGAAAACATTAATTGATTTCTCCGAAGTATTTTCTGGGCGGCAAATTCAACCTGCGCCCTGGGCAGCTCAAACCCACGCTAATCATCTAGGAGTACAGCATTAGGCTCTTTGTTTTATTAAGTTACTAGCTGACCCGGCAAACTTTGTACTTCCTCAAAATCTATTTATCAAATATATTTCATATCATATAAAATGTAGCCTATGTTATTCGTGGATAATGTAGCTTTCGATTGGTGAAAGAATTTTTAAAATCGGTCCAGTAGTTTTTGAGCCTATTCATTACAATCAAACAAACAATCAATGTTTTCCTCTTTATAATATTAGTATAGATTTCTTACATAGTAATTGATATTTAATATTCAAGATGTTGGAACTTTTCTTTGGATACGAGAACGGTTTACCAAGGATCCAGTACCGTTCGACTCTTAAAAATTGTTCATGTTGCGTCATCAAGCCCCACGCGATTATCGACGGCAATGTGGGAGCAATTCTTGAACAGATAGCCACATCAGATAATTTCTACATTTCGGCTATCGCAATGTTTTCTGTGAACCTGGCGAATGCAGAAGAGTTCTATGAAATATATAAGGGGGTCGTGCCGGAATATGAGGTGGGTAAACTATTTAAAAATATACAATAACTCATTAATTTCTCGTTAATTAAATTATTTTAAAGGAAGAAATGCACATAGCATAAGACAGTGCCTATTGACTATTTGGTAATTATATACTTTGGTACATAATATTATAAGAAAGGAGTTTTTATATTTTTTTCGATTACTAATTTACTATAAAAACAGCACTTTAGAAAATAGTACAACTAATTACAAATTAAATAATTTCAGGCTATGTGCATCCACCTTGCTGAAGGAAAGTGCATTGCACTAGAAGTTAAATGTTATGATGATAGTTTGAATGCAGTTTGCGAATTCAGAAAATTATGTGGCCCAAGAGACCCAGTAAGTCATTTGGTTACATCACTGCCACACTTTGACCACATTAAATTCACCTTAAAAATTGTTTAATAAAGCTGGCCTAGTTGTTGCAACAGATCCAGTTTTACATTTCTATTTGTGTCTGGCTGTTTTCATATGCGTCTTTAAGTATATGACACATCTACACTCAGAAAACTTAATGGATAAAAATGCTCCAAAAACTAAACAAAAAACAGATAGTCAATCTGGTCACAATGCCTTTAATATAAAAAAAAACTTAAGAAGTCCAATTGTTAAGATTTGCAATTACATGAATTTTAGATTTCTTCACTCACATACGAACATGATGCACTTCCAGATTTGGTATTAGGTTATTAATTTTTCTTTATTACAAACAGGATCTGTGCCGGCAGTTATATCCAGATTCCATAAGAGCACATTATGGAAAAAACATTATACATAATGCAGTACACTGCACTGATCTCCCAGAAGATGGCGAATTGGAAGTTGAATATTTCTTTAAACTAGTGGCAAATGAACAACAATGAATTTCATTACATTTTCTATACATTTAATGCATTATTTATTTTTGTATACATTCTTTATCACAAAATCATTCCCCTCAATTTCAATTTTGTCATACATCCAGTTTCTGTAGACCCTGAAAAATAAAGTTACAAAATAATGAAACGAAGTATTTTATTGTTGTTTTAATATCTAATCCATAATAAAATGATATCTAGACACAGCATCAGAATTGGGCAGAAAATTAATAAGTACTTAATAATAAATAAGGAATGTCACATTTTGGAAAAAGAGTTACTCATATATAAAAAGGTATTTCCATCAAAAATATACTAGATTATTTTGAAATATTACCTGCATTCATGCCCACACTTATTAGAATTACATTTTGGGCACGGAAAATGACACCCAGGGCAGGTTTCGTCCAAACAATCGCACAGATCTTTCCCAGTCGCTGCTATCTGTCCGCGCTCATTATATATTCTCTTGCATTTGCGACTGTAAGTACATTATACACTTGTAAACTGGTAATAAGTATGTAATTTTAATACATTTAACACTAAGAAAATCTATATTTACAATATTGCTGGAGTTAATATACTTACTTCATAAAGTAACTTTTACGATTTAACTTTCTTTTTTCTCGCGCTGAAGTTTCAGGATCAAAGTTGTCTAAAAAGTGCATCGTTTTCGCTATTTAATAACAACTTGTTATTGTTCCAAGAATTGTCAGATTGAAAAGTCAGATTAACTCTGACAGGACGGAAATGTGAAACCAGCACAGCACTACTACAAGTCGACCAAGCCAACTAGACGAACGGGTGGTATGTGCCCTCTCTCCCCGAGTACCGCCTCATGCCCCGACCACATCCTAGTACTGTTCGCAGCTAAACTCTCACTCTCACAATTCACAATTCATTTCTGGATTATATTTTTTGTTTAATGTTGTTATTGTTATCAGTGTACATCATTTTTTTTATAATATAGGAGTAGCAGACGAGCATGCAGTCCAAACTACTGCTGCCCATGTACATCTGTAATCAACCCCAGATATAATTAGATTTCCTACCTGAGATCGGCCACAGATGCCCCGCTATACTTGAGGACTAAGCTGGAACGCCTCGGAAAAGTATGTCTCCCTTACCACATCCTTCAAAACGGAACACAGCAGCGCCTAACACTGCTGTTAGTAGGTAGAAACAGGTGTGACGATGGTGCCGCCGAAGTCGAACCACATAGGGTTCTACCACATACCTTCTAAGTATTATTTCTTTACTATTTAATATGTTATTTGTTAAGTTTTGACTGTGCTATGTGCTAAGATAGCATCAAAATGGGATAAATAAGACTATTAATAGCAGAGATGCGAACAATGATGTTGCGAGTTTTACGTTTTACATTAATTTTTCGTACTCATTCGTTTTTGTGACAGTCGTTAAACTATAAATTATCAGACAGAAATTTATTAATTTCATAGATATAAATTAACATTTCACAACATGCCATTATTGTTTTTGCCAGCGGTACGCACATAGCTCGTTAGTGACGTCACGTTTGACAGTCTTCTAGTTGTCTTGGTCGAGTAGTACCTACATATCAGCAGAGCACAAATTTATTGGCCGACAGACTTGTTCGTGCTTGTTGCTCTTGCTACTTTTCCGTGCATGTGCCGGTTGTAGAAAACTATATCTATTGTCTATAGCTGAGGTCTATTTATGGTCATGTGAGGCTGAAAGGCAAGAAGCCAAGGCCGTAAAACCCTATTCAAAAAACTATAGTCATTTGTTGCCAGCTTTTATGTGCGACTTTTCAATTTCCCCTCTGAATATTTTTTTCGTTAATACATAATATAATCAAATTAAGACCTTAATCAAATGAAGTCGGTTAATAAAATATGTTATCTGTCAAGAAAATAAATAATTTTAAACATTTGATTTGTAATAATCTTAGAGACCGCCTAGACGGTCAATGATATTGTGCAATATTAATGACCGTTTAGGGTTAATATTGAAAATTGCGCAAAGATTGAATGTAAGTTTTTGAGATTTAAAAGATTGAAAGTCTTTTTTATTTCATCGTGTAGGGTCAGTATTGCGCAATATGTTTACTTAAATCAAATTAGTTTTATTCATTAAAAATAGGTTCTTTACAGGGCACTTTTTGAATGTTAATATGTACTCAACCGCCACTACACAAAGTGTTTCGTTATGAAGAGTACTATTCTCCGATTGAACATGAAAGCATTGTGCAGTTCGTATTATTGTGCAATTTAATTGCTCGTTTGGCGCCAAGAACGCCTTTCAATCTTATTGTACATGAAAAGCATTGTACCATGTTATTGCAGGTCTTGGGGCAGCCTAATATGTACATATTTTCTTAAATTATAAATTATATGTAATGCATTTTTTGTAAAAAATATAACCGTCTTAATAGTATGTATTATTATATCTATAATAGTGATCTTTCTTGTGGAAAAAAACGAATGTTGTTGTTCTGTAAAATAGAGATTTTAATAATAGAAATTAATCTATATAATAATAAAATTAAAAGGATATAAATGAATAAATAAATAAATTATTTTTTTTATTCCACTAAAACATTTTTCTATTTAAATTTATGTGACATTGAATTAAACGTCACAAATAAATAGACAATAGAAAAAAAGTTCATAGAGAAAAAGAATAAATTAAAATAAAAAAGAATATAATTAAACTTACAGAAAATTAAAAATTATAAATTAAACTTTAAATATAAAATAATAACTTATTTACAAAATTTAGATATATACAAAAATTAAAAACAAAAATATAAAAACAAAAACACTACCATAAAAAAAAGTCATCATCACTGTCTTTGGGCAAGGTTCCCAAGACGCTTATCTATAATTCTAACGAATTCCTTACCCCTCCGCTAAACGGCGGGGTTGGTATTATTGCCTCATTATGTTATAATATTATTTATAATATTTTATTTATAATATTATATTATTATGAAAGTATATTAAAAATCCGGGGGGTATTCACCCCTTAGAGAATTTGCCCGGGCAAAGAGGGTATCCTCGAGACTCGAATAATCCCTACCCACCCCCATATTGCAAATGCTGACGCGGCATATAAGAAACCGGTGGGTATGAACATGTCATTACTCTGAGGGTATGGAGTCCCATCTTGCTCGAACGAATTGCACTTTACACTTGCAACAATGCACCAACTGTCAAATCAATATGTCATCATGTCAATGCCAAATGCCAATTGCTAATATGCCAATTGAGAAAACAGAAAAATCTAGAGACGCACATGTCATGTCAACTCATGTCAAAGAATATCGCCACCTGGCGCCAGTTTGATATAATGAAATAAGTACAATAACAATATTATTGAATTAACGCCAAAAAATAAAGTAATATATAGGCGAATTGAAGCCAGTGAAAACGGAGCACATTTCCTTTTTCAGCTGAAGTGATGTATCGTTTCGATTTAACTTTGTGCCTTCGTAAAAAGAAAGTCATCTTAATACTATTAATTTGAGCTAATATTTAATATGTTGGTGATTTTCTGTTGCAGGTTAACAACTGCACTATATTAACGACTATACTGTACCAAGCGTATTTAATACGTAAAACGTACTCTGTGATAAGGATATCTATAATATGGCAGACACAGGCAACAAAGATTCTGTTACCAAAGTGCCTATGATCTACGTTTGCGGAGGTAACTTTTATTCGTAGTAGTTTTAGTATGTAGTTTTGTCATGAGTACCCTCGGCAAGATTTGAAATCTCTGCCCTCAGGTTGAAAATCTTGAAGACTTGTATTTTTAGTCAACTTATTTCAAGAACCAGTACAATGTATATTTATGTCACATGTAAGTTCTGTAAGTTTTACACCTTGTAACATGTTTTTTTTTAATTTTATGTAGGTATGACATCTTTTTGTGCACCTATTCATTGTAATTATAGATTTCATAGTTTGTTTTCCTTATGTGGTTTGGGTAAATGCAGCCTCCTGAAAGTAGCCACCCAGATTAGAAAATATTGAAGAAGAAATACTATTCTATTCTCACTTTTTTATCTTACACCCATTAATAATATTTTATACAATTGTGAAATTCATAACCTACCAAAGGTTAAAAATGTAAATTAATTAATTTGTAATAATGGGCATTTTAATTTGTAATACATGTTTTAATATGTAATACATTGTTTTAATGTTATAATTTGATACATCAAATTGCTTGACTTTATCCTTTAACTAGCTTTTAGCTGTGGCTATGCTCACATTCAGAGCTTTTTATCTATCTTTTGGGAATGTTGCTTCTTTTGGGGATTAAAGGTATTTTATATTATTTTCTGAACCCTTGCCAACGTGTAAACAAAATTTCATGACAATTGGTTTTGTAATTATCTATCACCTATCACCTATATAGGTAAGTGAAAGTAGCAATCAAACTCTCAATATTAGTTAGGATTAAATTTGTCAACTAAGCAAAGCCTGATGAAATGTTAAGTATGCATAATGCATTTCAAAATCATTTGAATTGCCGTTATACTATTTCCAGGAATTTACAGTTAAATACTTGTAAATGCAAACCATATTCTTTGAGGAGCATCTTGTTGTATTATGATAATTATGTTGATAGATGATCTTTACTCTGAATATTTTTACTTTATTATCTCAAAATTTTTAATATATTTTTATAATCTCCTTATTTTTAATTAACCCTGACGAAAATATTGCTTTCTGTTCTTCAGTATTTAGTTTGCTTCATTTGTAATATTTTTTTAGTATTTCATTTCCATTATGACTTCCAAATTTTAGCATCAGAGCTAAGAGACATTTTCATACATTTATGATTTAATGTATGGAATACGCTGATATTGATTTTATTATTATTGTTGAACTAGTTAGGCTTCTTGACCACCTATATCATATCCCATCATAACTTTCCCAATGCTAACACTGATTTCCTCTAAGGTTAAGAACTGAAACTAAATTGACTGAACTTGAGGCTAAACTTTTTAAACTATTAGGTTTTATTTATAAAATTTATGTTTTTTATTTTCAGAATGTCATAAAGAGATTGAGATAAAACCAAGAGATCCAATCAGATGCAGAGAATGTGGTTACAGAATTATGTACAAGAAGAGAACAAAAAGATGTATCCTTTTTGATATTTTCCAATTATTGGCTCAGCTATTTGTAGGTTTCGTATATCAGTAGGTTGGCAAAAACGTTTTTGATAAGAAAATATAATCATTTGACAAACAAGGAGAAACAGCTATTGAATTGTTGCTGTCTATATATAAATATTTTTGGTCCGTTAATTTGTTTTAAGGATATATTTGAATAGTAGGTTTGTTTATTAATGTGTGTATGAAATAATAATTCCTTTAACTCAGATTTCAGGGGTTGTGTTTGATGCTCGGTAACATGCAGTTAAGGATACAAATAAACACTATATACCTTTTACATTCACTTTAATCTTATCGTAAAATATTCATCAATACAATGTTTGTATAGTAAACAATAAATGGGTAAATATTTGACAAGCCTGTATTTTATTTACCTTATAAATATGTATATATAATAACTGTATATATAAGTAAAACTCTAAACACTTACTTTTATAACTTCACCAAATATTTTATGTATAGTATTTACAATGCAATAACACTATATAATATAATTAATAAAATATATACATTAATGAATCTTTTTTTGCAATATTTTAACCCTCCTTCAAAAAAGTTGTGAAAAATGACTACCGAATAAATAAAGGGCCAGATTCGCAAATGTTTAAAAGCTGCCAATTGATAGTACAATAAAAGTAACTGACATCAATAAATACAGACAAACAGAATCTATTTCTTTTTGGAAGTTGGGTAAAGGTTTCCTTTTTTTCAATATTTCTAAAATCTTGACAGTCACAAACAAATATCCTGGTAATTAATCATAATATTATGCAAGCAATTCAATTATCGCTTATACTGGTCATAAGTGATTAAATACTCGTGATATATAGATAGTATTAAACTGAACCCAAACTTTGAACACTGAAACCACCTTTTCGGATACCACATTAAATAGGTAAATTTAAACATTCTTTTGCTTGTAAATTCTTGGTCATATATGATATTTTTTATTTGTTTTTTATTATTTTTAGGGGAAACTTAAAAGTCTTTTACAAAGAATCGTCGTCCGAGCACTGAGCCAATGAAGGTAAGATTTAAATATTATTGTAGACAATCCCGTGGCACAATGATAACTATATCACTCAGCCATGCCCTACATGGCTGCATGATATGGTTCTGGATTTAAATAGATATCGAAATATTATCCATACTAGGTGTTCCTCTACTGGACCACTCGTCCTGTACCAACAACACAGGTAAGTCAGGATCTTGGTTCAGTGTAAAAAGCGTTTGTTTTTGGAAGACTGAATCTGACTACTATAATTTTTCATCAGAACATGAAGATGTATATAAAATAGCTTTAACATCTTACAATGTACACATATTACATAGTTATTAGTTACATTTTCCGTTGCCATATATGATATAGGATTTTAGTTCACTTACTGGAAAATAACTCGCGAAAATAGCATGAGTACTAATTGAAAATTATTGCAATCATCCATGTGGTCAACGCCCCCAAATAAGTATTAAGGAGAAATCAATATTTTCTCGCTTTGGATTACAACAAAATCTTTCCCATCCAGATTTTATATACAAAGTATAATATATACCGTAAAAAAAAATAAAAAGTATATTTTAGCTCCAATTTAGTTCAATCTGAAATACATCAAGCTGCTAAACAAGTCCTGCCGTCATGAGTTTCAATAGGGACTGAGAGACATTACATTGTCTAAGTCTGTCTTAATTTAGATATGCACATCATTTGTTTATATATTTTTATCAAAAGTAACTTAGGATATTGCCCAATCAGTGATTTCAATGAGATAAAGTTTTTATATGCATTGTTATCGCGCCATTAATTAGAAGACAGATAAAGTTAAATGTAACTTTTAAGTTAAGTATCATCACAAAATGAAAGTTTAACAAATCTGCTGCAATGATGCAATGCATACAATTCGGTTCAATTATTTGTGTTACACATTAAAATTTTCACATTTATAAAATGTATATTGGAACATGAAATGTAATTATTGTTGTATGGCTTGAAATAATCGGTTTTGATTCAAGTGTAAAAATATAATAATATGCTACATAAGATACAAAATATTTAATAATTTTGTTGCATCACAGATGGTACATGTATTTTCACTTATTAAGTATACATTCAAATCAAGTGTATAAAAACCGGTTAAGTGCATGCCGGGTCATGCATAGGATTAGGGGGCTTTTCCTGTTGCGCGAGTTTACGTCCGCACCCACACACATGGAATTAACTCGCTAGCTTGCTTCAGAATCTTTACGACCCATGTGCATGTGTGTGTATGTAACATAAGTTGCAAGTGAGTTACGCGCGGTTGTAAACACGCGCGACAGGAAAGAGATTACTAATTCTTCACAGTACAAGTAGTATGTTATAGTGAGTACAATCACATTTGAATGAAACATTTCTGTAACTTATAAAAATGCATTAATAAGTGATATGTTTTCAAGCTTATTAATATACTCTTAATTTGGCCTTCATTTAAGTTTCGATACAAATATTTTAAAAATAGTTGGGTCATGATATACCTCCTACAGTAATATAATATAGTGCATACGTATGGAGTTGTTACACAAACCTTTTCTTTTACTTAATATCATAATCACCAATTATCCTGATAGATACGTATACCTACATATTCACATAGCGACGTTACAAGGAATAAAATCGTAAAAAGTTTTATTACGAAGAAATCATAATAAAAGTAGGTACTTTGCTTTATGAAAAAACGTTCATATTATTTCTTAAATTAAGTGACGCAAGGCATGCGTCACCCTCATGTAAAGAGTTATACTCACTCATGCCGGTCAAATATTTACCCAATCGAAGAGTAACTAGTATAAAACATGTATCTAGCACAAGTACTATTTTCGATATGGAAGACTCTTCAAGGATCTTATGTTTATCTAAATTTCGTTTACGGAAGTTGATATGCCAATTATTTTTAAGATAAAAGATTTTGGAAGTAGACGTTACTCAGTGTAAATACGTTGTAGTTAGTATATATTTTATAAAAATACATACAAAAGAGTAATGGTACTTATGAATTTAAAAGTTTTTTGAAATATGTTAAATATGTTTCATTGATATTTGAAGCATTTTTATCTATAAATGGACCTCAAACGTTTCTGTACGAATATTTTAGACAAATTTGACTTAATATCTTTTTATGACTTTTCTTTACGAACATTTAACAATTTCCATTATTTCTACTTACAGCTACTTATGTAACAATACGTAAGCCTTATAATGGAAGCAAATATAACAACTTTAATTAATTTTGAGATACATATTTACAAGACACTTCACAATTACATTGAAATAAAATATGTATATAATTAAAGCGCATCATTTTGTTTTCACACTTTTCAAGTCAAACCCCAGTAAGAATAATTAAATCTTAAATTAACAATAATAAAAAAAAAAAACAAAATTGCACGTAAACATTCTACTTAATATAATTTTGGCACTAATTATCTGTGGCACTATAATTAACTCGTGTTTCTGGATCTTGAACATCACTAGGTTCAATTATTTTTATCTCACTATCTTTTTCACTTTCAAATGTCTTTTCCGAAGGCATGGCGATATCTTCATCTTCCGATGAATCTCTGCCTGCAGAAGGAATCGCTGCCATCGTACCGTTAGGCTCGCGGTATTCCAGTTTCGTAGGATCTTTCTCGTGCAATTTTCGCGCTAGCGATTGCAAGCTATCTAAGGAGCTGGCGCAATCAGTCGTATCGATGTCTGTTAAACTTACACCCGCTCGCTCTATTTCCGTAAACGTACCAAAAGGTAGTTTAAACAAGCATTCAAGTCGCATGACATGCATTTTACTTCTTAGATGTTTGGCTAAATGTCCATGAATTCGAAACGCTATATTACAATCAGAGCAGCGGAAAGGTCGTGGATTAAACGATGTCGCTGCCCCAAATGTGGAAGTCATAGAAACTTTATTATGATGTGAACCGGAGCGTTCGTGTTTTTGAAGATGTCCTCTTGTTCTAAAGCTGACAGCGCAAACGCTACATCTAAATGGTCTTTCCATATAGTGTATATTGAGATGCAATCTCAATTGAGAGGGCTTAGTAAACGTTTTATTACAAAAATCACAAACCCTTCGTCCATCTTCCATAAGTCTTCCCGGTGAATAAGATTGAGCACTTTCGAACTCTTTTCCTTTGGTTACTTTAAACGCCACACCTCCAACACCTATGACAACTTTACGCGCAACTGGATCATGATCCTGTGGTGGAAATTTCATTGAATCATCCTCTGAAACATTAAGATCTTCTATCTTAGCTTTTTCTTCGGTAGTTTTAGCACCATTGCTATCATCGCTTGAATTATCTACTTGGTTTTGTAATGATTCGTCCCGTGTTTTAATTAGGTTTATTCTAGCGTGTTTTAAATACTCTGAGACTACATGTTTTGCATTTTCAGATCCAGAACTAGGAGTACGAGCTCTTTTAACGTCAGCGGATGTAGCTTTTGGCAATTGAGAATCGTCACTTGATTTTGCAGAATCGTCTTTTGTTATGGATATTTTCTTGGGAATATTATCATTTACATGGTTTATTATACTGTTCGTTTTAGATACAGACACGTTTTCAACATCATTCTCTTTAAACATAGAGTTTTGAATTTCAATTTTACGTATTTTGCTTAAGTTACACGTTACTTGACTCTGCTTTATTTTTGAGTCCAAAAGTGCTCTTTCTGTCAAATACGTATGCAACATAGGTTCACCATTAGACCATTGGCTTGGATGTTGTGGCAACTTAGCTGTGTTTGATGCAAGTGATGCAAGAACACTCGATTCTCTGGCGGTTGGTATTTCAGGTATGTTACTAGAAACTTTTAAGTCTGTTTTGCTTAGATCCATCGGCTCGTTGTCAATATCCATTCCCGTATCAACTACGTTTCTCGTAGTTTGTGATAGTTCTGGAATAAAGTCCATAGTGGCACTATCCATCACGATTGGTGTATAAGGGTAAGTTGAAGGTCTAGCACTGGTGATTAAACCCGGTGTAGCAGATGTAGCAGGCCTGTTGCCTCCTAAAGACAACAAACAGTGGGCTGCTTCATGTTCTGGCAAACGCGATTTATATATTTCTGTATCTGGAATGGAACATAAAATTTACAGTTAATTAAAAATTGTAGAGTTAATTTCTGTTGACCAGAAGATTTATTGTATTAGAAGATTTATTACTGCACTCGCTATTAATATTCACTGATCAGGACACCATTTTCCAGATATCTACAGGTATTTATGGGTTATAACCATAGACTATATCAAATGCTAGAGTTTGAAGTGAAATCTGTTTTTTTTTCTATAGAGCGCATTAAAACAAAACAAAACAACAAACTAGGCAATTTAAAATACTTGAATTTAAGTTTTTAAAATTCGAGTCGCTCAATGAAGTAAACAAATAGCAATGTATAATATAGTTCAAAAATGTGATTATGTAAGGACACGTGATTACAATAAATGTACTGCTTATAATAAACCTACCGCTTGATTCTGTTTCGCCTTCGTTCCCTTCATCACCGTCTGATTCAGTTTCATCGTCCGTTTCGCCTGAACATTGAGTTGTCTCCGCTCCTTCACCATCATTACCTTCGTTAGGGTTTATACCCAATTCGCAGCACTTTTTATAATGAGCTTTGCTTTTCATGTGTTTCGTTAAATTCCCTTTGGTTTTAAAACTGAAAATTTAATAAATGCCTCATTAAATACATATAATATGAAACACACCTCATAGGTACAATGCAATACCTTTCGTGTTGATTAATAAATTAAATAGTAATAAAGAATAAAAGTTACCTAAAAGCGCAATGGACACATGTATATGGTCGCACATCTGTGTGTGTTCTTATATGTTTTTTTAACATTGAAGGTTTTTTGCATCGGATTCCACATTCTGAACATACGTAACGCCCTCTACCTCGACCTCGAACGTATGTATATTCTTCATTGCTTTCAAAACCCCCTGTTAATTCTTTTTTTGGAGTTGTCGTATTGTCAAAGGGGTTATTTTTAGCGTCCTCGACCTTTTTAGCATCCACGGACGAAATGATCTGGAAACATTTAGTACTTTATTATTAGCTAATACACATGATTATTTAAGTTATTATTACAAGAAAAGTTAATTAAGTAAATTTCTGCTAAAAAAAATTTCAAGTTGCCAAAATTTTATCAAAGGTAAAAGTGACTTTCGTAATTCGACTTTAATTTGATTATTTTTTAAATTATAAAATGATACCTTTTTATCGTTTATTACATTTTTATTCCATTGCGATGAATGAGTCAATATAAGATCCTGTTTGATTACAGAGACGGCCACGTTCTGCGGTCGATGACGTGAGTCATATAGAGACATAGCAGACGATGCTGACAATCCCAGCGGGTCTGGCGTCAGCTCTGATAATAACTGTAAACATATTCATGCATTCATGTCACAATCATCAATTCAGCATTGTATTATTATTATTTATTTGTTAAACTTGCTTTATTTACCTGCCAATTACTGTACATAGACAGAAAATGTTGATTCGGTACGTATGTTGGCTGTGGGCGATTAATTGTGCAATAGAAGACTTTAGTAGAACATTTAAGGCCTAAGTACGTATAGGCATTTCCGTTTAGATATAGTTGACCGTAAGCCTTAGCTGGGCGAGGCGTTTCTGGGGACACCAATGGCATTGTATTCGCATTCGGCGTTATACCATGGTGTCTTTTCGGCGTAAACGTCCCAGGTTTGAGGGGTAAAGTAGATGGACGCAAAAATTTTGGTTTTCTTTCTTCTGCGTTAGAATTTACTACTAAATTTTTCTGGAAATATGATGTTTCAGACCGTTCATTCGGAATTGAATTGTGATCCGTTTCAAGTGCATTCGTATTCTTTTGAACTTCAGATGAACTTTGGATCTGATTATTATATATTTCAGCTTTCGTTATCAAGTTTTCAAAATTGAAATTACGTATTTCGTTGGCCTTCCGATTTTATATCAATACTTTTAGACGGAACCTGATGGTTATATTCTTTAGCTTTTTTGGTCATAATATAGTTTGTATTTTCTTTTAGAACTGGAGATCTAGGGAGTCCATCCAGGCCTCTTTTAAGACCTCCATCTTGTCTGCCTGTCGATGTACGTATTATATTAGATGTATATGTTACTGCATCATCGACATTTTTTATTTTTATGATAGGTAACGCCGACACATGTTGAATATCGGGATTAGTGCTATCCCTATTTTGACTATAATTATCCGGCTCTATGTTGGAGACTTTCAAATTAGGACTTCGTACACTAAGAGTTCTTTCAATACTAGAAACGATGGAAGTCTTTCCTGCAGGACTTTTTACTCGCAAAGAATCTTGAAATTGATCAGTCTGTGTCTGTAAAGAAATTTTATGTACATCGCCATTCATAGCTTTTGTTGATATGTTAGAAGTTCCAACGAAAACGCCTGGTGTATTTGGTCCTGGTATCCCTGGCACATGGGGAATTAACTTTCCACCGTGTAAGATTGTAGTAGCTCCATTGGGTGATGAAGATGGGCTAAGAGGGGGTAAAGTTAGGGGATTATAGGCTGTAATAGCACTAAGAGGTGGAAATTGAAAATGAGTAATATCGTGAATATTGAGCAAGTTTTGAGCTGAAGTTGACATTGTGATTCTGGGAGTCTGAGGTTGTGGCGTACTTATTATTTCCTTTGGTGTGGGAGGATTATGAACTATTGTTCCACCGGAATGTAATCCTGATCTAACAACCACGCTACTTGCTTCAGAGTCATTTGCAAATTTCGAAGGCGAAAGATTTTGTTGTACCATAATTGGAGAAAGTTGGTTTTTACTAGGCTCAATGCGTAATGTAGTTGTACTTCCTGAATGGTCAACTATTTTAACTTCTCCTCCAAACATTTGAAGAGAAGTAGAACTGTGTCTCATATGTTGCGAAATTTCCTCAATTGAGCGCAAAGTTATTTGATTTGTGTCCATACACCGTATCTTAGGTTGTAAATATAAATCTGCAGAACGTGGAGCTGAGATCTCTGCAATACTGGGGCTATAAGCTTCAGACGTACTGTCAGGTTTTCGTTTTGGGCTATAATCTTTAGTTCTTGTTCTCAAATTTTCGGATTTTCTACTAATATCAGACGATCCTCTTGTATCCACAAGTCGAGTATTGCCAAGTAATGGGCCTGGAGATGGTAAAGGTGCAATTACATCATTATATTCAGACTTTGTTATAACAAGATTATCTGGTTTAATTTTTAAAGACTGTAATTTTGTACAAACATTTACTTTAGTAGCTGTACTAACTTGAGTTTCTGGCAATCGAACATTGATGGAATTACTTCTCATGAATACATTTTCTGGTCTTGTGTTTTTTGCATCTTTTTGAACCATATTAATAGATGTTGGACTATTAGCAATGCTACCTTTACAGTAATACATTCTATGTATTTCAAAATTGTCAGCACTTCTAAATATAATTTGACACAATTGACAAACATATAGGGGTCCGAGGCCATCTAACAATTCACTTGTAACATTGGATAAACCATTTGTTTTATTCTTAAGCAAAAGATCTTTTATAATTGAACCTTCAGGGTTTAAATGATGTTTTTGATCTTCAAAATTTGTGAAACTTTCCGAGTGAGATCGTTTTCTAAATGTGCCATCAGCCTCGTTGCTATGTTTTGTTAAGTTTAATGGTATAACATCTGATTTTATTTCAGTGTCAAGCATAAATTGTTTGCTCTCGGCAATTTGTTTTATTTTACCATATTTTTTTTGTAAAGGTGTTTCAATAACATCAACAATGGCCTCATTATCTGATATAATTTTAGAGATATGTTCCGTAAGAAAGTCCGCATTCGAGGAAATTGTTTTCTTTGTCTTATCTTTTTCGTCAACGCCTTGATAAAACGCTGCTCTGAACTTAGGTTTATAAATTGTTTTTGATTTATTGTTATCATTTAAAGGAATATTTGGACTTATAGATGGCGCACTGTTATCATTTATCAATTCAGGAGAAGAAAATTCATGAGATCTTGTGTTTTCAATGCGAATTATTGAAGCATCTGATCCGGTGTCAGACAAAGAGGTTGGCGGTATAGATGTATCACTCTCAGACCCACCAGATAAATCCTCGTCATTTATTGTAGTAGACGAATCAGGTCCTTGCAATCTTAAAGCATGCGTTCTTGATCTACGATGCTTATACAAGTTGGATTTTGTTTTAAAAGCAAATCCACAAGGTATACAAGGATAAGGTCTTTCGTTGGTATGAGCTCTGATATGTTTTTGGAGAACCGAAGGCTTGGCACATGATAACTTACAATAAGGGCATATATAGCGGCCCGTTCCACCACTGTAAGTATCCTTGATAAAATCATTTTCAAGATTTTCAGTCTTATTTGGAAATTCTTCAGGAAAACTGGTCTTACCAGATATTTGAACAATATTATTTACATCACTTAACCTAGAGTTTTCATCACTAAAATTAATTTGTACATTTCTTTCTGAATTAGCAATTTGCTTATCGTACTGTTCCTTAATCTTTTCTATTTCTGGGTGAGCTGCTGCAATGCTTCCATTTGAGATTGAGGAATTGCAAGTAGCATTTGATTCCCTGTGTCGGTTTTCCTCGCTCTTGGATGTATTCGAAGGAAAAACCGACACAGTAGATGCCATTTTCTTAAACTTCTTGTGAAGATAGCTGTGATCATTGTTATTGGTGAAATTACTGTCCAAACGTTTTTCTTGTGTCAGCGGCATCGTACGCGCGACTTTTGTGCCTGAAAGAGGATAAATATTTTTAAGTATTATGTCAATAATATCTTATTATAAAATATAGGTCAAACAACTAGTATGATAATAATTATATAATACTCAAAATGGACATGGTTATTTTATAACCCAATATAGTTATTTTGCAACGCAAACGGTCAATAAATATTGACCTAATCGGTCAAATAATCCCTTGGCTTTGTTAACCTCTGACGTAATTTTAACTTTTGCCTTGATACAGTGTAGCATGTACATGCTTGCTATTTACTATTAAAGTTATTATTGTGTCGCAGAAATACGACATTGACACGCATCTTTTTTTTCCAGCCCGTAAAAGGTTACTCGCTTGGCTCTCGTAAATTAGAGTAGGTTAGATTAATTATTTATTATCCATATTCATAAGCATATTATGTATGCTTATAAGCATATGGACAAACTCTATACATGTAATATGCTTTTATTTTAATAAAATAATATAGCTAAATTCATTTTTACTTAAGGTAATTCGCATTCTCATTAAATGTCTGTGAACAAAATATTTCCTTGTTCAGTTAATATCGTTAGCTTTTAGTAGTGAAATAATTGTCAAATACCGTTTTATTGGCTTTTCATATGTACATAAGAATTTCTACTTACTTATATCATTAGTAAGTGCCTATTACTATTATTTTTAAACTGATTGGTCCGACTTGGCGCTGTATTTCAATGAATTCCAAACTGCTATTTTGTCATCTTAACGAAGAATTTTTATGATTGTTAATTTAAGCTATTTAATAACAAGAACAACTGTACGCCATTTTACCTAATACCGTTAACGATTATGCTTATATCACGGTTTATGTTTTAGAAGCGTTAGCTTGAATCGTACCGTCAACAAGTAGTGAATACTAGTGAACGCAGCGAGGTGGCGAGGTGGCGCGGGGATGAGTTCACCCACGGCGCATGTGCCGCGCTATGTTATGTCTATGAGTGTGCGGCGTGACATCACCGTGACGTAGCTACCAACACGCGCTAACGGCCTAATGAACAAGGGTATCCCCGATTTTACGCGCGGTGTACATTTTATAAATTGTTTCATGTTCATCTATTTCAAACATGTAGTCCAATATATTTTTACTTATTATATTGTACAATTTTTTTAGACATTATCTACGTATCTTAAACATTTGTATCACACACTATATGGAATGCTAAAATAACATTTTAGTGATAATTGCAATTTCTTAGCTACAGAAACAGTATATTAAATAAACTGCCTCTTAGTACTCATTACACTACAGGTTAATAAAAATATTGTATTCAAGCATGAAGTAAGCGAGTAAGATGTGAGAACAGCGTTTCGCGAGTGTGGGTGTTTATTTAAACACAGTCCGTATACATGTAGTGGTACAGTACGGATGGCGACCTCGCTTTGCGCTCACTCGAGGCATTCGTGGACGACTGCGTTGCTGCGTTCCAAGAAGGCGTTACAATTTCTCAGAATCGAAGACAGGCAAGCCGCTCTACTCGTTTATAACGAGCCAGAAAATAAGCGCAGTACGCACTACGCACACAAACATGAGTCGCTCGTTCCATCGGCGATCGGGCGGATCTACTAATATCGGATTCTGTACCTCGCCACTGGTGTGCGCTTTTTATTAACCAGTTGCAAATAACTGAGAATATATTCCTACCAATTGTATTAACAAAATGTTTTTTTTTAAATAGTATTTGGCACGATTATTTTCTAACACATAAGTTCTACAATCGCGGATAAAATTAGAGCACTATCTATTGCAACTCGGAGTCTCCCATGTGATGAGAGGTAATGAGATGCAGCAGGTAGATATATTATGAAGGACGGTGCGGCAGTGCGGCGATCGGTGTTGTAACGAGACAAAGGAATCCCGGCGGTCGGCCGCCGCCCGCCGGCCTGGCGCCAGGCCAGGCGGCCCTGGCGACGCCTGTGTCGGCCGCCTGCACGCCGCCAGCTTGTTTTGCCTCCACCTATCACTAGCACCTTACGCTGCCGCACTGAGCCTCCACCGGCTTAATGGCTTGTTTATATGTTCACATTAGGTACTTAGTAGTTCGATTTTATTTATATAAATAATTTAAAAATATGTTTTTTCATATGTAAATAATAAAGGTCACAATAATAATATTGCATGTAAGTTCAGTAGTATTTTAATATATGTTATATGTTCGAGTCTAATTTACAAGCCAAGCAAATACCTAATATTCATCAGATATAAGGTAAGTTTAGGTAGGTATACGCTTTGTCATTACATAGCTATCTGGAGTGATAAAACGCAAATAACCAAAAAATGTAGTCCAATATATTAGTAAAATAGATCAGTAATATAGGTACACATATAAGTAATAACTCTTCACAATATAGCCAACGAATTTAATTATAAATTATTTCAAATAATTTCCACATAGATAAAGAAATAGCATAAAATCTCAATTTCTTTGCTACATAATTCTCGAATGCCTTATTACGTTCCACAATCAAATAATATTTTATTTTCTATTGTTACCCAAAATCTATTCTATTTTTTGTCCTTGACCCATCGATCGAACGTAAACGAGTGAAAATATATGCTAGGCTAGCCCAAATAGCTGTCCAGTTCCATAATTCCGTAAGCATTGAATACACTATTATTGTATTTAATCGATTTAAAAGTTGTCTTACCTGCCGCGGTGTAATGAATCAGTCCACCATTATCCAAGGAGTTGTTTAGATATCATTTGTTTACCCCTTCTAAACATATGTCAACAAGTCCGATAGGCTGCATTTCACCCGCGCGCAAGTGAATCATCGTTAATAATTGCGCGACGATCCACGCCACCACACACACACACCTTCAATATCGTCACTCACGTCTCACTCGCACTACCTTACAACAACGCCACTTTCTTTTTCGCGTATAACAATTACCGACGTGTATGTAATTATTTATATTATCTATCCGTTGTAATATTTTGGATGAACGTAAATTCCAGAAACAAGCGACGCACGCTGCCACTCCGCGGATGACTGTTCAACTGTTTTTAGTTGTACTTTGTCGTTGGTTCGTTTCGTTCCGTTCGGCTATACGCTGAACTCCCCGCGCCGCCCGCGCCCGCACCGTGCGCCTCCCTATACGCCCGCTGAGAAGTGATTCATGTCGCGTTGTATCTATCTCCTTCCTTCACCGCAACCGGATCGGTCGCTCTTCGTAATCTATTTATACGTATCTATGCACGGACTTTAACACCGTGCTTATAATTTTAATTACTAAATAATAATAAATTCTTCAATGAAATCCAATAGAATTATCAAAATGGATTAGCGAATGTAGACGCACGCATAAAAAGTTACTTAATTATTGATTTTTAATGTTACTGATAGGTACCTCGTTTACATTATAATTATTTTGCATATGTAAAGTGCATATGCAAAATAGCTACCTATTATTATTGATTACGGAATAAGTAATTTGTGTTTTGTGTATTAGTAGCAGTAGCAGTAGCGACGCAGCGTAATTTTCATGCAGCACTGATTTCGTAACGGTTGCGCTCGACTAGAACGGGTATTGGCTTTGTAGTTATACCTTCGTTCTCTGTACATTCTCTTGGTCTAGTGCCGTGCATATTTCTTATTATATATTATAATAAATTTAACCACGAATCAGACTGAACATTTTATTCATTGTTCATTGATTAGCGCACATACGGATGGTTAGTTAGTTGACATTTTCCTATATATAACTTATCTCTTGAACTCACTATCATTAAGACCTTCTTATCGAAATTCAGTGCCTAAGTGGGTAGGTAGGTATAATATACAATAAATTATTTCGCTTATATACAAATATAGCGTCACTATTCATGCTAGCTAAGTCAATTTTTGGTCCCTAAGCTGATTAAAGATAAGTTCCACCTCAAAACTTCCTCGGTACTCTAGTCAGATGAATGTATAAACATATTATTTGCAATGATAACTGTAGGCGGCTTATCAGTTTGTGTGGAGGCGATGACGCACGCGCTTTGCCGATAGCACATAATCACTCGATTCTTGGCCGGGAAACGAATGATACGAGAAGCACCGACACAAACACACAGATACCTACTTAATATCGCGAAATATGCAAGATAATACACAATTACACACCAATTACGCTGGTTATTCAATCAATAACGTGTGTAAGTTCTAAATTTTCAAACCTTTCGTGACGTATCTGACTATGATTGGCATTTAACAGTGTAACCAAAATAAAGTAAAAGTATATTACCCAAGGTAGGGTAGATACTCGTAATCCTGCTTACGGTATAGGTATCTACTAAATGTGTACTGCCTTGTACAAGTAAATTTCCCAAGTACTTAATTTAATGTAAAAACCGTAGATTTTCTAATCAGTGATAGTATAGACAATGATACTTTCAAATGTATCATTATTAGGGCGCAGCATAGCTATTTCGCTAATAGCACGGCAAGCGCGGGGGCGCCGGGCCGGGCGCGGGCACTTGTTGCGTTGTTTAGTTGGCGTTCTCGCCTGTTGCTGAGATACGACGTCATATCACGACCTTGAGTCACAAGCCACTATTAAAATGCCTTCTGTCTATACCAACTTTCTGATTATCTGTCTACAAAATTATGACACCCTACAAATACCCTTAACGCTTCATGTAGATATACCTACGATACAATAATTAAGTAGGTACTTACACAAAGTTAAAAAAAATATAGCCATGGACCCGATGGCATCGTACAAAGTACTCACTTAGTTACCCGCTACTGTGTAAAATAATAAATATATTTATCAATTTTATAAAAATAAATCTACTTGGTCAAAAAAAGTAAGTCGGCAATGGATTTCGAACCCAAAATAATATTTCTTTAATTGTAAGTCGAAATAATGCATACCTAACTACATAGGTATTTAAATTAATTAAGCACAAATAACAACCTTACTAATATTACTTCACAAACTCAATTCTTACATTTATTATACATCCGTTTCTAAGCAAGTATTACTCCGTAACATAGCTATGTGTAAATGTGGGTACAGATCTGGTCAGGCGCCATAAAGTCGCGTGGGCGGGAAACCCGTCTTTAAGTGGCGATGGCGAACGTTGAAACCGAACAAAATATTGCACATACGCTACTATAGCATACTTTCTATGCCTTCTTCAGACCGTCTTTATGATCTTATGTTTTTTTACATTCAGCTGGAGTGTTCAAGTAATTTTGATATATATTGAAAGACGCGACGACGATTTGGTTGTGAAAGAGCGGAGTGAAGTCGGAACACAGTCCGATCGGCCGGAGTCTCCCCACTTCGCTCGGGCTTCCCTCAGATCCAGGTCATCGGCTGGCCGGTGTGGCCGGCCTGACCGCTATTACAGTCATGTCGACGTCTATGCGTTGCTTCGGCAGGGCGCGCCCAGCTACCTACCAATTTCCTTGTTAGGTGTTCTCTTCTGACACAGACTACGTAACGCCTACATATTTACAGTCAACTGGGTAATCAATAGCAAGTAGATGGCACGCATATTGCAATATTGTACTTTTCTAGTCCCTGGTTATTAAAAATTAAAATCAATCAATGTCTTATTATAACGCGTCCTTATAGTCACATCACAAAGCGATAATTTTGAACTCTATAAATCATGGATTATTTTCAGCTTTAATTACAATAGATACCTACCTACGTGTAATATATACGATAGGGACTGGGAGGGACTATGAAGATTTCAACTTACACCTACAAGAAAATATGAGTGTGAATTGGCAATCTTCTTTGAAATACCTATCTAAATGGTATACCTACTGTTAAAAATGAAAAAAATAACAATTCATTCTTGACTTCATTTTGACCTTGGAATCCCAACTTAACCAAAATTACGTGTATATTCAGCCAAAAATAAACTCCAAGAACGGGATGGCATGCAAAACAGGCGATTCCCGACGTGAGCACACGATTACTGCCAAAAATATTTCGTCGTAAATATAAACGTCATACCTACTTATATTATTAAATTTATGCCACACAGGAATGTAAATACATAATAAAAGTTTAATAAAAATATTGAAGTATAACATAATTTATAAAGAAATGTAGGTACTGTCCTCTTCCACAAGTATTATTAATTCATTATAAAATAAAATTGTTGCATCACAGCTGATGTAAAGCTAACCTACACGGTAAGGCAAAAGTACCTACTGTTTTTTTTTTTGGAATTTTTTACATATAACATGGAATTAAATCACAAATTTATTTAAAAAATAACTCACTATCACTAACTCACTATCTATATACCTAGTAAATACGTACCTAATGTTTTCTGTAATGTATCCACCATCATATTCATCAACATTATGTATAATTAAGTTATTTTTATTAGTATTAGTTATTTTAATGGTTTTTGTTTGTTTTACATTTGGCGCTGATGATGTTTTTATGTTGTTCGCGAAATCGCTTTCTCTTTACTGTTAAATTCTTGTTTTAAATTTAGTATTGTAATCCGCGTATATGGTTAAATGTCTATTTAACTACTTAACACCATTGACTTTAACCAAAGGACAATAAACGAAAGATCGATAATATTTAAAAATTATCGTGGATATAACAACTACACCTGTATCAAGAGAATGGCGTCATTCTCTGCGAATTCATTCGTTCACATATCAACAACTAAAACTTCCATATGTTTGTAATGAACACGACAATAATATTCATGAGTCAGCCGAAACGAAGCTGAACTCCACTTGACCAAATAAATAACGATATTCATTGTTGCCAGCCTTTCCATACTGAAGCTTAGGTAGGTAGGTACTTTAAATTTATATTTCATGTAAATAAAAATATTAAGTAGGAAATATTATTGTTTACATGATTTTTTATATGCCTGTGACTTTTGTGATTGTATTCACTTCGCTTTTCATTATGTACATTTTTATATTTAATCTATTAATATGAACCGCAATAAAAATAATGTTTAACAGAGGCTTTTTAACATTTTTCGGCTTGAAATGTTAAAACCAAAATAGATTTGGCGCGTGTCCCTTACATCACATAAGCTCTGAGAGAACGATGGAGTGACAGAAGCCAGTTGAGATCTGCTTTTGGCCATTTGCCAGCATCGTCGAGCTTGGAGAGAGATGTTCCTGCTTCCGAGATGCATTCTTTGCACCTACACAGATGATCTCATTTTTTATTTTTGTTTTGAAGTAGTTCTGCTACATTCGCTTTATTCATTGTGTTTTACACAATAGCCTATCTACCTATAGTAGTTATATTTAGGTAGGTACCATCAAAGGATCATTGTTTTGTTAGTCACGTAAAGTTATTACTGAATTAAATATATTATCAGACAATTGACGTAGTCTATCTAATAAATCCATTTTATGAATTAGATAAGGTTTGGGTAATTTTTGTCCATATACACCACCCACATCCTCCATAATCATATCAGCTCCAGAGTTTATAGAAAGATTAATTTCGATAAGACAATTAAAACTAGCTTTAAATTGAAGTGAAACTAATAGGTATAAGGCTTATACAAATAGACAATAACTTTTATACGTTACTAGGCTATAAGATAACCTTAAAAATGCAGTTAACATCATTTTCAAAGTGCAGTGTACTACCAGAGTATTTATATCTATATCCCTATACTGTGGCACTCCTTTTTATTTACTCGTATATTACATAGAGGAAGGTGACGATGGCGTATCTCTTTTTAACACGCTTTTATAATATTTCTGTTTTACTTTGCGGGTGAAAAGTGAAATGTTAATACTCAAAAATAAAATAATCATATTTTATGTTACTCATATAGATATCTACTTGTTGGTACTCCAGTCTCGTGTAATAAAATTTTTGACTTAACGCATGTCATACTGATAACAGCATGATAAAAGATAACATACAACAATGTGATAATAATATAGTGCTGAATTTTTGCATTCAGGGTTCCAACAATATCATATTTATCTTATAATATTACTTACAATCTAACTCATGTCACGTATAGTTTTTATAATTTAAATGTTCCCATTCTACGATTTAAAAATAAAGTTCAAAATGTAATTAAACTATTTATTACACGTAAATACTTAAATGTGTTTAGTTCATTCTCAAACACATTATCAGAAAATTTAGTGTATGATACAGTAATAAGTAATTAGTGAGTAATATAAATAATATAAGAGTCTAATTAAGAGATAACATTTCAGTAGGTAACTCTACGAACTTTTAAATGAATTTGCATTTTTGCAAGGAAATAAAAAAGATAACAAAAATACGTAACGACTAAGATTATTTTGAATTTGTTCATAAATAATAAAGGGAACGGTTGGCGTATAATCGCGCCATTCATTATTCCTGTTTAAAGGTATTCCCTTATTTTTTTACTATAGCTGTTTCCCAATTTTGTATTATTCTTTAGAAAAAGAACAAAAGTACCTGCCAGCCACTTCGTCGATTTTTTTCTTAGATTTCAAATCAGGTAAGAGCTTACGGACTTGCGGACTACCTACTTAAAACAAAGTGTAATAGCAACTCTACATTTAATTATACACTTTAAAAATAAATCAATTAAGAAAAAAGTTTCAATAATTTCAAATAAATACCTACCTAGGTAGGTACATAATTTCGTTTTAACTATCGATGATACAATCATATAATGTGTTAGTTGACGGTCATCTTTATCATTCATTTCTCGGAATATACTGATGTTTTCATTTGTACAGCTCTAGAAGGAGATAAGATTATCAGTTATCACTGATTTATTTATATGAGTATGTAATATAACAAAGGAGCTTACACCGCACCCGCTCTTCATCTCCTGTTTGTTGATTCTTTCATTTTTATTTAGGAATTTATGATTTTATATTTTTCATAACAACAAATTGGTATATGTAGATAGCACGAGAGAAACTGCGTAAATAGCATTATTTACAGTTGAGTTGTGCGATTCTCGGAATACCCCCAAGCACGCGCCGTGACTCGCCCGCAGCCCCGCGCCGCCGTCCACCGCGTCATGTTACAAATTTTTTCACATTTACGACTCCGATATTTCCACGAATTTGCTTCCCTTCCTGTTACCAAGAAATACGAATTTATGAGCCTACGCCTCTACTGGCTATATTTAAATAGAAGGTAAGTAGTGACAGCTACAAATGTACAAGTAATACTTGCATGTACGTCACTTCGGGCCAAAGGTTACAGTCAGCTATTAATAATAGTCGCAATCACGCAGCATGAACAACTTTGAATTGTATTAGCATTACATAGAGCTTAAAACAAATGTTTATTAAGTAGTATAGCTAACCGTACGAGTACATTCTAGTTGTGTGATCGTGGTCATAAAGCTGTTATTAAACGAAGACGTACATACATATTTAATTATATTAATGAAATAAGCTTAAAGACGCAATGTTCCGTTAATGAGAATTGTGTAAATAATATATAATAATATAATAGATAATCGTACACGTCACCCAAGTAATATTTCCATTGCACAAAATCCAACGCCATTATAAATAGGCATAAATGGTAATAAAATATCAGTGTTAATAGGTATATTCGATCTATATATTTTTGTCTAAAAATATGGAAATTGGTCTATTCCTAATAGACAGAAATTGATAAATGTCGGTCTTTGCTAGGCAAAACATTAAAGAGATTAATTATAAAAAACGACCGTTAGTAGATAGGTTTTGGCAAATTAAATCAACACTAACTACCTATACCAATAGACGCAAATGTAATACCTATTTACGCGGAGGCATTCGGTTGTCGGGTATGTGTGCCATTGTGTGGCATGCGTGTTAGTGCCCGAAGTGAGGTCGGACGCGGCTTATGATGCAATTTTTAAGACTAAGACTTTTATTTTAAAATGTGCCCACCAACACCAATCTACAAGTGGCCAATCACCAGCTTCGACGCTTAATCTCTTCTGATTCTAGGATGTGACCCGCGACTTATTTCGAGACATTTTACGAAACCAAACAATGTTGTTATTTACCACAATAAGTAAACTATAAATAACCAACACGTTCAGTCATAATTAAGTTCATTTAAATTTTTTGTCACCATATTATACCTATTATTATTATAAGACACATATTATAATGTGTACACATCCGTGATGATTATAAGCAAATCGATATTTGAAAAAGTTGGCGTATCTAAACTTTATATGAATAAAAAATATTCGAGTGTGCAACTCCCAACTCAATAAAATTAATATCGGCATAAAGTTTTAACTCGTTTATTTTTAAGTACCTACATAGCAGGT
Source organism: Epargyreus clarus clarus (assembly GCA_014595695.2). Taxonomy (NCBI): domain Eukaryota; kingdom Metazoa; phylum Arthropoda; class Insecta; order Lepidoptera; family Hesperiidae; genus Epargyreus; species Epargyreus clarus. The sequence continues at coordinate 441,614 of JACTTY020000030.1, read as the reverse complement.
GGAGATAGGTGGCTCTACATAGCAAGATTCACTAGCAGGTGGAATGGTGGTAGTGTTATTATGTTCTCTTTGTTTCATGGTGTTATTTTTAACTTACAGTATGCAATGAGCAATATACCGGCACATTCCTTTTACCTATTCTGTATGATTATTTTTATTTTATCCATGACTACGATCTACTTCATTATCTTATATATTAAATTCTTCTGTCACAGTGTTAGTTACCGTACTCCTCCGATTTTCACCAAATTTTATATGCATATTCAGTAGGTTTGAGAATCGGCTACTATCTATTTTACAGTGCTAAGGGTTGTTCACTCTTAACATTTTTTTATTTATATGGCAGCACAACGTTTGCCGGGTCAGCTAGTATTATTATATTTTCGTGTCTTATTAAGACATTACTAATACTGTCTTCTAAGCAGGATTTATAGGATTTATATTTCAGTAAATAATATTTCAATGTGATGGTTTTTGCCCGTTTCACGGCCACACATTGTAAGAGGACATAAGCGAGAGGTTTATAAAAAATACTCTTTACATTACAATTTTATTAGAACAAGTTATAGATAGGTACATAAGTAACTAATATTGTAGTTAAAATTAAATCCATATACATATAAGTACTATATTGTAACTGACAATTTGTAAGTGCCGCCGTTGGCCTATACAAAATAAATATATTTCATTTCATTTCTATAGGTACTTACTTCGATACTCCAAGAATTGTCACATCAGAGAGTGTAGACTAATTTGTAACGGTTCGACTGCTTCATGGCGCCTACGGCCCTACTAGCGTTGCTATGGCAACCCTCATATTTCAGGGATTTATAGGTCATTTAACTATAATAGGGCAAACCAATTACCTACATGTTCCCCAACATGTAATAAGATTGTCGTAAAAAAGTATTGGCGAGTACATTAAATATTAATATACCCAAATATAATATTCTTTGAGTCGACAAAATACGTTTTTAATTACAAAATAAAACGACATAAATTATTTTGTGTAACGTAGTTAAATACATAGTGAGGTTCTTAACGCATAGTCAATAAGGTAATCCTTGCTGATACTTACCTACTATAAATGCGAAAGTCAGTTTGTTTGTTCCGCTTTCACAAGAGAACGAATCAACCGATCTTCACTTTTGGCAGATATGTAGGTAGGCTGTGTTAAGGTGGATACTATAATATACACGCAACGACAAATTATAGTTAATATAAGATTTCGATGAATATGAATAACTTGCCTACAATAATTCACCAATATTATTTTAGCTAAGTATAAATCACAATTCAATCATGCAAAAGATTAAAAAATAAGTATTTTTAGGTGTAGGTATAATGCATATATAACTTAATTATTTCAAAATTGATGACAGTCAACATTACGTCAAATGCACAATTAACTTTTATTCTGAATGTGAAGACCATGTGAAGACGTACAAAATTGCGTACACAAATGTTAGGTATATGTCGGAGGAAGAGTCAGAGTTATTTAATATAGCCTTAGCTATACCGTTACTTTAGTATTTTAGTAATATTATTGGTACTTGAGCAATCGAAGGGTTAATTGCTTTAAATTATAATCAACAGTCATTGTATAGCTTTCGTATTAGATTCAGAGCAGAGACTTTAAGAGGTCTCTAGTGGAGTCGAGGTATGTGGCGGCGCGGTGGGGAAACGTGGATAAGAACTGATGTGAGTGATCGAGGTGGATCATTATTTTGTTGTGCTTTGGAGCGTGTAGTCACTACCTTGAACCTGCTGCTCAAATCCTTTGTTTGTAAAGTAATAGTAGTAGTATAGTATAGTTATTTTGTAAATCCGAAGTTATCATGTTAAGAGAACAATAAATACTGTGATTACTGTATTTGTGCCTGCATCTACCCTATGACAACGCCCACAAAACCCATAGATTCTATCAATGATGTCGATGAGAGCCGTCCTTCTCCGACATCAGAAGTGGGATCTGTGCAGGCACAAAAGACTTAAGTGAATTGAGTGTAACAAATAACGGCTGCGGTGTTCAACGAGAAATAATAAAATAAAAATGACTTGTGGAGGAGCTGCGCAACTTGCGAAAGTTGGTCTAAACACCTGACATCACCTGAGTTTCATCCTGAGGAGGTGCAACCTGACGACTGTGATTGTTTGGTTGATGAACAGCTGAAGTCAGGGGAGTATTTTTTTTTCTCTCTCTTTTATTTTCCGAGTGTTACTATGAAAGATTCTGTCACAAAGATTGTAATTGTTTTTTTTTTCTGGGTTATATGCGATATTAAGATCCTGTTAGTATTTCGTTCCACATGCGGACGGGTTTTATTGTTGTATGTAGTAATGGGTAGATCAAATAAGATAGACTATGAACCTTGCCCATTCACAACAAATATAGTTTAAAAGTTACAATTTGTAACGTAATATATTTTTTGAAAAAGAATTTAAAGTCTACAATACTAGATTTTTACTATCCTAGGTTTTACTATATTGTAGCTTGTGTAAGATTTGTTATTTGATTCTATATCCGTTATAAATGTTTCAGTTAAACCAACAAAAAGCCACACCACGACCATGTTTACAACGAGGATACTAGTCACCTGGTAAGAGTGTGCTGCTGAAATTCACATAGGAACGTGCTGTTCGATTATGGTCAACTATAAACAGTAAAACTTTTCAACTAACGGTATGGAGAAACGCCTGGACGTGTGATGTAAAAAGCCTGGATTCTTCACATAATTTGGTGAGCAGTATTCATTTTGTTATCTGATTATTAGTGAGTACCATAAAGGGAAAGAAATAACGTATTTTTCTAATTGGGATACATAAATGAAGTATTTTGCAATAAATTTTTTTCTCTATTTTCAAGTAACTTGTGGTTATGATATTGTAATTGTACTTGACGATAAAACTCAAGAATGTTGAAATAACCACATCATGATTGAATGTTAAAAATTAATTTGATGTTTAAAATTAGATAGTCATATTTCCATCAATATTAATGGTATGTGTATTATTTGCTGAATTTCACGTGAGGATGATGATACCACAGGTACTACCTGTTATTCATTCATGTAATCCAAATTAATAATTAGATTAGATTTATTAGATAATAATTAGATTATTCATGTTATCCAAAAATTAGATTTTTAAATCTTAGCAAAATTATAAGCTTCGGCGAACGAACAGATTATGCAATAAAAGTAATTGTGGGAAAGTAAACTTTGTGAACTAATGTTACTAGGAATAAATGTGAATAGCGAGTGAATGTATGTAGTTCAAAAAAAATATCCTCTTTTAAAGTTTTGTAGACATAGCTAGTGGATTTTAAAGTTCGTCTTTAAACATAGAGTTGAATTTAAGAGATGACAGTTTTCATAAGAACTATTTCTATAAACATTATGACTTTACGAGCATGATTTGTGAATTTAACTGTGATTAAAGCAACAACACGAGTTATTACCAATTATTAATAAATACGTATTAATAAATAATATTACAGTCATGTGAAACAGGATAAACATTATTATATGAAACTTTTGACAACGTTTTTAATCTCTTTAAGTTTGTGCATTACGAGACGCTTCTATAGATTTTTGAAAAACCCATCCATATGGTTTCGGCGTTGGTGACATATTTATGACATAATGATTTACTTATTATCGTTTGGAGGAAATTAGCAAGAGGATTTTTTTTATTTAATAATTTAATTACAGAGTTTAGTTTTTGGTTACAAAGTTTTAATGTGAAATCCTCAAAAATGAAATAACTGGTATAAAGACGAGAATTGGTACACTAGATATTATTAATTTAGATAACCATAAGTGCAGACTTTGACTAGCAAACGTTTTAGGTATTAGATTGGTTCGGGCAGTTGATTATTTTTTTTGGATTGTATAGCGCCTCTATATAATTATGTAGTTAACTAGTGAGATTAGTGAAAAAAATAATATTTACAAAAAAAAAACAAAGATACAATTTTTTTTTAGAGTTTCCTGGATAAATTGATCCAAACTTAATATTTTTTTAAAATATTATTAAAAATAACATTATCAACTATTATTGAAAATGTTCTACTATTGCATCAAGTCGTAACCATACCATTATAATTATATTTTACTAGATTATGTCTGAGTTATTAGCCTAATATTGGAGCCTGTGATGGATGCAATGTATCAATACTCCTTTTTATCGTATATTATATAGTTTGTATTTATTAAGAATACTGTAACAAATTAAGACATTGGAATATTTCCTAGTTTAAGAGATTATTCAATACACATATACATACAGTGTGTATTTTCTTTGAAGCCTTAGTATTCCATATAAATAACATCATTCCTATTTTTCACATATATAAGTGTAAAAGCAACCGTATAAGCAAAGATGCTATTAAATTTAAACTATGTGAAAGTAACTCTTTAATAGACGTTTTGGTTAGAATAAGTTATAATAAGTACAAGAGTATAATTATCAAACTCCAATATGCACCTCCGATATTTTTTAATCGTATGCGTATTAGAAATTATTTATCAGGTACTGCGTAAATCTCCCGAGTTCTTAACTTGTATTTGATGTCTACAATATTTACAATGTGTATTTCAAATAATAGTTACTTTCCTACGTAAGCAAATAAAATAGGCGAATATGACTTATTTAAATGTCAGAGAGTGAGGTCTCTTAAAATATAATATTAGAAGAACAACTCACAATACTTAAATGGACCAACTAAGCAATGAGTTGTAAGTTAGTAGTGTAATGACTTGAATAGTAGTGATGTTAATAGCATGTTTCATGGTTTGACTAACTTAGGGGGTTAATACGTTTTAATGGTAATATGATTATTCAAATAGGAGGACGAGATGATTATTCCAACGAGACAAATGCTTTTTAACAGATAGCATGAAGGCGGCTTATACAGCACGAAGGCTGTGTAAGCGAAAGGAAAGCTTTCTAACGGCGATATGATCGTTCAGAAAGCGTTAAAAAAAAAAAAAAAAAGAAAAAAAAAAGTCCGTTAAATAGGCGAGGTGGCCATTTAACTGTTTGTATGTATTTAATATTTATATATGTGTTAAATAGGCGAGGTGGCCATTTAACTGTTTTTATGTATTTATGTATGTGTTAAATCGGCGAGGTGGCCATTTAACTGTTTGTATGTATTTAATATTTATGTATGTGTTAAATAGGCGAGGTGGCCATTTAACTGTTTTTATGTATTTAATATTTATGTATGTGTTAAATAGGCGAGGTGGCCATTTAACTGTTTTTATGTATTTATGTATGTGTTAAATCGGCGAGGTGGCCATTTAACTGTTTGTATGTATTTAATATTTATGTATGTGTTAAATAGGCGAGGTGGCCATTTAACTGTTTTTATGTATTTATGTATGTGTTAAATCGGCGAGGTGGCCATTTAACTGTTTCTATGTATTTATGTATGTGTTAAATCGGCGAGGTGGCCATTTAACTGTTTCTATGTATTTATGTATGTGTTAAATCGGCGAGGTGGCCATTTAACTGTTTCAATGTATTTATGTATACGTTAAATAGGCGAGTTGGCCATTTAACGGACCGTTTAAATTGTATGTATTTATGTATACGTTAAATAGGCGAGTTGGCCATTTAACGGACCGTTTAAATTGTATGTATTTAAGTATACGTTAAATAGGCGAGGTGGCCATTTAACTGACCGTTTAAATTGTATGTATTTAAATGTATACGTTAAATAGGCGTGGTGGCCGTTTAACTGAGCTAAGATTACTAACGTACCGGTGGTATAGATTTTCTTTTTGCCATGAGTAATGTCATACAATAGATGTAAAATAACTTTATTGCAACAACTGGTAATTGACTGATTTTCGTTGCCTTAAAGTTGAGATACGTTGTTTTAAATTGTAGTTGATAGTAGTTGATTACAAAATTTTGGGGCAGTTTCTACACACTTATTAGTAAAATCAAGATGCGGGAATCAAGTGGCTAGAGTTCGCACGGCTTGTTGTGTGTGAACTGCCAGTTGTTAAAAGTAATAGGAAACAGTCATTGATTAAGTGTTAGTATAAAGTGGCTAGTTATGCCCAGTCATTGATTAAGTATAAGTGTAAAGTGGCTAGGTATGCATCGTCACAACACAACATTCTTTATTTTATAATGTTGAGGGTCATAGAGAGCAAATTTATAACCACTTATGTCTTGAAAGGAAAGAAATTCCCAAGAATTTTTAACACATTGGCATTTGACACCTCATAATACAGAAATGCCACTTGAAAACCAAGTTGGGTTTAGTTTATGACTTAGCCATGACAGATTTCGAGTGATATGGCGTCCTGTTTTTAACGTTTGAGACTTTAATCATTAACATTTTAAGACGGCACAGATTGCACTTTAACTGCAATATTTTTGTTTTAAGATTGGTTAAATGGTTAAATGTATAGATGCCACTAAATCAATAAAGCGTGAAGGGTGAAAGCAATACTTAATGTGACTGAGTGTCGTGGGACTCGTTATTTAATATCTAACCATACAACTTTCCAACCATCCATCTAATCAGCCTTAAAAGTCCACTGCTGGACGTAAACCTACCCAAATCTGCGCGGCCTGGTCGGGGGATACTCTGAGCTCCTTTTGCTCAGATGTGGTCCCTGTTCAAGGTCAATTCTACCATACAGTTTTACCAAAATAAATATGTTTCATTTCAGATAACAATTGCATTCATCCTTCAAAGTCACACGAGGACGTGTGAAGCGTCAGGATGGCCGTGTCGGAGGAAGAGTCAGAGTTATTTAATATAGCCTTAGCTATACCGTTACTTTAGTATTTTAGTAATATTATTGGTACTTGAGCAATCGAAGGGTTAATTGCTTTAAATTATAATCAACAGTCATTGTATAGCTTTCGTATTAGATTCAGAGCAGAGACTTTAAGAGGTCTCTAGTGGAGTCGAGGTATGTGGCGGCGCGGTGGGGAAACGTGGATAAGAACTGATGTGAGTGATCGAGGTGGATCATTATTTTGTTGTGCTTTGGAGCGTGTAGTCACTACCTTGAACCTGCTGCTCAAATCCTTTGTTTGTAAAGTAATAGTAGTAGTATAGTATAGTTATTTTGTAAATCCGAAGTTATCATGTTAAGAGAACAATAAATACTGTGATTACTGTATTTGTGCCTGCATCTACCCTATGACAACGCCCACAAAACCCATAGATTCTATCAATGATGTCGATGAGAGCCGTCCTTCTCCGACATATATAATAACGATGACGTCGATAGTGCTTCTCTTCAAACAATATTAATTAAACTAATTTAAATTCAGTTTCGTAGTTGAACAGCTTATGCATTGGGTTAGTGAGATCATATTCATATTGCTGTGGTTATTCATAAATGCTAAATAGCAGTTTCGCTTTAAAGTTTTGTCCCTTTTTATAGTCATACTAGCTGACCCAGCAAACGTTGTAATGCCATATAAATAAAAAAAAAATTTAGGGTTGTACTACCCCTAACATTTAGGGGGATGAAAAAAAGATGTTGGCCGATTCTCATAGATACCGGATAAGCACAAAAAATTTCATCAAAATCGGTCAAGCCGTTTCGGAGGAGTATGGCAACGAAAACTGTGACACGAGAATTTTATATACCTATTAGATTTAAGATGTTAAGACGGAACAAGACTAAGCCACAACGAAACAAACAAAAGGTAAAATGTTATTAAGCGTCGCTAAGTGAGGATCATGTTTGCAAGCTGTAAATAAAAAAATAAAGCTATGTACGTCTATCTTGTTAACCAGTAGATTTTTGAGGTTGCTAATATTAATTTTATTAGTTCCGAGTAACTATTAACCTAAGACCTGAAACCTACGTTTCAGTACGTAAGTAGCTGCCCATTGGTAAAGCTTAGAGCAAAGACTGGCTAACGCGGAAAATTCAATGAGGGTCATTCAGCATTGTATTAATGACGACCTGTGCCACACTTAAATAAAATTAATACTTAAAATATGCGTAAATGTACCACGCGCGGCTATGTGCGCAATCTGGATGATACGTACCAAACTATTTAAAACAAACATTTAAAAATACTAATTGTATTCAAATCTTTGTATTCAAAATTCAAAATCTAAGGTCTTAATTATTTGAACGACACCGAAACATATAATGTAGGTACGTACCCAATATCAATTTTAACAAGATATTTAAAGGTCGCAGAATTCTTTGGTTAGACTGAGGAAACATAACCGCCTTACATTTTTTTGTTTATAACAGCACTTTTAAAGATCCTGTATTCTAGGGCGAAGGATGTGATAGGGCAGATATACCTTGTTATAATATAGGAGTAGTAAACAATAAGTGGCTACTGCCGCTCATGGAGATCTGTAATCAACCCCTGATACCAATCCTACCCAGACCTCTGAATAGGATCTCAATCGTACTGGGATTTTATAACAATTGTGTAGGGAGTGCAGCAATCTTCAACATGAGCTGCACTGCACGGCACTACAATATATTTATTCGAATTCAAATAAATATAATTACCTACTAATCTTGTGCATTACTAACACACGTGCATTTATAAATTTGTAAGTTTAAAAAATAAAATTCAGGTAAACAGCGAATCGCCTTTGGCAGAAGCCACAGAACCAGCTCCGGCCACAATTGCACCTGCCGGCTCCAACTAAGTAATTAGTTGCAGTTACAAAAAATGTATAAAAAAGCCATTTAAGGTTTTATTATGCTAGTGTAAGTACATCTTTTATAAAATAATATTCCAATTGTTATTTTCAGTATTATAATTTGAAGTTGTTAACGTATTTTTCTCATCAATAAATAATTTATAACTTTAGTATATATAAATATAGTAAATGAGTTCTATTCACGCACACCACACAGCACATTTGTGTTGTGCTTACTTAAATATTTAAGAAACATTTTTTCATTCACTTCCGGGTTCTTCAGCATGAGCCCGACACACACTTAACTTTTTAGCAGATTTTTCATAAATAGGTAAGAGGAATTAAATAATTACAACATACATACCTACCTAACGCTATTTCGATTAGTTTGTTTTTGCTGCAGATAAATGCAAAATTTGCGCTATCCTATTGGCGTATCATATTTCGAAAATATACTTGGTATGTTAATTCAGTGGAATACATTTTTGCATACTTTACAACAGAAAACGCGGCAGGTACACTAATAAATTGTTTCTGTATTATGAGGGCTAAGAAATTAATCAAGGATGAATATATTCCTAAAAGATGCGCTTTGTTCATTTAAAATACTATTAGATGCAAGGAGCTAAGTTATTTCATGTTAAGTAGCAAATGTCTTATCAGTTACCATTGTCGTATATGCATTGATATAAATATATCATTACGTATATGTACAAGTGTATACAATGTTGTATGTGTACATGATATGTACAAGTGTATTCCGTTATTTTCCAGCTCAGTTATTTCGATGTTATAAAAGGTATAATTCAAATAGGATATAGTCTCAATGAACTCTTCTGTGAACTTCAGTAAAGTTTTTAAGATAGCCGAGTTCGCGAATAATGTGATGAATGGAGAGTTGTATCGAAGCGACAAGAACCTGTGGGACCGGTCGGCGGCGCTTTTTGTTCCCTGACGCCGTCGCCGACTACCCGCTCTTTAATGACCGATCTTCACTGAATATAAATCGGAGCGGTTACAATTATTTTTGAATGCATTTGTAATCCCCTCCATCACCAATGAGAGTTATGCGTTTGCTTATGGGTGGCCTGGCGGGAATACAAATAAAAATGTTTGGAACTTTCCTATATGCCTGTACGTGTTTCGGCAACTCAATTGGACATCGAGAATTGGGTAAAAATGGATAAATAAGATTTGACTGTCACATTCCGTTATTATTAATAAGGAAATAGTACTTCTCCATGTAGAATTGTGTTCAAGAGATATAGATAAGTGTCTAACTTTGTATCTTAGTAGGCATTTAAAATTAGAAAGGAAGGTTTTGATTTTCTCAGTTCTCGGTACAATCCGGTAACTTTCCGCAAACGACTAGATACTAACATATACGTATAATCCTATTGAGTCAATTAACACCTGAACAATGTGTCAGTAACATAAATAATTGTTTAGTAGGTTTTATGTAGACATAGGTATAATATGACCAGAAAGATAATATTCACCTTGACGGCGACCGATCACCGTTTACCTTTGCAATCTTGCATATAAAGTGCTACGTCATCGATCGCATAGCATGCGTGCAGTGTTTCGAGACGTGGTAGCGATTGTAATCGTATGGGCAGTGCGAGCGCGGGACGTTCATCGAACGCGCTAGGTGTGTACCGTGCGGTTGGCGCTGTGCTCGGCGGATCGGCATTCGGCAAACGGTCGGCGGTGAGCGGGGGCGGGCGGACGTGCCAAGGCAGGCAGGCAAGCAACATATTTACTTACGCCCGAGGCGTAAATCACCGTGCGTCTATTTCGAGTGGGCCTGCGCGGCGCGGCGCGGAGAGCGGGGTACGGGCAGACGCCGATGCCGGTCTGGCGCCAGAAGGATTCCCCAGCGCCCCTCCTTCCCCGCGTCTTTTCTCGAGGTCACGCGCAACTGAGCCTGAACTGCCGAGAATACTTAATCTACTGCTACTTGTTTTTGAGACAGCATTTTTGAAACTCTACTATTTGTAAATTGTGACTGCCATGATTCATACTGGCATACTTCTACATGCCTTAATTCAAACCAGTAGAGCTTTCATAGCCTTGTTACTTGATTACACAAGACTACACATTGTACATAACATGCTTTTAAGAATATATAGTCCGCGCCAAACTGCTAGTCCGCTCTGAAGTTGTTGCGAGCAGGTGTAGTCATACAATTTGTTATGGCGACGCGATTCATTTCTATATTCAGAGCGGACTATACCTAATATTATTATTTGTAAATGGGGAATTTAAGTATGCGAATATTTAGATACATAGACAGCTTGAATTAAAAATAAAAGGTTAAATGTACTACTATCATGTACTAGTACTAATGAATGTGTCGTTTTCCATTGCCCATTATGTACGTCTGGTTTAATGGTGGCTTCCAATGATGACAGTTGGAATTACGTACTTCCCAAAGTACCCACAAACAGTAATGAACACTTATTCTATGGCCCTCAGATTACTTATGGATACAATCAACGTACGTAGTATTTACAGCGGCCAGTATGTCACGCAAGGGAATGATCAAAATCAACAGTCCTAGGCTTAAAACTCACGAACTTGAAAATCGCGCATATATGAACAGCCTATGATGATGTAGAAAAAGAGTTGTTAATTTCATAACAGATATTACACGCCCACGCGGATGCGGAAGAAAAAGGTTCCATGACACTCAGTCTATACTTCAGTAATGTAGTTATCGTCAGTTTAACTTTAAGCTGTTTACGTTCAAGAATTCGAGCGTCGTGAACGCATTACTTATAGAAGCTTGAAGTCATATGTTACATTTGTAAGTGCTTTCTTAGGCCCCACTTACATGTACAGACATTCAACGTGTCGTATCAGACAAGATTATATTTTTCAATTCAATATTTTGACAAGGAATGCCCATGTCAAATAGGTATGTAATATTAATGCAGCGACATAATTATACAATAGATTTGTATACATACTTTCAATTTCAATATAGTAATTATCGCAATATCAAAAATTAAATCATATTTAAGAATAAGCAGACTAATCCCGTCGGAGGCTCGGGGTGTAAATCGAATCGAATGAGGCTCCCAGCCTAGGAAATTGATCAATTTTACAAGGGAACCTGTAGACATTTGCAGTCCCCCCAGGGCCAAAGGTCTGGGGCGGACAGCCCCTACCGCTTCCTTAGTCCGCAAAACATCCAAAATTATTTTTAAGTAACTATTGTTTTAAAAAAATTACGGGTAGTTTTACTTTACTCACTGTAATGACTGTAGAAAGCTGTATTATTAATAATACTAAACTTAAATACAAAAAGCAAGACTTATTTATTGTATTTTTTATTAATTGCACACAAAGAATACAAACAACACTTTTGCAGCGTCCACAAGACTTGTCGCTGCTCAAATAAAAACGCAAATTGGCATGATTAATAAAATAAAATAATAAAATAGTCCTTTTAGACAAGGACACATTAAATGAAGTCTAGTGACTGACAATATTTGTTTTAACTATGTTACCTGTTACCAACACCTTATTGTTTTCTCTTACTACCATTCAAAAAAGTAACATAGTAATAAAAGCAACATTAAATTTAATCCAGAGGCATTCCATCATCATCATCTTTTTTGATATCCTTCGCGTTTTCTTCTTTCTTTTTGTCGTCTTCTTGAGTCTTGCTGCCCTCTGAAGAGCTGGTGTCCTCTAGGGCTTTGAAAAATGCTTTCATGTCTCCAGAATTCGCAGCCGATGCCACCTCCGATGGTAAGCCGAATTGAGTCATGACCGGTCCCAGTTGCCCTGATGTGAGAGCAGTAGAAAATTGTTTGGCGGCCTAGAAAAAACCGACAACTGTATTATAGCGTCTAGGATAAAAGTTACTATATCACGACAATTTTGTAATCGAATGAGAACCGATAAAAGCTCTGTGTAAAATGTGAAATGCTATAATTACATGTGCCCAAACACCCATGATGGGCTTGTCCCAGCAAGTATATAAACCGCAAGAGAAGCACCACTCTAAATTATAATAATAATTGTTATCGTTAAAATTACATGTATTTGTTAATTACATGTGTTTGTAAATTAAACATAAAAAAAAGAAATTTACAAGTCTTATTAATTAAAAAGATTGAAAATTTCGATTTATATCTTTTATAAAAAAACATCAGAGCCAATAGTCAATAATTAGCCAAGTGTTATTAAAACTCCCAAATGGAGGTTAATATACAACGAAATTTATTGTTATTTATTAATTTTGGTATTTGTTGTTATAGCAGCCTCCGTTAAAAAAATCAAGTGTCTGTCTATTACTGTTCAGGAGATAGAAACTCGTGACAGAAGGATAGACAGAGGAGGTAGTAGGGATCCGTTTTTACACTTTGGGTATGAGACCCTAAAATTAAATGACACATCCCCACACCCATTACCATTTTTAACTGAGTTACAGTTTTGTTAAAATTTTTACAGCTTGTTAATTTGGTTAGTTATTTGGTGTACAACTCAATTCATAAAAAAATATATTTCACCATGCATACTTTTACAAAATTGATATATATTGCTTTTATAGAATCAGTGTATAAATTTATATATTTCATCTCATGTTGTAAACCGAGATGTAAACTTCATAATCTTTACTGTTACGGTCTAAAACTGCATGGATATTTTTTTTAAATGTTTGTTCAATTTGGGATATGTGATAAACTTGGTACCTATTTACCAAAACGATGCATGGTTTGAATAAAATTTTATAATGAATTCAGTAGCGACACGAAATAGGGGGACATGCACACGAAGCACCATCCGAGAGCGTGACGCACACCTTTGCAGTGTGGTAGCAAGCGAGCGCCGCCGGGGCCGAGCGCCGCGGGGGCAATACTTATTGGTTCACCTGAGCGAACTGCGGTGAGAGCAGGGTGGTCCTTACATCGTCCTGGGAGCAGGCGGGGTCCGCGGCGGGCGGCAGATGGGCCGCGAGTTGCTGCGCGTTGGCGGGCTCGCAGGCCGTGCTCACCACCTCGGGCGAGGCGAGCGCGGCGGCCAGGTCCACGCGCGCGCCGCCCGCCGCCGCCGCGCCGCCCGCCGCCGCCGCGCCGCCCTCGCCCTCTGGCGGCGCGGTGCCCAGGCCAGAGAAGTACCGTTGCAAGTCCGATAAGAATATCTGACCACCTTTGCACGAACAATACAGCCATTATTATAAATGGTAACCTTTTTGTGAGCTTGGCCTGCAGCACGGTATGCAAAACATTATCCATAAAATAGTAGGTATATTTATAAGTCTAAATTAATTTTGTGTTTTGTTATAACTTTGTATTCTATATCTGACATTTTGTAATGATTGCTGTAGTCCTTGTATTCGTAAATAAACATTATTTTTATTATTAAAAAAGAAAAAATTATAGCTAATAGAAGTGAAAGCTAGGGCCATATTATATTTTTAAAATTCACTCTTTTTATTGTTTTTAATTTAATAAATTTCTATCAGAACAATCCAATTTACAGGGTGATTTTTTTAAATAGGGTCTTGAGGGCTAAATCAGAATCTATATAATAAGGATTAACGAAAACTGAAAGGTAACTCCTTTGCCCATGGCTCATTTTGATAAACACAAAAACTGCATCATTAGTTTTTTAAAATATTGAAAAAAAAAAAGACATCCTATACTATTCCACTATCGGATAGTGCCTTCTATAAGGGCCAAATTCTGGGAATAATGATAAATGACAAACTAAAGGAAAAGCCTCATTTTTAAGAAAATACATAGTTTTTGTGATTAAAAGAAGAAGTGGTTGCCCTATTAGTTAAAATCGAGATTGAACCAGAGATAACTCTAGTTATTCTTTTATAATAAACACATTTTTGTTACATCACATAGGATCTTTATAATTTATAATACGACAGATTGACTGCCATAACTCACCCCTGGGTTGCGTGGCATTGGCGGTGTTGGGCGGGGTGGCGGTGGGGGCGGGCACGTCGCGGGCGCGGGCGGGGGTGCGCGTGGCGGTGGTGGTGGTGGTGGTGGTGGTGGCCGGCGCCTCCGTGGTCCGCGGCGCGCTGCCCCCGCGCGAGCTGTTGCCGCTGCCCGCTGAGGGACGAGTGCTCGAGTTGCCGCTGCTGCTGCTGTTGTTGCTGAAATATCATATTGCCATTTTTTACTCTGCTATATGATTAATGGCAGTGATAGCCTAGTGGTTAAGAAACCGGGCCTCTCGATCGAGGGGTCCGAGGTTCAAATCCCAGGTATGCATCTCTGATTTTTCAAAGTTATGTGCGTATTAGAAAATTATTATCACTTGCTAAACGGTGAAGGAAAACTTCGTGAGGAAACCTGCATACATGAAAGATTTAAAAAAAAATCTCAAAGGTATGTGAAGTCTATCAATACCCACTTGGCCGGTGCAGTGAACTATGGCCTAATCCCTCTCATTATGAGAGAAGACCTGTGCCCAGCAGTGGGACAGTAATGGGTTGATGATGATGATGATATGATTAATTAAATAATACCTGTATCAAGTGGAATAATTTGTCGTCAACCAATTACCGTACCACTGCTGGGAACTGATTTTTTCTGTGTAAGTCACATTTATCACATAGTCCACTATACTAGCCAAGTGTGGATTGATAGACATTAGACACTCTTTAAAAGTTTAGGTGTGCAGGTTTTCCGCATGTTTAAGCAAGTAATCATTAACTATTAAGTACAAACTGTAAAAAATCCGGAGTGAATGCCTCAGATTAGATCTTCGGGGCCAGCATTGAGCATTGGACTCATTGTTTCATATTATACAATTAATGTTCTACATGTCCTTGTCCTTAAAGCTGATTCATGAATAAAGACCACATTAATTATTTTCCCTATTGTTATTATTTAACAAGCCACAAGAAGGAAATCTTATCCCATCATTGTGGAATGTGTGCAGCATACTGAAATTTTTCTGTTGCTACATCTACTAAACCAATAATGCTCGATTCAAAATAAATATTTTATTCTCCATAAAATGATTGCTTTATGTAACAAAATAAAAACCTACCCCATAGTTCCTAGCAGGGAAGACAAGCCCCCTATCTGGCCAACACCTCCAAAGAGCTGCATCAGTTGCTGTTGGGACATGTTGTTAAGGAGGTTCTGCAACTCTCCATCCTGGGCGCCACCACTGCCACCACCCCGACCCCCTGATGTTGGTGGGTTATTCAATGCCTCATTAATGCGTCTGCAGTAATCGTCATCTTTTTCAGTTTTCGGCTCCTGTAAAGAAATTTTGTATACAATAACTTTTTGCACAGTATAAGACACAATCATGCGACTCACAATGTTATTATGTAATATTGTTATATTCAAGTGTAAAAGTTACTGTCATATTAAAAAAATGGTTACAATCTGATAAATGTACATGTTATTTATAAAGTTAATTGTCACCTATCCTTTACAGACTTCTTTAAAGTATCCACAATACAAAAAATGCAAGGTCAGTTCTTTGTCTTAGAACAATATCATTGTTCAACATATCAATTACATTTAAATGTATGATATTTTAATTAAATTTCATACCTGCATCCAGAAGAAGTACTTCTTGGAAAACGACTTGAACTTGAGGACATACACTCTGCCGGTGGTGCATTCGTTGACCCTCACAAACTCGCAATCATCAGGGAAGATGAGGAGGTCGTCCTCAACCTCACCAGTCGTACGATCCTTCCAACAGAAGTGCATCAGCGAGTCTTCCCCTTGGTAAACGTAAAGTAACCCCTTCCTCTTGTCCGGGTGTACCATGCGGCCCTTCAAGGTCATCCTGCCCGCACGGAATTCCACCAAGTGCTTGTTGCCCCCAGAACTGCCTCCGAGAGCAGAAGTATTCCCGAACAAAGCGGTGGCCGACATTTTGCAAGTTCCAGAGTATTATCTACACAAAGAAATAGAAGCAATCAATATTATAAACATGATACAGTCATTGATTATTACAGTGATAAGTGATTGCGTTTTTTGGATGTAACTCTATGTGAGTATATTGTCTGTAATAAGAAACTCAAAATGAATGTACACATAAATTACTTACCTTTTTATACTTGAAGAAAAAAAAATATCTCAAATTTTGTATACCAGATATTTCTATTTTCCAATTCCAGCAATTATTTTCAAAAAGCTATTCATGCAATGATGCTACAATTTTCATTAAAAAATCGACTCACAGATTATAAAAAGTCTCACGCACTTCTTACAGATTGCAATAAAAACATAGACTAATAATACTGACAAACAATTTTATAAGATACCACAGAGTATCGCACTTTTGTCTATAGCGAAACACTAGCAATATTGTCTGGTCGAACGTGTGCTGCGTCTAAAAGGTTTTTTCTTTGTATTGTTATTTATGCTACAATCTGCCACATTTCTTATTCATATTCTTAGTTTCTTTCTGAGTGGTAGAGGTGCGCATTATATATCACTGAAGTGAAAAGAGAGATATATATCTTTTCAACTCAGTGATATATATCACTCTTTTAGCTCAGTAACTCACTTTAGCTCAGTAGCTCTGTAAAGATATAAGCGACATTTTATATCAGTATATCAGAGAATCAGATCAAAATGTTTTGACAACATTTTTTATTCCTATAATTAATACAAAACTGGCAAGAAATTATATATAAATTTCACAGCCAACACTATTTGTATATCCCAATTTTCATATTCTTAGCAAAGAAAAAAGATTTTAATAAGTGTTTAAGACGTAATGCATTTGACTCGAATCAGACTCTCTCAGTTAGTCGCTCATTTGACTCATAACTCACTCGCGAGCGAGTATAAAACTGTTGGGTTGAAGAAGATCTTATATCCGGAATCGTATGGACCTATGAACTCAACCATGTGACGCGGATATAAAGATATAATTCAAATTCGTCGGAGTTGATGAGTGATTAGCTCTTTGGTGAAGATATATATCTTTTATATCACTCACTCGCGAGCTACTCAAGTCTACTGAGTGGTGAATAATACTTATCTACGATACCTAGCGGCATCTGAAAATTGAGGAAATCAGAAGAAAATTTTATTCCAATCTAAGAAATTTCATCCAATTCGATTGCTGACATTTATTTTAAGATTGAAGAGATATCAAGTATTTTGTAGCTACTATAAGACTGAGGCAGCTTCAAATCATCTGATCACAATGAGCGGAGTACAAACAGGTAATTTCTCCTTTTATTTGCCGTAGTTATTATTTATCGGTTACTTGTTCGCCGGTTTGCGTATATAAATTAAATTATACGAGAATACCTATTTAAATTGCCTATCAATGTTCCCTATTAATGTTGTTGTTATCATTTTCATGTTGTAGGGGATATAGAAGTGGCTTGGTGTAAGTATTATTATACAGTATTATTTACATTTGTATGTTTAACAATAATACTCTCCGTCGTAAGTGAACAAAGACATGTAACAGTTTCAAATTAGAAATTGTTCGCCCACATTATAATACCCAGTGACTCAAAACGAAAAGTTATAATATATGAGCTGTATTTTACCAACTATTACATTACCTTACTGTTAATTGGTAGACAATGCTCAAACTGTTAGGTTATGTAAGGATTTCTTCATAAATATACTCAGCTAATTAGTTGATACAAGGTTAACAAAACTCGAACAAAATAGAGATTAAATCAATCTTGCCAGCGTTTTTTTTAAAGTTTCGTAAACTCAGTGGTAGTGTTACAAATTTAGTTTTTATTACAGTTTAACTTAACAATGACACTGGCAATTTTTTAATATCTCATCACTAAAATGGTCACTGAGTATTACTAATGTGAATTTTTTGATTCCCTGAATTTAGTGTTGATGCATGTTAGATGTGATTTAAATGCTAAAACATATATTGTGACATCTGCGAAAGCATCTCTTTTCCTAACACAACCAACCATTTGGCTAGATAGATTAATTATTCAATAAAAATCAAATCATATGTTGCAATTGGATGTATTTTCAATTGATTGTTTCTTACTGTAAAATTGACACAATGTTAAGAATAATAACTATAAAACAATTATAGTAAAAACTTTTGAGAAGTAATTTGTAAAAGTGATGTCATATATAGTAGTTTTTATGTTATTTTTTTAGTTACCATTTAGAACCATTTTAGGTTGAACCATTTCACTAGTTTTGAGTAAGCAATCAAGTATGAGTCATGTATGAACTGACGAAATACAATTTATCCTTAGATTATATCTGTAGTGTTTATATCTATGACTTAGTTAGATAACAAATACATTCAATTGATATAATTTTATTTGAAATTGCATGTGTTGTAGTATTTTATAAAAACATTACACTAGTAAATTTTTCATGATGCTTACATAAATTTTTGCTTATGAATCTTATTAATGTACAACAATGGTTTATCATGATTCATCATTATATAAGTATTCATATAAGATTTGTATATCAGTACTAAATATCCAAATAAAATTGTATGCTATGGAAAAAAATCTTCAAAATATTTATTCGACAATTTGAAAATTACAAATATAAAACAAAATCCATTGATTTAAAATAAAACCTATTTAAATATTTTGTATGTACTTTAATGTAAGTATACATTTTTAACATACATGTATTAGTCTTATTTAATAAATAGTGTTTACTCTATTTACTATACAAATTACACATTTTTGTATTTAAGATTCTAAAATTTCCATATTGACAAAATATCTCATTGAAATCAATTGTTCGAGCCATCTAATTTATTTCTTAAAGCAATTAACTGTTTAATTATGTGAGACAATTTTTTTGCTGATGAGAAAAATACCTTTGTCATTTAAATTGAGATTGATTCATATAATTATTTTTAGATAATATGTTCTATATATGAGTTATTCTTGTTAGTCTTATTGCTATATTAGCTTCTATTTTAAAATAGTAATATTTGTAGTAAATTTATAAATTAAATATGGAGGAAGTCATGATTCTACTATTAACTTTAGTTCCACTCAACGGGTAATTTGGTACTTTGAACGCTTTAACAGTTTCAAATTGTTTGTGAGTCAGAGAATCTTGTGCAATCTGCAGTTTTTTGTGTAGTATTGCAAAGAGGTGACGTAATTATTCTTCTATGCCATGTTGACGGTCCAGCGGCGTGCGCGCGCGCCTCTCTCTCGCCCCGGGCACTGTCAATAAACTTTAGCCGTACAAGGTGAGCTCGCTTTTTGGTGTTGTTTTGTTTGCCGTCTGCGCGGCCACCAGCCGTATTGATAAGTAATACCACGTTGCATATCTTATTATCGTGTTTTTATATGATACGATTATTTTAAACCATTAGAACGAAGGTCAAGATCGTTATTTAAAAATGTCCAGATTAGTGATCGCGTAGTTGTCGGTGAAAGTGGCAAATACGAGCACTCAGGCAGCGGCGCGAGACGTGCGCGGGCGGTCGTGCTCGCGAGCCCCGACGTGGCGGAAGAAACGGAAACGGACATATTGTTATAATATATAGTGCTACGGAAAATTTCTTGCGTGGTGTGTGCCAGTCACGCCATGTTTATGTGACGCGAATATTCCCGATCTGTATTTTTATTATGATTTTCTATCGGTGTTCCTAACATTGTTGCCAATGTGCTTCTTATCGTCCTGTGCTGGAAGAAGATTTTTCCGGGGCGGTTCGTTAGAAAATATGTTCGATTGTCGTAGGAGACGAGGAAGATAGCTAGGGTTATGGCCAACCATGGGGAGGCGAGCGTTGGGCCAGCGAGCTTAGAGTACATGGAAGATCCCTACTTCGTACCGCCGGACGACGACTCAACCCCTAGCTTCGATGTGGCTGTCGACGAATTAGATGAATTAGAAGAAATAGCGAATTGGCCACAAGATGATACTGAGGCCGACTGGCGTGCGCTGCCTGATATAGCAGAATCTGCTCTTTGTATTGAAACCGAATTTTATATGGACAATCGCCGTCGTCGTTTGCGCATTTTTAGGAAAAAAATGAGAGAAGTTCGAGTTACTTTTCAAGACTTATCCAAGCCTTATCTTGCCAAAGTGTCCAGTCACACAAACTACAAAAAGTTCCTTGGTATAACGCCCGGAGGTCAGTGTAGTTATAAGAGTTCCTGAAGTCTATATTTTTTACGGTGTCATATCATTAATCGAACCCGTGAATAAAAGTATTCACGTATTGGCCCATTTCTATATTTGCGTCTAAAACGACACATATGGTTTGAAATATTTACAAACAAGTTACATTTTCTTTGCGATAAGCTGCTATAAAAACACCATGCTAATTTTTCTCTAACACATTATGAGGATATTCTCGCAAAGAATCCTTTAATAACTCGTTCTGTGCCTTTACCTCGCGAGTTTTGTTTTGATTAATAGTAGATTCGTGGCATTTAATATAGTATATGAATGTGTGTGTTATTGTGTATTTACACTAACGCAATTTAGACCGTGTATACTCGAGGTCTACTCAGTTGTAGAGCGAAACCCCAGAGACATATGTTACATTTGTTATGCAACAAAAGTAAATTACATTTGTTCTTGTAGAAATTATTTACACTTGACCAATCATGTTCCATATTGACATATCCATATTATATTTACGTTGGCGTCGTTAAACAATACGACTGTTAGATTACAAATGAATAATTCATAATACGTCCCTCTTTCTTAATATTAAAGTCACTGAACAATTCGTATAATAGGATTTTAACTTCATTATCTTCGCTCGCTTAACCCACATTTACATGAAATGAAAGAGGATTACTTATTAAGCTGAACCTACGCCATCTACAGTACCTATTTTTATGTTTTCGTTTATTAAGTTAACGAAAACAATACAATAAATAGTTGTAACATTGAAAGTGCACGTTTCAAATCGATCGATAGAATTTTATTTTAGGCATTTTGTTATTATGGTAACGTTTGCATTAATCATTATAAAACAAAATACTTTTGCATCGTTATATTTTCATGTTACATATGTTATTTTTTTATTTCTTAATCTTACCAAAATTAAATCATCATAATATTATAATCTATATAGTTTTTACGAGATATTCGAATAGGTAACAAACGAAAAGATGGTTTATAGAACTGTTTTAGTTCTATTAATATTTCAAGTATTTAAATAAATCTACCTTAAAACACAAGTGAAAATATTTTTGATTTTATGCGAATTGTAGATACACATTTACGTACACTAATGTCAGTGCAAAGATAATTTATGACTGAATCAAAATAAAATAGTGAATGCACATACAACGGGTTATGAGGCGTACAATAATAGCTTACTTAAAAAATACTTTTGTATCATGTGAAAGGCATTGTCATGGTTATGCATACTCTACCACGTTCAGTGCAGCTTGTTGGAGAAATAATCAATCTAGTATAATTATATACTAATTATACTACTACCATAGATTAGTAAAGATACTTCGCCGCCTTGAAATTGAATGAAGCCGCAAATGGCTTATTATAGTAAGTTCTTTTTTTGAATTCTTGACAAATAAAAACATTTTTAGAGAAAATTTACGAACATATAATTAATACTGCGTAATTTTCATGATAATTAAATAATTTATAATAATAATTTCAAATATTTTAGGGACATTTTAGCACGGAGACGTGGCAAAAATTTTTTACGCAACTGTTTCAATTCTTAAAACTGGGTACATTTTCTTGTTAGGAATGAGTAATCTTTACTAATCTATGACTACTACTAAGAAGAATCAAATTGTTTGTTTAGGATGTGGATAATTTTGCACACTACTGGACCGGTTCGATATAATCTTTGTCTAAAAACGATGGGTCATGTACCACAGGTGGTCCGCAAGGAGCAAATGTATTAATGTTTGATTAAATCTGGCCGTATGGCCGCTACGGAAAATTACAATTTAATCTTCTTGAACTAAAATCAACAAAGTGTATCGTGGTCAAAAGAGGTTAGTGACGATTATTTTAAATGAATCTGAGTTAGGTTTGATTTGAAAATTGTTCGATTCGACTTAGATACACACCATTTATTGTCCATGTCAGGTCACTTACACAAACCAGTAGGAATAATGATTCACCGTTACGATACTGTACACAAATAAAATTATATAGTTAAAAGGTAATTAGTTAACATTTTTTTCCTGTCTGTATTGTAAACGTGATACATGCTGCAGTGTTCTCCTTTAAAAGGCATGGCATGACAGATACAGAAATATAAGGTCAACTTGGTCCTGAAGGATAGCAACTAATATTACTGTGCTCGATCATAGATAGTACTCTCCTGTTTAGGTACGATTACAGATATGGCAGTGACCACTTAATATTATGGATTATTAAGCGAATGATGATGAATTTATTATTAAGCGCGGTGGTTGCTACATTGAAATAAAACATGACGAGTACGAAACTAAATTATTAAAAATTTGAAGGTGGTAGAACCCTTTGTGGTCCGACTCCAGCGGTACCACCGCCACATCTATTTCTGCCTCATAATAGCAGCGCTAAGCGTTGCTGTATTCTGGTTTGACCGATGTGGTACGAGAGACATACTTTTCCGAGGCTTTACAGCTTAGTCCTCAGGGGTAGTGGCGTATCTGTGGCCGACATAAGGTAGGAATATCTTATTCTATCTGGCGTTGATTACAGATGTCCATGAGCGGCAGTAGCCACTTGACAGAGTGCATGCTCATCTGCTACACCTATATTATAAAAAAATATCCACACGAAAGTAATAAACTTAAACGCAGACGAAGCTATGAGCGTAAACCTAGTATCGTATTTAGTAAAATGATTATCGCTGTACAGTCTCCGAGAAGGCTGGATATTTCATATTACGTATTCGTGCTGTTGCGCACAATGTCGTAATCGGTAATGTTGCGATATGTAAATGAATGCCATTTTGAAGTAAAATTACATTTCTCACTGGACATTACTTAGTCACGGAAATAAATTTCACGCAACTTTCATAGTACTGTCGTTGTAGCATTGTGTTCTTTTTATCTTTTTAAAAGCTTTTTATGATGTAAGTAAGATCGTTTAAAACAATGCTACATACTTACAAAATAATAATAAAAATCACTGGAATATTTAAATAAATAATTAAGTAATTTTAACATATTATATTGTGAAAGTGTAATCGTTGTTTAAAACATTTTATATTTTGTTTAAAAATTTCGAAATATTAAAAAAGTTTAATTACGTTTAATTTTAATAATTGAATAAAATATTTTTTAACGTTTTTATTAAACAACTTCAATATTTAATGTATCTTGTAAAGGTAGAGTTCATCCGGTAATCGGTAAAGTCAACGTAGTAAAGTCGGGTCATAAGGCTAGTCAAATTATTTGATTATTATTCAAGCATACATGAAGCGTAACAATATTACCCAGTTGTTTGTGCTGTTACGTTAATTTTGCGTCAAGCATCATCTGCGACAAATTGTAGGCATTCGCACGATTAAAAATGTAGAAATAGTACATTTTAAATTTATCTACATTAGTAATTACTAATTAGTAAACAATCCCAAAGGGAATAGGTTCATGGGTAAAAGGAAAGTTTACCTATAAATTAAATTGCAAATTTTAGGTGACCCAATAACATTATGGTTCAAAATTACAAACCTAGCAACTTATTCTGCACATCTGTCAACGAACTTATGAATCCGTTTAAAAGTTCTCCGATATTTCGTCTTCATAAAACTTGGTATGATGAAACAGCCCCCAAGCTGAGGTTTTACGGACAGGCTCGAACTGTAAACAGTCAATTTTTTTATCTTCGTTAAGCCCATTCAGATATCAGATCAGATATCTGTTATATCTATAATAGTTAGCGTAGATACGTAAGAAATGCATGACACTACGTACGAAACTTTACAATCACTCATTAATCAAGCCGCATAATTTCAATACAAACTGTAAATAAACGAAAACTTTGTAATTCTTAGGCTTATGATTGTTAACTGTAGCGCATACAAAACGCAATTCTAGTGTTATATTATGAGTGAAAATCATTAGTAGTAGTAACACTCGTAAAAGTAAACTTGTACCCTTGTTATGAGTTTTTACGTTCCTAACTAAAATTCGGCAGTATCAGTTTATAAAACGGAACTATAAAGCTATCAAAATTTAATTAGAAATGTAACAATAAATGCAGTCTATTTATATTTGTAAAATTAAATGTCGTTACAATTGACTATTATTAAAATTTTAGTTCCGATACTGTCCACGGGGGCAGTGTATGAGCGAACGTAAACGGTGAATGTTTTCGTGCAAACGTAAAAACTCATATGGTACTGCATGCAGTGTGCTCCATGTCGTGACATGTTTCCTCCGCAGCGGAGGAGGCGATGGCGGGCGCGGGCGAGCCGCACACGCCCGACGAGCTGGCCGGGCTCACGCCGGAGCAGGCGGAGCAGCTGCGCGCCGAGTGGAGTCGCGAGCTGGCGCGCGTGGAGGACGAGATCGCCACGCTGCGCACCGTGCTCCAGAGCAAGGTATGGGTGTAACAAACGATCATGTAGTAACTGAAGACTGATAGTACATCAGAGAGATGGTCACCGCTGCACATGGACCAAAATAGAATTGGGAGTCCTATTTGGCCACCGACGCATTTTGACTCCTGAAAATTAAGTTGGAATGCCTTGGTAACTAGGTTTCCTGAGTACAGGCTTGCCGCTATCTCCATTATAAATAAGGCGGTAGAGCTCTCAAAATTGTACGTCGAAGAGTTCTTCCAATTTTCATGTCATATACATTGCACCAGTATTATTTGCTTACCTCCCTCAACAGATTTTCTCTAATCCAACAATTAGTTGTGAAAGCTAAAGTTGGTTGTAGGTTTTTGCTATGGAAATATTAAAAAAATTCCCCTTGAGTAATTAAACCGTAATTAAAAAGCCTATAAAGGAAAACACTTTTAGCTACACAACAATTTGATTTAGTTCAAGATGTAAACAGTCTAAAATTTACCTTTATTGCTATAATAACCCTAATTTCACTGTAACACGATAGGCGCGAATAGAAAGGGTTGGAAATTCTGGCAACATTTCATAAACATACAATAAAATATGCTTTATTTTATTTACTAGTCTTTATTGCCCCGCTGTCGTGCAAAGACCTCTCATTACCATAGTCATTTTCAACATCCCACTCATCTATTCATTTCCCGTTTGATGTTCCACATTCTATTATATAAGTTCTAGGTATATGGAGTATACTAGTATAGTATGTGTAAATGGAGTAGGGATTCATAAATATATTAGAAAACTTTTTTATTTTCACTTGCATATTTTGTCTGATAATGATGATAAGCAAATGCCAAAAACTTGGAATGTGCCCAAGTTAATAAACGAACACAAGACATACAATCATGGAGTCCTTGGACCAGTAATGGGAAAAGGGGCGAAGGAAAAGGGAGAAACGAGACTATAATTATACTTAGAATTTACTATATTCTAGATGCGTCAAAGCTCCGAGTTGAAACGGAAACTTGGCATCACGGTGTGGAAAGAGATAACAGAGGACGTGAATCAGGGTTTGAAAAACGTTAAAGAGAGCCAAGTGTAAGTACTACCGATATGTTCGCTAATATCTTCACAGTTTATTTATTATTCTCGGGTTAGAACATGCTATTTCGCACATTTATTTAGTGGTGGTGGTTTGCTTTGCTCGCTGTATTGATTTTGCTTCAGCTTGACATATGGTGGAGTTCACAGGTAGTTTCGTCCGTTTGATTTACATTTCATTTGTTGCATAACAGTTATCAATCGATAGAATCTCGCGTGGCTGCGCTTACACAGGCTGTTACTCAAGCACCAATGTAAGTACGGTAGTGGTATTCCCGTATTGTATATTCTTAAGTATTATTTGAATGTACTCACCAAAGTTTACCTATAGTGTTATTGTGTGGGTGTGGTTTTGTATTTACTTTTTTCTCAGTAGTGTTTATTTTTATTTGCTGTAATTATAACCCGAAAGTAAATATAATTTTAGTTTTATATTTATCTATTCAATGCAATTTATTGTTAATACATTCTCTAGCACTCAAAAACTGTAATTACATATTCTTGTACGACTCTTGACATCACTCCAAATAGTATACGTACTACGTGCACTACTTAGTAGGTACGCTATTTGTTCTTATAAATGTACACCATAACTCATTCACCAATACGATTAAAGTGCAATAAGGATTGAACTTGGATGAATTGCGAAGTTTTCCACAATGTTAGCTTAATAATTATATACTTAAGAGAAAGATATAATGTGATTTTAATTCGGTAACGTAGAGATTATCGGTATTAAATAATTGTTCATATGTATGACGGACTAAGTCAAAGCTGTGGTTGGTTTTGAGCAACGCCCCATATAATTAGTCCAATAATATTTGTAGGACTGCCTTACATAAAACCTATATGATTGACGTACGAGTAAGTCCATCAAATGCACGGAGTTCATTTGGTTAAGTACTTGATGTGTTAATGATTGGCTTGGAAGAGATTTAGACCGTTCGTATAAATTCTACGTCGTTTCATAACGAGCTCTCGGAAACCTTCCGAAAGATGCAAAAATAGAATAAAGGAGAGGGTCATTGTGTGAGCTTGGATTTTACAAATTGTGGCCAAACAAAAGACACGTAGACCACGACAGAGCCGCGGCACATCAGACGACCGTTACGTAACTCGGTAGTTTCACTAACCTCAAGTGTTGCCTAGAATAAGTTTCGTGATATCGTGCAATATTTTTTTGTTCTCACTTTTCTTAGCCGCAGACCTATTTCGAACGCAATTTGCTTCACGCGAAATTAAGTTGATTTTATTACTCGAATAATTAATATTTCTTATAAACTCAGCATGTTTGTAAAAGGACGATGCAGATTGCATAACGATGAATTGATGAATAATCAATCTTTCCAGCTGTACAAGTTTTTCTAAAGTTTACATAAAAAGATTGTGTTAATTATAGTTCCCAATATAACAGTCGCGTCAAACTTACACAATAAGGTCATCGCATATTATAACGAACGATATCACGTTGGTATAATTATAATGGTTTAAATATTTGTCCTTATTTCTATGGTCGTATACATCTATGAACAATCCCTAAGTAATTTTACTTCAACGTTAAAAGCGAAGTCTCTTCGTGTCTCGCCTTCGTTAGCATCACCGCCAAGCCTATTTCTACTTTATTGTAATAAACTACGCGTTAATGTGTTCAAGTTTTAATTAGAAATTTAATACATAGGTATTAAATTCGCTACATTACAATAGTGTAAGTAAGGTATACTTATAAAATGCTTTGTAACTCAGCCCTTATTATATCATGTATATATTGAGTTTGATTATAATTGACGCTTCGGACAGCGAATTATAAGTGGATTGAAAACCTTTTTATCTATTTGTATAAAAATAACAAACTCAAAACGATTTATGTCGATACTTAAATTGGTGGAAAGTCAGTATAATATGCTTGACCTTAATGACGTTAACACCATACGCATGTAGTAATAACGAAAGTTATTAATCTTTAACACCAAGCTGATGTCATACTCCTATCGAATGTAGCGGTTTATGTGGATACCACTAACGTTACGACACAAATAATAATGGTATGTTACGGGCCTGATACTAATCTGCGTTTGCGTAATTCAGAATTACAGTAATTTTGATATTTAGAAAATTATCTTTAAAGTTATGACATATTTAATAAATGATAAAAGTATATACCTATTATTATGTCGCTGTATGTCAAATTATATTATGTTATTTATATTTCTACATCGCAAAAATATTTTGAATATTCGCAATGAATCTGAGTTTTAACAGCTATAACCGATGCCAGGGTGAAGTGAACTTATGTTCGAGGTCAATTGATTTCTTATGAAAGTATTTACAGAACTGTTCATAATAAAACAGCGAGCAAAGGTCCTACAATTGGAATTGGTTTCTTTGTCTGTATATAGTATACTAATATTACAACTACTATTAATACTTGATGTATTTGAAACTATTAATAAATTCCTATGCACAGATTGTACGTGTCAAGTAAATTCTTTGTTGTATAGCACTAATTTCTTTGTTGTATTTTCCTAATATATTATGAATTATATGTTACCTGTACCTACTCTATAGTATGGTCCTACCAAATCCGTACACCTTTTAAATATGTCACCGTTTAAAATTTTAAAATTATTGTGACATTGCAAAAGTTAGTTTTTCCCTTTGTAGGCCCTTGTAGTCATGTCACACTTTATCCCCTACTACACGTAACCCCTAATGTTTTCGATGACTACGTATAGATTGTATGGTATGAATTATAAAGGTAATGACGAAGTTGTGTTGTCCGATCGGCAGATACCAAAAAACTGAATCTGTGATAAAGTCCACTGCGGAAAAGACGACGTCGATCCTGGGCGGCATCACGGCGGGCGTGTCGCACAAGCTCGGCCAGATGCGCAACTCGGAGTCGTTCCGCTCGATCGAGGAGCGCGTCGGCACCGCTTACGAGAACGTCAAGGTATGACCATAGTAAAGAATGTTTCTTTACTATGGTATGACTGTTGCCTAATGGTGCCTGTTAATTCTGTAACTTAGCGTGTAGCGTGTGCATCGATGTAGGTTTTAAATTTTCTAACTAATCCTAAATATGTTTAAGTTAAGAGCGTTATTTTTTTTTCTTTTAGGTACATAATTTTGCAACTTGTTTGAGTTAGGTCCTAAATAACAGAGTTAGCTTATATCTGACTGTGTCACTTTTATTGAAAGATTTTCACATTTTTTGGATATTCAATTAAGTTTTTTGTTAGTTATACATCTTGCTACTTTCATTAGAGTATGTATATTTATATGCATTTCATAAAAATATAAGCCCCTTTCATTTGTTATGAAATTATCGTACAAAAACTACATTTTCTTTTCATATTTTTTATTTATTTCTCAGATAAAATAACTGTTTCACAAACTACCGTGGGCGTGTGGAGCGTCGTTTATTTTTCATAGCGTTCACAATTGCAGGGTAAGGTGGCGTCGCGCTCCAACTCGACGCAGAGCTTCGACGAGGCGCTGCGCGACGCCTCGCGCGCGGCCAGCGGCGCCACCTCGCCCGCCATCCCCGAGGACAAGCCGCTGCCCTAGACCCCCCCGCACCCCGCCCGCACGCCGTGGACACTAACACACGCTATGCATCTTGCGACCGATGACTCCGTTGTTTTAGGCGAGCGACCATAGAGCAAGTCGCAACGCGGTAGACTAGCGAACGTACTCGTAGTACGCGCACGCGTAGCGATAATCAATGTACCCAATTTTCATTTAACAACGATCGAAATTACACAATTTTGGAAATAAAGAAAATAAAACCAGCTTTCGTGAGTAGCCGTTGCATATTAAAATGTCCCAATTCGGCGATAATATTAGTTTAAAATCATAAATTGTCATATGTCCGAAACATTGGGACGGATTGATTATTATTTACAGTCGTTATTATACGTATTATGCTTCGTCGCAAATTGAGCTACGCGATAAAGTAGGCGCCAAGTGTACATCTATTCGTCGCTCACCTAGGATGAGTGGAAATCGGGTCTAACACTCAATTTATGAACAACTGCAATAATATGTGGTTGCTCAGCAAATCAACTGTTTTTAGGTATTTTAATTAGATATGTCATACATAACTATAAAAAATATTTCAAATCTGTCATTAGAAACTCAATTTGGAGCAGTCTAATATTTTATTTCGTTATTTACAGTTGCATTTTTTTATAATTTTGTCACAAGAAAGCATTGTTTGACATCTGGTCTATTAGGGCAAATTGCAAGTGGTTCATCATTGTAACATTTTTAATTCGAATTTATCTGAGTGTAAACTCGAAATCCATGTGTTAGTAGGTTAACGGTCACGCCCAACTTTATGACCGACTTCATGTTGTTGACGTACGTTGGAGAAAAAAATATCTATTGATGAATTCTGGCAACTGTATGTATGCACTATACAGTTTACTCCTTGATGTCACTTATCCATACATTTTAGATATCACTAAACAATGCATATCGCACAGCCCAAAACAAAACTCGGTGCGGTCATAAAGTTTGGCGACACCTACACTATCCGGCTGAAATATTTGTGGACATTGTACAATTACATCACACTAGCACTGTGAATTTTATCAATAAACATGTTTTATAAATAAAGTGCGACTTGATAATAACTAAATACCATATTTACATTTAAAAAAGTGGAATGTGACTAATAATAATGCAGAAGATTTCATCGACATCCACAGATATTTCGAACGAGTAGGTAACTACTTTTACTTGACAGGTTGTCATCTAAAGCCCAAATTTATATACTGACGCTCCACTTGAATGATATTAATGTGTTACTTGTGGATTCACATAACTGGTTCCATTAAACCCGATAACATAGTCGCAGTCGTGATCATTTCATACACCAAATCGCACGGAAGTCACGATAAGGAATAAAATTTCCTGAAATATACTTTATTGTTCGGACTGCAGTGATAAGTTCCATAAATTTGGTAATGAACTGGTGGTGGTGACTCTTTTTTCGGTGGATTCAATCGGAATGAATCATGTTATTGACCCGGTAACACGTTGCAAGTTGCGATGGATAATTGGGTTTTAAAATCAGATATTATAGTATCTCATATGCTACACTAGACACTATAAACCCCACAATAGTTGACTTGTAATTAGATTATTGTGTAATTGGGTATTATATTAGCGTGTATTCTTCCATATGGTACTTAATACTTCTTTGTGACTTTAGTTTTTAATTAAAGTTTTGCTTAGTGTTACACTTAGCTCGTTTTTCTTTCACGCGTGAATTATGTATGCCTAGATACATATACATACAATAATGTTAAATTGTATGTAGTTGTTGGTCGAATTGAGAACGTTAATGTGTTCGCGGTGCGGTAGAACGAATAACAATTTAGTAAAGTAAGAGACTGCTGGTTAAAGCTTAGTATAATACTATAATGGAATGTATTCACAACTATTCTATTGATTCTATTGTCTTAACATAGCATTCCATACAATATTTATTGAATTTGTGTCTATATGTAAGGTTTGCCTGCAGAGCTTAGAAGAGAGGTTGGTAGTTATATATAAAAGAAACAGGATTTCCACGTTATGTATTATTAACTTCTCAAGAAACACTTTTATATAAATTATATACATGTTGATATCACAAAGTTGTAAATTCATATAACATGTAGAGTATGTTGACATGTATAGTGTAAGACATAATAACTTGCCGACGCATGTTGTCCAGTTTGGAAATATAAATATGATATTTTTATAAGATGCTTAGCTTTCCTTTACTTATAAAAATTTCCACTATTTACATTACCTTTTTCAAAATGGTAAATAAAATTTATGTATTAATTTTGTTGTTTCATTTTGTTTTTACATAACCACATTTTTTATTTGCCACCGTTTTACATTTTTTTTTAATGTTTGGAAATATTACAATATAAAGTTTTTTTTTGTTATTTAAATCTCGATAAATACCAGAACCATTTATAGCATCGTAAGTATTGGAAAATAAACATAGCAGTGTGTGGAACTAGGCAGAAAGGTATCTCGAATATCAAATAATTGAAAATAGACATTTTAAATAAATTGTATTAAGTCCCATACAGTTTAAGATATTGCCGAGTGTTCATACTACCTTTTTTAACATTTTATAAATACCACGATGTATTTTGCCTACATTACAACAAGTGTGTATATAATACTTAGCATAAAATGCTAAATCATGTTCATATATACAGGATGATTTTTATTTTATGGCAGACTTAATTTATAGGTAACTACTTTCGATTGTTTTTGAATAATATCTCATTTATTCAATTTAAAATAAACTTAATAGGGTGTAGCGTGCGATGTAAGATGATTTTTTCTATCTAAAATTTACTTTGTGTCTAAAAACCCTACCTACCTTAAATTATTTAATATCTCGTAAAAAATATTCAAGCAGTGCCTACATTATCTACACGTACAAATATAAATTATGTCAGAGCACAGGCATTTAAAGAATTGCTTTATTTATAAAATACTTCCAAAATATATTGATAACCAAAGAAATAAAAACCATCCATGTATATCTTACATATTTCTGTGAAAAAATCACAAACATCGAGAATATTTTACAAAAATGAAATTATTATTCTAAATTTCTGAACAACAAGCCTCCAAAATGCTACTTATCACTTAAGTAATGTTTAGGGAAACAAGGATTAGAAAAGTAACCAAAGATACTTTTGCATCTAACTACAATTTCAAATTATAATATAACTCGTACATATTTTAAATCGTTTAGGTACGTATACAATATACATATATTTTAAAGATATAGCATAAAGCCAAATGATCATCAGATTCATACTGATAGACTTTTAGATAAAATACTAAATCTTTTTGAAATGCCTAAAATTTTTGCTGATTGAATATGGCCCGCCGAGGACCCACAGAATGGAGGCCATATAGTCTACGTCGAGCCATTGTGCTTTAAATTCCTAACGATTTAATTTTATCCAACTCTGTGGTTGTATAGATTTGAAATTCTATTAGGGCGTTCGTTTACCAAAAATATTGCTAGGGAGTAAGGAGGATTAATGTTCAATCTGTAACACTGCTGTATTCAAAGAGAGATATAATGGGTTGATTATTTCTAGAATATTCAATTTTGTATTGTTATCTTCAAGTGAATGATCGTCAATTTATGAGACTGTATTCTAACGTAATGTTCAAAAGTATCTACTTTGATTGATAGATAATAGGCGACAGTTTAATCCTTTAGATTAATTTAGAACCCTAAACATGGCGTTTTAACAACGCGCTTTCATCTGTTGCACGGAAATAACCAAGATGCCAATCTATTACAGTTCATGTCACACGATTTATGTTTTGCTGCCAAATCAAAGCACTTTTAATCCTGAAAGTTTCCGTCACGCATGACCATTGAAGAGCGCTCACCTTGTCTTTCTCACTCACGTACTTATATCAACGTGTAGCCATTATGGATGTATATTAATTTTAGAACTTTTTATAATTTTTAAACGAATGGCTTGCCTCTGCAGTTTGATGATGAATACAATCGATAAAATTAAAAGCACGCAGTACCTAAACGATTTAAATAAAATATATGTAAGAAGTTAGAATGCTGCACACTAAATTTATTTATACATAGTCTCAGAGATCACAAGTTCAAGCAAATAAGTAAGACTGAATTCTTCGAGAAGACAGGTGGGACTTTTGTATTAGGAGATAAGTAATAGTAGACATAGTAACGTTCGACTTAACAACCACAACGAACGCGGCTCATTTTAATTACATAACCGCTTTCAATAATCCATTAATGAGAGCAATAGCGTATAGTCGACATGGTCATTTACAAAAAGACAGATATTATTTTACCGAATAATGTCTGACATATCACGGCCGCATAAAATACACCAACGATTTTTGTGACTAGCAATCTAAAAATAGTCGCAAATACAAATTGGTATAGTTTTTACATTTCACAAAGGTACGTCAGATGATTATTGTTATAGTACTTTAAGTGTAATTCGTTCAACTTTCTGCGCGCCAAAATGAGAGGTAACAACTATGCCAATAAATACAATACATTATAAGAAATGCCTTATATTCGGTAACAAATTTGTCGAACTTACGTTTGGCTCGTTAATTCCTGCAACTATACACTAATTACTGTCTAATTTGGGGATAATTAAAACTCAGAATTTAAATGAACAGGTAAGGTACACTGGATCGGAACATGAAAGTAATTTATGGTTTAAAAGTTTATAATGCAGTAAATGATATTAAGTAAATATGTAATAACCATTGTTATTAAATAAAACGTTTATTAAATAATATTACATCAAAACGCAGATTGAGCGCTTTAAACATCATCCGTCAAGTTCCATTGTTACCCTGCACGAAGAAATTTGGAAACTATTTTACGATCTAGGTATAGTAAATCCTTGAATCTATACAATTAAAGCAGTTCAATGTGCAAAAATAATTATTCTATTTGTATGCGGTGCTTTAAAACATACAAACGTCCAATATGGTCCAATATTTATAACAATTCTTCATCGAACACAATTCATAATGATTAAAAAGTGATACCAGCTGTCGCCCGCGGCTGCGCGGGCGCACCGGGAAGCTTGGCCAAACCACACGTCGCACCTTTGTTACATGACATCATTCAAATTAATGGAAACATCCTGTATAAACTTAAATATTTATTTTAACTCCATATCATGTTCAATAATGTACAAAATGAAGATACTATTATAATAAAAAATAAACTAATATTAAACGTAACAATATTGAAACTGTTTATCAATTTACACGTACAAAAAGGAAAAATATGAAGTCATCTTGTTTCGAAGGTGCGACAATTATAACATCAGAATAACTGATTACATTCATGATATAGCTAGATAGTGATTTCATATTTTGGTCAGGCTTCCTCCTATGGAGAGATGATATTTTATATCAAAATATTAAATTATAAAATACATAAGTGTGAATTAAAATACTTAAAAACTAAGAGGCGGCAAAGAAAATTACTTTTGGCCTGAAGTGGGATGCTAGTATAGTATAATTATAATATTGCATGCCGGACTAAACATCTAGATATTAATTATTAATAGTAAAGAGCCTAAATACTACAAATATTCCTCGGTTCGTTTCGCATTATCTAAATCTATACGTTAATTGTAAAGCGCCAATGATTTTTAACATAGAAGACTATTAACTGTGTATTTTAACTAATTATATTTATTGATTTATTTAATATTATCCACAGAATAATAATGCACGTGTCTTTCATTACATATACAGGGTTGCCAGAATTGAACAATCAGGGCAGTCCCGGTCTAGCGTATGCAAAATGTGGTTTGTTCACGACTGTCCCGTATGCTTATCATTTTCCTGTAAAAAATCTATACTAACCTTTGCAGATGATATTTTATGATGGCCCTGGATCTGACAACCCTTACAATAGTACTTACCTAAAGACCAAGATTCATTTTATGTGTATATAAGATTCTGGTGTTCCAGTATTGTTCCATAATTAACCGCCGTCATTAAGAATTGATTGGACTTCAATTAAAAATACGTACACACTATAAACGTCTACGAAACAACTGTACAGTACAATACATGTCCCACAATTTCTAATTAAATAATTATTATATGACTGAATATTTTCAAAATATGCAATAATAATTTAGAATGAGTAACTAGTATTGAACCCATCATTTGTACCGCTTAATTAATTTTTATGATGAATAATTAAAGCAGAGTGATCGAGATATCTAAAATATATTTTATAAAAAATATTAACGGTCGATTTTTTAACGCCACATTTCTAACGCGCTTATATAATACGTGAAGTCAACATACTATTTGGAACGTGTTATTATTATACATTAATTATTTCGGTTCAAGAACGGACAGATTTTCAAAAATTCACTTATAACTAACTTTAGCCACATCCCTTGTTTAGATTCTTACAAATATTAAAATAACTTATTACAAGTATGCCTACATTCTACGTTACATCGATATATTAGAAAATGGGCTTAGTGCTGTGACGTAATACATTTTGTCTAAGAGAAATAAGGCAGGTATTAAGTAACAAATTTAGCACGTTCTTACAATCAGAAAAAGCAACCAAAAACATTATAAGTTAAATGTTGCTTGTAAAGTGCATCGCTCAGTTATCAAGTCTGCACGGACGTCAAGCATGGTTAATTTTATTTGTCGAGATTTAAAAAACGCATAAAAATCCAAAATGCAGGAGGAAAACGATCGCTGCCCAATATATAATAAGGCGGATTCGATTTTATATTATTCAGCTTTTCATCATACCATTATTAATGTAATTTATTCATGTAATGAATGTTCAGCCAAACTGTGATAGTTTCGGTCAAAGCTAAGGTTGTAAGCTTAACACCCTGGACTAATCGTTATACACAGGGATAAAATTATGTATTGTTATTTGCGGCAAACATTTTAAGCACCCGCAGTACTAGTATTATTTATAATGTAGAGGGCGAGTGGGTGCTTAGAGTCTCAAGTAGATTAATGAGCGACGCACTTTACTATGCGAAATTGTTTTATAATTTCTCAATGAAATGGGCATTTAATTTTTTTCGCGTTACTCGCCTTATAATGTTTTTTTTTATTATTTATTATGAGAACTATATCATTCAATTATTATAGTAATGACCGCAAGAATTTCGTGCACACTCGTTATTTTATTGCTAATAAAAATATTTTAAATGATGTTTGATTAAAAATATCTAAATTTCGTGACAAGTACCCTTACAGCAATATAATATTGCTTCTCAACTTTAATTACACTAATTCTGCAATATTCGTCAAATATGACCTGCGGGCGTGATGAGAATCAAAGTACGTGGTCCATCCGTAACGAGACACTTAACGAACTAACTACTTACTCTAGAAACATGACATCAATGCAGTTTACACATACGACATATCGAGAGAAAATAATAACTCACACTTACTATATCGATTTTGTAGACTATTAAAATATTGTTAGAAATTAGTATTATGGTATTTGGCCTTCACATATACTACCAATGAATAGGTTAAAACTTATTTATTATTAATCGTCATGTAGTTAAAATAATATAATCTTACCTATATAAAAATAAACATAGACAAAATATTTTATTTCGATCAATTTTATTTTTGATAACTCCTGAAAATTGATCGACTTGTCTATGCGCGCTATAAGTATGTATAAAAAAGTTAAACAATATTTTCTAATAAGTAAAATAAAACATTGAATAATTGCTATTGTTTCTGTGCCATCGTTTTTTTTGTAGCTGTTGGTAGCTGCTAGCAGATAGCTACGGTAGTAAATCGCTATTTTTTCATAGCAAATGATACTCATCTGAATTACGACAGTAAATATTATATGGACAATAAAGAAGAGATTTCATTACTTAATTTAATTTTAAGTAAAAATGAAAATACCATCTTATTATTATTGCTTATACAAATTACACTCTACGATTTTAGTTTTAGGCAGAACCCCAAATGATAACTGTTAATTCACATAGTTAATTAGGGGTTCTTATATTCAACTTCATTTCATTTCTTCAACTGCATTTCATTTGAGTGGTCGACTATGGCCTTTTAATTCCGATATCAACAGAATCCTTCATATTACGACTCCGGAGGCTCTACCACCACACTCACAATATTTCTGTAGTGAAGGCTGTGGTAAAGGAGACTTACATGAGGGATTCTAACTTATTCCTCAAGGGGTAGCAACGCAAATGTGACCGACTTTAAGTAGGACTTCGTTTTCAAGTTGATTGCAGATGTCCATAGCTGAAGTAATCACTTATCAATAGATGGTGGAAGTTTATCTGCCTTTAATTTCCAAAAGAATCGATTGATAGTGATCAAGTTAGCTGTATGAAGTTAGTATTTATTCACTGCCATATAATGCACAATCGTAATTGAGATCGAATATGGAGCTGTCGTAAGACTTACAGTAAACATCCGATAAGTAACTGTAATGGCAACAAAAAGATTCTAAAGAAAAATATATTAACTATTTAGGCACAATTAAAAGCTTAACTGTCATACTGTATTATGATATGCACTAAGTCATTTTAAATAAAGCAGATCGAGTAAGACCGCGTGTATGAAAATATACTCACATTGTATACAACTCATCTACACAAAGATGGGTACTGATCGAAATCATTTGTACAATATGTTATACAGATACATTGTTCAAATTGTTAAATTTTAAAATTATGCAATCGAAATGGCCTCTGACGAGCTGCGTGTGCTTGCTTCAACCGCGAAAATAGTACGGTGTGATAAAATAGCTTAATTAAGATGACTCTCGAAAAGCTCATTTTATAAACTACAGAATTATACATTTTAAAATCATTTCTATTATTTCTTGAGCTGTGTGTTTGATAAGTACATGCCCTTATTTAAGATTCCAATCTTTAGTGACTTTGATTACTACTTGTCTATTACTTATAATTTCTCCTTAATTAGATACCATAATAATAACGGCAGTATTCAGTAATATTTATAATTCCTACATGCCGTAAACCTCAATCATTCTATTTTTTAGCTTTTATTATTGCTTTCCCTAATCTTAAAGGCAACTGGCAGAAATCAAAGGCCCGTTTTTAATAGTATACATAAAACTTACTGATTCAATACCCTTTTGCTAGTTGATGCAACATCACATCAAATGTTTTCTCTCAGTACCCACCTTTAAATACAAAATGTAAAGGACTTCGAACCGCTTAATTTGAACGTTTTGGGAACCTATGCGCCCGCCAATTTTATTAAAAAACCCATCGTGCGACCAATGAAAAATGAATAAATTAAAAATTGATATCACACGATATACTCGAGTTTAAAACTTCTAATATTGCAAAAATGTTACTGATAAGATATTACTGCACCGTTAGTGTATTCACATACGTTATAATAATAGCATAAATGACATTTATATCTGACTATTTTTATTTCAGAAATTGTTTCATTGACCAAATTTTTTTGTCTTGTAACGCTAACATAGGCGGAATAGAGGTAGGATTTTGATCAAGATGTAAAGTATATTTTTCGTATGTTAAGTAAAAACGATATTATGTTAAATCAACACACCATGATCTGTTAAATTGGTCATTATTATGAGCTTACTCATGTTTAAATAATTTACTATAATTTAACAAATGATTATTATCCAACACGAAAATACTAAACATATTTTTGGTAAATGAAACAAATTATTGTTTTGAGCTGTTAAATTGGTAGATAGCATTTATACTATTCTAAAATTTTAGAACGATGCAGTATTAACTCGTAACTAAAAGGGAAAAGATTTAGAGAAACAATACACAAGTATTGATGTATACGACATCAGTCAGCTGTCACACAAAGCGGCTTTGTCAAAATATAACGTATAAAATTTGATCTATTACACTCAATATAATATGTAACACCTGGCGTCGGACTCCGGCGATTCACGACACAGTGCGGCACTGTTTGACGACGTCATCACATTTCAAATTCACAGATACAGAATAGTCACAAACTAAGTTGAAGATACTTTCTCTACACCTAGTTCCGAGCTCGAGACGAAATCCTATATAAAACAATCTTTAAAATATATAAATGGCATCGCATCAATACGGATATGCAGGTGAGGTGTTCTGTCTACACGAAGTACAATTTTCTCGATAACGCATGAATAAAAAAATATTCTGTTTAGAACACGAAGTGCGACGATAGTACATCAGGACAGTTTTGAAAGTCGCGGATATCCGAACTCGAGACGAACGCCGTCACTAGTGATACCGCGCAACGTAGAGCAGTGACAATGTGGAGGAAAGTGGTTACGATAAGTTCGAAACCTTTCCAAACGCAACGACATCGGATAGGCGGACAGGCGGATAGAGGGTTCGGTGAGCTCGTAACCCCTTTTCAAGCGCAACGACACCGCTTGATGTACCAGCGATACACGAGCAAAGTGGGCATAGTGAGCTCGAAACTAGAGATGTGCCGAGTCAGTCAGGTCGACTCGAGTCAGTACTCGAGTACTTACATAAACTCGCATACTAGAGTCAGTAATCGAGTACCATTGATACTCGAATACTGACAGTACTCGTACACTGACTCTAGTCTTATATACCTAATATAGGCAAAGGAGTCGTTT
Source organism: Epargyreus clarus clarus (assembly GCA_014595695.2). Taxonomy (NCBI): domain Eukaryota; kingdom Metazoa; phylum Arthropoda; class Insecta; order Lepidoptera; family Hesperiidae; genus Epargyreus; species Epargyreus clarus. The sequence continues at coordinate 401,223 of JACTTY020000030.1, read as the reverse complement.
TTGCTCTTCCGTGCTATTGGATTGTTACAAAGTACTCGAGTACTTCATGCTAACTCGGACTGTGAATACTCTGTACTCGAGTACTGACTCCATTCTATACGAGTACCAAAGTACTAGCAAAAATGTCCGACTCGGCACATCACTCGAAACACAACAAGCCGCAACGCGCATCACAACTGAATCCTACGCGAAGTACATAACCTTCTTGGTGACCGCGTGCACCGTGATAGCGCGGGCCATGGCGCCGGGCGTGCGGTCCTCGCTGCACGCGGACTGGTGGCTACCCTCGCCTGAATCGTGCTCCTTCTCCACGAGGTGGTAGCGCGCGCGGAACGCCACCAGGTGCGCGTAGTACGCGGGCGCCGGGATCGACACGAGCGGGTGCAGCGCACGTACGTGTGGCACAGCTGGTACGTGAGGCACTGCAGCTCGTCCGAGCCGAAGTGGTTGTCGTCCCACAGCACGTGGTAGTGCGACGGCCGCGACGTGCCCTGGACAACGAACACACATACATAAATGTACAAATTTTATACAAACACATTGATTGGGTGACTGCATTGTTCTGTCAAAAGAATTATTTGTAGCAATATTTTAATATTAACTGAGCATAGCATAGGATATGCCCCAATAGCTTTCAACAATACTAGTAAGTACTGAGCCTAGTAGATATATTAAGGATAGTTATCCTTAATAATGTCAGATTAATTTTCATTACAAAAACTACATAGCCATATAAAACATACTATATTCTGTGCCCCAGATACTCTTTATTACTTTTACGTAAGCCATTACTTAATCTAACTATCTGAGAGCACGGCAGTTCGAAAATAAACCACCACCAAAACTGGCCATCCTTAAAAATCCCGGCACAAAAGTCTGTTATTCACAAAACATATCTACTTTCCTACCAAAGATCAACTATTAATAATGAACATAAGAGTAACATACCTGGATGCCCTGATGACTGCAGAGGTAGAAATCAAACTCGGTGGGGTGCGTGATGCCCAAATCGACAGTGGTACCAGCGGGGAGGTTGCCGGACTTGCCCGACTGCTCCTTCTTGTCAGCGCAGAACAGCCGCGTGTGGTTCCGCTTCTGCACCACTATGAACGTGATGCCGGGCTTGTACTCCGCTTCCAACTGTAACACCGCGAGACATGTTATGGTATTGTGACGTTATAATGTTGAATTTAAAGCCATACAAAAGAATAACGCTTTGGCCGTACGAAGCGCCAGATGAATTTGCAGACCAAGCTTACAAAATGAATTTATCACTTAAAGTGTAGGATAAATTGAAATCATATGTATTAATTATTTTCCGCACAGCACACATAATAAATTTGCCGCCAGAGCACACATCAAAAATTTATTGTCCATGTTACACGTAGAGTTTGCAACCTGGTTTAAAGACCGATTAGGTGATCCTCTTATTTAGACATCAAAAAAGCTCTCATCCTGTAAAAAATAATTATTTATGAACTAATACATAAGAATTGTATCGATTACTTTTATTTTTATTAGGGATTATTATTTATTCTTAACTCATAGTTAATAGTGGTAATACTGATATTCATTTGCTTTTTAAGAAGCGCTAAAAATGTTATTTCTGAAATGCTCCCGCCACCCCCAAAATATACCGTACGAGGCGAAAATTACGCTAACGACGCGGAATACAGGTAAAAGAGTAACAAAAATATAACATAAACTAAATAAGTAACTAATAAATAAAACATATATATAAAAAAACATAAAAATAAAAAAAAAACATTAAAAAAAAACAACAGAAATACTGGTTTTATTCGAGACTGCATAGATTTGATACAAGCTATAAGTATATTCAAACTACAGACCTTGATACAAGCCTCGCGCACCGCGGTGAGCTCGTGCTGCAACACGTGTATGAACTGCCCCTCGGAGATGCCGTCGCGGTACATGATGATGCGGTGCGGCTTGAACCCGCCCGTGCTCTTGTAGAACATTATCAGCAGCTCTTGCACCATGCTGCTCATCTCGTGAACTATCTCTTGCCTGTCACCACAATTGACGGAATGGTAAAAATTACAACATCGTATGTCACTCAATATGTAACCAAAGGATGTTATAAAACTAAGCTCACGAAAAAAGAGTCTATTTTATTTATTTATTTATTTTATAATATAGGAGTAGCAGACGAGCATGCAGTCCACCTGACGATAAGTGGTTACTGCCGCCCATGGACATCTGTAATCAACCCCAAATAGGATTACATATTCCTACGTAAGCTCGGCCACAGATGCGCCGCTACCCCTGAGGACTAAGCTGGAACGCCTCGGAAAAGTCTATCTCCCTTACCACACCCTTCAAACCGGAACACAGCACCGCCTAACACTGCTGTTATTAGGTAGAAATAGGTGTGGCGGTGGTGCCGCCGGAGTCGAACCACAAAGGGTTCTACCACCTTCAAAAAAAAAATCTCTGAAAAAAAGTCTGGTAAAAATATGCTGAAGATGGAACCTTTTGTGGTTCGACTCTAGCGGCACCAAACCACCCTATTTCTGCCTCATAACAGCAGCGTTAAGCGTTGCTGTGTTCTGGTTTAAAGAGTGTGGTAATGGAGATATGCTTTTCCGAGGCGTTCCAGTTTAGTCCTCGGTGGTAGCGCCGCGTCTATGGCCAACCTCAGGTAGGAATATCTAAACCTATCTGGCTTTGAATACAGATGTCCATGGGCGGCAGTAGCCACTTACGATCAGGTGGACTGCATGCTTGTCTGCTACTGCTACATTATAAAAAAAAGCCGAATTATACTGTTGTTGAACAACGCCATTGTGCTGAGGTATCTTGATTAGATTGTTATAAACAATTGAAGATTTTAACTGAATTAGGAGTATATTTTACGTCAGAGGTTATTGAACACAAACAATGTTCAAGAAGTCAACCTGCTACATTTAACTGGGTGAATTGAAACTGGTATTTTTTTTTAATTGAAGTAAAAAATGTGCAATTTGGTGGATTGCAATACTTGTATAACTTAATGTGCAATTATTACGGTAGTGTCAGATTATAAGTGTGCCTTTTAATCAGAGATTATATGTATTAAATCGATAAGAATGAAGTATCGTTGAATAAAAACCAATAAATCTTATTAGTGGATTTAACATACATATGGCTCGAATATCCCTGGCTGAAAGGCACTTCTTGACCGTATATATTTGTGCACGTTGTTTGCACACTCGTCACTGTTCGTCATTGTTCGTCAGCTGGCTCCTACTCCTAGCGCTACTGTAAGCGGAGTGTGTGGCGGGGCAGCGCGGTGCATACCTGTGTTGCTGCACGCGCACGGTGGCGGCGTAGCGCGAGGGGTGCGCGTCCATGGAGCCCACGACGGCCGCGATCGACGGCTTCTTGTTGTCGCCCGCCGGCGGGTGCGTCACGTCCACGCCCAGGAAGATCACCGGCTCGTTGAACACCTGCGCAAACACAGACAGTCATACATCTATAGACAGACAATAATCTTCAAATATAATATTAACATCTGTTTTGTTAACAACCCCTTACAATCCCACTGCTAGGCTCGAATCTCACGGATCTCTCGGATCACGCTAGCTACACTTGGTGCCTGAGAAAAGAACAACGAACCCCCAATTCTAAGACTAAGTAAAATTATTAAAAATTGTGTAAAGACACGTAAGAGAAATAACATTAATTATGTGATAGTATCTTTCAACTATACAACACTTTAGAACAATTCTGCTTCCTTCGCAACAGTCATATTAATCGTTAAATAAATTACACACACCAGTGCACAATAAATTTGAGTGCAAAATAAACACAAAATTGAAGGTGGTAGAACCTTTTGTGGTTCGACTCCGGCGGCACCACCGCCACACCTATTTCTACCTAATAACAGCAGTGTTAGGCGCTGCTGTGTTCCGGTTTGAAGGGTGTGGTAAGGGAGACAGACTTTTCCGAGGCGTTCCAGCTTAGTCCTCAGGGGTAGCGGCGCATCTGTGGCCGACCTCAGGTAGGAATATCTAATCCTATCTGGGGTTGATTACAGATGTCCATGAGCGGCAGTAGCCACTTACCATCAGGTGGACTGCATGCTCGTCTGCTACTCTTATATTATAAAAAAAAAAAAAAAAAAAAAAAAAAAAAAAAAAAAACCTTAGGTCGCAGCGAGGGCACCAGAATAGAGTTGATACCGCCGAGTTTGACGTTGATCTTGAGGCAGAGGTTGCTGAGCGTCTGCGGCGACGTCTTGTTCACGTTCTTGGCCTGCACGCACTGCGTCGCCATGCCCAGCACCGTGTCGCCCACGCGCTTCACCTCCGCTACGAAAACAAGACAATATTTATTATTTTATTTTACTTTACTATGAACACATACGATTTTTGTCACCATTATAAGTTATTATTTAAAAGTGGATATTATATGACTAAATATCAGATTTATAATAATTTAGCCTATTTCGCATATAGACTTGATTTTTCACGTTATTTTATTGCTTGATTAAAATAACGTGAAAATGAATGTGCATAATAAATGTGCAAAATAAGTTTGAGGATCTCTGAAATATATGTTAGTAATACCGCACGAGTATCTTAAGATTCTTCGTGTATCACGAGGGTATATGCGGTACTTTAAAATTAAAATACCTGAATATATTCTACCGAGTACGTGGAGCGCGTGCTCATGAGTTGAAGACTACGATCAAACTGTCAGTAAAACTAGCCGGCCGCCCCTCCAGGTCTCTGTGATATATCATGATGTCAAAATAGTCCGATTTTATTTATATGTAATAAGAAAAGGTAGTGACAAATACATTTGCGACACTAGCGATACCACGATAATAATATGACGTCCCGTCATATACAAACGTTTTATTTTTTCGTATCACGCAATTTACCGAAGTTTTAATAAGGATTCATGCAAATTATGAGGTTGTTTTTTTGTATGTAAACATTACATATTAATCAGATAACAAAAACTAAGCGATACACTATTGTGTATCTCATCTCTTACCATAAACAGGAGTCTTCCCCGGCAGCACTACAACCACTAGTTGAAGCTGCACAAACGTCGACTTCAAGTACTTAAACATGGGCTCCACCTGGTCGGGACCGGTCGCGTACTTGCAGAAGCACGGCTGCCCGATGATCGGCATGCCCGCGTCGTTTGAGATCTTTTGCAGTTGCTGAGTGAAGTTTCTGGAATGATCAAGCATTTTAGTTTGTAATTAGAAAGTTATAGGTGGTAAGACCCTTCGATCATAAGCTGCGGCGGTAACATTGCTACGTGTTTTTGTGTTTTTACAGCTGCATTTAATTCTCCGCAGAAAAATCAATTCAATCAAAATGGTTATTTAAAATATAACATTAGGATGGTGTATAATCTTATTATTGTTGTTCCTTGTTTCGATGTGCTTTAATCTATGGAAGATTCTTATTGGAAATTGTTTATTATAACCTCAATATGGTCCTTAGCAGTGCAATGTGGTATTTTATTTTTTAATTAATATTTGTATAACTTTATCATACAAAAAGGGCATTGTGATAGTTAGTCTATGAAATGAAAACATCGTAGTACTCTTACGTCTTTGGGCTTAGGCCCGAAATACATTAAATGGTAGGTTAATAGCATAGTTACTTATGCTTATAACCGTTTTTTTTTTTTATTATATAGGAGTAGCAGACGAGCATGCAGTCCACCTTATGGTAAGTGGCTACTGCCGCCCATGGACATCTGTAATCAACCCCAGATAGGATTAGATATTCCTACCTGAGGTCGGCCACAGATGCGCCGCTACCCCTGAGGACTAAGCTGGAAGGCCTCGGAAAAGTATGTCTCCCTTACCACACCCTTCAAACCGGAAAACAGCAGCGCCTAACACTGCGGTTATTAGGTAGAAATAGGTGTGGCGGTGGTGCCGACGGAGTCGAACCACAAAGGGTTCTACCACCTTCAATCACCGTATATTATAATCAAATCCAATCTTTTTTGAAAATTCAAAATAGGTTCTTTACAGAGCAATTTTCGAATGTCAATACAACTACCACCACTTCACAAGGTGTTTCGTTATGGAGAAGAAGCGGCGAAAGCAACTCCATAACACACACCTTTAAAAAAATGTTTTTTACAAAGTCAAACTTAACCTAATGGTACATGTGGAGCTGGACCTACTTTAGACCACTATTTTGTCAGTCAAATAATCATTTAGTTTAAATAAAAGATATCGTTAGGTACTATGCTAAAATAATAGAGGACCAAGTAACGCTTACTTAAGCGCGTCCTCGCGCACGGTCCGCTGCGGCGCGAAGCAGGCGATGGCCCACACGCGGATCTCCACGCCCATGAAGAACTGCTTGCCGCGCATGTCCCACACGCCCTGGTTCGGCAAAGCTTGCTGTGGCAAATTAGTAACATAACGTAACTACTGCATTGTTATCTTAAAGGTACACTTATACATTCATTAGGACGTGCGCATGCGACTTTCTATGAATGTATGAACGGGTCATTCGATCGCGATTATTGTCACTACAAGTTGTACGTAATTCTACACTTTAAATGAAATAAAAGTCACAATAAAATAGTAACTACATTAATCATTACCTTCATACACTACTAGTCAATCTCAACACACAAAAACTACAAAGAACTAAAAACAGCGTAAACAGGAACTAAAACATTTAAACAATCATCATAATTCAATTGAAGCTTGAAAATTTATTAATTTGCAATCAATTCCTGACCTGTACAATGTAGTGACACTTCTGTTACAAAGACACATTAAAACTCATACTATAAAATTCATCAAACCGGTATGTCCATGTTCACAAAGAAATGCAATGCACATAACATGAACACATAATTATATTGGACCTTTAGAGTTACAATAACGTTAATGCAAATATCATGTGCTCAATATCAACCAGCCTACAATTCCCTTTTATTCCAAAATTGAAACTACTTCCATCTAGCCGAATTTCAAATAATAATTACATTACATTACGTGCGTTAATGTACCATTAGATAGTGTAGAACTTCATGATGGTTTTTTTTTTCCAGACTGTGTTTTTCAAGCACATTTATAAGTATATGAATATATCTTTTATTCTTTGGCACGCCTGAAGTCCATATGTTTCATTTAAATTGTTTACATTTTTAATTAGTCATGCTTTTCCTTCAAATAAAAATTCTCTAGTTATAGATCAGTTTGCACTTACACCATTGTAATTCTAACTGAAACATGAACCCGCTTCACAACGTTTATTTCAGTCAATCGGGATAATAATTATAGTTAAAAACTAAAAATCACGCTAAAATCACACAAAGAAAATCGTTAATCCTAATTCCTGACGATACTGATGAGGAGAATGGGTTAAAATTATTAAAATCGTGTATTGTCATCGGTTCTTCATAATCGAATAATTGTTCAAAATTTTAAATTAATCGGACCGTTCAAAGTGGTTAAAAATCGAGTTCAAAGATCGTTGTTACATACATATAGTCCGCGCCAAACTGCTACTCCGCTTTGAAGTCGTTGCGAGCAGGTGTTGTCTTACAATTTGCTATGGCGACGCGATTTATTTCTATATTCAGAGCGGACTAGCAGTTTTACGCAGACCATACATACAGGTCAAGTTAATAAAAGCGTGAAGAAACCTGATTCTTTCGCTTGAATAATAATTATCTACTTATAGATCATTTTCATATATTCGCACTGACATCATTGTAATCTAATCTAATCTAATGTAATATATAAAATGCTAATGTTCGTACGTAAATTCACAGTTTTCTCTATCATCCGCAACTCTGATCAACTTCCTGTTGGGATGGCAGATACCCCTTGGTCTTCTGATGTGCGTAAGGGAGTTTGGTCGGGGTGGGTGTAAGTGGGTGGTTGTGGGCGGCCAAAATGTGAAATAATATATCTGTCCTTCTCTAACTAATGTAAATTTGAATATAAATGTCCTCCTCTAACTCATGTGAGCTTCTGAAAAGTTATGAAAATTTCTGGAATGATTAAGAAACTTCCAAAATGTGTGCAATTGATGTAATCAAACTAGAATGTTCTAGAAAGTTCGAAAAAAAATCTGGAATGACCAAAACAGTTCCACAATGTGTGCGATGATTGTAATCGTTTTAGAAAGTTTTAGAGAACTTCCAGAATGATCTAGAAAGTTCTGAAAATGTTTGTACTGATCTAGAAACTTCTAAAAATTGCTAGAATGATTTAGAATGTTTCAAAATTAATGCAACTGCTAAAATTCATACGAAATGTTCGACAAAGTACTAAAAAAATCAGGAATGATCTAGAAAGTTCAAAAATGTGTGCGAGGGTTGTAATCAATATAGAATGTTTTAGAGAACTTCTAGAATGATCTCATAGATTAGTGTGAAGATAGATTAGTCTATCGATGTGAAGCTGAGACTCTTTAGTTCCATGCGCAAATATGACTTAATTTATTAGAAAAAAATAAAAATTAGTTCATTCAAGTTACATTGTTTAGTAAAGTTTAAATTTTATATTTGAATAACCATGCAAAGCCATGGCTATGTGGATCATTGAAATTGTTTGTTTTTGAAGTACAAGTTAGTGTTATTAGAAAATGTTAAATTGTTTTAATTTCTTACTTAAATAAAAAGTGATTATTTAATAATTCCATATACAAGTGTGCAAGTACTATTTATTGTTGGCGAGAAATAATTTTGTGGCTCTTTAAAAACTTTGTTATTATGTAAATTGTAATTTTTGGCTCTTCCGATTAAAAAAAAGGTTGTCGACACCTGGCCTAGAACGTTTACAAAATTTCCGGAATGGTCTAGAAGTTCAAAAATTTTCTAGAATAATAACTTTCTAGAAATTTCTGAAATGATCTGTAAAACTTCCAAAATATATTTTTTCCCCAATAATAAATTTTATTACTGAGCTTTATGAACTTCATTTTATTATTAAACTTCTTGGACTTTATTTTATTTATTTTTGGTGATATTTTTTTCCGTTTTTTATACCATTAAACATGCAACGCTTTTTAACCCGAGCAACGCCGGGTTTCCTGCTAGTTCTAACTATAACATGAACCTGCGTAACTCCGTTTACTTAAGTCAAGCGGGTAAATAAAAAGAATGAAACGTATTACTTGTCCGCCCAGCGAGGAGACGCGGCCGCCGTACTGCAGCTTGGGCGGCGGCAGCACGCGGCCGCGCACCTCCATCATGTTGTTGCTGATGGTCAGCCCGAACTCCTTCACGTACAGGTCCGTGTTGAAGTTCGCGCGACGCACCAGGTTGTTGATCTCGCGCTCCCTGCACAGTGCCGGATTAGCATATAAGTAAATTTATCAATCGCTTAGGGCATCGCGTCTTCAGAGCCAGACACCAGAAAGAATATTTTCAAACACACGTAAAGTAAGGCTCTTTGGAAATCTACGCTTATTCATTTTCTTTATAAACTGATACTAATTTGCTTATGGATAGAAGGGACACAGGCTAATCCATGCTTAAGGCATCAAGAAGTCTTAATTCGGCACTGCAAATAGTATCTTAGTCTTTGTAATTATATATTGTAATACAAGTAACAATTCTTAATTTTTATACATATAACATGTATCATTATTTATTTTGATAATGTTTATCATTACCACAAACCTATGGAAAAATTCATTTTCACTTAATTGTATACAAAAATTTCATTGCCATATTTGAATTTGTAATTCTATGATATGGCATTGCATGTCATAGAACTACAAATTTGCATTTTAAGGTTTAATAATTATACTATTAATTAATTCTTAGTGTGTATCATTCCCTACATTTCTGTAAAACATTGTTACATTTAGACCATATTCCATTACCTGTCAGGTGCTGATCGAGCTGTCGCCTTAATCATAGTAGATGTTTGCATGTCGGTAAGTTTCTTTATGCATCTCTGACCAGGGACTATGTTACACACTTCCAGCGGTAGGTATGTGTGTTTGTGTTCTTGACCCACTTGGAGGCACGGTAAGTGGGGGAACCTCAGTTTCATCTTATACTTATCCAGAAAATATTTTGCTACTGTACACTCTACGGTCTGTCCATTTTCTAATTGAAGTGGAAATCTGTAAGGCAAGGCGGTGCAAAGGATGATGTACAATGTAACACGCAGATGTCAATCTCAGCTAAATGTATAAGTGGCAATTGAATTACAATTGGATAACAACGCAATTGAATAACAAGTGCAGAAGTGTGTATGGAGAACATGTCGCCAAGTATACTTAGTCCCTGAAAATTGTATACAAAGATACAAAGTAGATTTAAACTGCAATGTACAAAAACAATGTAAATAAAGAATGATATTGTATATTCCCGTTAAATTTCAATGTACTTAGCTTACTTTATCCTTAACTTTTATTTTACATTCCATTTCAAATTCTTTTTAACTAGAATCTACCTATGTTAACCTAATGCTAGATTGTACTAGCAAAGCAGACTATATTGATTAATTTTTACTTAAAGCAAAGTAAAAAATTATTAAATTCATATATACAAAATTTCTGTCAAATAGATAACCTCTTTTGTTTGGGGAGTTGGTGAAGAGTAAAATAAGACTTACGATTGCATCTGAGCAGGTCTACGTGTAACATTACACACTCTGTACTTCCGCTTCATAGTGCCACAATGAGTAATTTCGATTTTGAGCCCTTTGATTTCTTTTGTGAATTTCACCCTCTGTGAATCTGTCAGGGGCTTTCTTTGGTCATTAATGTCTCTTATATCTAATACTTCACACATAAATTCTATGACTGGTTGGGCTTTGTAGAATGCAGTTGCAGACACTGTAAAGAAAAAAAGTACATGTAATTACTAATTATAGTAATTTTATATTACACAGATTAACATTTTTAATAATAAATAATTTTCAATCAAAATAATACATACCATCTATATTCAACATCATTTTCCATTGACTTGGTCTGACTGACTGATGGAAACCAAACCAAACTTCACGACCACCTCCGAGAGGATGGTAGTACCCTTCTGGTGAGGAGAAGAATGAGCGACCTACCGGAGTATACATCATTGAGGGCAGGTGTCGCATCACTACATCCAGGGCCAGAATAGCGTCGTACGGTATTTGCCTGGTACGACCCTCCAAGGCCTCCTCTAACGCGAATAATGATACCTACAATTCATTACAATTTACAGTTTGTTGTCTTTTTTCCTCAAATTGCTTACAACTAATTAGCTCCAATATACACTTTAACCGCAGACTACAGATTAAAATACTACACTTGTGGAAATTATACAGTTATAACAGAGAGTACTGTTATATAAATAGGCTAAGATAAAAGGGTGAAGGACATTTTTTTCTTAACCATGTCAACCATGATTTTTTGTTTGGTAGCTTTTAATGAATTTAAACAAAGAAGATTGGAAATGAAAATTTTGGAATGATTATAATTTTGTCATATTGACAAGATTAAGAATTACTTGTAAAATCGTTTAAATGATTGCAATGACTCAGGTAGAATTTCAACTAACATATGAATGCTTTAGGTTCAATTTTCATACTAATGTCTGTACATAACATAAGTAACAATATTTGATGATACAATAGTTTAACTATTCCTAATGACCACATGGTACTTAACACTAAGAAACATTTGATATCAGTAGAAGATATAATGAAACTTTAGTACAAAATTTGAACACTTCATATTATTATTTATTTACATTGCGCATCTACTGATTTATAGGCAATTTCAGAATATTCTCTAAAACTCTCGTAAATAATGGTATGATATTTATTAAGTAATAACTTTCAGACATCATTGTTAGCTTATTGGTCTTGAGATCAGAACTTTGATAGAAATTTAAATGTTTTTGAATATTAATCACATTCGTTAAATTTTACAAAAATATGTTCATATGTGTATAGATTACTATTGTTCAACTGCAAAATGCAAGTAAAGCAAAGCAAATATTTGTTAATCATTGGCAATTGGAATTCAGAACTTACTAATAATAAACTAACATGTTCCTGATAACAAAACATGATAATAGCTTCTAATTAGATTATAATTCATCTTCACTACATAAATAATTACCTGAGCAACCCATTTGATAGTAACTCTGAACACTCGATCCTTGCCTTCTCCAGGTAAGATCACTTCCAGTTCCACCCTATCGTTGCCAATGGGTAGAGGATCCCTTGTGTACAAATTGTTTCTACCATCAAACACTGGCTTCAAAGCACCAAATATTTTATTATAAGAATTAACCATAGTTTCAACAATTTCTCTATTCACCTGCAAAGACCACCACAATTAGTTGTCAATAAACAACTGCAAAATACAGTTAATTAATGCAACACATACTTTTCTTGGGCATTTATCTGGCTGTATATTGACATCATAATGATGCACAAAGCCCCTAGGCATCGATATTTGGAAGTGGTTGGCACGGAGCATAATCGGCCTCCCCTCATGGCCGAGGTTGGGTCGTCGGGGGCACGTGAGGACCGGCAGGTCGGGCGGCTGGGCGGCGGACGGCGACACCAGCGCCCCGGCGACCACCCCTGCGGCGGGCGCGACGGGCGCCGGCGCCGTGCTGGCGGCCCCCGGCGCCGTGCCCGTGATGCCCGCCGCCGCAGTCACCGCTCCCGACACACCCACCGCACCAGCACTCGTCTCCCCCGCTGGAGCTGCACGAAACAAACATTTCTGTGATCATCGATGGCACTGGAACCACTCGTAACTATTGAAACCACTGTTTACTAATACAATAAATGTTTTTCGTCTCTTTCGATGTTATTTAGGGCAATCAAACAAAGGACGATGCTGCCCTCCTAAGCCGTGCTTGGATTACATGGAATACGCTGATGCTTACGTTGGCCAACGGGGTACATCTTGAATTATGTTTAAATTAACAAAACACTAAAATGAACAATAATACAAAATCCTCGTGTTAAAATTGCAACAATGTGATCGAATAGATGTGGCTGTGAACTGCAACTTGTACTCTATGCTGTAATTTGACGTTTATCTAGATTGTTGATTGACATTTTTAACCATTGGTAATTTAATAGTTCAATATGCCTTGTCTTAGACTTGCACAATATAATGCACGTATAGTGCCAGAAAAGTATATATTAAAATTATTTAATAAAATATTTTTTTAAAAAGCGAACTATCGTAGTATGCACTGTAATTTTTATTATTTTAATTATTGGGTTGGTCAAATAAAAGCAAATAATCAATTTAAAACAGTAAAACTATTTAAAGTTCAATTAAATTAAGAGATAACGATAAAATTACATTCATTTGTATGTTAGGACCAGTCAATATGAATATTGTGCACTATAAAACCTATTATTGTGTAAAAATCCTTAAAATTATATCTTGTCAGTCTAGTCTTATTTAACTTTAACATGCAAATTTAAGAAATAATAATACTTTAGAAAAATTTAATGACAATTGACATCTGTCATTTTGCCACTACGTTTTGACTTGTGTGGCACGCGAAAGTTGTTGGGGTTAGCTGGTTAAACCCATTGAGTTCATGTAAAAGAAGTGAAAATTGACCGAAACAATCATGAGTTACTCAAAATTTGATTTAACATTTAAAATAGGTCAATATTTAGACCGACACCTTGTATTTCCTTTGTTGGAATTCTTAGCTGCGAAAGAGGTAAGTTACAGGTATACTGCAAGTTTCGTTTATTTGAAGGTATACGATTTTGTATGGAAATTGTACAATATTAGCATATCTATGCTGTCTAATAAGTGCTCTATCAACTACTCCGTCTGTTATTGTAAACTTTACATCAATTTCTTGATGATATTATAAAATATGTTACCTGTTTCAGACCTATGACCAATCAGAGCTTTTACAAGCAAAGTTGGAAATATTGAGTAAAACTAACATGATTGATTACGTCGTTGATATACGAAGAATGCTCTACCCCCACGAAGACACACCTGAGGTAAGAAATAAATTGTCAAAGAGGTTATGTTTATCACTTGAAAATTTACAAATTCGTGGTTCCCTTATATAATAGACGAATTGTACACCCTTAAATGTTTACTTATGATTATTAAACCAAAGTGCAAAATATTAATAATAATGTTGAAATATCTTAGCTTTATTATCTGAGAAATGAGTCACCCAAACTAAATTTCTTATATTATCAGACATGTAAATTACTCAAGATTCTTGGTTTCTTTGCAATTATGTTATTGCAACACTTATCAAATCACATCAAAAATATTTTATTCCAAATAGATTCTTTACAGAACTCTTTTTGAATATCAATATTTTGCCACCACTTCACAAGATGTTTTGTTATGGAGAAGGCTTCTTAGAGCTTCCTTCTTAAAATTTGATAATTCTTTCAGGAAATCAAATCCAGAAGAGGAGTGGTCCTCTCCCAACTGCAGGAGCTGCAGGATGCTGTGGAGCCAGTGCTCAGATTGATGCAGCGTGATGATGTCATGAAGACTGTTGAGACCATGAGGGATCCCAAAACCCTCATCAACTATCTAACTACCAATAAGGAGTTTGAGGTGAGATTATGATCAATATCTATTGATTTTATAAGGTTCTTATGTTTTTATATGATTAAGCATTATAGCAAATTAATATGCAGTCCATCTGATATTAATTTATATTGTTGTAATGTTTTTATCCACCTAATATTAATAGTCGTTTGCTGTCCGTGACAACAATGTTAAATAGTGTAACCAACTCTATTAGAATATCATGTATTAATAGGAATAAATTATAACAACTTTCATTATACTATATTATACAACTTTAAAATTGTTTTTTATTTGTTTCCAGTTCAAAATCGAGATGATTGATAGTATGTACCGGTTAGCAAAATATAGATACGAGTGTGGTAACTACCTTCAGTCTGCATCATACCTGTACTTCTGTCAGCTGGTCATGTCACCCACTGATAAGGTAAGATCAATTAAATGAAATTTTTTCCTTTTAACCAACAACCAACAAAGATAAGAGGAGACTTTAGGTTTGGTTGTATGTATGTTTTAAATTCTTGGGGTAAAGGGCATTGGTTAAAACTGGTGGAAGTGTACAGAGTGTGTTCCGCAGACGTCCTGGAACCCCCCGCGTCCTTCCATGTATATGTCGCACATGTATAAAGTTTGTCGCAGGCGGGTGTGTCTTTAGCGCTGCTCATACTATTTAGCAAAACAATATTGTTAGTGTGCACCCACATTAATCTCACAATTTAGCACACATCCTGAGATGTAAATGCACAGTCAAGTTAAACTGAGGTATACCTCCGATGACTCTGCAGTCTAAGCATAGGTTACCTTGTTTAGGCAAAGTCAGAAGTACCAAGTTATAACCACTGCAGTGCTATCTACCTCACTTAAATAATATTATGTAAAAAAATAATAGAATGTACTTTATTAATGTCATCCATGTAACAAAATTTACAATCATTTAATTATATATTAGAGTGCAGTGTCTGGCCGAGGATGATGTTGGTTCTTGTGAATTAAAAGTGCTTGTAAAACATGGAACCATTGACTGCAAAGTTCACATTGGTATACTGGCATGGGCAAGGATATTGCGTTATGATCACTGTGAAACTTTGCTATGAAGTGGCCAACTTTGTATCTGTAAAAAGTAACTTATCAGCATGTAAAAATATGTAAAGTACATAATTCATTGCAATATTCATTATTAGTATAAACTTGCCTATGATTGTATAGCTGCTCGTAATTCTTGAACTTACGGTCACAAACATTGCAAAGTAACATTTTGGGCAAGGAGAATTTATAGCAAATATTCACCCAGGGGCATGAGAGCCAGTGTAGCTCAGCACTTCTGTAGCATACAAAAGATATATTGCAGGTACCACATTCGTAATTACTGGCCACCATATGGGTCTTTGAATGTTTTAGTAGCCTTGGAATATTGGTAAAGACCTGCTCACAGAACTCACATTGGAGCAACGACGAAGTTTTAATTTCTCTTATGCAATCTGAATTTTCTTTTTCGCAACATTGTGTTGTATGTTTCAACGCTAAGTCGTGTCGTGGCCAGACTTGAAAGCATTCTGTGCAAGTCCAAACAACTTGCCACCGTGGGTGTGGCTCTGTGATGGCGTGTCTCGAAGCATAGTGCCTCTTTAGGCCGGTTTCGTATACGAAGCATTTCCCGCACGCTTCGCAGGGATACGACTGCAGTGGCTTTGGACAAATTATGTCTAATATTTCCTTCTTTTTCGTATAATTTAGAGTTCTGTTCAACATATGTATATTTTCCATAATCCGAGCATTATTTTCTTTGACTTTTTCAATGCTGTATTCAAGTGGATTGAGGAAACTGTTACTGTTGTCGTTACTCGTGGTAATACTATTTTTCTCGTCATTAAAATAAGCAATGCTATCAGTATTAGCTATGTGATCGATGGAAATTGAACTGTTAATTCTATTTTCATAATTTAAAGAATTCCAGTTATAATATTCTTCAGAGTCTGCTATTTTCTTAGCACACAATTCTAAACTAAAGCTATCGTAATCATCTCCCGAAACTAGTTTAACAACTAAACGTGGTTTCGTGGAATCTCTCTTGTTATCGTCGATCTTACCCTCTAGCCAGTCACCAAACTCAGCTTCCTGTTTACCGGCATCTTTTGGATTAATGGTGATTCTTAGAGATTTAAAATTAATGCCATCTTCAAATCTATGTATGGTTAACTTTGCTGCCATTTTAGAGATGGAAAAGTCATTTCGACACCTTTTGTCATAAATGAAAGATAAAATTTATTTCTTTTAATTTATCTCAGTAGGTATATTTAAAAATAAAAACGCAATCTGTCCACATACAATATAGATTGGCTAGAAATACTTTTTTTAGTAAACAACTGTAGGATCACTGTAGGATAAAGTATATTCAACGAAATATTGAACATAGTCACCGATAAAGCGGATGATCATTTCTAATATGAATAATTATAACAAAAAATAGTTTGGTTTCAGGGTGTACCTGCTTTCTCTACTTGTAGTTTTAAGCTGTTTTGAATCTGAATAAAATAGTTTGAACATCGCTATTTTCAGAGAGAAATCAGCGTAGCGGTGGTACCGTCGACTACGAATCCTGACAAGATCCTCTTGCCACCCCTAATCTCTATAGTATTTTCCAGAACTACTTATCCGTCCTGTGGGGTAAGTTAGCGAGCGAGATCCTAGTCCAGAACTGGGACGGCGCGCTCGACGACCTGACGAAGTTGCGAGAGTTCATCGACAACGGAGCGGCTGGGGCCACCGCCAGCAACATGCAGGCGCTGCAGCAGCGCACGTGGCTCGTGCACTGGTCGCTCTTCGTGTTCTTCAACCACGTGAAGGGCCGCGATCTCATCATCGAGATGTTCTTGTACAAACCCCTGTGAGTGGTGATGATGTTCAAATGTTTTAGTGTACTTTTTGAAGGTGGTAGAACCCTTTGTGGTTCGACTCCGGCGGCACCACCGCCACACCTATTTCTACCTAATAACTGCAGTGTTAGGTGCTGCTGTGTTCCGGTTTGGAGGGTGTGGTAAGGGAGAAAGACTTTTCCGAGGCATTCCAGCTTAGTCCTCAGGGGTAGCGGCGCATCTGTGGCCGACCTCAGGTAGGAATTTCTAATCCTATCTGGGGTTTATTACAGATGTCCATGGGCGGCAGTAGCCACTTACCATCAGGTGGACTGCATGCTCGTCTGCTACTCTTATATTATAAAAAAAAAAAAAAAAAAAAAAAACTTTTGACAATTATTACACGTAAAAGATGTTAAGTAGATATGTTCTTGGTTTGGATGTTTGTGAACATGTTTTTTTATATTCAGCTGTATACATTAAGTTTGGGTGTGTCTTAAATGACAAAAGTGATTTTCTATTACAAATCCCGTAAAAGGATAGGCTCTCAGCATCCTGTATTCATTTTTAACACGCTCTTATTAGCTAGGGTTGTATGTATGTAACGGAATTTTTAAGCTCAATTTTCACCAATTTCCAAAACTCAGATTAATTTATACTAAAGCATAGTTACTATAAATAGAGCAGACAGGGCCAAATAACCTTATAGGGAAATTGACAGCCATAGCCTCCCTTTAACATTATTTTCTAAATGTAAAATGTTTTCAGGTATTTAAATGCCATTCAAACAATGTGTCCGCACATTCTGCGCTACCTGGCTACGGCTGTTATCATCAACAGATCGCGGAGAAACGCACTCAAAGACCTCGTCAAAGTTATACAGCAAGAGGCTTACACATACAGGTAAAGTTAGATATAGAAATATAAAGTTAATCTATATCTTATGATCAAAAAAGAGTAAAAGTTAGGTGTCTTTTTTGTGGTACTCTGAATTTAGACAGCCAGTGATTTGTAAACAACTGCCATGCTGGTGTAGCTCGTAACTGTACCGAATGCCATAATGCCGGGTGCAGTGGAGCGATGGATGGGTTACCGCTAGTCATCTAGGTACACATAAGCTATCGGTCAATTTGTTATACATTAGCAGGTGTAACAATACACCTGATTTTTTTTAACGTGTGATTAAAAATGAAAGACATATTACACATTGTTTCCTCACAGGGATCCCATAACGGAATTCATTGAACACCTCTACGTGAACTTCGATTTCGATGCGGCGCGCCGGAAACTGAACCAGTGTCAAGCGGTGCTTCACACCGACTTCTTCTTGATTGCCTGTCTAGAGGAGTTCGTGGAGAATGCCCGGCTCATGATCTTTGAGACGTTCTGCCGTATTCACCAAGTCATTAGTATTGGGTGTGTATTACAAGTGTTCTGTATAGTGCTTATTATTAACAATGATATAGGACAAAGTATTATTGAGCATGGTTTTAGAATTTATACTAATCCTATATTAGGTTATAAGTTATTTTAAATATGCAGTATTATTATGTCCTATGTATCATTGGATTTCGTAAACTTTATAAATCCGGCCCCGACGACCATAAAACTTTTGTGGTGACTTTTGAACGTAAAATAGGCTTTATAAAAACATTAATCTTATTTCAATAAAATTATTGATTAATATGCATGATAGATAAATTCATACGAATATACGTATACCCGTTGTATCAATACCAATCTATACCAGACTATTAAATGTGAATATTATGTATTAAAAACTATTTCTATTCCCAGGATGTTAGCGGAGAACCTAAGCATGCAGCCGGACGAGGCAGAGTGCTGGATCGTGAACCTGATCCGGAACGCGCGGCTGGACGCCAAGATCGACTCCAAGCTCGGCCACGTGGTGATGGGCGCGCAACCGCTGTCGCCCTACCAGCAACTCGTCGAGCGCGTGGACTCGCTCGCTGTACGCTCTGAGGCCCTGGCTTCACTCGTCGAGAGGAAACATAAGGCGCGTAACCAGGATGTGAGTATTCCCTACCTTTCTTCTATGCTCAGGTGGTAGGACCCATTATTTTGACTTAGATGCCTCTACGAAAGTGTCTGCTTTACAACAGCATTATTAGAGCTGCTATGTTCTGAGTTGAAATGTATAGTAATTGTCAATTCATATGATTTATACATTTGATCTAACACAGAACTGAGTCACGCTTATCTTTTGATTTGACTATGATTTTTTATTTAATTAGTATCGATAAACATTTTATAATTTAAATATCATGTGATTGTTTCAGATTCGCTGGGGAACACAAGAATTCTAAGTATTTTTAGATGTCTCAAACTTATCATTTTTGTAAATTGAAGAAATTGGGATATAAAATATTGATATCGATTTTGTGTTTATTTTTCCTATTGCCCTACAATATACAAAACAATATCCATTAAATTATTAAAGAAAAAAATTTACTGAACAAATACAAAAATTGAATTTCATATAGTCATGACTCCTCATGTCTCATATCTCCATATAGAGTCAGTTTGTACCATTTGTGTAATAAAATGAAAAAAATCGTAACTTAATATTTATTCCATCTTATACAACATATTCTATTCTACAGGCTTTAAAGTTATGAATCTAGACAAAATAAAGGCCACCAGTATTGTTGACAAGACAAAGAAGACCACAAATATGTAAAATGTGTCCTCGGAGAACACATCCGTAAATGCTGGTAGTTGGCCATACAGTTCTTCAACCACACGATGGTTCCCCTTGCGTGTCATTGTTACTTCCTAGATTTTTTCTTTTTTTCTAATTTGGTTACTGTGGTTGTTGCTACCTCCTCTACTGGGGCAAGTGATGATACGTGCTTATTCAATAGTTGAAGGATTTCCAATACAGTCAAATTTCCACTTTTTAGTGTAACCTTTTTAATTTTTGCTGTTTCTGAAACAAAATATTCAGATAAATCAATTGGAATTCGTTGGAATTCCTCAATTCCTGGAAAAATATTTTGTATGTAACAACACTATTTTGATAACCAAAACCAATTTTCGGCACTTGTTTATATCAATAGTACTTGCTTATATCAAAATAATTGCAATTTTAATATTCATTAGGCTGGGATCAATCTTTTTTTCATCAATACTTTCTGTAAAACATAACATTTTAAAATTACAGTTACAATTCTTAAGTCTAATTTTAATATTCTAGAACATTGAGTGCTTTAAAGCCCCTTTATAAGTTATGTCATTAAAATGATTGTTAAAAATATATTTACCAGCAATATTAGGAAGTAATGTGATATCAATAGTTGGCTCCCTCCGGTCACACACTACTTCAGTTTTTAGTAAGCAGTTAGGGTTACTTCTTCCGATTTTTGGTGCACTTATGTAATGTAGGAAATTCCTGAAACATTAAGACATTATGTGTTACACATTAAATGGTATAAAACGAATATGCCTCACTATTTCTGTTTTGACAAAATAAAAGAAATTTAGTCATAGGTAATTTAATATAGGTTTAGTGAATATTTTGATATATTGTTTGCATATGAATAATGATGACAATGACAATATTTCAATTTGATTAAACCTTAGCCATTCTAGCTTCAGTATTAGCATACTGAAACTTTTCATCATATTTGTGATTCAGATGCACAAGTAAAGTTAGAGTGTGACTACAGTACTATATCAAATAGTCTGTAAATTCTGATTGGCCATTTCTGAGCAGCTTAGTGATTGAAATAAAATGTGGTATACTTAACAGATATATGGTTACGGCTGTCTAATAAGTACAACAAATCTAAAAAGAACTGGAATTCAAGCTCAAGTTAACCATGGATGTATTGATACTTCTATGAACTAAAGCGGAATGTCCCTTGAAATTCTGCTTTACTACAAGCACCATAAGGAGTCAGAGCACAATTGTTACACAGTTAATGGCATTTTTAATTAAGACACTAATATTTATATGAGGATTTAATATTTATGATGTTAATGGTAAGATAACTAAGCTAAGGGCATAATTAATTGAGTTGTTTACTTATGAATTAAGATAAATAGTAATATTTACTATGCATCCACTTTACTAATGCTTACTGCTTCTCATGAATCATAATATTACTCCATGGTGACACTACATTTCGATTACAAAAGATTTGAGACATATTTCTAAATTTATTAAATGTAATCTCAATGACAAATTCATAAATGGTACATTAATGGGCAGACCGCAGAAAGAACATAATAATATAAATATTTTATAATATTGCTATTTTTAGTACACAGGCACATGTTGAATAAACAAGAAAATTTTGAATAACACATAAATTAACTTTCTAGAAAGCTAAAATACAAATTGCTAATGCATTGAGTGTATCATTCGCCACGGTATTTTTAATACAAGTTCTTGCGTTTAAACATTGAAACGAAAAAACGTACCTTGTATGCGCAACGTTATCGCTAAACGGATCAAATGTTACGGTTATTCTCTTCGCCGCTTTTAGATTTACAGATTTGAGTTGTTTTCCAATTGCTGCAAGAACACCCCCAGATCTTCGAATAGTACCACTATAAGGGACGGCCATAATTTTCTTTTCCCCTCACGATTTCAAGGATTAGGAAAATTGGTTTTGGTTATCAAAATAGTGTTGTTACATACAAAATATTTTTCCAGGAATTGAGGAATTCCAACGAATTCCAAGAATGAAATAAGAATTAAAAATGAATAAAGCATTATCATCAAAACAATTTATTTGCCTATAATAAAGTTTATTAATAAAAAAAGATTTTGTGTTATTCAAATAAGTTAAATCA
The DNA here is from genome assembly GCA_014595695.2 of Epargyreus clarus clarus. Lineage (NCBI taxonomy): Eukaryota > Metazoa > Arthropoda > Insecta > Lepidoptera > Hesperiidae > Epargyreus > Epargyreus clarus. The sequence goes on along the minus strand of JACTTY020000030.1, from coordinate 379,049 downwards.
CAAATAATATACAATAAAACACGGAATGTTTTAAAGCAATTTTTTGTGTTAGTAATGGATTTTGTACATTCGTACAGTGTTCTAGGCCTTAATTTAGTTAAATACTTTAAGAGGAGTGGAATTGATAAAATAAAAAGTGCTTAAGATAAAATAATAAGCTTTTTAATTCCATTTGTCATCTTTTTAGCAATGGAATTGTGGAATGACCTAGCAACACTCGCATTTCTCCTATCACTGTCAATGTCAAGTGTCACTAGTGTCAATCATTTGTTGATTTACTTGATTGACTTTCAAATTATAATTCTAGGAATGTTTTTTTACAATTTTATTCAGAAGCTTGTATTATTAGTTCACGTTTAATACTCTGCTAAGTTAACAATATTGTTAAACATCTATCCACAATAAAAAAACTATTTCTTTCAATAGCAGTGTAAAATACTCTTAACATGCATTGTATAAGATCGTTTCTTGCTCATGTGCGGCATTTTCCAAAAAATCGCGCTGTTACGCGATGTGCCCGAATAACTGCGGCGAACAAATTTGTAACACAGAATAGATTTTACAATACCTCAGTAGATGAAGATGAAACAGGTAAATTCACCACTTTATATTTTTCTAACCTTAAATGTGGCCATTATTGAATCTAAGCCTTTAAAAGTTCTGCAACAAATGTTACTGTATATGTACATAAACATACCACTTAGTTTTTGACTAGAAAATTTAATGCATACTGCACTGGATAATGACTTTATATCTTCCAGAAAAAATTGTACAGGAGTTGAGCAAAGGTAATGCAGAACTGGAGAAAAAGTTGCGGGTATTAATGCTAGAGGTTGAAGTGATGCGTCAAGATGGTCGACCAGCTCCCAATACGCTGAAGAAAGACCAATGGGAGCAACTATTGGAATTGCCAAGCAGAAATCAAAGAAACCACTATCTAGTATTCCTGTTTAAAACAGAAAAAGCAAAGGAGAATAGAAAGGTTTGTATTTTTACACGCTTTTTATTAGCTTCACCTGTATGTTTGTTTGTATGTTTGTAACCGACTTCTTTGGGTGCGATTTTGACCCACTTTAAACGGCCAGATTTCGTTCAAACTTTGTAGATTTATTGAGGACCGATGAAAATACACGATTTTAATAATTTTGTACCATTGTCCTTATCAATATCCTCAGGATTAACGATTTTCGAGGCGAGAGAAAGCGCCTTATGGAGCGTTCAGGCAAAGTTACTAGATTGATTTTTAGCTTTGGAAAATAATAATATTATTTCCCTATAACTCAAATGTACTGAAACATATCTATAATGCCATCTTGTAGAATGATTTTTAGGATTCCGTACTCAAAGGATAAAACGAAACCCTCCGCTGTCTGTTCTTGAGTCACAGGGCTTTATCTCTTAAACCGTAATAGATAGACACTTGATTTTTTTACAAACGATGCATGATGGTGGTCGCTATAACAACAAATACTAAAAATAATAAAATAAATATAGTTTAAAAAACTAAAAAACACGCTTTTATGTTAAAATCAACTAAAAAGCAAAAAATAATCTTCAATCTAGGAATCAATTAAGGAACAGTAAATAGTATAATTGTGGAAAAAGTGTGGGGCGCTTTTCGAACCTGATAAATGGAGCACCCCACACTTTTTCCACAATGATACTATTTACTGTTCCTTAATTGATTCCTAGATTGAAGATTATTTTTTGCTTTTTAGTTGATTTTAACATAAAAGCGTGTTTTTTAGTTTTTTAAACTATATTTATATTAATTAAACTTTTTATTTTAACAAAATTTACTGTAATGCTTGTAGTAACCGATTGAAATATTGTTTAACATCCATACAATTACCATCTAGAATAGTAAAATCCACCTATATTTATATATTAAATACATCCACTTAACAGGCGAAGAAGGAGACTAAAAGACAAGAATATGAAAACAGTGAACCAGAGGATACTAGGGAGTACCCTGATGATTTATTGTATGGGTTAAAACATCAATCATTATTCTTGCGCATTCGAGACCAGTCAATAAATAATTTTGATAATTACAGGTTTGTGTTCGTTTTTTTTATTTACATTTTTTATCTGGTTTTGTAAGAAAATGAATAACAAGAAATGTGAAAAAGGGAAATAAACAATTTATATAATTATGGTATTTGCGAACATAATATGTGCTAAGAATCTGTTTCTTAAACAAACATGTGTAATTAGATTAGTGCATATTTTTAATGTTAATTAATACATTTCAGAAGTCTTCAATCAATGAGGTATGGGCAGCCACTGATTATAGACTGTTCATATGAAGAACACATGGTGCGGCGGGAAATAGTAAATGCAGCTGTGCAAGTAACTCTATTGTTTGGGGATAATAGGATACATAAAGATCCATTTGATGTTCATCTGTGTAATGTTAATCTAGAAGGACCTTTCATGAGACAAGTCCATAAAAACATTCCATTAATTGATGAACCATGGTGTCCTTTGAATATCCACAGTAAAAGTTATTTAGATATGTTTCCGAAAGACAAATTAGTGTATCTTACACCACATTGCAGAGAAGAAATAACAAATTATGATCATGATGCTGTTTATATTATAGGATGCATGGTTGATAAGGTATTTGTCTACAACTGATTTTAACCATTGTCATGTCCAAAAATTTTTAATATGAAATATAAATTCTCGATTTTCATTGCAGATAAATAATGAACCTTTATCATTGGCAAAAGCTAAACGTGATGGACTGAAGATGGGCAAATTACCTCTTGACAGATATTTAGAATGGGGTCCAGGATCAAAGAAAAACTTAAATGTTAACCACATGATTTCTATCTTGTTGGACTTAAAGGCGACTGGTGATTGGGAATACGCATTACGTCACGTTCCTAGAAGGAAATTAATGAGTACAAAGATAGCAGCAATGGAAAAGAAATTAAAGAATCCTTATTTGAAAGATGAAATAACTAAGAATTATAAAAAGTATCGCAATATACTACCAAATATTATGAAAGAAAAACGATACAAACAAAGATCTCTCTATGATGATGATAATATATAAAACAAGCAATTTGTTTATAGTTTTATTTGTCATTTCTTAGTTGTAAACAAGTAAACATTATTCTTACAATGATAATTCATTGAGAAAAAGTGAACTGATTCTCTAATAATAAAATTTTAGAATATCTTTTATACATTGCCTAAAACTATTCAAATATGAATATCCGAAACTTTATATGTATAAGTTACATATAACTCAATTTTTCCAATGACATGTTATCATTTAGTTTAAATTTGAACAATTAATAATGAACTATCAACTAAACTACAAAACTATATAATAAGGGCTCTTTTCCTGTTGCGCGGGTTTAAGCCCGTACGTGTGCCATTTGCATTTTATCACTTTATACACATACGGACCGCGAGTGGCTATTTATTTCATGTATGCGAGTGGCCGCGTCCGGGCGTAAACCCGAGGCAGTAAAGTGCCCAAACTGCTATAAAATACAAGATAATATACTATTGCACACAAATTCGCTCTTCTCTTGTACAATGTCTAAAAGCAATATTTCTCTTTAACAATTATAATTAAAACATATCTCTACATTTGTGGTGCTCGACGATAAAAAGGGTACATGGAAAATTATAGAACATGTAAGTAGTCCACGATAGCTAGTGTACTGTAGTATAGATTTTTGAATAGAATAATAATCAGTCTAAACACAATACATTTCAATACATTGTATGTTTGAAACGTTAAAGGTTAAGAATATTGTGAGAACATTTGGAAATGCAAGTTAAGGCAATTGCCGCATATCGACGTCTGCGGCAGGTTTCTCAGAACGCTGCTTGATGGTGGCTAGTATTTCTTGTAAATTCGATGGAAGGGCAATGTCCGCCAACGGGACCATCGGCGGCGGCGGAGTCATAGGCCTCGAAGGAGAGTATGCTTCATCCTAAACAAAAAAAAAATGATAATGTTATACCCTTAACTACACAAATTAAAAACCGTCTGACATTTCCAAGCAGTACTAAATTTTACTCATACATATGCAGATTTTTATATAATTGAATTTTGATGAGACTTCATGACAAAAATAGTACAAACTCATGACTGTATGCATAAAATTCAAAGTTACTTATTGTTGCAGTGCAAAAGAGAGAAACTGCAAATCTGTGCAATGCATGTGAGACTCTGATCTTAGTTGACATTATTTTTAAAACGCCTTTACTTACGTATTTTCAATATACACTCTTGCCATGTAAGCTCAAGCTAACAACAATAAATTAATACCTCTCCCATAGACGAGTCAGCTTGCGCCATTTTAAGTATTTGCTGTTTCTGTTCTTCAATTTGTCGGTTGAGTTCCTCCATCTTGCTCCTCAGCACGTTAGAGTTGGGGACGCCCGTCGCGGGGGCGGGGACGCTGCCGCCGCTGCTCGACGAACCGGGACTGTACGCCTCGTCCTCGTCGGCGGCAGCTGTAAACATTCATTAAAGATTTTAGACCTATCATTCGAGAGTTTGACACTACCATCGCCAATATTTCTACACCATAGCAGTAATGATTAATAAAAATACTGGTAGAGCGCATTAATTTCAAGTTTTAACTCATTATTGCTACTACTGAAACATAGATGTATTACAGATGGATAGTATTTAGGTTCATCTATTTATCCGTTATGTCTGCTGTTCATCATACTTTCCATAGTCGACGTCAATAATTAGCTTCATTTTCTGTTTATCCAGCAATTTTAAACTTAAAATTCAAATTAAAATAAGTTACAGGTTTAATACACTAACGATTATAATATGTATTGTAAACATATTATTGTGCGTACCAAGCGAAGCTGCAATTTTATCCTTGACTGACGTAGAGAGCGCCGGCGAGGAGTACGTGGCGGGCAGCGGCAGCGCGCGGCGCCGCGGGGACGCGCCGCCCGGCGAGCGCCCGGCCAGCGGCGGCGTGTACGACCGCTTGCGGGACTCGCGGCTCTCGCGTGCCACCTGAACATAAACAATATAATAAGAGGCTGTTACGCTGTTTGTCCACCGCCACCGTCACCGAGCCGATACCGATAATTAATGACGGCGCCGAAGTAGCGTTGTCCACCGCACGTCCGTCACCCGAGCACCGTCATACCGGCCGCCGATATTTCGAGTAGATCGGCGTGACCGCTGAATCGGGATTATGATGGGCCGGCAATATAAAACACATTGGAACTTGTTCATACACTGCAGTCACACGCGTGACAGCTGCAACAAAATAAATCGCCGATATCGGCCGCGGTGGACAAACTATCGCCGTGACGACATTTTAAAAATCGGCCCGAAATAATCTCGTTCTCTGTACCGGCTCGGTGACGGTGCGGTGGACAAATTACCTTAGAACCAGAGTAGCTTAACTACAAAAAACGATTTACAATATGGAGAAAAGTAAAAGTGTATAGTCCGCTCTGAAGTTGTCGCGAGGTGTAGTCATACAATTTACTATGGCGACGCGATTCATTTCTATATTCGTAGACTAGCAGTTATGCGCGGACTATACAACACTTTTAAATTACGAAAATACAGATAGGTAAAAAAATATTAAAATGCAGTTAGGCCACTCTGGTTCAAGCAGCCTCATATTATCTACAACTTCTATAACAGCAAGTGGACATGGAAAACCTATAAAAAGTACCCTATTTAACGCCCGTTAGAAATAACCAATCTTAACCCATTTTTGCCTTCCAATGTTGGGAATTTAACAATTATAGCATATAATAAAATATTAAAGTTAAGTTTGATTATTAATAACGGGTATAATTGGCCACTGGCAAATGCTTTTTTAAATAACCCATATTGAACAGATGTTCTACCTGAAGTTTATCGCACACATGCTGCTACCTTGTAATCTAAATTGTAGCAATCATTCAAAACTTAAAGCAAAAATAAATATAAGAAAGACAATTAAGCGGCGGGTCCACACAAGTGAAGTTAAAGAGTTATACCACCTTAACTATAAATATTATTTATCAGTAAAATATAGCACCAGTTTTAGTGGTTCAAATAGCGACACCACCATCTCGCCAATTCCACCGTATAGCAACGGTAAAGAGAACTTACTTTATAAGATGTCAATTAAGACTTAATATAGCAATGATATACTTCAAGTAGAATTCCTGTTTTATATTTATTATGAAGTTTGTGAAACATATAAATAACCGTGACTAAACCAGTTTGTGACAAACTTAGTGCTTTTAACAACTATTATGGTGTAAACACTTAAAAATAAAAATATAGGGAAATAATTTGTCTTATCCTATAATAAACCCCTAAGGGTTTTTTTGTGTAAACAAGATACATTTTTACTATATATGATGACACAATGCACACTAAGAATATTTCACCTAGTACCCATACGTGTAAAGGCATAATAATAAATATAAGTATCTTACATACATTTTATTTATCATCCGATCACACATTCACACACGTCCTTATTACATTTCTCAAGTTACAGTATCGTATATCGTAGAAGTGTATGCTTCGAAGTTCATATTTGTGGCGGGAATTACGAACGGTGCGCCCTACTAATACGCATGCGTTATAATTTACGATGGCATCTTAGGTTAGGATTAGGAAGCTTTCTTTTCATAAACTCTCGGAAAGTGTTTTTTTTTTTCTTTTAACATTATAAAAGATAACCCAGTGATATTTAACTGACACCAAACAAAGGAAAATTCTACGCAAATATTTTTCAAGTTTGTAAAAGTAGTGATATTCATCACAAATAAATCGAAATGAATGTTACAACTTTTCTGTACTGGATACTTTAGAAAAGGATATTTAGGACCATATTTTTCTACAGCAGGTTATCGAGTCTGTTAAGTAAAAAAATGAACTTAAGGTATATAACGGAAAATATTGAAGATAAACTAAAAACATTTTAGGGCAATCTTTCAATTTCTGACGGTCAGGTTGTTTTTAACTGTGTTTAATTTTTCAGGAACAGGAATTAAAGGATAGGGAAAATAATGAACGTTACAAATAAATATTTTTATTTTACTATCTACCACTTTATTCAGTTGATGTGTAGGTTAAAGGTCTTTCCATGCAAACACTACAGTACACAGGAAATATATTTAGCTTCGAAGTTTATCGTATTCTACTATGCAATGCTTGATGAATTATGCAACTTATAAAAATAAAGAAGTGATTTTATATTGTGATGCATGATAAAGGAATAAACATATTGACATAAGATGCATGCAAAATGATTCATATGAATGAATATATTCGGTACCTATTATAATGCTTTTTTATTCATACGGGCTATCACAGATATTATGTAGACGAATAAAAATCAAAGGATGGTTTCATTACTTCATTTTATTTACATGTATTTATATACTACGCCATAAATCGTCGTTAACTAACCTTTGCCGGGATAATATCTTTAGGTATGGGCGGTCCAGCGCGTTTCTTTCTCTGCCTAATGATAATGGCAACGAGTAGGTGTGTCTTCACGTCGCCGAGGCCGGGCCCGTCGAAGGGCAGCAGCACTGCCGGCAACGCTGTGTTCGCTGGCAGAGGGACTATGTAGAAATCTTTTACTGTCGCCGTATTCGTCACTTTAACTACACCCAATCTGGAATTTCGTTAAATTGCACACATATTGTGAGTCAATCAATAATAATTTTAAGACTAAGGTATATTTTGTCTTCTATAATAAGTATCTTTACATCATTCCATTACAAACCTGTTCCGACTACTTAGGTAGCTGTAGAGAGCTATATACTGCATCATTTCCTCGTCGTTAGCGGCTTGTAATCTCAAAACGACGATATCTTTATTACTCGCTCGCCGCATCTTGTTAATGTAGTCCCAAACTGTCTCTGGATTTATCCTCCCTACAATGTCTAATTCTGTACTGAGATCCTCTTCCAAATCAACAGCATTTCCTGAAACCTGATAACAGATATAAATTAATAACGTGCTGAATATGTTAGTGGTGTGTTATTAAAAAAAAATCATACATACTTCATGTGCAGCAACATAAAATCGCGCGACATCCACCATGTTAATGCAGCCATTCCAAACTGTTGCCGTCGAATTGTCTACTGTACTTGTTGGCTCTTGATCACTCTCTGCTTCTGTCAATATGATACATCAAATTAAATTATTATTGCACACATAACATGAATTATTAGATAATTCGTTCAAGTTATACTGACCCGACGCTTTGTCTTGTTTATTAATATACGGCGTTGGAGGTAATATGACGTTCGTGTCGATGGAAAATGACTTCGACGGCTCGTACCCGCCGTCCCCAAAGTCGCTGGCCTCGTTTTTGTAACTTTCGTCGTAAACGTCCTCTCTTGACTTTCTCAAGTCTTCCTCTGACAAAGCTGACGTTATCATGGGCTCATGGGGGTCATACTCCGGATGTACTTCTTTTAATGTTGCCGATTTCGGCCGTTCTACCGAATCAGAATCTGTGGAACTGTAAAATAGGGTAAAAATATAAATACTATGGCAAAAAATAACCTTCGTATGAACAACCACTACAAGCTTGCATTATATTTACGTTTGCAAAACGTGCTCCACATCACGAATTAAACTCACTTAAAAAATAAATTAAATTGTTGCCACACTTATAATAGCTTTAAGTTTTATGCTTGTAATAATACTTACTCATTTTTGTTTTTACTTGAAACCGCATCCTGTGATCTTGAACGGTGCTTGGTTTTTTCTTCAGTAGACGATCGGTTTTTCGAACGTGATCTCCGACTTCGTTTCACATTGTCTTTAGACCGGGAACGTCGTTTCAATCTCTCGTTAGAGCGCGATCGGTCTCTTGCACGAGAATTTGATCTGGAATGTTCTTTTGAGTATCTCTTCGACTTCACTCGTGACCTAGATCTGTGTCTTGACCGATCTCTTGAAACTGACTTCTCTTTTGGAGACTCTTTCTTGGATCTATTTTTCGACTCTGACCTTGTTCTGGTCGACTTTTTTTTCCTTGATTTACGGAGGGAAGATTCATCTGGATCATTCCTTTCTTTTAATTCGGATTTCCGCCTGGACCGCGACTTAATCCTCTTTTCGTGATATCGTTTGGACTCTCCTTTCTTTGAATGTCGAGAATCCTTGTCCTTCTTTCTGCTACTTGATTTCTTACTTGATATTTCAGTTTTATTGTCTGATCTGCAATATAAAAAGTGGCGATGTTAAAATTAGCAGTTAAAAATTATTTACCAGGTGATAAATAAAGATTACGACATACGTGTCCACATTATTTGTAGATTCTTCCGCTACGGCATCATTTAAAGCGGTCACGACATCTTCTACAGGCACATTGGGGTCTAATTCTGTTGAAACAGATTCTTTGTTTTCCATTACCTGAAAAAAAGTGATATAGTTAATTTACAATCATTTTACATCACATTTATTAAAATGTTTATTATTGATTATTAAGATGATAAATACCTCTTCTCCTTTATGTGTTTTAAGGACATAAGTTTTACTCGCAGCAAGAAGGTCTAACTCAGATTTCTTTATGAGTTCCAGTTGATGTTTGGCTTCTTTATCTCGCCATTGAGCCAATTCCTGACTTGCTAATTCTTCTGGTGAAAGTCGGACCTGAAAAATTTATATGGTAAAATTATATTAAACTTAATAGTTCACAATTAATTATAATTAACGGGTATATTTTTCATGTAACAAATGTTTACTTACCAATTGCTTAGGTGTTATTGACCGATCACATATTTTTTCCCAGAGCGTGAGATTTTTCCGATCCTTGATATTGAACATGAGAGATCTATATTTGGCTTTGTACTTCATTCCTACGTCTCTGCTGAACAATTCGTGCAATTCGTTTTCCGTATCGTAAGCAAACTGTTGTATTTCGTCCTCTGTGAACTTCGGCCCATCACTTTCAGCCATGCGTGTGCTCATTTGTTCTTGGAGACCTTTCCTCACGTTGTCTCTAATTGGATCGATGGAACTCATTCTGCTCTTTGAATCGTGTGAATCTTTTCTTCGTGATGTCGACGGAGATGCCGAAGGCGCCTGTGATGTAATATTGATACCATAAGCGTACTCTATATTCTAATCAAAGTGTAAACATATCAAGGTTATGTTTGTTATTAGGTGAGAAATCTAGACGAATATTGTTAAAGATTACAAGTATACATTTTGTGCATGTGGGTAAATAATAAGAATAAGTGTCGTACAAAATTATAAGCAAGTGAATAAAATAAAAATATGCGCATATAAATAAAAATTAAATCTTGAATATTAAATCAGTAATTAATACAACTATTTTACGGAGCATAATTGTTATGAAATGTTTAATATGTTATTTAAAAAATATGTTTTATATAATTAAATAATGCACTAATATCAGATTAAAATAATTAGTTAAAAGGGTTCTTTTATTAATATACGTATACACATCAGCTATTTTGTATTAAAAAATACGTACCTCAAATAATTAAATGAATATAACTAACGCGGCGACTAGACCCGGCAGTGATTTACAAGAACGAACATTACTAACCGAAACGCTGCGGTTAAATGTTAATGTACACAAAACTCAGCGCTTAAATTATATCCTTGTTTTACGACACTAACGTGAAAATAAACGTTAACATCAACATATAGTGCTCAATTTAAAACAAAGTCGCTTATGTCATCTCCGAACTAATAAATAAGTGAGTAAGCTGATAACACTATGGAAGTTTTTGATCATACAAAAATCAAAATTAGAATTTATGACCAGACTTAGTACCTCGTAACAATAAGTCGCAGTCATTATGCGTGATTGAAATACAAACTATAAATGTTTGTATTATAAATGTTTCTGTAAAAAATTAGTTACAGAAATCAAATTATTTGCAATATAGTGTTGAAGGTGGTAGAACTCTTTGACATTGCTTCCACACCTATTTTTGCTATACAAACGCATTGTAGCACTTTGTGTATAGTACAGAATCAATTTTTTAAGGTATTCCATCTCAGTTTTTAGGGATTTAACGCATGAGTGATCTAAGGGTTCGTACACAAAACTGCGATGCGACGTCGCATCGCAAAAATCTGCGAGCTCCCTCGACGCATCGCAAGAACTTGCGAATTGATTCGCATCGCACAGTGGTTGTTGTTGTTGGTCACCCTGAGAGACGCTACGCCGCACGATATCGCATCGCAGCGATTCGCATCGCAATTTTCTGCGTTGCGAATTCGCATCGCGTCGCATCGCAGTTTTGTGTTCGAGCCCCAAATCAAGTAGAATTTCTGGGCTGGGCGACAGTGACCGTTAGTCAGTGAACATCCTGTGGTTGCATGTTTGCTTACATACTTTATATGTAAAAAAAATGTATGTTATAGGCTATTATGATTTTTTATTCATCAAAGACTCAAAAAAATATAAAGTCAGGTGTAGTTGTATATTATTTTGTAAGGTCATTTGTAATGAAGACATTTTAATAGATAAATTGTTATTAAAATTACATTAAAACATATGAAGTACTCACCCTTTCACTGCCAGACTGAGACCTGTTGGCTGACCTCGCTGGTTTCTTGGGCTCACTCATAGTTCTACTGGTACTGGCTTTTGGAGTCTCTAGAAATTTAAACATTTGGGATTTCGGCGTCGCGGGTGTTTTTGTCTGCGGCGTCATCTTCACTTCCTCCTTCGGTGATAATAGAGGTTTTGTCGATTTCTCCTTAGACTCCGATATGCTCTTAGTTAATGGCGTAACCATCTGTTCATTCGATTTTCGGGGTATTCTTGCAAAATTCAGAGTAGTTTGAATTTTATTTGGCTCGGTTGATGCTTTCTTTCTAGCCAGGTTTGGTTTAATGGCGCTCAGTGTACCCGGCCTCACAACCTCAAATGTCGGGTGCTTTTGAAGCCAACCTTTTAAATTGTCTGCGGTAGGTGCATTGGGACCCGCCAGCAACCTACCAGTTTTACGTTCATACACTATAACCTAAAATTTAAAAAATATTTTTGTGACATTTATATTTTTTTCTAACATCATAAATATCTAAATAAATAAGAAAGTAACGTAAAAAGAATTAACAGACGTTAATTTTAACACAAAAAAATCGACTTACTTTTTAAGCATCTCAAAGCAACTAACTTTACATTGGTTTTTTACATAAGTTATCTTTGTGAATTTTGAGCTGAATTAAACTTTGAGACACATGTCATGACGTTAGTAATTTTAAAGTAAAATATAAACATACCCTAGATTCAGAATGTGGTTTATCGGTTTTTCCACCAACATTGTCCACTTTAGAGGGCATTATTTGGCTACTCAAGGAATCCTGTGCATGCTTCAATATGCAGGCGTCACTGCAATAAATGCTACTAGCCCTCGCAGGCTTCTTGCACACTATGCAAATGGTCTTCGATGAGACATCCTTTGTAGCAGGTGGTGGGGTCACAACTTCAATGGCATTTTGTACCATTGAGCTCTAGAAGTTCATAGAAAGTTCAGTTGCAGTGTTGCCCATGACAATATGGACACGAGTTAATTTTAATTAGATCCGAAAATATATTTTATTCTATTAATTACAAAAGCTTACACAAGTTAGCTCGAATGAGCCACCAATAATTTGTTGTAGCAACAATGATTTGTTTGAAGTGAATAAATTGCCATTATTTGGTTAAATAAAAAATATATTTTTCCATAAAATGCCATGCCAACAAAATATGATTACTAACCTTGTTCAAATTTTTATTTTTCTCATTTTTACAATTAGGACATCTCCATTCTATGCCCTGTTCTTCCATCTGCTGCCCCATGGCCTTCGTGATGTTGACGCATTTCCCGTGGAACCAGTCTTCACACCCATCGCAGCATATCATAAATCGATTATTGTGTGGCTGCTTACATATACACCACAACCTAAAACACAAACATTACTCCATAGTAAAAATATCCTTATGTCTTATGTATACTTTTATCCTATTCTTTTTGTCTTGTTGAACATACTTCCTTTCCTTCATTTTCATAAATGCAAATTCACATTTTTGGTGAAGACTACGCGAATTTAAAAGGCAACAAGATGTTTGACAATGCCAAAGGTTTGAAATATGTCACAGCAGTTTTATTTATTTTTTCTATAAATATTTCTTAGGGTATCCTACATATTTAATGAATGAGCTTTTGTTTCTCATTTAGAAACTTGATAGAAACCAAGCACAAAATTGTATATAATAGTTGTTCCAACTAATAACAATATCGACAAATTAATTATGTATTAATTACCTATTAGGATCATCTTCCGAATTCCAGCTTTCTTGAGATTCAGCTGACATTTTTTCAATGACAGGCACTGGTAATGGCTGTTGTTCTTGCTTTTTATTTGTTAATTTCTTATTAGTATATTGTCTTGATACAGGCTGCACAACAGGTTCCGGAGTAGAGGACGAATGGGTTAATGGAGGTGTAGATATAGCAGTGTCTCCCGGGATAGATGTGTCCACTTGGTTTTTACGTTTGGACGCCCTTGTCGCCGGGGCTTCGATCGGTGGTAGAGTAATAACACGACCATCGCGTCTTACTATCTCTATAGGATCTTTCCTTACTGGCACACATTTCCCCGACTTTGCAGCATTATGATTATACACACTGGTTGGAGTGTGGACTGGTTGCTGCATTTGTTGTTGAGACTGCATCGGAAGATGCATTTCTTGTTGTTGTTGATATGGTGAGGCAATCTGAGCTTTGACATGTGTTGTGTCGACTTTTCCCAACACTTGCTTATCAATAACTTCCTGTAAATTTTCTGAACTTTCCACCAGTTGCGCTACATGCATTAGTAAATCTTCAGTGAGGCCATCTTCCTCTGGCTGTAAACCTCCAAGTAAATCTAACGTGGGTGACAATGGTCCTGCTAGTCCAGGACTATTAATTACACTGGCTGTAGAAATGCTTGGTTGCGATTTAGCAGATGGTGTGACTGTATCTTGAAGTATTTGTGCCAAACTAGCATCATCAATTTGTGGTATTTGATCATAACCTTTTACAGATTTATCAATGGGAATAACGGTTTTTTCCTTCTGCTTTGGATATGTTCTTGTTGCTATTTTGTTTTTAACTCTCTCTGCATTCTCTGGAGATTTTAATGCCTCTTGTAATATACTTTCTTCATTTACATCATTGCCTTTATTATTAACAGGCACACTGACAGCTTTCTTATTACTGTTGCTAAGTTCCTTTTCAGTTTTGGATGGGGTCTTGTTGTCAGTAGAGACTCTTCTGATTACATCAGGTGTAGAGAATAGAGAAGTCATATCAGAGAGTAATGCGGACACATGAGCAGGAGTCCTTTTCTCCTTCTTAATAACTTTCTGTACTGGCTTTGTCACAATTTTACTCAGTTCATTATTTGGCGTAGGTGTAGTAGGGACTTCTGCATTTGCAAGTTGGTTTTCTTTAGGTGTTGAAGGTTCTGAATCTAGCTGTGTTCTCTCTAATGTTAAAACCTTATTCAAAATACGGTCTTTACTTTCCTTTCGTATAATATTTTTGGCAGGCTTTAATCTAGACAAAATGCGTGGTTCTAGCTTCGCAGTTTTAGCAGGTTGAACAGCTTTCAATATGCGAGGTTTCATCCTTGTCTTTCGTAATTTTGGAGTATTTGATTTGTCTTTAACATCTTTGTAGTCAGAATCAGAATCTCTGTCAGCCATGCTGTCACCCGATGAACATACTGAAGATGACTCTGTATTATCTTCAACCCTTGATTCAATCTCAGGTTTTTTCTCCACTTCAGCAACATGTTTAGATTTAGTTATAACAGGTAATGTTTTATTTAAAGCATTTCCTTTAAGTATTAAGGCAGCATCTGAGGGATTTATAACAATCTTTTTGCCTTTGGGTATAATTTGTTGTTCTAAGATAGTAATCTTTTTCGAATTCGAAAGTGGTTTTGTTTGTGGATTATGGACAATTTCAATAATAGGGTCATTTGAAACTTTGTATGTGTCGCTGACTTGTGATATAGTTTCGCTTGGAGATTTGAGTGGTGTGTAGCAATGGTCATTGTGAAATCCAACTAGGCTATTTTCCCTAGTCTCAATTCGTAATGACTGTAACATTTCAGCACCACTATCTGTAACATATGCAAATTAAATCAGTGTGATTTTTTTATTAAAATGGGAAAAATGTAAATTTGTTATACTACATTTTAATTTAATTTATTCAGTAATAAACTAGACTTATTAAGCTTACCTCTTATATAGGCTATCTGTGTTTAAGCTTTAATATCATAAAGAAACCTATGATGTCAGACCTAGACCACTCAGGTGCTCTCTCTACTTGACATGTGACGATGATTGCCAGGATAATTATGTTAAATCTAACTGATAATAAACCATTTGTATTTCATTTTATAACCATACAGTTATTTCATATATAGCCCCAATAGCAAATAATTTGTGCTTTTGGCGATAAGGTTTCATAGTTTTATTATTCTTATTTTTGTAATAATAATTATCTTTAACTAGTATATGGATATATATATATAAATAAAAACAACTGGTTAACAGTACTTAATTACAGTGTGGTATACCAAAACTTACTAATAAGTTACTTACCATACTTAATAATGCTATTTGGTTCATCAAAGTAACTGTCCACTGAAAGTGTGACATGAGGCACCTTATCATCTTCATTTTCAGAGTCTGTAGCATCATCGGGTTTCCCTTCATGTCCAACACGCACAACACTGATACCAGCAGTTTGAGATCCATCACTCCCTGAAATATTTCATATACAATTTTAAGCCAAAGACATTGAACTATATATCTAATACTTTTAAATGAGCAATTCTTGCATATTTTATTGACATTTAGTATGCAGGGTGTTCTGGAGGCAATAAATTGATTTTGCTAGTTTTCATTTTTAGAAACAGTGTTTTAAAATTAACACAGAATAAAGCTCCTTCATCTGGGTACTTAGCCACAAACCAGATACGAGGAGGTAGGGGAGATTACGGTTCTTACGGCGCCAAGATTTGAATGCGGATCCGTATAGATTTCGATGAGACAAGACGAAAAGTAAGAATAATTTTTTTTGATATCTCGCTTAGTTTTCGAGATATCGATACTCAAAAATTATTCGAAAATTTCGATTTTTTGCGTTTTAAAAGTGAAATTGCCGAGGAACGGCGCGGCGGAAACGGGTGCGACTGGTATCTCCGGATAGGGGAGGACGTGCAGAATACGGTAGAAGAAAAATGAAGACAAAAATTGATTTTTGAAAAACGGAGAAAATTATATTTAAATATTTAGAAAACGGAGAGAAACGGAAGTAGTATGTGCGAAAAGGTATCGTTGAGACGAGTACGATGGTATAAAATAATTAGAAATCGGGCAAGGGACAACGAAGTTAGAGGTGATTGAAATTTGAGTTGGTATTGGTTAGGTTAGGTTTGGTTTAGGTTAGGTTAGGTTAGTTTCGATGAGACAAGACGAAAAGTAAGAATATTTTTTTTTGATATCTCGCTTAGTTTTCGAGATATCGATATTTAAAAATCGAAAAATAAAAAAAAAATATTCTTTTAATGATGTATTTCGATAGATTTTTGGACCCCTGAGGTACCCCTGAGGACTAAGCTGGAACGCCTCGGAAAAGTCTATCTCCCTTACCACACCCTTCAAACCGGAACACAGCAGCGCCTAACACTGCTGTTATTAGGTAGAAATAGGTGTAGGTGTAGGTGTTCACTCTACAGATCTCAATATTTTCTCTTTTATTTAAACTAATTGTCCTATATGTAAGTCAATGGTTTATAACATCGGTTCATCAGTAATACGATCGAAAAAGACTGAAAATAGTATTGATTAATGCAATTAATAGCAGAATTTAGAAAGTAACATAAAGTTAATGTTTATTTTGAAACTAATATGGAATGCAAACAATTGAGGCATGAGTATTTTATTTTAAAATGATTACACGGCTGTTATTTAGTGTTTAGAGAATGGTAAGTCGTTACATTAATATTACTGCTTGTTGATAGTGCGAGTTGGTAGTTTAAAAATAATTTACAATTACTAGTTTTTATACATTCAACTTCTTTTTCTCACCTCAGCAAGCGATAAAGTGAATATAAGAAAGATTTGAATTTTGTCTTTGGTAATCTGATTTAGCCAATTTGTTGATACATTAATTTTGTTACAGCAATTGGCTATGTTTATGATACTGATGGTATAATACACTATTAAAAATGATTTGTAGTTACAATATAGTATATCGAACTGTACTAAGTCCTGGAACATTTCTTTGTACATTAGATTGCCCAAACTAGCCACTAATGTGAGCTAGGATATGACCGAGTAGGTTCAATAATGGTACGGATGTTTCATGAATATGCTGCCTTCTAGCAAACTGAAACCTGACTGTAAGGCAATCGCAAGCCGATATAAACTCTTATCAATGTTATTAAGATAACTGCTAAAACAGGCAATACGTCAAAAATATTTTTACAAGTATAACAAATGTAAAGAATTAGTCGGTAGTTTATAAGTTTACAATGAGAATTATAAAATATCTTTAAAACGACTTACCCATGAGGGTCCCCAGTAGTTTTTGGTCCACAGAAAGAGATCCATCCTTGTTTACAATAACAACAACAGAACTATCAGTTTTTGATGACGGTCCGTTGAGGTCCGTATAGTTAGTAATCACTGTATTTGACATTTTATCACAATTTATGCAACTAGGCTAAGCAAACTTCTCTATTTTTAGCCATACTCGACACAATTGCACCGCGTCTATCTATAATAAACACGCTTGGCGCCATCTTGAAATAAATCCAACAGGAATGCGCGCGCTATTCTCGGAACAGATATTAAAACGTTTAAAACAAAATTATTCAATAACAACAACTCTAAAACTTAATTTGTTACAACAATGAACACTAAATTCGTTCTAAATACATTTATCTTATTTTTTTAAGCAATGTTGTGCATTTCACACGACTTCAGCAATATTTTTGACTATTGTCAAATCAAATTTTGCAATAGTATACAAAGATAGTTAAGAGCATACAGCCAAAGGGGTGCATAGATTATTTCTCTCATTAATCAATCAATGCATAAGATAGATTCGTCAAAAATATTTATAATATTCTTTAAAAACTTCACCGCAATGAGTACCTTTATAATGCTTCTTAACGGATGATCAGACAAAACAAAAAAGATGATCATCGATTAAAAAGCATCTAAGTTAGATGTAAAATTGAATATTTAATTAGTATGGAAAGGAATGAGAACTATTCCATATTTATTAAAAATTGTACGCTAAATTGTAAGAAAAATAGTGAAAGGTAAGGAAAAAACTAACTTTTTCTATTTCGTGTTACTAACTCCCTAGAGTGGCGCCAGTATAGCATAAGGGTACGAAATTTGTAACATATTTCATCTTATATATTTTTGCAGGTTCGAATTAGTTCAGTTGCTTTTTTCCCAGGTATAATTTAATACTTTGGTTTAATAACATTGGTAGTCAAATATCACATGTAACTATAGATACCATTTATGGGATAGCAACACCGAAGCGAACATAGCACCACTCTTTTATTCAATACCGGTACCGCTCGGCCACATACTCGTGAGTAGTAGAGTTGCGCAAAATGTATCACTAAAGTGAAAAGAGTGATATATATCTTTTGAACTCAGTGATATATATCACTCTTTTAGCTCAATAGCTCACTTTAGCTCAGTAGCTCTGTAAAGATACGCGACATTTTATATCAGTATATCAGAGAATCAGATCAAAATGTTTTGACAACATTTTTGATTCCTATAATTAATACAAAACTGGCAAGAAATTATATATGAATTATCACAGCCAACACTATTTGTATATCCCGGTTTCCATGTTCTTAGCAATAAAATATTTTAATTTAGTGTTTAATACGTAACCGTAACTGTTATATATCTCAATCAACGCATTTGACTCGAATCAGGCTCACTACTCACTCTCAGTCAGTCGCTCATTTGACTCATCGCTCACTCGCGAGCTAGTATAACACTGTTGAGTTGAAGAAGATCTTATATCCGGAATCGTTTGAATCTATGAACTAAACCATGTGATGCGGATATAAAGATATAATTCAAATCCGTCGGAGTTGATGAGTGATTAGCTCTTTGGTGAAGATATATATCTTTTATATCACTCACTCGCGAGCTACACAATTCTAGTGAGTAGTCGTGAGGGAAGTGGGCAGGGCAGGGTCGTGCTACTCCTTTGTCACTGGTTCGAAAATATTTTCGAAATTTTAATACAATACTATATATACAGTATTGTATTAAAATTTCGTCAAATGTACTATATATTGTAGATAAATAATTATACAATAAATAATTTCGCACCAAAGAGACTATAGGTCAAGATATCAATAATCCAGAAATTGTAACCATCTCCTAATTTCGTTTCATGTCAATGTTTTCAAAAAGAGCTCACCTGAAATATAATATATGTCTTCTTGGTGTATATTATAGGAAATAGTTATCAGAATGTATGTACTCATAGTCACATTAAAATTAATCAGCGAAAACAAAATGTATACCTCCTATATTTTTTTCCTAAAGTACTAATTATATGATTATTTTTGTAAGAACTGCCATATTTTTTTAAGAAATACTATTTCTTAAGAAATACATATTTTTTAAGAAATACTATTTCTTGAAAAATATGGCAATCCTACCTACGCGAGTAGGGTAGCGTGTCACGACGGAAATAATCGCAGCAGCACTAGGAGCAGTCCAAGGAGCAGGATGTAGACGCACCATTAGCCTCGCAAACTTTTCTGGTAAAATGGTCATTGTATAGATTTTACGTAAATAAACACTTGGTATATTCAAAAGTTCATTCATGGAAATTCATGGAGCAGACAACAAATGATTGTTTCCAAAAACCGCCACACGCACAGAAAAGTTTGTGGTACAATTGGGTACAATAAAGTATAACTTGGTCGCACTTTACCCCATACTCTATGGTTCTGTGATCATAACCAAAGACAGATAATATAACAGATAATTTCAGACAAATCAAATCATACAAATGATTAATGTACTCTGTTATCTGCTCCGTTAGGAGTATAGTTGTTCTGTGGTTATCTGTGATGTAACGTAAGGATTATAGGTGTTCTGTGGATTTAAAATTTTAACCTCAAATAAAAATACCGCAAATCAAATAGAATTGTGCCGATTCCGAAAATTTAATGCGATCAATGCTAGCTGTGGCTGGCGTAGGTTACTATTGGAGAAAAAGAATAATCAATAAACTGGTCTTACTAAATTCTAATTCTTAAATTAGGTAGGTTAAAATGCTTGTATTTTTTGTCAATTTAGCATCTGCCGATATATTTTATTGGTGTAGTGCTAATAAAATTAATTCTTACTTCTTGGTAAACTGACCTTTCAGAATTATACAATGGCCATAACAAGCCTTTTGCGTCGAGGGTTTATTAATGGAACTGTGTTTTCTGCCGCTATGTTACGTCATGCGTCTACACAAGCAGATAAAAAGGTTTTCTTCGATATCTCAGCGGATGGCGAACCTTTGGGCCGGATAGTCATGAAACTTCATACAGAAGAAGTACCTAAGACAGCTGAGAATTTTAGAGCTCTTTGCACAGGAGAGAAAGGATTTGGATATAAGGGTTCATCTTTCCACAGAATAATTCCCGCGTTTATGTGCCAAGGTGGCGATTTCACGAATCATAATGGTACTGGTGGAAAGTCTATCTATGGCCGCACTTTCCAAGATGAAAACTTCAAATTAAAGCATACTACTCCAGGAATCTTGTCCATGGCTAATGCTGGCCCTAACACAAATGGATCCCAATTTTTCATCACTACGGCTGCTACTCCGTGGCTTGACCGAAAACATGTTGTATTTGGTTATGTTGAAGAGGGAATGGATGTTGTTAAGAAAATGGAAAGTCTAGGATCTAAAAATGGAAAACCATCAAAGAAAGTTGTAATTTCTGAATGTGGGGAATTGGATTAAATTAAGGATAGTTATGAAAACAATGGATATATTATTTTATAAGCAATTGTAAGTTAAAAAATAAATATAGTTTGAGTAGATTAAAGATAACTGTTTAATTTTCCAAATATTTCATTTATTTATATATATTAAATTAAAGTATGTACCTATTCATCTCCATTGCAATTGGACATTTACACACCTTTATAAGTTGAAAATTCAGGGGTAGTAATTTATTTGTGACCGACCTCTGCTATTGATCTAAATAAAATTTAATCACTGGGGTTGTTACAAATTTCCATGGACAACAACAGCCACTTACCATTTATGTTGTTTATATGTTGTAGGTGTGTTACATGAAAAGCAAGGAGCTTGATATTCATGTTGGTTGTGGAAAGTTGCAGAACAGTTCTATTTTCTAACTGCTTGATAATCTTAAATATAAATTATAGGGCCTACTTGGACTACTACACCAATATCCAGTATCCTAATCTGAAGACTTCAATTTTATGAATAAGATGATTATTTCAAAGTGAACAAAAGGAAATAAAAAACATTATATAAAATATGTATGCAATTTTATTAATCACTAAATGCAACAAATTATTTTAGGGAGTTGCTATGTTCAAACATTAATTTCTGTGAATGACATAACAACTTAAAGTACAGCTAAGTCAGTATCAAGTCTTAGGACCTATGTAATAAGGCATTTAAGATAAAACACTCTCTTCATATCAAACTATTTCTCTCTTAACAATATCTGATAAAATTTACATTGATGCTTTCCTCTGTCTTTTATTTTATATCTCAGATAAATATATTGTTTTAAATTCTTCATACTAAAATAATATTACTACAATATTAATTGAGTTCTTATTTTAATATAGCAGCCACTAAATTGACGATTTTAGTACCATTTAACATAAATATCATTACAATTTAATTATGAAGTAAATGCGTAAAGTAGGTTTCTCTGTTGTCAATCAGTTTTATATCAACAACATTATTTGCTAAAATTCCGTGATTGTTGTTGTAATATAAAAATATTGTAAAAATGTAAAAAATTAACCAAATTACATATTTATGATACAATAATTTGTTTATAATTTAGTGTATATTAACACATTTTTTAAATATGTACCTTAATTTTTATTCAATTATTTCATATTGAACTTTAAAATTGCGATTTCCTTTTGTTAATCTTATTGATTTTAATAGTTAAGTGAATATGAATATTACAGATTATAAACATTTTAAGTTAACTAATAATTCATGATGTCAATTACAATAATAACTCTAGTATTAAGAATATTTTAAAATGAATATGGCTGTTTCTATAGTCTCAAATTAATAAGAAGAAAAAATATTTGAGTGTACCAATGATAAATTACCTCAGAAATAGTAAACACAATATCTATAGTGTATAAATGTAGTGTAGTTGTACTATATACAAAAACAACAATTTCATGAAACACACGACACATTTGAGATCATAAGATATACAGGAAAACTTTAATAATCAATCAGCTACATGCTGTCGAACTAAGTTTAGTGTTGCAATTTGTTTTATATGTTAAATCTTAATGCAAAAAAGAAATGAGTATCGGATATTTTGCGTCGGGTGGAACAATACCAATTTTATTGCAGATGATAAGTTTTCATTTCTCTTGTTAATTTGTGCTAAATTTTCAATGTGGATTTGATATTTATAATTTTTATACATGTTTAAAAATAAATGTTTGTGCAAAGGACAATAATACGTTGTATTATAATGTCTATCGCGTATTAAAATAACAGTAATATTTGAAATACTTAAAATTGTTAATAGACAAGGGATATTTGTTCTATTATTAGTTTTTGTATTGTTGGTACGTAATCAATTTGGTATGATACACATACCTATTCTTGAAGATAATCTCAATGCTTTTACTATATGTACATAATATAAAAATATTTGCCATTGGTATATTTTAGCATTATGTTGTCAAAAAAGGAAATAATATGTATAAGCAATAAAATGTAGACATCATTTTGACCGTGACTTATTATAAAAATTTTGACTTCACTAAAAGAACATTGATGTATGTAATTAAGTACAGTTCTAAAACTACCGATCTGTACACAACTATTTTTAAATCACACACAGTTTTCCTGGTCATTTTGGATTCATAATTCAGACCTATAGTTACACATAACTGAATACATATGCATAATCGAGATAAAATGTGAAAACCTACATAACAGAAAAATACTAGTAGTGATGTGAGTATTAAAGACAAGAGACTACATTTCTATATGCCAGCAATTTACCGCATCGAATTCTCCGTAAACAGAATAAAGGAAATAATGTTCTAGATTATACTACCATTAAGACTTGCAATAAGCAATTTTTTTTATTTCGATTACAGTAAGCTTCGAATAAAACTACATTTATTTAAGATATGATTCTTCATCACTTGCTCTTGCCAAAGCTTGGAAAACTGTTAGTATAGTCTTTTTGGTAAACACATGATTTATCATAATCTCCCAAAAGAATATAGAAACGTTCTCCGTTGCGCCTTTTTATCATATAGTTTTAACTCATGAATCCGTCAGGTTTAGCAAGGACTAATCTCCAACGGTAAAATAAGTTTAATTTCACTAAATAGTCATCTCACTCAAAAATTTGTTCTCACTTCCATCGTAACATTTTTACTAATCGAGCGACTGAGATTCAGAAACGTTCATCTCGCTCCGACGGAGGTCGGGCGCGGGCGCTCACACGCGCGGGTCGAGCGGCGACGTGGCGAGCTGGTCCACGCTGCGGCCCTTCTGGATCTGCAGGCTGAGCTCGTTGGGCTCCACGGTGATGTGGTGCGACGAGGTGCGCTTGTGCTTCGACTCGGGCGGCTTCATGTCGCGCGAGCCGGTGCGGCGGGGGCGCAGCACGCCGCCGCCCTCGATGAGCCGCTTGCTCTCCTCGTCGGCGCACTTGGCGAGCGGCAGCACGGTGAGGTCGAGGCTCTCCATGCTCTTGATGGCGAGGTGCTTGAGCTGCTCGAGGCCGAGGTCGCGCGAGTCGGCGCGCGAGTGCGCCTTGAAGTCGCGCGAGCCGCTGCGCGAGTGCGCGGGCAGGTCGCGCGACGCCGAGCGCGGGAAGGCGTGCCGCGCGCGCTCCTCCTCCAGCGAGTGCTGGCGCGCGCGCGGCTCCAGCTGGATCGTCTTGGAGTCGTTGCGCAGGTGCCGCGACGCCACCAGCACGCGCGAGTTCTTGCCCGCGGCGCCGCGCGACTGCGACTCCTGCGAGTACTGCGAGTCCGTCCGCTGCAGCTTGTTCCTGAACGACTCGTGCGTCGTGTCGTGGCTCAGGGTGCCGGGCTCCATGGGCGTCGTCGTCGTCGAGCTCGGCCCCGATGTCAATCCCGATCGGAATCCACTCGCGTTTTCGGCGGAAGGTAATTCCTCAAATACTGAAACGAGATCGAAGTTTGCTTTAAATAGACTTGTTTTATGAGTCAAATCTAATCAAAACAACTTGTTAATTGTTAATCATGATGTACTTACATTTATCCAGACTGATGATGGATCCGGCAAGGTCCTTATGCGGGTCGAGTGGCGGCACGCTCTCGAGATGTCTTCGCCGTCGCACCAACCACCAATCGGCCAGGAAAATTCCCAGAGCCACGATCTTTATACCTCCGCAGAGACCGACATACCTAAGAAAATACGACGCATTAGTAACAAATTCATATGTACAAGAGAATAATCATCTAATCAGAATTGGGTACTATAAAAAATTACCTGTATCGGAACTGCTCAATGTCATACAGTAGACAGCGGCCGCCCTTCTCTCCGCTGCATGACTGTTTCCAGAGGATGCAGGTGGAATCGATAAGATTACCGAAGACGATCGGCGCCGGGATATAACCGAATAGCCGGAATATAACGAACTGCATCCCGAGTGCGAAGGAGCGCTCCTCTTCGCTTACGGATCTATAAAAATAAAAAGTTTTGTTACTTTAATTATGCCTACTGCCATTACTGCGGCATGAAGCGTAAATTTAGCTATTGTAATTAATAAAATTCAAATTAGACAAGAGTCCTATTTGTAATAAAGGTTTTATTTAAAATATGTCATGTATGCGTCCTGTTAGATTATGATAATTAAAATTTAGCAGCAGATTTTTATTTCATTGAAGAAGGGCGAGAAATAAGTCAAGTAGACTATATATGGCAAACACAGAGTTCTATCTACGTCATCTGATTTAATTTTTATTTTGAATCAATACTATTGGAGATTTTTCATGACTTTTTAGGACTATTCAACCCGATTTTTTATTTAGGGTTCGTATTTCGATCCATTTTGATGGCTCGCAATCACAGTCATCGGTACACTTAACTTTTTATATTCGAGCTAAAGTTTAACCTACCTAAGCACAATCATAAACAGCGGCATTTTAAGCCACGTCGACAGGCACACTTTATTTTTTTTATACTCGAGCTAAAGTTTACCCTACCTGAGCACAATCATACACAGCGGCATTTTAAGCCACGCCGCCAGGCACACTTCAATTTTTACATTCTAGCTACAATTTACCCACCTGAGCACAATCATAAGCAGCGGCATTTGCGTGACGGCGACGACGAAGGTCATGAAGAACAGCAGCACGAGGAAGGGGAAGATGGTGGTGCAGGGCGGGTTGCAGGGGCCCGCGGTGGCGACGGGCACCACCGTCACCTCGCTGTACTCCCCGCGCGCGCTCGCCCCGCGCAGCGCCGCCGCCGCCGCGCCGCCCACGAGGGTGCTGCCGCCCACCACACCCACGCCGAGTGACTCGCGGCTGTTCTCGTGCACACCTGGTAATAAGTACACAATACTTTAGAGCAGGGGTTCCCAATCTTTTCTAACCCGCGGCGCAGTTACAAGTTTAATATTCTTTCACGGCACCCTGTGCACTGTCCTAGCTAACTATTTGAAGACAGTCGAAAGAAATAGGTAACTACAATAATAGTAGTTACCTTAGGTTGATTGAAACGAATTTAAAACACCACAATATGAAATTGTACAATACGTTATTATAAAATAATTTAAACGGAAAACAACAAGAAAGACTTGAGGATAACAAAAATAAAATACGATATTTATTCAGTCAAATCAATGTGAAGGGCGAGCTAAGTGATCTCCTCGCAGTTTTTCAAAGCGGGGAATATCACTTGACACTGCTATTCTCATTTCTTGCTCCACATTGATCCTTAGCGATATTTGTTTCTTTATCACAGCTACACATGAAAACCCAGCTTCACATAGATATGATGTTGCAAACGGAATGAAAATTTTTAATACTTTGGATGTTAAATTTGGATATTCATTTTGAATCGATGACCAAAAAGCCAATATTTGTGGTGTCCAATGATTAGAGGATCGACTCACGGCGCCCCTCTTTACTTTCTACGGCGCACCAGGGCGCCGCGGCGCACACTTTGGGAACCCCTGCTTTAGAGCAAACATGCTATCGTAACAAAATAAAGTGTTATTAATTTAAATGTCGTTTTAGATCTAGCAAGTGCCAATAATATCTTACTAAACAATGATAAGTCTAGTGCACTGTCAAACATGATGATTATGGGGATCACATTTTTAGGGTGACTTTCTTATACGCTAATACAACCTTGTGCGTAGCTATGTTCAAGGTATGGAAAGGCGAACGATGTTCAGAATACGATTGGTGTAGTCGAGGTCGGTAAACTGTTTTTTTTTAATATATGCTATAGGGAATTTTCGGAAAAAACAATATCTGAAATTAGAAGAACGTGACGCCGTTGTTGCTGTACACCTGCTCCATGTCCGTCTCCGTGCACAGGCAGTTGAAGTTGCCCCTTCGGGTTCACCTCGAGCACAGGATACACACTCACAGGCGCAGTTGGTGAAGTTGGACCGCGAGGAGAAGGCCGCGCAGCCGGCGTGGCACGGCGAGAAGTACGTGAGGCCGTTGTTGCCGCACACCGGCTCCATGTCCGTCTCTGTGCACAGGCAGTTGAAGTTGCACGCCGCCGTCAGGTTCACCTTGAATGGCTCCAAGTTGCTGGAAAACATATGTTTTCAATTAGAATTTAATATATTTATTTTCTGAAATTAATAATCACTTGCTTAAAACGGTGAAAGAAAACATCGTGAGGAAACCTGCATGCCAAAAAAATCTTTAAAAAAAAGGAGAATGCCCATTCTTCGTACTGATTTTTCTCATGCGTCAAAATGAAAGTAATATTAAAATTATTTTTTGATTTTTTTACATAATTTGTCGATCAGAATAGTTTCTTTGAACAAGGGGATTCCATTTAAGATAAAATAAGACGAAATGTTGATTGTTGTTCTTAAAAATTAAAATGGCCGTATTTTATACTCTGAATTCATTATTTTAGGTTTTTAGGATTATTTTAGGTTTTTTTACCTACTACCTTTAAAAGTACATGAAATATGTTAATCGAACTACATTATAGGTACCTATTATCAGTTAAAACCGACCATCAATCTATCGTCGGATATTTTCGATTTTGTAAATAACTTCAGAACCCGGATGCCGATCTAAAAAATAATTATTGGTGGTAGTATTTGGTTAATTATACATCGTCCACAACAAGTTTCAATTTGATGCAACTCTGGACGGCGGTCCATACTTTCATGGGCATTGTGCTTTCAAAGGTATATGCAGTCTACCAATACGCACTTGGCCAGCGCGGTGGACTGTGGCCTAATCCTTCTCACTCTGAGAGGAGATCCATGCCCAGCAGTGGGACAGTAATGGATTGATGATGATGAAATTTAATTAAAAAAAAAAATGTCTTGCACGACGAATTAAATCTAAAGTTAATCTGTTAAATAGTATTAACGAAATAAACTGTTTTAATTGCTGAAACCTCACACGTTCACACTAATTAGATAAAGATTACTTAGCCAAAGATTTACTTTATCAAATAAGATTATATAATTGTCTAACTCACTCAAAATGCTATTTTAAGAAAATAATAAGTGTAATAAAATAAAATATGTTTATTTTGTCTAAGTGTACGAACACTTACAAATGGTCATTTCTATGAAAAGTAGTAATAAAAAGTAGGATCATAGCCACTGACAGGGTTTTGTACATTGGGGCTTCAAACACTCTATCGATCGAGATTATTAATTATTTAGCTTTACTCAGGGATGGAGTATTGTGTTGCCATCGCTTCATGTCATGGAACTGTTCAAAAAAAGGTGCAAAAAGAGCTCTCCTCCAAAGCCGGCGATACATTGGCGACGCCTCTGGTGTTGCAAATGTCCATAAGCGACGAAGAGTGCTTTCCATCAGGAAGCCCGTCTGCCTCATCGTTGAGGTATAAAGAAAAAAAACATGTGTAGGATTGCATTGTTGTCAAGCCTTTCTTATTCCCCCAAAATCAAAATTCCCGCTACGGATAGACTATAACAATACGAGTATACTATCCACCAACCTGTTATTAGTATAAGGTATGGTAGTGCCGGCCATCTTGATATTGTCGCAGCCGAGGAAGAACAGCAGAGCGTAGCACGACAGGCAGATGGTGTTGGAGATGAGCACGAACTGCACCGCGCCCTTCGGCCTTAACTCCAGCCTCTTCAGTAGGCACCCGCCCATGAAGATGCCGATGCAGGCGCCGGGGATCGCGATTGACCCTGATTATCATAAAAAGGAGTTTTATTTAAGGGTTTATAATATCTAAAGATTATCTTTATAGTTCAGCTGAGGAACTGTATGAGGCAACATCACCGCTATTTATTTCTGCTATTAATAGCGGTATTAAGCGCTGTTTACTGTTGTGTTCTGATTGGAAGTGTGTGGTAAGGGAAACATATTTTTTCGAGGCTTTCTCCTTTCACTCCTCCTTTAAGCATGTTAGCTTATCCTTATAGTTTCGGATTTGACTCGGAAGGCCCATTTATAAAAATCACCCTGTACATAAAATAAAAAAAAAACAAATATGCATACGTCTTCTGTAGTGACAAATTGCAATCTAATGATCATATACCACTCACCAGTAAACACGCTAGCCTGACTCTTGCCCAAGCTGAACTGGGTCTCGAGGTACTTGGGCAGGAACACCACGAAGCCGGACACGATCATCAGCTCCATGCAGGCGCCGAGACACGTCACCACGTACACCGGGTTCTTGAGTAGCCGCCACATTGACACCGGGATATCTGGGGATATGTGCCACTTGTAATTTGACTGATAATAGTACATCATCATCATCAAGTCATTATGGTCCCTCTGCTGGGCACGGGTCTCCTCTCAGAATGAGAAGGATTAAGCCATAGTCCACCGCGCTGGCCAAGTGCGTATAGGTGCGTAGACTTCACATACCCTTTAATTTTTTTTTATAATAATAGTACACAAGGAGATAAATATTTTTTTAAACGGTTTTATTTCTACAAATGCAACCCACTGCTATTATGAAATTATGACAAAATTCGTTTCTACATAGAAGATTGAAGATATTCCAAAACCTAAAAAGAAATAAAATTGTTTCTGTCACCAATTGTTTTTTTTTTTATTTGAACTGAAATGGTTATGTGAGTTGGACATAAAGTTTTAAACACATTTTTTTTGTTTCGTTTTTTCCGTTCTAAGCTAATAAATTGCTATACATAATGATTTTCATGAAGGTATGAAGGAAAAAACTAAAAGAGCGTTGATATATAAAAAGGCCGTCATAAAAATATCTTCGTAAACAGAGTTAAGTAACGCTGTTAAAAATCAGTTACCATTTCTCTCATAAAACGCCTATCCGAATACCGGGTGTAAGTAACACCGTTGTAAAAGTGCAGAGGTTGTTTACCTTTGATATCCTTCCCGTAACCGGTATCCTTGATGTCGGTCTGCGGCTTCGCGGGCGTTTTGGTCGAAGAGCCACTCGCCGCCGCCGCTTTCTCCACTAGACGAATCTTCTCCTTTTCCCTTACTAATACTTTTGGGAACGAGAAGAACGGTATCGCGACTAAGATGAGAAGCAGGCCGCAGAGTAGGAACCCACCCCACCACATCCCTACCCATCGGTGGTCACCGGGATCTGTAATAAAGCACATAATTAAATTTCTTTTGTTTTCTTCTCTGCTTTTCTTCCTTGTTATTTATATGCTATATCAAGGTCTGACGATGTATGCCGTCTTTTGTTATGAAACTAGCATATTTGTATTACTTCTATTAATAAAAAATCTTTAAAAATAACCTTATCGAGCTCACACATGGTATACGAACAGGAGGTAAATTGAACTATCATAATTTTGATTACAATCTTTATCGCAACAAGTTATTAAGCTACGTATTTATTTTATCTTGTTTTCCAATACAGCGGATACGAACAATTTGTAATCTTGACTTTGTATCGAAATTATTCGAATTTGATCTTATCCTGAAGAAAATTCGTATTCACTAGCTAGCTTATTTTTATCAGAACCCTGAGCGTAGCTCGATCGACCATCCTATATTTACCCAAAGGTTATTTATTCCTAACTATATGATCTTTAGACTTTTATTTTAGAACATCTAATATGTAAAGGGATTCTAAGAATTGCCTTTTTTGTAATCCGCCTAATGTCAAGTGGTCATAACACAACCGCCCATGGATGTCTGTTATCGATCTAAAATAGGACATGGCGGACAAAACTGTTTATTACCGATGTTCTGAGAATTAAGTATACGTTATGTATCTTCAAGAAGTATTATAGATTTGCACACTTACCTATGGAAATAATGGCACCAGAGAATGAGTCCATGTGAAATGATAGCAAGTAGGCACCGAGCAGGAACCCAAGAACTGGTCCGAAAGCTGCCATGCTGTACATACATCCTAAAACAAAGTTATTTTTTATATAATCACATAAATATTACATCTAAAAAGAGCTGCTTTATTATAGACATCGCATTGAAGAAAAAAATCATTAATAAAGTCGGAATAAGTAAACATTAGTAAACGGTTGAAGGTGGTAAGAACCCTTTGTGGTTCAACTCTGGCGGCACCACCGCCATACCTTTTTCTGCCTCATAACAGAGTTAAGCGCTGCTGTGTTCTGGTTTGGAAGGTGTGGTAAGGGAATTCTCAGCAGCGCATCTGTTGCTGACTTCAGATATTAAAATACATAACCATAACCCTTATGATAGGAGAGATGCTAAAGGTACCAAACACGTTATGAGGAAAAATAACACAACTATATATAAGCTATATAAGTATATTATTTCATTTTAAACATATAAATAAAGTATATTGTACCACGGGTACCGATAATCCTGTGTACGTAGGTCCGCTAAGCTGTAGAGCTTAAAGCTACTTAAACGAGTTGAGCACGTAAAGGAACCATCAGGCGGTATTCGGTAAGGTACACGGTATGTAAATTTGTAGTTTCACATTCAAAACCGTCACAGTAGAGAGTTATTTGTTTCCACGCAAGCGAGATGCGATCGACGAGTGATGAGAGAAAAACTTATCTACATGCGTAATATATAAAATCTCTACTGTATTTTTTTATTAAAAGCTTCCTTAAAAGATATGGTTTCAAATAACCAAAGATCCATCTTAATTAGTTCAGTCATTTCTGAGAAAATCGAGGACATGCAAGTTTTTTTTTACTGATTAACCTAACGATTAAGCGGACGTGCTACCTGATGGAAAGTAGTCAACGTCGCATATGGACATTTACAACACCAGAGGAGTCGCCAATGCGCGGCGACTTTGTATAAGAGCTCTTTTGTACCTTTTTTGAAGTTTACATACATACATAAATACATAGCGGGCGAATGCACAACATCTTTTTTTTAAAGTCTGTTAAAAATAAATTCAAAGGGCTTGTGAATAAAAAATACTGGGACTCCATTCACTACTAAAATTTTAGGGCAATAACGAAATAAGACTGATTCAAAAAATTGTTAAGCCGATATAGAGGTTGAGGTCGACGCTTGAAAGTCATGGATTTTATATTGAGTGACTTGGTCTAGTTTCAATTCTATGAATATTAAGGGATATTTTACGAAGGGTACCTTAATCACTCGATAAGCTTATATTCTTTAAAAATTTATGGGAACTTTTTACACGTTATGAAAGCTCTCAAAGGATGTGTTGGGTAATCTATACTAATATTATGAAGAGGAAAACTTTGTTTGTTTGTTTGATTGTAATGAATAGGCTCAAAAACTACTGGATTTTTAAAAATTCTTTCACCATTCGAAAGCTACATTATCCACGAGTAACATAGGCAATATATTTTATGAAATATATTTGATAAATAGATTTTGAGGCGGTACAAAGTTTGCCGGGTCAGCTAGTCTTTGATAAAGCATATGTATCTACTCAAAAGTATATAAGATGCGAGAGAGGGTACTACGTAGGTACGCGAGTTATAAGCTAAGTTTTGTCAAATCATCTACAGTTTACAGTTGAAAGCTAAAGTCGACCGCACACGTCCGTTTAACCCGTCTATTTGCAATCCTTGTTAATGAGATCAGTTAAGAAAGTAATTTGCGAACAACTGTCTATCAGCCTTTCTTTTATACCTTATTTGAATGATGAATCAGCTTAACGCCGTCCGCTAACAGGTTCGTTGTAAGACAAGTCGGTAAAAATCTGTACACAATAGGGTTCCCAGTTGCGATAATAAATAACATGTTACTAGTGTTTGCACGTATTTTATAATTTACATTAATAGCGATATGTTTATGATAACAAAGGTTCAGAAGCAGATATCAAACAAACCAAAAAAAATACTCTACGATTTTGCCTTTGCCTATTAATATAAAGTTAATAAAAAATATAAACAGAATAAAAATACCATACATAACAAAACTTTGCTTTCTTTTTTTTTATTTTCTGGAAAAAAAAAATAATTACGTTATAATAGTTTATATTTCATGATAAGATATCCGAGGGAAGTCACCATCAAAACCAAGTATGTATTATAGATTTCGGTTGGCAGCCCTGGTATACAGTAACACCAGTCTGGTAACAGTTACTTGTGTAGCAGCGCTGCGGCAAATCTAGGTCATTCTAGCTGTGGCCAAACTGCGGATTTCGCGGCTAATATTAATGACATTGCTATCAAAAGTTCGGTATCAACCATTACGTTGGTACATTGCGCTACAGGCGGTAGGTATATTGTTACCGTTTAGATTTATATTGTTACTTTTGTTATTGAACTATTTAATGCGGTGTACTGTTTTCGCCAGTGACGCGTTCATGGCGTAAAGGGTGCGCAGACCCATGTTTCGCGTTTAATCGAATAATCGAAATATAGACTTCCAGAAATTCATCAATTTTATTGAAGAATTCCTCTTTTTTTAGGGATCTTTTTTTATAAATTACTTAACCCTAATAGTTTTTGATTTATTAACGTAAAACTAAATTCATTTTCATCACATCTTACTTTGTATATCAAAAATTTATTCTTATGTGCTGTAAAATCGTTATCGTCATTCTATTCGTTTTTAGGAGCTTTATCTCTTTATTTCAAGTTTTGCAGTGTTTGAGAAGAATTTATAATGGATCTATTTATATTAACGCGCCTATGTACGTAGTTGATTGCCAGAGGCTAGAATCTTGTTCTGTACACCAAAATCGGATATAAAAAATTACGAGAGCATCCTCGAGGATCAAACGAGTCCTCTTGGCGCACCTGCGTTGCTCTGCAGGATGCCAAGGGTCTAATTAAAATCTGCCGCTTCGACAACGTGTAAAGGAAAAAAATCTGCTATAAATAAATGTTCTCGATATTTTCAAGGAGGAAATATTTCAAGTTGTATACTCTTAATATTTTTTCAATAATAGCAATGGTGTCGGAAAGATCTTATCGATTATTGGCAAACATGTAATATATTTGAGAGTTTATCAATATACGTTTTAGCAGCGATGTAACCTTTATTTTCATCGGGAAGTCTAATTTAAATTTCATAAACTAAACCCTACTCTATAGTCTATTATTCTATAGAGTAAGACGAGAAATAACGATCAATCATTCTTCGTGAAGCTAAAGCTATTTTAATAGACATGTTCAAATACTCCGAAGCAGAATATGCCCGAAAGTACGGACTAAATTACTGTACTCTCCTGGTACAGATCACAGGTTATTATTACTTGGTATTAGTATATTTGATTTGATTTAAGATACGAACATAACTATACAGCTTTGCTACAGTATATGTTAACCTTTTTAAATGATTTCCTTGAAGTTTTATTATTATTAATAATGCAGAAAGTATAACGTTTACGTGCATTGGGTCAAGGTAAATCGAGTTGCCAACGGACCAGCTTCGATGTTCGCTCGGGCGCGGTTTGCAATGCGCCATCCGATATTCTATTCGTCATTGAATTCTAGATTTCTAGATTATCAAAGCTAGGCATACGATATTAGTTTGTTTTACTTTTAAGGTCGCACTATAGCATATTCAAGTGGACCTGTTTGGCTTTATTATAATTTAATTTGAAATTAATGCGTCTATAATTTAATGCATCTACACAAAAAATGTATATTGTCTAAATTAAAATTCGCCATGCGACTTTTATATAGTATAGTGATGTGCTTATATAGATATTTGTTTCATACTAGAAATCCCCCTGAATATACACAGCACGCTGATAAGCTCCATAAAAATAATCCTAGCTTTAGGATCTAATTTGGGTCGCTTTTTCTGTTTTTCTATATAAGTCGTTTTTTCATCATGTTTCATGTGGGTAATTACTTTTTTATACACTTTATTACACAAAAACTTTCATCCTCCCCCCATTGTGAATTTTGTCTTAGTCATAATCTACGTATTAGGTATAAGGATACCTGCAGTGCAAGATAACAATTGTTGTTTACTGAAAGTGTGAAGCTTAGACAAACTATACATAATTATACCTTTGTAACTTTTCAAAACTAAGTAAACCTTAAAAACAACAATCATTTTTAATATATCTTCTAGATAGAATATATTGGTAGACTCTACGACTGTGCTAAAATCCATAATCGCGCACAATCCCACGCTAAGTCTTCGCAATTACTCATAATATTTCTTCCCCTATCGCTGCGATTCCAAATTTAATCGCGTTCCACGTCAACACCAAGGTCAAGTTACCTATTTGTCACAGGGGTGGAACAATCTGTATAGGTACGTACATCAGTTTCCTTTCCCTATTAGTCATGGCACTGAC
The DNA here is from genome assembly GCA_014595695.2 of Epargyreus clarus clarus. Classification (NCBI taxonomy): domain Eukaryota; kingdom Metazoa; phylum Arthropoda; class Insecta; order Lepidoptera; family Hesperiidae; genus Epargyreus; species Epargyreus clarus. The sequence goes on along the minus strand of JACTTY020000030.1, from coordinate 343,871 downwards.
ATTAATAAAATTATAACTTTCGAGTTCAACATTTGCGCTACTAAATTACATCTAAGCTGAGTTATAAAACAAGTATTATAACTCCTTTATTTAAGACTTGACAAATAATTTAAATGGTATAAAACTGATAACATAAAACGTTCTTTCATAAGCTCTGAATGCAAAGAGTAATGAAGAGATGATGAGATGAGGACATAGGTAATATTTAACGATAGGTACCTCATTTCTTGAAACCCATTAAACTCTTTAGTTTCAGTTTGTCACAAAGATACAAACATGTAAGTTTAGCCAAGAAATAAGATTCTCAACAATTGAGTAAAAATCGACAATTTATATATTAGCCTACCAACAACGATAAGCAAAAAATACTTATAATAAAGCAAATACTTCAATGCTTATCAAATATACTAAATCCACGCATCCAGAGGTCAAGGTTTGAAGCGAAAAATGGTCACCTACTGTTAGAAGCCGACAGATGATAAAACCACAAATGTATCGATGTCATTAATTAATCGTTACTTCCAGTAAGTAAAAAATATTTTTATATCACGGCGTGCGTAAATTGACGTTTTACGCACGCTTCGCGTGCGCAAAACCCCCATTTCCGACCCCGTAATATAAAATCGGCCTGCAAACTCACACTTGTCAGAAAAAAATTTTTCGTCCTCGTATCGTAATGTACCTACTAATAACTTACTTCAACGGCGAAGGAAAATGTCGCTATAAAAGCAACATGTAGGTACGTCTGTGTATTCTCCAAACCATTTTCAAGCTAAAAATGGTTGCGTCTCTATTTTAAAACCTCTAAGATTTTGTTTAAGTACCTACTGGCCCAATCTATATTTTATGTTTTTGTAGCATACAAATAATTTTACGACTTTAAAATGTATTTTTATTGCACAGCAAGCAGACACTTGTAACTTATTGTATAACTATGATACTGGTACGACAGCATGATACAAAAATCTCACTGATAATATTACGCATGTGCTACGCGTTTTAATAAGAAGAATAATTGATATAAACTACTCTAATGTGTTCTTATAAAATCTCTAACAATTTATTTTATTTTTAAGGACAACAACATTCAAAATTTCAAACGCGGAACAAACTTATTATAACATCGCATATTATAAGGAAAATAATTAAAATAACTTTCGATACTGTGGTTTTACGTAGATAACATACATACATACATACATGCCCTTAATTACCAATCATTGTTGAATATCTCATTCATTTTAATCTCCAATGAATTGTTCAAGGATCGAAAATTATTTACGAGAATAATTTACATGGATTGGCCCATCAATTCCAGTGATAAAGACGAAACCTATTGGCCATCTATCCGTGGAGCTCTAAAAAGGTACGTCTGGCGGGTTCGTTGAACTGTGCCGTGTCTGCGGAGTTCGGTCTGTTCGGTTTATGATTTTTGGAATACGAAAAATATACAGAATTCGTATCATGCGAATTTTGTGTTTATGTCGTTTCTTTACATATTTTATTCATTCAATGCATATTGATTTGAAAAAAAATTACGTATTGTAATAACACTTTGATCGCAATTTCCCAAATACTTGTGTCGGCTATGGGTATGGACTTACGCAATAATTGTATGCAACATTTTATAGATACAGAACGATACCTAATGACAGAATGATACTTTTTTAAGAATTCGCAGTTTTGTACTTATTAATTTCTATGCGTCTTCTATTTTTTTCAACATTCTAAGGTTTACGACAGGGACATGGCGCGGTTACGAGCAACGCACCAGTTGTCGTAAAGAAGTACACTGGAAGGTCAACCGGGGGGCAATATTGCCGCTACGTTTGATGCCGTAAGCAGGAATATGCTCAAGATATTACTTTGGATTAGATTGCCTATATAATGCAAGCCATGCTCGTATTGTTTAGTTCGGGTTTGTAAAAGAATAGATAAGAATTTCGTGTCCGTGACCAGTTATGTGCATTTCTGTATCAGATTGATACATTTTTTTTTAGATAATTTTGTTACGTAGTACAAAACAAAAAAATGCCGTTATACGGACTGACGGAGGTAAATTTCTAAGCGTCTTCTGTATTTTCTACACTCTTAGGTTTACGATAGTGATACGGCGCAGTTACGAGCGGCGCACCAGTTGTCGTAAAGAAGTACAGTGAAAGGTCGACCGGGGGCAATATTGCCGCTAGGTTTGATGCCGTAAGCAGGAATATGCTCAAGAGATTACACAGGATTAGATTTTCTATATAACGTTTGAAACAATTGAACATTGTTTTTTCTTCGGATAGTTTATGCTTTTGAGGGATTTTTATAACTGTGGTCATTTAAAATTATTTATTAACTGTAATTTTGTGCTTTTTCATTATGTATTTAAATATAAAAAAAATATATATAATTTGCATGTCATACGAAACTAAATAAAAACAGTTATAGAACTAATAGGTCTATTTAAGATGCAAATGTTCAACTTTCAATTTTTTTCATTTTGAACTTAATAAAAGTACGATCAGTAAAAGCGAATTTAAAATGAGACGCGATCTAAATAAATTCATATTTTCAGACTACAAATAATAAGACATCATTATAAGCAGACAAGTGCGTATTACTGTTACTGAAACAAAGTGCCTATTATTGGTACAGGTGTCTTGTAAAATAATGCTACAGGAATATTATTAAGTGTAGGGTAATTCACCTTTATCCCTTTCAAATATTTATATCCTCTAAAGATTACTTGCCCATAATGGACGGCTTTACAACAGTTTTTACAACCAGAATCAGCATTCACCACTGCTTATTATAGGTACGGTTATGCTTCTGGATTCAAACCATAAAGGATTCTAACTACCATGACAAATAAATCGATCAATGAGTACCATTAACACCTACAACCAAGGAAATTTTAAAGAATATTTAGGTAAATTAAAGTGACCGTCGTAAGAGGCGACTAAAAGGGGGCTTCCGGGGTCGCGGGCGGCAAGAGTCGGAACTCAAACCGCCCGGCCAGCGGCCCCGGGAAGGACGGCGGTATGTGTGGTCGCATACCGTCATGCACACCAGACGGTGTGCCGAGCGTCAAGCTCGCCTGGGGGAAGCCCGACGGGGTACCGCGCTAAGAGGACTCCGGTTGCGTTCCGTTGGAGATCCCGGAGTCCTCTACGCAGCGCCGAGGACGGCCACCGGAAGGTTTTAGTGCGGTAAGAGTCCCACATAACCCTGTGTCGCTCCCACGGCACCAGGTACCTTTTGAAGGTTTCTCCCTCGTTAACAAAAAAAAAAGGTAAATGAAAGTGATACCACTTACCGATATACATGCTAGAGGACTCCGGTCGAACGTGGTCGTCGACGTACGTGGTGCCGAGGGTGAGGAGTGGTGACCCGCCGCAGCCGAGCAGCAGTTGTGCCACCACGAACACCATCACTGGTACGAACGTGCTTGGTGAGCTCTGTGGGGAGATATAAGGATTAGGTTGACGAATACAGGTGGCAGAACAGGCAGGTGGTTGACGAATATAGGTCGTTGAACTCTTTGCGGTTCTTTCTGCCGTATAATAGTAATGCTAAACGTTGCTGTGTTCTGGTTTGGAGAATGTGGCAATAATATCTCATGCTTTTCAGAGATGTTCCTCAGGGTTAGCAACGCATCTCTGGTCGATCCAGGTAGGAATCCAATCTTGTCTGGGGTTGATTACAGATGACCATGAGTGGACTGCGTGCTCGCTTGCTATTTCTATATTATAAACATAAAAAAACCGATGACGGTAGACTGTGGTGACAATAGACTTATCGTAATTAACCCATTACTGTCGGCTTCCTAGGCACGGAAGTAGAAAGGTTTAACCTATAGTTAATCACAATAACCAAGTGTCGTTTGGTAGAGTTCGCACACCTTTGAAAACTTATTTTAAAGAACTCTTAGACATGTACCTACATTTTCTCACGAATTTTTCCTTTACCAGGAAAGCAAATGATAGTTTGATACGCACATAAATTCGTGATGCGTGCCTGGGTTTTTAACCACGGACGCCCGAATTGAAAGGTCGAATTCGGACGCGTAGAATATCACCGTTTATTCAGTCACATAATCGAAGGTAACTCGCGGCTCACAGTTTAACTCAATTTGTATCTATAGATTGAGATATAGGTACTACCTACTTAGAAATGTCCAATTCAATGATTTGATCTCTTTATTTGATACCTCTATAAATATCTCTGATATTTCTATGAAAAGACATACACATCTGCACTCGAACATAGAACCTTTTTCGATAACGAAGTCGTTTAAACAGAGTGATTTGAGACAGATAGTTTGTGTGCCGCATATTTTAAAGACTTCAATTGCAGTTTACGTGAGTTGAATATGTTCTTGTAAGAGCTCAAAGTAAAGTGACACGTCTTTACCGTTACACGTATGTCTGCAGTAGGTTTCAAGTGTGCGTTAACATATTTATATTAGACATTCCAACTTAGGGATAATTACTTTCTCATGGCAATGCATTTGTGATAAATGTTATATTTTGTTACAGATGATAAAATCACAGAACAGCGCCTTAGATGGTTCGGACATATTAAAAGACGTAATGAAGACCATGTGGTAAATATCGCATTAAACCTACCGGAAGAGAAGAGAGGTAGAGGCCGCCCGCCTTTAACCTGGTGATCAATTATCAAAAGAGACCTCAAGCAAGCCCAACTGCCAGAAACGACAACCCAAAACAGAAGTGTTTGGCGCAATACTGTGAGGAGACCCGACCCCAAATAAAGGGATCAGGGATGGGAAAAGAAAGAGTTATATTTTGTTACAGATGTCTTGGGCTGTAGTGACTAGCTTAACGAAATCCCAAACTTATCGCTTCATATTTATTTATTAGGAGATGTATAAGGAAAAAAATTCCATGAAATATATTGGCATAATTAAGATTGTTTTCCAAGAGTTTTCTTCCCTAAGATTTCACATAGTTTTAATATTAAACGGAGGTTAAAGTTTCCCGAGTCAAACTCCGTGGGCGTCGCAATATCGCCTATTAACACCAGTTAACACTCAAGGAGCTATTGTGATGCCCAAACTCACACATAAACCAATAGCTAACATTACGCCAACGTTGTAAGTATGACAACTTTGTATAAAACACAGGCAGCGGGGGTCAACAAACACATGTGTTCAAATAACACTCTTTGTGAAAATAAATTCCGAAGAGTAAAAGGTTGAGCTGTTCCTTTGATGTTTCGCTGCTCGTTTCAAGTCTTGACTTCTTTCTTAACCCTACAGATATGCGTAATTACAAAACGATCAACTTTTGTACAGGATCCACTAAGAAGTATTACTTCAACTATTTCTGTCTTAGCAACAGTGCTTGGTAGATACGAGTAGATTGAGGCTGAGTGACTCATATCCATTACCGGTATTAAATGTCGGTTCCATATCTATCAATTATAAATCCGAACATTTTCGTCTTGGTTTCGTAGTAGTCGATCGTAGGTGTTTTAATTTACGTTATATCAGGTTTCAGATTACTGACCGTCAGGAGTCTGATACGGCTATAATTGAGGCTGCTAGAACCAGAGCGGCCTAACTGCATTTTAATGATTTTTGACCTATCTGTATTTTCGTAATTTAAAAATGTTGTATAGTCTGCGTAAAACTGTTAGTCCGCTTTGAATATAGAAATGAGTCGCGTCGCCATAGTAAATTGTATGACTACACCTCCTCGCAACAACTTCAGAGCGGACCATACACTTTTACTTTTCTCCATATTGTAAATCGTTTTTTGTAGTTAGGCTACTCTGGTTCTAACAACCTCAACTATTGTTGTTTCTAGCTATTGACTAGTTCTATTCCCCCGCTATTATCCACGTCACTATAGCGTTAATGAGGAAATGAATATATGTATCATGGGGATATGAATATATGGAAATAGCAAATAGGAACGAAGTCCACATCAAAATAGAACAAGGGCTCTATATGTGGACAACATAACAGATACATTTGTTATCTGCCTGTTCCATACTTTACGAATATTAAGTTGGATCGCATCATGTGCGTGTAATATTAAGTAGGTAATTGCCATATTTTTTTATAATATAGGAGTAGCAGACGAGCTCACAGTCCACATGATTTTAAGTGGCTACTGCCGCCCGTGATCTGTAATCAACCCCAGATAAGATTAGATTCCTACCTGAGGTCGGACACAGATGCGCCCATACTCATAAGGATTAAGCTGGAACGCCTCGGAAAAGTATGTCTCCCTTACTACAGACTTCAAACCAGAACACAGTAGCGCTTAATACTGCTGTTATGAATATAAAAATAGACGTGGCGGTGGTGCCGTCGGAGTGGAACCACAGAGAGTTCTACCACCTTCAAAAATCTACTACTCTTTAAAACACAGCAGTACCTAATACACTACTGTTCCAAAATATAAATGGGTATAGACGGTGCCGCCAAATGAGAACGACGAAGTTTCTATCGCCTCAATACCGGTCAAAAATGTAGCGCAGCAATAATAAATATTGATACAATTTATCGGATCTCAAGCCGCCAAGGACGGTCGAGTCTGTCGCCTTGCGACACTCGGAACGTATTTTATGTTTTTACGATTTGTCATCTGAATGTTTTCAGGGTTCTGTTTCCAAAGGGGAAATATGGGATTTTATTATTAAGTCACCGCTATTTGTCCGTTTGTCAGAAGGTTTTCTTGATCCTTAGTATATAGACGTTTGTTTTTTTTTACAGTATTAAGTTTAAAATAAAGGAGGGTCCATTAAGGACACGAAGCCAGTATTTTCGGTTAATCCAATGAACGGTATTAGAAAGAAATTTAAAATTTTCAAGGTGAATCAGAATGTCACTTCTATAGCTACTATGGTAACAAATACTAGAAACAAGAACTTGGTGTCAGGGAATTCTCCCTGTGCGAGCTGGACTCGTATTTGGCAAATTTATATACTTATTTGCCATCATTTTACGCATAGACGCCTACAAAATAGTGTAACATTTTATTTATTTATCGTAGACCCTGTAACATAAATAGAACAAAAGGGAAAACTTATTATCTCATTGCACCGCTTACCTTTATACAGTTATCTGGCCTGAGGTTGCTGGGCGGGAGTCCTTGCGACAATCGTCCGAGTCCCATGTCTTGTTCCAGCGCGCGTGGTAGCCTGCAGATGTTGTCGTCCGACTTGTTGTTCGCTAACATCTCGCTGTTCGCCTCCGCTATGAAGTGAGGCACCACGAACACTAAGGACCCTATGCCCATTATTACAGCACCTAAAATAGTACTAGTAAGTATAAATCGGCTCATACCAAGTTGTTAAAGTATGAATAAATAGAGAAACGATAATAAAAAAGGTAGATAGCTGTAGTCTTCTCAAAGTAGAGTATGCGTAATGAAGAGTAGTTTACGCAAGAAGAACGTAAATGGCCAATTAGCTTACCCCCATATGCAATATGTATGAAGGTACACGACAAAGAATTAAGTAATTTTCTATGTTGTTTAGTATTTTAATAGGGGTAAGTAGAGTTTCTATTATGAGATCTCCAGTTTTATGTAAAATCTTGCGCTATCGTTTACTCAGGAGTTCCATATGTCAAGACATTTTATAATGTTAATGCAAAAGACAACACCATAATAACGTAAATTACACATAACATGTGACAACATCGCTACCACACTCATTATCTCGTACAACTTACCGACAGCGATCCAAACGGGAATGTGCCTCCTGCTGCCGAGATAGGACACAAAGATGACGGTAATAACGTTGCCGATCTCGTAGCTGCTCGCAATCAGTCCCGAGAGGCTCGAGGGGATTTCGAAGCGCTTTTCGATTGTTGTGATCACAGAGTTTATGTATCCTGAGCTTAACGCCTGCTGCAGCGTTACGAGGAACGAAAGGAAAAATACAAACACCTGAAACAAAACAGAATATTAGGATAGTAATAATCACAAATCATTATAAAAACAGAACCCCTGCTTGAAAAAGCATATGGTCACTCCCACAATTTAGACGACACCTTATTTGTTCAAATTGGTTAAGCTGTTTAGCCTGTAAAGCACGCAAAATACTGAAACATATGTAGATACATACGCTCGAAAAACATCAAACACAATGAAAATACAATTTTTAAACAATTCAAAAGGCGGCTTTACAGCTAAAAAGCCATGTCTTCCAGATAACCATAAGGTGCGAAGTTAAAGTTTTAGGGTTAACTACAGTAAAAAATTAGGTATAAGTTGAAGATAGCATAGCAAAAGAAGATACAAGAAAAAGACAAAAACGAAAAAGATCGTGCTCCACTTATTATTAAGCCCTGATTTTAGCGCTACGGACCAATTATATAAGCATGTTACGTAAAATGACTTCTTACTTTAATACTAGAAAATCTTTGAATAAAAAGCGGCCTCCACGAGAGAATGCCGCAGTCCCTTGCGTCATGAGGAATGTCTAATATCTCTGGGTACATTTGGTGGGGTTTCTCCTTCTCTTTTTCGCGTTCTCGATCCCTGCAAAAGACATCAAATATGAGCTATCGTTTTATGACGCACTGGTACTTATTGTTAACCCATTACTGTCGTATTGCTGGGTGTTCCCTTAGAGCGAGGGGGGATTGGAACATAGTTCACAGGTAGCCAAGTGCAAATTCTTAGACTTAACACGTCCTCGAGAACTTCTTTTTAGAACTCTCACGCATGTAGGTTTCTTCGTGATCGTTTCCTTCATTGTTTAACAAGTGTTATTTATTTTTTAATATACACGTAACTTTGAAAGATCCGAGATGCACGCTCGGACCTTCCGATTAAAAGTGTTTGTCATTGTTTTTTAACCGATAATTAAAATGAAAATTCAGTATGACATTTTTGTAATATGGATCTTTTGGGCGTGGGTGTTGGTTGATGTGTCATAAAGATAAAGATAAGATTTACTGTTTGTATAACACGGATAAGTAAGTTCCTGTCACTGGACTTAGCTAAGCCAATGTGGCTTATCCATGGCGGTAAATATTTACATGTTCAATATTGATTTCAATGTCCTTGGATATGCGATTTTTGAATGACCTATTTATATTTGTAGGGTTATTTTTACCTATCTATTTAATTCCAAGATAAATATTCGCTATTCTTTTAAAAGAGAGCTTAACATTAGCAAAGATTTGCAGTTTTACAAAAGCATCAGAAATATTACAGATATATACGTTCTACGCATTGTTATCTTTCTTGAGTGAGTCATTGGGTGAGCCTCGTATGACACGCTCGGAAAAAATATATATCTGAAAACGTCGACAAATAATCGGCAAGTAAGCAAATATTATATATTTTTATTTGAGATTGAAATAGAAGTCCATCTGACTGTACAACTGTATTTCCATTGCCGGTAATTACTTAACAACTAGCTCAATATAGAACAGGAGTTCTGCCTAAAGTCGATCATACGTAAGTTAGCAGTGTTCATACTCTTCCATACAAAGGTTCAGTTCATACGTTAGAAATAGATAAGGCGTTGGTACCTCCCTGATCAAACAATACAGGTTCTACCGATTTTTGAATCAGCCATAGTATCAGCTAACAAGGCACCTTTTACCCGCTTGACCTGAGTATGTATATAATGCTTATTGATTAAATTTAAGTGTAAATGGTCTATAAAGAGTATTCTATTAATCTATCTTTTATTTTAATGGTATTTTTTATCTCTTTCGGGTTTTAGCACATACCTGTCGCATATCCCCGCGGAGGGGTTCCTGCTGTGGCACTTGACGGACTCCCTGGTGGGCAGGGAGTGCGGCGCGCTGGGCCCGGCCGCGTCGCTGGTCGCGCCCTCCGCGCACCCGGACTCCGCGTACAGGCCCGTCATCGCGTACATTGATTCTTGCCTCCTGGTACAATAATAATAATAATTATTAAAGCTTTCCACACTCCCAGCGCTGCACTATGATTCCCTGTATCGTATGCTCGTGGGAGCCACGGACACGCACAAAGACGAACAGATATTTAAATTCATCATATCGATATCTGCAATAGCTAATTTGGTGTACGTAAACATTAAAATGTTTTCTCTTTCGTATTTTTCATAATGTTTAATTTTGTAGAAGACTAGCTAAGCCCGGTTATGCTTCGCTCTCGCTTAATCTAATATTATTTATGAAGAAACTTAATAAAAAGTCTGTCTAAATTTCGGGATAAAAATATAAAATATAAAGAAATTTAACGTTGTGCAAAAATAAGTTAATCCGTCGTCTAATTAAGAGTTTTTCGGACACAAACATATTAAACTTTAATTGTGATATATATGACGATGAACATGTTGATTCACACTATGTGAAATGGTTTCTGAAGATTATCTACGAGTATATCATATCTTTAATACGATAGAAATCTTACTTATACATTAATACACCATTCAGAGTAGAAAACATGAGCATTAATCTGCTTTTAAATTACGTTGCTCTACTTATTTAACTTTACAACAAGATAAACGTCAAATAATCCCTACTTACTCGTAAGTTAGATTATCTAACTTCGTAAGCTGTTATCTAACTTAAGTAGGTAGATTCTTAAGAAAGAACCATTTTTAAATTAGATTGTGTCAACTATTCTATGATTCAAATGAGCAACACATCCACAGCTTCGGAATCCATCCATTCTTTAATTGTTACAGTATAACAAATGAAACGGCACTTGTTAACAAACATGCAAAACATGTATACAAAGCAATTGGTTGTATAAATATAAAATATTCTCACGAACATAACCGGCTGTATCGAATCCATACCTCTCCAACAATAATCGACGTTGCTCAGCTGTTGCCGCCGACATATTGGCGAAACCAATAACGGAAACTATACACAAACTTTCGGGTGTTATCCGTTCAAAATATTACAACGGAAAATGATTTTAACGAATCGATACCATGTTTTCACTTGAAGCACGGTACGAGATACGATGATTAACGTAGGATACGCATATTTGAATGGTGTATGTGGTACGTGCTCTTGTGACATACTAAACACGGGGCAAGATGACTAAAGCTTTGTCTACAGCGAGTGATATCACAGGTGCGATTAGCTGGCAATGTGGAGCGGTGTCGCAAACCGAATTATTATCAGTGAGCGTTATCGGGCACAAAATCAGCGCTATCGGATACAAAATCTGTGAACACGTGTTCAATATTCTCATACTCTACACGGTTACATACACAAACAATTATTTTCTGAAATTTTCCATTCCAAACTAGTTGTAAACGGTACGTGTGCATCCATACAAATGAATAAATTAAATTCAACCGAGAAAGGTTGAATTTTAATTTAATCAGTTTTACAAATGATTAAATTTATATATTTTTAAAAATGTATTGGGACAGTTATGGCTTGACAGGGACGAAGCTGAAGGAAATGGTTTTAGATCCTCTGTTTAATGTTCCCCCTTTGTTAAGCTTCTGAAAAGCTGGACTTCAGATATTTATTTGAAGGTAAATGTTTGCATAAATTTTGAATTGCGACTCCACTGGATCCTCTGAGAGATCTTATTGACAAAGGGGATATTGTTAAATTCGCAAATACTAAATAGATAAGATAGAATTTAAATTCACTAGAATTTAAATTCTACAATGTGAATTTGTTTGAATGGTCTTATAATTACCTATAACAAGATAAAAACTGACCGATTACTATTATCTGATACCATAAACTGTTATGAATGAAAACAATAAAAACATTGTAATCATTAGTATCAAATCAATTATAATAAGATTTATATGATAACGGATACATTTTTAAACCAATGACATTAATATTTTGATTGATAAGCATAATTATCGTAATCATGGAACAACAGGAAATAATGAGTGCAGGTACGTGTTTTTTTTCATGTTAAAAACAAACTACAGTAATGTATTGCAAAAATTGTAATGCTTAGTTCACATTTGCATTATTTTCCTAACGAATGACCACATCGTTATCTGTACGTACGCACACAATATTAAATGTTAACGCTAATTAGAAACACTTATTCTCGTATACTTACTAAAGTCAACAGTGACGCAACAAAAGTAACAGGTTTATTACAAAAAGTAAGGCCGTATTCACAAAACGTAATGTAGTAGCCAAAGGTAATGAATGGCACAATAAAATTGCGATTATAAGAATTTCATTTGAAACTTCCTTTTAAGTTATATTGGTCATGATGATAGATAAAATAATTAAAACCCCTATTGAAGGTTTAGGAGCGATAAATAAGAATACGAACGAGATTTTTAAAGAGAGTTCCAAAATTTTTATACGAGGTAATTTGAAGATATGGATAAAGTCAAAGGGTTCCTTTCTGACGTGACAAATTCGTCACAATACGGAACGGAAGATCGTTAGGTAATTTGCCGGACTTTAGCCGTCAAAGTATACAGAAGATATTTTTAGTGCAGCAATGTGGAAGACAAGGCCAGTGCACCGAGTTAAAAAGAAACGTTTAGCTCACCTTGTTACAAGAGCTACTGAAAGATCGTTAGGAAAAAAACGTATCGATCAAGTGTAAACACGTAAATATTATTGGATAGCAGATAAACGGACGTCGTCAATCGTACGTAATTCCTTGATGCTGACTATAATATTTTTATACATTCATACTACCTCCTTTTCAGTCGATTATTAACCTTATATCATGGAAATTGTTTGTAAAATAAATGTTTTTTTTTATTTTGGGATTACGCCAAAACGTAAAAAGGTTAAAAACCTGCAAATAAAACCGTCTGCCTTTTTATATGGGTTTTGTGTTTTCCGGGAATATTTAAGGTTCCTGGCGTAAAAGTTAAAAAACCGTGCATCCGGGTATTATGTGGCTACGGCGGAGAACCCCTTAAATAATAAAACACATGATTGTCTGTTATTGTTGACGTGCCTGCGTCATACCTGGGTCCTTTTCTGTGTTGATACGGCGTTGGCGTCCTTCGTATTATGTTGTTTGTCGCCCTGTCTTCATGTGATTTTATCAGTTAATGATCATTACTATACCATACCTGTGTCATTTTAGATATTGTTGTGCACCTGCGCTTTATTAATTCTTGCCTTCCCCACAGTATCTCCCTTTATGTAGATGTGAACGACTGAACATAACTATACTCTACTCTACCTGTATCATTTGTTGTGGTCCAGTGTTGTGGTGCGATGTTGTCGTTCTCTGCGCTTTGTTGCTTTTCGCTAATTTAATGTGATTTTGCCAGTTATAGGTAATGTCACCATTCCATATCTTCGTTCCGTTGTGGTGTGACGACGATATGCCCTACACTCTGTTTCTCCTGGCTCGTCGTTACAGAGTGATTCTCTGTTAATAGTGCTATCTCTATACCATACCTGTGTCCTTTCCTGTGTTGTGGTGCGGCGTTGGCGCCACCCGCGCTCTGTTGCTTCTCTCCTTCTGTCATCGTGTCGTTCGTCGGGTCTCACCGCGCGCCCATACCACTCACAGTGAAATGCCTCCACCTAAACAATAAATAGACAAATATTAAAACAGTATTAGATACCAATTGAAAAATTATCGTTACAATTTATTCATTATTTTTTTTCCAGCTGATGTGTACATTACATGTCACGTTTAAGTAGATATTTGAAGGAATGGTTAAATACGTTAATGGGTATAAATATTTTTGCCCATATTCAATTCCATCGCCGATCGCCACACCTTACACCGCTTATTACGAGTGTATTGGCAACACCATTACGCCATCTTTCGAACCAGAACGTGGTAGTTAAAGCATTAGTACCATATAGAGAAATAAACAAGTTAGGTTCATGCGACATTCTAAATCAGTTAGAAGAAACGCATTTAAATTGGCTTCACATATAGTTGCTGTTTATTTGGTTCCTCCAAGTTTGTTATGAACGTTAGTTGGACTTTATGTAAACAAGCAGAGGACTGACGCTCCTATTATATAAAAACATCCTGAGTTCTCAAACCATTTTATTAAGAGTGCACGTCTAGCACACACCCACACAACATATTTGTGCAAACAAAGTTATTTGTTTCCTTACTAAGAATGGAGGTATTAAAATAGCCCACATGAATATGAATGACCACCCCGCGGTGCTCGACACTATAAGCGTCAGAGCGCGTCATTGTTCCCATGTGGCTCGATTGGTCCCCAACATTGATCTAATTTTGTCGATAACTTAAAAACGTCTCAGCAACATTGTGTTGTGTTGTTATTAATAGAAGTAGCAATCAGTCGAGCAGTTCATCTGCTGATGATATTTACCGTTATTGTACTTCTCTTACAACTTGAATGTCTTACAACAAGAATCAACGGGATTATGTACATATTACAAATGCGTTAAAATAAAACGCAAAATGTACCTAATGATTTTAAACGTTAATTTTTGGCTAAGCTACTGTTTGTATGTGATGAATATCAGTGGTCTAACGAAAACATCATTATCTAAAACTTTATCAAAATATGACGCAACTAAACTACTACTACGAATATTGTTAAAACGTTCTTAGCTCCGCAATTGATCGTATAACGTAATACGTACTAAGATTTATTTTAATCATCACTATCAACCCATTAATGCCACATTTCCGGATATTAGTCTCTTCTCACAATGAGACGGATTTTAGGCTGGTAAAGATTTCCGAGTGTGGATTGTTAGATTACACACATCTTTAAGATCTTTTTACGGTACGTTAAAATGTATTTACTGTTATTTTATTACAAACATTTAATTCCGTACCCAGGCTTGATATAGTTCAAGCAACGTGAATTAAAGCTTGTTATACTATAGTAATTGCCTGTTTCCGATTATGCAAATTGATCATATCAATACGGGTTAAGTGATCGGTCAATGTCTCGATAATTGAAAAAAAGATGACCTCCCTAGTATTTTGACCGTATACAAAATTTATTTTCATTATCAAGTAAGAGTACTAATGCTCTTTCATTTTCGCTTGCGACCGCATCAAGGAGTCGCTTAGTTCTGTCGTATATTTATCAGCAGCGTTAATCTATACCCTGACCCTATTGTGTTATGATTTGAAGGGTGTGTTAAGCAGATAAATTTTTTCGAGACATTTCAGTTACCATAAGTAGTTACAAATCGGTATCTCTATAAGGGAGTTGTTTATATAAGGTATCTGACCTTATCCATAGCCGACTACTTAACATCAAATGAGCTGCAGAATCCATTACTACTTTTACTACTCAAAAATCGTATTATTATTTAGTCCTAAGTTTTTTTAACGGGATTAAATCATAACAGTCGGTCTATAAGTTCTGTATCTGTAGTGTTATTGACATATTGTTGTTGATTATTCATCGGGCTTACTACATTACTACACTGGGTTATCGGTGTGTCACTTAGTATTAATGTTGAGAGTAATTACATTTAATAACAACGGGAACATCTGTCAGTTGCTACACATTACATAAAATGATTTAACTCTACATATATATGTACTAGCACTAGCACAGAACATGGAAAACGATGATGGATCAGTAAATCAAACTAATTACTAAAATGCGGTTTCGTAATTTGACATTGGAATAAAAGAAAAAAAAAATGATTATATTTCAACTATGTCCTTACCATGGGTACGATTTAATAGTGTTAAAGTTTTAATCTAGTTAATTTATATGTTTAACCTCCATATCCATTTAAACCGCGTTAAAATAGGATAGAAAGCAAGGTTCCGTGACAAACATATCTATACACCTCCGTCCCTGTCTATACAGTAAAGCCCTTTGCTTCGGTGGCAAATATATTGTTTCTTTGATCAAAGAGTTCGACCATGGAAAATGTCGCGCGATCAATTGCCTAGCACGGAACATAAGAATAAAATCGCGATCGCAAACTTGCGTAATACAAGAAAATGTGGAAAATTGCACAGTGTTAATAAATCAAGCAGGTTTATGACGTCACAAATACCTAATAATTTTCCATATTACACGGTAATAACTATTTCTAGTTGTAATATGCTAATACTAGATTTAAAAGTATCATTATTGCTAATGTTACGGTGGTATTTGGTGATAACTGATGATATTAAAGTTATATCAAATTTTCGTTAAAAATCCATTATTTACAACGACGTCGGTACGATAAAAAACTAAACTAGCACACGTATAAAACATGTGCTTTTGTTTACACTTACAATATGTAGTTTTTAGCAGTAATCACACTTGAATTCGCGGTATACCGTATAGCGTATGCCGTATATCTCAGTCATCATAGATACCACACTATGGCTAATAGCAAGTAGTCATGTGCAGCCACGAAGCTCCCACGGCTAGAGAATGACGCATTTATAACTGTTCGTTGGTTGCCAAGCTCACGAACTGCCCAGTTAAATATACAGGTTGACCGCTCTGGTTCCGTTACCCAGGATAGAAGCTATTCTCCGTTTCTTCGTAACATGATAGCAGACTTAATTAAATAAAAACAACTTGATATGTGTTGAAAGGTGTTATTGTCATTACTAACTTAACAGTCAAACCACAATAGAAGGATTATTTTTTACGTTTTCTTCAAACAGCAACAGTTATTATTGCATACAGTTATCTATATATCCCGAGCTCTCAAAAGCACTTGATTTTTATTGCCATAACTTCCTGCCACATAAATTACAGCACTTGTCTTTCGTCCCTCCTACGCGTCTTGTTTTTGCTCTTTTTGCGGAACGAATGGATATAAAAACGATAAGAGGAAGACCGCGGGCGAAACAATAGTCATTCATCCAAAATCTTTCAGAAGAAACACAATGAATGAGCGAGAGTGAACGTTAAAGGAACCGTTAAGTCACTGTTTTCGTCAGTATTCGCCATAATTACTGATGTATTGTTTACATTTTTTCCACGAATCATCACGGCCGCTAGTCCTAGTTTCATTGTCTCACTAACGGCTTTTGTTACCGGTAATAAATGTAAATTAAGTAATCGTCATACAGTGTGGTATTCTTTGATTACCCATAACTAATATACAGAGTACTAAAGTGTTGCAAAAAATGGATAAGTTCTCTGGTATTGTCATTAAAACATTGATAATTTTGTAAATATCTTTGTTTGGGACTTTAATGGACAATGGACATACGGCCAACACTATTCGCCTACTACTACCTACGTTAAGGGATGTACCTTAATGTATGATATTCTATTCTTTGGTACATTTGCATCTTAAGATACAGAAATAATGTAGGTCAATGAAGTACAGATGCTCGCACCCGTTTGCATCATACAACCACAACTAAGTTTCTTTGAAGTAGCTGCGAACGAGCTGAATATGATACAATTGCCTTCAGTTAAGTACATAAGTAGGTACGGGACTATTCATGAGTTTCTTGCCACACGTTGGTGCCGTGGAATCTAGTGTACCTTGCCGTTAGTAGTTATTAGGTACACACTACAACGGAATATTTAATAATATCTGCATATAATTCTTCTGCATATAATTATGCTATGCAGAAGTTGTTTGCAAAAATTCGCTTTCCTTCCATTCCGCGGCAATGTAAATTGAGCCTAAGAATGATTTCCCAATGTTGTTTTACCATTAACTAACCAAAGGAGATTCGTCAGCCAGATCTAAGTAGGTCTCCATTACTCCTTCGAACCAATAAGCGACAGTGAGGAGGACTGTAGCGATATCGGTATAGAGGCATACGAAGATTTGTAGCACCTCAAAAAAACAATTTCGATGCAGCCGTACCTGCATCGTTACACAACCGCTTTGCAGTGTGAGGGCGATGCCAAAAATGTAAAACTCACGAAAGTGGAATATGAGAGATTAGGCCGTCGATGCTGAAACTAAGTTAGAACCCAATCACGTTCATTGCCATGTTACTCGACCTTGCAACATCTCGGTAATAGCATGTTGATCCAATTTAGTGTTAGCTTAGCAGTTAATACGTTAATGACATAAAATTATGAGAAAGACACACCTGGCTACATATACCTACGTTGGAAATTAAGACCGATATTTAAGGCGATGTTTAGTCACAACATACACATATAAGATAAATTAATTATCAAATAACATATCGTATAAGTCTTAGTGTTCTGCAATATATTGGAAGATGATTTATTTTTATTTTTTAGGATGTAAACCGGACGAAAAGTAAATTAATTATTTTTTACTTGTTTTTGTGCATTTTATTTTGTTAGAAACAAAGAGGTCCTTAAAAGAGAATTTTGCGGGTGTTTTCACTCGCCTAAACTAGTATAAAACATATGTGTGACGTATGTACAATTAGGGGCTTACTCACAAAACATGCATAACTATGTGAATGAAGTTATCAGATAAGAAGGTTACGTACGTTCTTGGCATAAGCACTACGTAACATCATTAGGTAGTAGCTATTTTGGACAGTAAAATTCAATAAGCACGCTTACTTAGTTGTCAGCTTAAGTTGCAACGACTTATACGTAACACAACAATTATATCATCGGCCTGCTTATATCTAAGTTTTAATTTTAAGTCTATTTATTTACAGAGTTTTAGACGATACAGTTACATGACTATGATAACTTAAGAAATTAACTGGTTTCTTTGGCCTTCTTTTTTTGGCATTTTTTTTTTTCAGAACTACAATACTTTTTGGAACTTTTTAGAAGTAGAATAATCTAAGACATCTAAATCAAGGAAAAGATAATAGGTAAAAAAGAAGAAATAATTCTTTGGTATTCGTCCAAAATCCTCTAAATGCTATCGTATAGAGAAGGATAAAAAGTTTAAAATTCGTTTCAGGACGTACCAATACATTACTGATAGTTGTCACCATACCCTTTTTTTCGATGCTTACATTACTATGCATGGGAGTATATTAGTGAGTAGGCTTCTGGGAAACATTAAAAACTATGGGTTAAATTTTACATACTTTTCGTACAGCCCAAGGATTTATGTTTTTAATATTAAGTCACGCAGAGCCTACCGTGCACGTGTCTATCCATTATTTTATTACAGGGAAGCGTTAGGGTGTTCTGTGAAACTGGGTGTGCGTCCAAGGTTGTGGTAGTGCGTTCCGGTCGATACGGAGCCTTCCAATTATCCGAAGGCTATAGCCTCAATGGTTGTCAAATCACTCCACATTTTTCCAGTCGGTGACAACGTGGGTTTATTCGTGAAAGCGTAAGCTTGCTTGAATGGGGATTTAATTAAAAATAGGGTTGTGTTAGTTTTAATTTTGCTGCTATTAAGGCTTTAATTTAGTTACTACAGTTTGAGTTAATTATGACATTTGTTAGACATACAATATTGTTCGTAAGATTTAAAATTTAATGTCGAGTTTCTTGAAAGAATACCTATAGTATTACTATACATACTAGTAATAGTCTCATAGTAGTACTATACATATAGTAAATTAGGAATACATCACATACATACCTATATAAATACTACACAATGAAATTACAAATCACAATGAAAAAAATAGATACCGAGGAAATTACACATACCTAACTGTATGTAGAGTCGTAAGCTAGTCATAAAGTTAGGAATTTTAATGGTTTTTCATGCGATTCTTACTTCCATTAAGGTGTCGACGTTGATTACATAAACGTATTTATTTCATTCAAGTAATAATTATATTACTTTGTCATTAGACAATATCATATTGCAGTATTCTGTAAAACTATTGTCCGATCACGTCGTACCTTTATATTTTCGGACTTAAAGAATTATTTCGGCCTATTTCTTGATTAATTTCCCTCAAAATTTTCTCACAAATGCGCCAAATCGGGGAAGGTTAGCGTTAGTTTCGTGCGACCTCCGAAGCTCCGATCGGCACCGAGGCCACATTGAACGGCCTGCTACATTTTAAATGTCATCAACACCACTACCGTTCGTTTATTAGCGACATACACATTCATGGTAATACTAGACTGTCAGCACTGTTAGTAGTAACGTTAGATACTATAATGCATGTATTATATATGTATGCGTCATTAATCATAACGCTTTCTATTTACAAAGCCCTATACTAGGATTATTTGTGTCGTAGATTCCTGTGGACATATCCAAAACTGGTATTTAAACACCTAAACATCGTCACATAAACATAATCACAAAGTCACATAAACCTAATCACAACGTAAACCTAAATTCATAATACTAGATATCTGACTTGCCGGGGATCAAACCCGGTAACTTATCTGTGTTTCAGACTGGCGTTGTGAACGTTACGCCCTGCGAGTCATCAAATATTTACACCTTGGTCAAAATTAACTATGAATATCAATGAATTAAAAAAGTGATGCAATTTAATGATTTCAAGTTATTCTATTTATCTAATACAGTTAGATTGTATTTATTTTATATGTATCTATGTTACATTCTTCTATTGTAGCTATTACTTTGCCATCTATTCCCGATGGGAGAAAATGTGACAGGCAAATATTTGTTCTAGTCTGGGTGTATTCACGTGAAAATAATGTTTGTATGTCCATCAAACAACGTATTCTTGTTTATACAGCTGTGTTTAAAATGCATTCAATAATAATTTTGATTTTTTTTCACATATTCGTAACATTTTCTCACTATGTTCGGTCTACTTTAGTAAAAGTAAAAGCATAATAATCTGTTTGAAGAAATTATGTTTTCTTGCCTACAAAACCCTTTATCCACTATATCGCTCCCCATAATGCTGTGAAGGTTCTTATCAAATAAAAGACGTAGCCGCATAGGTAGTCCAGCATAAATCTGAATTTCATATCATTACATTTCTACGTAATATGTAAATGTAACATTCGCCACACAGCAGATTTGTAACAAGGTCTAAACTGTCACGTGTAAACGTTCTCTTTATCACGATTATGTTAAGAATTGACCTTCAAGAAAGCGATTGTTTTGTGGGTGAAATGTACACTGACAATACATAACACATAGTAATATAATAGACACCGGACAGCGTGAAGTCCTACAACGTTAGTACGTGTAAAGTCTATAAATAATAGAGACATGTTCGCTACTCCATATTAATAATAAACATAGCATCTACGAGTGTACATTCAACATTCATTTGATGAATGTAATTTCTGTTATTTCCGATGGGAATTTTTATCCTTTAGAAATCAAAAACTTAAACATCTTCTTTGGCAAATTGGCATTGGTGTTATCGTAATTGAGAAGACTTTAAAGGAACGGCCTGGGGGACATTTTATTCCTGGATAACATATTATGGTAGATTACGCAATCACCAAAACAAATTTTATTTCTGCATAATATAATAAACAAAATTCAAGTTTCATTTTATTCATGTATAGCAAAGCAAATATAATATAGCGAAAGTAGCTTACGTCAACTACTTTTCCTTTCATCCAGAAATCCAGGCGAACGCATATTAATGCGTCTGTTAAGACACAGGTCTTCAAATATCTCGTCCCTGTAGTTTCGGGAGTAGAATAGGACTACGGTATCTCCTGCCTGTCGTAAGAGGCGACTAAAAGGGGGCTTCCGGGGTTGCGGGTGGCAAGAGTGGGAGCTCGAACCGCCCAGCCAGCGGCCCCGGGAAGGACGGCGGTATGTGTGGTCGCATACCGTCGTACGCACCAGACGGTGTGGCGAGCGCCAAGCTCACCTGGGCGGAGCCCAACGGGGCAACGCGCTAAGAGGGCTCCGGTTGCGTTCCTTTGGAGATCCCGGAGCCCTCTACGCAGCGCCGACGACGGCCACCGGGGGGGTTTTAGTGCGGTAAGAATCCCACATAACCCTACGTCGCTCCCACGACACCGGGTACCTTTTGAAGGTTTCCCCCTCGTAAACAAAAAAAAAAAGGTCTTCAAATATCTATGATACAATTGTAGATCATAAAGTTGGATTAGTCGGGATAGAGTCAGTAGAGTTCTCTAGACAGCGGTGAATGTCGATCCGCCGAGACCGATTCCGGGACCGGTTCCGTCGAGACATGACTCATTGGATACGATTTGTGTTTTATTTTTTGTATTCATCCATTTGGAAAGTTACTTCGTTCCACACGATGTTGGAATAAAAACACAGATAACGCAGCAATAACTTATTTAAATGACAAAAGAACAGTAGTAAGTAGGACGTAGGTATAATGTTTAATTACCAATGGCAAGATTATTGAATCTGTGTTGCACTTGACTTAAGGGCTCGAACACAAAACTGCGATGCGACGCGATGCGAATTCGCAACGCAGAAAATTGCGATGCGAATTGCTGCGATGCGATATCGTGCGGCGTAGCGTCTCTCAGGGTGACCAACAACAACAACCACTGTGCGATGCGAATCAATTCGCAAGTTCTTGCGATGCGTCGAGGGAGCTCGCAGATTTTTGCGATGCGACGTCGCATCGCAGTTTTGTGTACGAACCATAAATTTGAAAAAATGCTAAGTTCTTCGGTTTCGCAGAGTTATGAGTCATCTTACTTGGTACGAATTATTTTTTGGTGTAATTTTTCAAGTTGTACCTAACTGATTACTTATAGGTATGTGATACGATACCTACGAGTACATACGCATCTTCCACCTATAAGCGTTCGTAATTCCAGTGCTGGACATACGCCCCCTTACGCGGAGAAACGGGCGAATATCAGGATTTTTAATTTAACACGATCTATGATTTGATCGTATAAAAAATCAAATTAAATTCTTTTAATATTTTGCTACTTTGTGAGTCGTCTTAAATGGGTTTATTGGTATGGTCAAAGCTGCTGATGAAATTCAAAATTAGAAACGAAACATTTTTGTATTACTGATGCAATAAGATTGAAAGAAAAATTCAAACGAAGTTTCGTTCGGCAACTATTGCGATAATCGATAACTAGTTTAAACTGATTTACAATTTAGATCATCCATACAATGTCGTCAACTTGCCATATAAAATCGTACGAAAGTTTCGTATTAGAATCGACGTATCGAACCTACGCGGGGACCATTACCAAAGTGATTCCAGTAATAAATCACGAGCTTAACTTAGAAATAAGTTATCTTTCTAGGAATAAAGAGCTGTACTTAGCGGCAAGGACGTCGCAATGCGTCAAATGCGTGGGTTTTATTGAGAGTATTAGCGTTGTAGAGGAAAATTGTACTAACAGCACCTACATATTCATACGGGGTTATATTGTTTAGTCTGGAAACACACACACGGTTAATTAAACTTGTTTGTTGTTTAAACTGAACGCCTGACACGCCTATTTAATTGTTTGTGAGTGAAAATATAGGTAAAACGTAACGTAGATACTCGTATAACTTGTTTTAATTAAGATTGTGATACAAAGTTCCGGTTTTTATAATGATATCTGACGCACACGTTATAGAGAACGAGCGAAACGTAAATAGAGAATCCGCCATTTTCAATGACAATCTTTATTGAGTAAAGTAGTACAGAATTTGGAATTCCGAACTAAGTTATAAAGGGTTTGGAAGTTAGAGCGTTTAGTAAATTATTATTTAGTTTGCGTCTTCGCATAACATTTTGCATTTAATAGCACTAGTTTTTATTAATTTAATTATTTATAGGCGTATAACTAGCAATCTTCATCATCCTTTTACTCACATGTCTGTCACATTGCTTAGTACGCGTTAGCCTCAAAATACGTTGTCCCTGTAGTTCCGGGACCAGAATAGGGTTACGGTATCCCCTGTCTGTCGTAAGAGGCGACTAAAAGGGGGCTTCCGGGGTTGCGGACGGCAAGAGTGGGAGCTCGAACCGCCCGGCCAGCAACCCCGGGAAGGACGGCGGTATGTATGGTCGTATATCGTCGTGAACACCAGATGGTGTGGTGAGTTTCAAGCTCACCTGGTCGGAGCCCGACGGGGCAATGCCAAGTGGACTCCGGTTGCGTTCCGTTGGAGATCACAGAGTCCTCTACGCAGCGCCGAGGACGGCCACCGGGAGGGTTTTAGTGCGGTAAAAATCCCACATAATCACGTGCCGCTCCCACGGCATAGGGTAGGGTAGGGTAGGGGTTGAAGGTTTCCCCCTCGTTAAAAAAAAGCCTCATTCCCACACGTAACACCGTAAGGTGCGGTATAGTAACTAACTACATTTTACAATACATTTACTAACAATACGAAGAAATAACTATTGGTCATACGGTTTCAATACGAATTACTTCTATTATTAAACAAGTGTATTACTTCGAGCATCTAAGACTTCGCCAAAACCAATACCCCGTACCTACTACTGCACTAAAACACAACAGACAAGAAACTTACGTATCATAGATAGCGTGTATACAATTAAACTCACAATATGATTATAAATTATAATTCAAGTTGCATAATTAGGCCACTGGATGTGGGCAACAAATAGAGCGCACACGTGGACCTATCATTTGTCTTCATGCATGAGAGAACTCGCCTCTTGCCAAACGGAGATAATGATTATTAGCCTACATTATAGGTAATTTACATGCAATATGCAAAGAGGATAAATTATATTTACAAACGATAAATAACGCTTTCTTAACTCATATCCCCATACTAGGAATCTTTCTGTCGTGGGTGCAACGGACACACACAAAGAGGAATACGCAAACACCGAGACCCAGAACAAGAAACTAAATAAATAATTTAGATATCTGTCTGTTCAAGGCTCGAACCCGGAACTCGCTGCGTGTTAGACCGGTATAGTGACCGCTGTGCCTCGCGGGTCATCAGATGGGTGGTACCTACTTATGCAATTGAATCTAATAAACATAAAAACTACGAGGATATATTGTTAAGTTGAGATCTAGCTATCGATCATCATATCAACTCAATATATTAGTTACTCGTAGTACATCTTATATATAAAATTCTCGTGTTACAATGTTAGTTACTGTTATGTACTCCTCCGAAACGGCTTAACCGATTTTCACCAAATTATATATGCATTTGGTGTGAGAATCGCTACTATCTATTTTTCAAACCTCTATGTGAGAAGGGTTGTTCACCCTTAACATTTTTTGATTTATATGGCAACACAACGTTTGCCGAATCAGCTAGTAATAATTCTAAAATTCAGTTCAGTTAAACAGTAGTTAGGAATTTAGCAGCAAGATACGCTTCATACGAATATTACTAATATAGCAAGCAAGTAAATAAAAAGCTTGTAAAATGTAAGCAGATGGCAAGCGGTGATGTCGGGCTATTGACATCGTGTGACATCTGGTATGCCTCTCGACCGCAGTGCAGGTGCTGCTCCTTTGTGAACTTAGATGGAATGCCTGTTACCTGCGGGTAATTACCGGCACGTTTACCGGGGCAGTCGACGTTGCAGTATACAGGGTGATGGTAAACGATATCGGAGCCTTTAATGGCGTAATTTCGTAGACAAATCATCGATCATTTATAAAAGTCGAACATTTTTCTTTAACGTCAATAAAAAATAAATAACTACCGGTAAAAGTTGCAGGAAAAATAAAAATAATCGATTTGTTGATAAAATAACCTTATTTTTTAGGACAACCTGTCAAAGTTTATAATTATATAAATTTAATATCAACTTTACTTACTCTAATATTGTCCTCGATTCACTAAATAGTACACTTAATTAAATTAAACAATAACACGTGAAATTTACTAATTACTTAGTGAAATGAAGGTAATAATTTGTAAGAGTGAGTTATTGAGTAAAAGCACATACCGAGCGACGTTGGATGTTTTTGTTTAATTAACATACGAAAAGCGATGGATTACGTGTCATGGCAGCCATTTTATTTTATACCTTCTATACTATAGTCGTTCATACAGAGCTATGTGTATGAATAATAGGGGTCGTCAAACTTCCCTTGAAGAATGTCGAGTGTTTTTGTAAATCACGCGAATAAAAGCTGCGAGAGATATGGAAATGTGAAGGAACCTTTAATTATTATAATAATTATGCTGAAAGATTTGTTAAAAAGAGTGATATAAATCAGGCTTACCTTCACCAAGACTCCGGAATAGTTCTCATTTGGAAACCTGCAAAGATAAATAAGACAATTATTAAATTTATTTCGCATTTCTATAAAACATTCTTCGATTGTACAGAATACACGAAGGGACTTCAATCTGAGATATGTAGCTTCAAAATGAAAGTAGATGCAAGTGGAATTCAATTTTCGTTCGTCAAAAAGGACCCTTGTTAAGATCTGACTTGGTCTGATCACGTTTGTCTATCTGTCATCCACAACCATTTTTATCCAGTCACATATCTTTTTATGATAAGTACTCGTAGAGGTCGTGTATGGCCGCTGAGAATTATGATGATTTAAAATATAAAGCATATAATAAAGAATACCGAATATCCTTCGGAATTTGATTACTATACCGGTCTGACACATATACTTCCGCATTTGAATTTGAAATATAATTATTTAAAAGATAAATTTTATTTCTGTCCCGGATCTTTGTGTTGTGTATATTCCTCTATGTATCCTTTGTATCCACGAAAAGGGGTATTCTAGCGTACTATGAACGCATAATGCGTTTTAAAAAGAAAGTAAAAGTCAACAAATAACTCATATACCTATTATACGAAATATTAATAGCAATAAACTAGAACTTTTGGCACGAACCTTAAATCATAATTAAAAATATGACAACAAACGCACTAAAAGTGAACTATGCGTCAAAATTTTACGAGTAGACAATAAAGATACTAAAATACACTTCATATCCAGTTATAAATAAAATAATACTTTCAAACAAATACTTTATCGTCCTGTTAAAATGAAAGTATTAGGTTTATAGCTTCTGAGATGAGATAGCGCTGCGAAGAATAACTTAAACATCTTTTATGTTTATGACGAACAAATCTTTAAAAGAGGAAAACATTGTCGCGACCTTAGTCTCCGGTCACATAGAAGAGACGTTGAGCAACCGTGCATAACAGTCGCAACACGTGCTTCATGTTTATATCAAACCGACGAAAGACATACATCGGCGACATTGAGCTCTTGCGTATAGTATTTTGTAATAAAATATACAATATTACGTCCCCGTCCGACGTCTTTTCTGTGTGACCTTTGGTTTAAAGCTGCTTGACTGTAGTGTGAGTCACCAGTTATAAAACACACTCAAATTTTAATAGAAAAAGTTGATTATACTTACAAATCTATTATGATAATGCTTGGGATTGTTTAGATGAAACTATAAGTATTAATGCTATTATTGTTTAAATAAGACGAATATGACTGTTTACCGTTTTCTATCTAAAGGGTAAAAAAATCAAACAGTTAACTTAACGAAGTAACAGTAACCCCGTGAGGTTTACGAGGGTACTGAACCAACAAGGCCAGTGAGAAAACGCATTTTACTGCGGGTTACCGCAGCGGCACCTGCATTTGGGTATAACGACAGTTCCTGTGCCTATTGTGGTTCGGAGAGATTAGTCGACGTGTTTCAGCAGATACAGAATGGAAGCAGGAAATAAGAAGGCCACACGTGAATGTCTGCAATAGTCGATTATAATGACTGAATTGGAATTGTTTATATGGACTAAATTGGAAGCAGTGACAGCCTAGTGGTTAAGAAAATCAGCCTCTCGATCGAGGGGTCCGAGGTTCAAATTCTAGGCACCTCTGATTTTTCAAAGTTATGTGCGTATTAGAAATTAATTATCACTTGTTAAACGGTGAAGGAAAACATCGTGAGGAAACCTGCATTCCTGAGAGCTTTATAAAAAAAATATCTCAAAGGTGAAGTCTACCAATACGCACTTGGCCAGCGCGGTGGACTCTGGCCTAATCCTTCTCATTATGAGAGGAGACCCGTGCCCAGTAGTGGGACAGTAATGGGTTGATGATGACTGCTGTGTTAGTGTACTGTATTTCCTTGTTACTATATAACACGAAAAAACCTAAGTGCATGTCTCGTGTCATATCACCTCAAGGCGCCTCCTGTTATCACGGTGAACAAATATACCGTTATTGCCACAGTAAGTAAACATCACCATGACGCCGAAACAGTCAAGTACTTAACGTACCTACTGTTCAGTATTGGATTTTTATGTCAGAGTTGACCTATTATTTATTTTATAATGTAGAGAACTATCAAACGCGCATTCAGTCAAGCGCATACATTCGCTTGATGATAAGTGGCTACTGCTGTCCACGGACATCTGTAATCTGAGGAATCGTAGGTGATCATAGATGCGTTGATACTTCTGGATGAATAAGAATACCTCGTATCATGCATGCCTCCTATATCACACCCTTCAAACAAAACACAGCACCAGCACAGCTGTTAGGCAGAGTGGTGGTGACCTCAAAGTCTTAAGGCAGCAACATATATGTCAGTCATCGACGTAAATATTGTTTTCTTTTTTATTTGGGACGATAACAGATGGGCGCAGTAACTACTTAACATCATATGACCTACTTCCATTACATAAAGAGAAGCAAATTATGAAGCAATATAGTTCAAGGATTCGATTCAAAAACTTTATAAAGATTTTGACCTAAGCCCTTATTGGAACTGAATGTGAACGTGTTGAAACTGCCCATAAGAGGATTAAATAGACCGTAGAATGTTGGTTGTTTCACGAGAATATTGTCTTAGCAAAATCAATATTTCTATACTACATATATCCATAAATTCAATTTATTTAGTAACTAGCTGACCCGACAAACTTTGTACCACCTCAAAATCTATTTATCGAATATATTTCATATAAAATATAGCCTATGTTACTCGTGTTAATGTAGCTTTCGAATGGAATTTTTTAAATCGGTCCAGTAGTTTTTGAGCCTATTCATTACAATCAAACAAACAAACAAAGTTTTCCTCTTTATAATATTAGTATAGACAATCTATCATACACATACGATAAATATCTGGTGTGACTTTCATGCTAATCTATGGTTTCATGACATTGATCAAAAATCTTATACATGAGATGATCATTAACATTAGAAATGACTTACTGTTTAAAAATGTCTATTTATATATGAGCTAATTTAATAAGCAATACTACGTTGCTGCATTGTGTAGGTACCTACGTGTTATACTATGTTAATGATATAGATTGGTCACGATAGTCAGCCCTAAAACTAGCGTTGACGACTTCGATGATTTCATTGGTATATCATTGGCATTTGATGTAACAACAAACAATGGAAGGGGAAAATTAATGACAAATGTTAATATCACACCATAAGATTAGGAAGTATATGAATTCGTTAATAGAGGTTAAAATTATGGAATATTAAAATTAAAAAGAGAAATGCATTGAGACGATAAAAAAATATGTATGCAGAATCACTCGTATTACTAAAATTAATTTAACGACACCTCATAGGTATATTAAAAATCGGTAAAGTTGTTTGGACTTTAGAATGTGCCAAAGAATGAGATACATGCGCTCGAAAAACATCACCACCCTTCTGTTGCTTGGAAAGAGCGACAACCGTATGAAAATTAAATTAGAAAAAAAATTAAAATGCAAATACAAAGTAAAATACTTAAGGTTACCTTCAAATATTTTAGAACACTTGTGTCATATAAACAGTAAGTTAAATCTGATTTGAAACCACACAATAGATCCCATAGAAATTATCAAATTAAATAAAATAAACTTTTCGGAAACAGTCACTGAACTTCACAAGGTCCAAGCACAAGTGTAACTGACGAATGCAGTCGACAAACTAGATAGAGCCTTAGCTCGCTGAAACAAGGCCCAAAAGTGTAGTAATAATAATTGACAATGAACCTTAGTCATTGTAGTGTATTAATCAAATTGGCTCTATTAAAACTTATCGTAATGTGGCAATCTAATTGGTTTAATTATTACTGTAGTTATCGTAACCTAATTATTTCTTTCTCTACATAATTACATGTAGTATATATTTATGGAAAGGGTATTAATTGAATATTGTTTGGCTAGTTTGGCTAATAGATATCCAAAAACCGAATGATATGTATTAGGTACATTTTGACATTTTAATAAGACTACTAAGTTATTGAGATCAAACAGCTAGATTCTATTAAAAATTAAGTAATGATAATTGGATTAGAATTGCTGTGAAATGATTTATTTACATTAAAAAATATAATTTCAAGCAGTCAAGCAAAATTTGAAAATAAAGCGATGTTATAATATTGGTTTAAAACATTCAAGGCAAAGAGAAAGTTGGATTCGACGATGACAAATCGTTGATGAGAGCGAAAAATTAACGGAACTTGCAAAAGAAAGAAAAGGCGATGGGCAAATAAGGAAGGCAGATGCTAGAAATAATACTGCGGAATACAGACGAATCGAGACTCGCTGAGATCATAGAAGTCTGAAGAACCTTAGCGATCGAAGTGGGTATAGTAAGAATTAAGGACGAAAGAGAAATCGCGATATTTCAATAGATCCTGGGAGATATCTAAGTGCATCGAAGTGGTTCACGAAGTTCGTGAATACTAGATCGAAGCGCAGACTCGTTGTCGCGGAGGTGAGCGACCGTCCCGTGGGTCATCGCCGCGAGTGCGCTCCACAACACTGATTCATCTCTATTGCGTAATTTCATGAACTATTGCATCTTACTACTTGATACTATCTTGATAAAAAACTGAATCGCGAACATGTTTTAAAATGAATAAGTTCCAAATATCTTCCCAATTTCTTCGGCGCTCGAGTTCGCGATTTTCGGAGCAAACAATGCTTCTTTGGTTCGCTTTTGACACTTTTTGTCAATTACTTCCGTTTTGCAAAGGTTACATAATATTGGGAGAGTTACTTTAAATCGTAATCGTGGTCGCTAAATTATCTTTAATACTTTATCCCGACAAAAGAAATATGTAAATTAACTATGTATTGTTAATTTCAAAACATTATACTTATGACGTTATGCCGATTACATAATCACATCGGCACGGATGCAATCACTCTACCGTTTACTATTCATTGCTCTGTTATTTATCTTTTTTATTTTCCAAATTAGCATTCGTTAATTGTCACTGTTAACGTTATGTTATAATTAGAATGAACGACTCAACAATTTTTAAGTAATTAAACAATTATGCCTATTCGTAATGAGATATCGTTTGTGAACGCAACGAGCAAACGAGCAGAGCCAAACGGTTGTTAATTAAGCTCTCACAATTGTGAAACAGGCAATGGAATTGGAACTAGCAACTCGATCAATTATAACTAGATCGGCACAATGGAGCAAAATCGGCGCTGAAACGGATGAAAAGGTTACACAATAAGTTATATCCGCTAGAAATAAATAGGTTTTTCATGGCTGGTTTTTGTCAAAGCGAAAGTGAAGCTGTTAGGTAACACGCTTTATAGGGCAGCAGAAGACATTAAATAAATTAGGCAATTTATCTCGACTAAAACCACATAACGATAAATCGTGTGGCAACACACGATCAAATCGACGATCGAAATGTTGAACGCAGTTCTGATTTATTTTCATGTGGTAAACATCTTGAAAGCGCTATTAGGAAAGTATTTTTACATTTAAGTTTATATCTTCACATTTGAGGTTGAATATTAGAGTCATTCGACGTTGCCCATTGTCTACAACCACAGTTTATTTCTCCATACAAAGGTTCCAGTCCATGTGTCCGTATGGAAAGTTTATTGTTATTCATTTAGTGCTTGGAACCGTATATTTCTCACGATCGCCGCAAAAGTAGGTCGCAGACCTTATTGTTACTGCAGTTTTTGCACTAGAATTTGATTCTTTATCATTTACCGCTGCCCAGTGACAATTTATGGAAAAACATTTTAATTTGAATATCAATATTTTTTAAAGCCCGATGGTTTTTATCGTGGTCAAATATTGTTCCGTAATAAACCAACCGCGCTTAATATTGCTTGAGCAAAAATGTCGTTCGTGATATGCCTGTGCTATGCAAGTGAATCCTCTACTCATCAACGTCGCTGAATCTATAGGAGTAATCTGCATGTTAGAAATATTCTATATGATGTCAAGAACTCTCAGCAGTTATACGATTGAACATTGAAATTGTCAGTAGTTTCCGACTGGAATGCTGAAAACTGCAACATGGTTAACGTTTGCTAACCATCTAAATCTAATTTTCACAGGGTTATTTTTATAATAGCGGAAATAGATTGCCTGCCACTTCCTTCTCTATGCATGTATTCTGTATTACACCTATTATGTGCAAAACGAATCTAATGAAGAACTGTACATTTTAATTGCTTATTGTTACGCCAATCTTGCACGCATGTGTGTGTAACAACACGTACCTACTAATAATAATTAGCACCAACAAAAATGATTAAGTACCTTACTCTTGATATATTCACGTAAAACGGAAATCAATAGAAAATTGCTCCGTACTAAATCATCAATCAAAATATGTAGTCAATTAGGAAGCGTACACATTGTGCAACGTTTAGAGATAGTGGGTAATTGCAGCGAGTGTGTATTACGAGCGTTTTAAATTGGGCTATCCATCTGCACACTGCCGACTGCCGATATGAGGTCAACGACGCGTAGGTACTTCCAACTGATATAGACTCCAATTGACCCCCATTATTAAAAACCGTAATTACACATCTGTATGTTTGTATGTACTGGCAGTATAATGGCGATTGCCATGCGATTGTTCCTAGCTTAATGGTGTACGTAAAACGTGTCGATGACATCACGAGACGAGTGAAACTTGACGTTTGGGCGTATAAAAACAATAATACATATCCAGCGTGCTCATTTTATACAACAACAGCTATGTTTGAACGCACGTAACCTTAACAAGCCGTTAACACCAGACAACCTGTCGTGGTCGCATTTACCATACAATAAATGCTTTTTATTTATTGTCACTTTCGAAGCATTGTCAGCGTCGCCTCGTTCATGGGTAAAGTTAAAATATGCACGGCAAATTAGTCTCTGGGTTCAAAACTTAAGGGTTATAATCGTGTACTGTTCGAAGTTCATTGTTCGACATAGAAAGTGCAGCGGAGTCTGATCACGGCGAGCATTTTAATTGCGCTGGTTCCACAAAAGGACCTCTCGGTGTTATAGACTAGTTTTAGTTCGACACAAAACTCTGGTCCCGGATTGAGGAAAATCGTCTGCTTATAATCTGACGCAAAGTGAGGTTTGTGGGTAACACGTGGTGTCAATGTCATGGCTTTGTGTTTTATACAAAATATTAATATTCATGTCTCATAGGTTTCCATGAAACAATGACTATCGGTATTGCAATGTTATTGTATACTGTTGTACGGGAAAAGTTAAGCGACAGCCGACCGTGGGTACCAATCAGTGTCAACTAAACATCAAGTACACTCGCACTGCCATACGCATTCAAACAAACAAGTTATATGATAGAAACAAAGAAACAAGTTATGCGATTTAATCATACTGCTGATGACATACAAAGTTGTAATAACAAATCATAATATGAACGAGGAACAAAACGAAGTTATTTTCCTACCACCTTACAAGTCTTATAGGAATCATGATTCCTATCGATCTATTAATTTACGTCTGGGCAATAAACGATCTACCATATTTGAACAAGTTTTAATGCGACTGGTTTTTTGTCGCTAATATAACAAGTGACCTATGCAGACTGATCGGCAAGGTCACTAGAATGTTATTTGTTCTAATGCTTAATATACCTACTTAACTTCGTTCTCAAGTTGTTTCTTTTGATTTGGTATTGGCAAAGAATGTTATCGAAATTTAATTTTAGAATATACAGCTAAATGTAAAGTGACGTATAGATTATAAGCTTTATTTAAGATGAGGTTAAATTACTGCGGGATCAGTCTTGTTACAGGATAAAGCTACAGGATAATATACAAATCGCCCATTTTGGGCGTATGATTTACAAAATAAATTTCCATAATTTTCAAACACTTTGTCTCTGTTAGAAAAAGATGATTTCCATTACCTATTATTTCTTAAATAAGTAACTAAATACTTTTTGGCCAGTATAAAAAAATATTAAGTTTTGGTCCTCCTAATATTACATTTTATTTATAAAACAGGTAAAACTCGGATGGAGGTAAGTCGTCTATAGACATAGGACAAAAGAGAATAACAAGTACGTTATCATAACCATATTTGAAGAACTCGTTATCTATACTTGGAAAACCTTTATAATAAGTGTGTGATATAATATAATTTAATAGTCATATACATACATTTTGATTTAATTTAATAGTCATATACATACATTATTATTATTAAAATGTTTTTTTTTTTAATTATAAACACATAATGCCATGCCTGGCCAATTAACCCATGTTTGACATAACATGAATTATTATAATTGATAATAACCATAAAAACGGCGATTAAATAATTATAGATTGGCGACAAAATATCGCACAGTTTCTTTTACTTTCTTAGCAGAAACATCGTATAAAGCTATAAAAGGCCTAAAGCGTTTCACATATAGACATCGTTCGTGTGAAACACGTAACTGTATGGACGTTAAACTATTGCCACATGCATCCCTTAGGAAGTATTCACATCTTGCATAAATCTTGCAGAACAAAGTGGAATGGAGTACGCACGAATTGAACAATCAGGCACTAGTTTCAACGGTGCTGTCGTATCGTGTGCAAGCCGCCTAATCAGTTCATGCTATTGCCAGTATGTACAATAATGACTGTAAGCCGAAACCTTAGAATCACATATACATAACATGACGTCGACCACTTGTTGAGATGTCAATCCACACTATCGCTCGCTCATGTTACGGTTTAAGAATTTCATTTTGGCTATGTGTACAAACATAATAGACTTGTTTCGTCAACGTAGCTATAATTAGTAAGAAAAGACATCACTTGACACTCCTCCATATGTAATTACGTGTAACACGTTCCGACACACTGCTTGTATGTTATTTAAAATTTGACATTTAAAATAATAAATAATTAAAGACGGACATGGCGTTATTAATATTTAAATATTCGATATTATAATTGTGACCGTGTCATCATAACCTGTAATATGAATATTATGATTTTTTAGTGGTTCAAAATCTAACGTGGTTCATTTTTTTGTGCTTCGACTTCTATGATTAGTAGTACCTTCGCATGTTATATTTCTGTCTTATAGCAGCTGTGTGTTAGATGCATAAAATAAGTTGGTCTGCTTGCCTCTAGGTATATGAGAATAAGATTGTTACGATTTCAATGCTGAACCACGAAATCGTAACAGTCTTATTCTTAACTTCCGAGAAAAGTAATAAGCTACTTTTGTACAATTGAACTCCTGGGGGAGGAAGTAGGGTTAATGTCATTGTATGAACGTCACTTACCCCACCCTTACGTCTGAAGTGACAAGTATGAAAAATAATATAAAAGTAGCTTTATAAATGAAAGTAATATAAGTCGTGAAATCAAACTCATCTTGAAGGTCTTGAAGTCATGTAATAATATAGTCACATAAACGGTACAGAGTAACGATATAACAATTATACGTAAGTAAGTTCACACTAGTGATTAGAAGTATTATAACTACACAAGTATCTCCGTTATTCGACTGCTCTTGCTGAAGTCTTCGACCAGAATGTCGCTCTCTGTTAATTCGAGCGCCTTTAAGGTGTCGTCCCCACTTCACCTACCCGCATCTGTTTTTAAACTGTAGTATCAAATGAGTCACTTATTACTTTAATGTAACGTTATAAAAATGTGATATCGTTAATATCCAAGCTTCTTATTAACGACGATAACATTCGGCCGTCCTGCTCACACGTTCGTCCTCGATCGTGTATGGTCTGATGCAAGAGCTGCAAAAGAAAACCAGTTGTTTAATGCCTAAGTCCAGAAGAGTTACACATTTTCTTGTAATACCGACTCGCACGTAAGAGGCCCGAACTGTTTATCAAAAACATGGCTTAAACTCTACGCATTTTCTTGCAATACCGACTCGCATGTAAAAAGCCCGAACTGTTGATCCGAACCAAGGCTTAAACTAGGTGATGTTCATATAGAATCACACTAGTTGTGTATTACCTAGGTTATAAATCTGCCCCAACAGTGTTCACCACGGATTTCTGTTGCAGGCATAGTTCATAAGGACTCTTTACATAAATGTCATATGCGCGACAGGTATTGAAGCGAATGCATTAGACCATTGTTAAATAATAAAACACACGGTTATAACTAGGTGATGTTCATATAGGATCACTCTAGTCATGTATCACCGCAGTTTTTATACCTTGTTTACGATAACATTCGGCCAGTGCTCAACTCAAATTTACTCTAAAAATGCAATATTCACTCAATGTAATACATCCACCCAACATACATACATACATACACCCAACCATATGCATCACCAAGAGACACCCGCGAACATTACACTGCTCGAGGCATCTGCACTAATCCATCTTAACTACAGATAAATAAAAATCAAACTAAAAAAGTTTCCTACACCTACAGTAATGACAACATCTAGCTGCCCACTTTACTTATGTCTGGATTTTAAGTCCAATAGTTAAATCTCCAACAACTATTGATTCGATAAAGTTACGCATCAGAATAACGACGTTAATCCTATTAGTCCATTTCGGAATGCTCAACAACCTGTTCAATAACTGTTATACTGATAGATAGATAGATCTATAGTTGGCCACTAAATGAATCTGTGCGACTCAAAATACTATTATAAAATTATTTTATTACTACTTAGTACCTCTTTTAATTATTACAATGTTATTTTATACAAATAGTTGCCTTTCCAACGTACGTCTTTTATCAACTGATGAAGCAGTATCAAAATAATAATATATCATGAATATTTGAAATGAATGATATCAAAGTTAAAGACTAAATAATGGTAAACAAACCATGAATTTCACACAATATAACACGTTTAAGTTGTATGAACCCATTTTTTTTACGTTATTTATCACAAATTCAAATTATTTCTTTCAAAGTAGGGCCACATAACCCACTTTTGAAAGTCAGAAAGAAATTTCATTACATTAAATTGAATTTATATTCAGTTATAATAATACATACTATTACATGAATTTCAAAATTTAATTAACAAAGCAAAGGACCCATGCGTTCACGTCAGCGACATACTTGTCAATTGTGTATGGCTTAACTACTTAACTTTTTTTTTTTTTATTTCACCAAAAGTTTTAAATTAAAATTCCCATAAGGAAGTTATAGTTTGGGCTATTTTACTGTAAAAGTTATGCATTATACTAAGGAAGATTTGCTAGACTTTACGCAAACGTCGTTTTTTAAAAAAAAAATCAAATAATGTTATGGAAAGAATAAACACATTAAAATGGTCCGTTAATCTAAATGGAGTTTAAACAGACCTTGTCTTACATTGAGTTCCTCGGAAGCGGATTTTTTTTTCCGTAGGTAGTTATCAAACGGATAGTGTTATTGAATACACACTCGTAAACTACCTACCAAGAAAAATGACTTCAGAAACCGGCCATTACTTAACTATACTTATTTGTGTCTACAACTGATAAAAGATTTTTTTAAACACGCTTTTATTTTTGCCACGCTTTTATTAACTTGACCTGTATGTATGTAACGGAATATTTGAATTCGATTTTTACCTACTTTGAACGGTCAGATTTATTTAAAAATTTTGAAATACTTATGACATGACATGATTTTAATAATCTTGTCCGATTCTAATTTTGTCTCATCACGATCGTCAGATTTAAAACTATAACTGTTTTACATAACATGTGGCTCCTTATCAATCACAACCTAAAATTTCTATGACCTGAAAAAGGTCTATTAAAGTTGATCATGATTTTATACCAGCCAGCCAAACAAACAGTTAGTCAAACTATCTTATGATACACCTTATTACCGAACAATTCATATTTATTATATATATTTCAAACGCCTCGGCTTCACCTGACTTTTATATAGTTTGTAATAAAAATTATATTAGTGCGTAATATCTGTATAGATTATATTAATATAATATGTATCATTTACAACCAACACTCTCAAGGAGATGCTCGATGTTTCTATAGAGAAAACCTAGACATGACGCAATTGTGAACCGTATGAAATTTATATGAAAAGTAAATTATTGTATAAGAAAATCCCATCGAAATGTACCTATGCTTTTATTTGATTACATTATTATTCATTTGGCTATGATATACATATAATAAGAATGAAATCTTCACGTGTTTACATCGAATATATTTGAAAAAGAAAAATTGTCTGTCGGTTTGTATGTTTGAAAATGCATTAAAACCAAAACTACGAAGTTGATGTCAAAAGTATACATTTTTTTTTTAAAAACATTACATGACCAGGTAATGGAGAATTCCAAATTACTAACGTACTCCGTGATCTTGACAGAGGGCATTGTATAATTCAAATTATATTTTGAATCCACATGAACAAAGTCGCAGGCAAGACTCTTTTTAACAATGCAATTCAAATTATATTTTGAATCCACATGAACAAAGTCGCAGGCAAGACTCGTTTTAAAAATGCAATTCAAATTATATTCTGACTCCACATGAACAAAGTCGCAGGCAAGACTCATTTTAAATATGGTATACAAGAGACTATCTAAATTTATGTAGGCTTCAGTGACCGTTTCTCACTTAATACGTATAATAACTTAATTGCTGTAACTTGTAAATAGAACTAAGCTCAAGTTATAAAAGCATCAATTTATTATTATTATTATTATTTTACTTAAAATAATTTATTCTCAATCCCATACAAAGTGGATCCCGTTTATCATTT
Source organism: Epargyreus clarus clarus (assembly GCA_014595695.2). Lineage (NCBI taxonomy): Eukaryota > Metazoa > Arthropoda > Insecta > Lepidoptera > Hesperiidae > Epargyreus > Epargyreus clarus. Next base: position 305,301 of record JACTTY020000030.1, on the reverse strand, counting down.
CGTAAATGGCTCACATAATTGATAATATCGATAGTCTAAGCGTCTCAACGTTTAAGGTACAAACTTCATTTACCAGTATTTGATAGTGCCCAATTTTCAAACCAAAAGGACGTGTAATGTGTCAAATTCAAATTGAAATTTAAAGATTTAAAATTACGAGATGTAAAGAAATATTAATACAAAACGAAACGTTGCATACTAAATTTAAAACAGACATTTAATATTATGTATAAGTGAGTCAGTCAGAAGTAGAATGGGAGATAAGAGAGATATTTTTATATATAATATTCCAAAGACCGCTGCGCATAAGTTTCTCAGTTTTCTTATAGATCATTAACTAATGTGCATTTATACTTTATGGGAGTCAAAACACAGTAGTACACAGTACTGCGTGAATTCGCCTAGAATTGATGGAAATCTAAATTTGGCAACGTACGTATGCTTCTTCATAACAATTACGTATCAAGTATATGAAATCAAAAGGAAACTTTCATTGATTTATAAAATGAAAATGTGAACAATGTAGATGTGAATGCAAGTTTATTTTTAAATATAGTCAATTAATATCCAAAAAAAAAAAAACAATAAACCTTAAACTCATTTACCATTTCCCTCCTGGGTACACTCAGCCACTCAATACCGTGGTCGTGATACTTTTTTGCAGGCAGTTAAATATGTACCACGTAGATATTATACATTTCTGTACAATTATGAATAATCAAAATTTTGCAACTTAATAAACGTATCACTTATATCAAGTAGGTATACTGTACTCTGTAACTGCGTTTGTTGCTACCGCATAGTCCCTTCCATACAATAATAACAAACGCATATACGTAAACCCCGTTTGAAACATTAAAAGTTATCAAAAATAAATTCAAATCTAACCTGTATGCAATTTCTGGCGTACATTAGCCTATATTAACAACCATTAGGTTCCCATATCTATAAAGCCTGACATTTAAGATTAAAGATCCTTAAAATATTTTCATAAGTACGTGTATTTCTATATATTTCAAAGTAGGTGTAACTTTAGAACAATTAGGATTTACTTTTTACACCACAGAATTTAACCAAATGGACAGATTTACCACAAGAACTGCCTTGCAAAATTACTTTTAGACACTTCTTCACAGAAAATGCACTTATTTTGAAGTAAACACCTCAGTTTACAATGTTAACAAGTAATTTGATAAGAGTAAAGTTTGTTCACAAAATTTAAGTATATCATTTTCAGAGGGTATTAACATTTCATTGAATTACTAGTCTCAATCTATCCATTTTCTTAATTCAAATGAGTTTTCCCTTACATCAACGACATTTATCTACCCCCATTTTTACTTATTCTACCAAGATGAATTCACATATGACATAATAATGTTTTAACTCACGGTTTTTATTCCTGTGTCAAGTATGTTCGTACTTACGAATCGCCGTCCATGATTGTGAGCTGGTTCTTGTACACTTCTGATGAAATCAAACTCATCTTGAAGGTCTTGAAGTCATGTAATAATATAGTCACATAAACGGTACAGAGTAACGATATAACAATTATACGTAAGTAAGTTCACACTAGTGATTAGAAGTATTATAACTACACAAGTATCTCCGTTATTCGACTGCTCTTGCTGAAGTCTTCGACCAGAATGTCGCTCTCTGTTAATTCGAGCGCCTTTAAGGTGTCGTCCCCACTTCACCTACCCGCATCTGTTTTTAAACTGTAGTATCAAATGAGTCACTTATTACTTTAATGTAACGTTATAAAAATGTGATATCGTTAATATCCAAGCTTCTTATTAACGACGATAACAGTCGATAAAATACCAATGTTTGAAAAAGACCTGAGTGGAAAAATCGTTCAAGTCCATATTTTATATCAACAAAAACAAGGCCGGCATGTCGTTGTTATTTATTATTTAAGAAATCAGGTAGAAGTCATTATGCGGGCGGGGGCGTATCGTGGCATACACTGGCACCCTAGCTGGAGCGCCGACCTTGCAAGGTCGCTACCTCACCTGTAATTATGGTGATTCCAGTATGTTTTTTGGTTATGGTTTTTTACGAAATGTTAGGTAAGTTTCGACGTAAGCTTATTTAATCGGCTTTGTAGTTACGTTTTCGTAACCATGCGGATTGATATGCAAATATAATATAGTTAAGTAACTTAACTTATTTTGTGTTACGTAAATTTCATGTTTAGTAAATGTGGGGCTAGTAGTACACTACTAATTTGCTATTTAAACCTAAAACAGTTGTTAAAGCCACAAGGAAATATACGCATCACATAATTTGAATGGGTTTGAGTAGTGCAGCAAAGCTAACTTAACCTAACCTAAAATTCGTAACACCACTACTTTTCGTCGAACACGACTGGCGACATTCAGAGTTTCGGGTTAGGTTTTATCCAGCAAGGGTTCCTACTGTAAAAAAATCAATATAAATGGTTTGCAATGAAAGTTTTACGTAATTGTATAAAAACCTTTTTTTACTTTCCAAAACTGTATAATTAAAATAAGTAAGAAAGAAGTTTGCATTAATAAACCAGTTTAAATGTAAATATACTTTTAATTAAACTCATTCATAAATCAAATGAAGTAATGATTACTAGTTACAGAAGTATGCAAATAATTATTATACTAAGTACTTAAAAAGCTGATCCTGACAATTGTGTTTAAATAACGAGACAAAGTAAATAGCCCTCACAAATGGCCTCGTATGCTGCCCACTAACACACGGTAGCCATCACATGAGTCACGTCCCAAACCCTCTTTAGTTTTTGTTTTGTCCTGCGCGCTCAATAGAAGGTTGTTATTTTCTCTTAGGCCTTCGCATAGAGCTTATAATGGTAGTTGACAATTGTAAGTAAAGAGATCTCAAATAATATGTAGTATTTAATTTAGTCTTTGTCACGATAAAATTAAAAGGCTATTTTATTTTCATTGATTGTTTGTTATTAGACTTTTATTCTGGCTGATCGATATTTAGATTACATAATACTTAAGTTGGTAATTTCAGTTATTGCAATAATAAGATTGGAATTTCTAATTTAGAAAAACTGTAGTGAAATTGTAAAGTGCACTGAAAACTTGTGGTAACTGTTACGTCATCATCACCACATTTATCTGCGTTCTTTGACGGTTTTAGTCGTCGTGTTTCTTAATTTTGAGTTTGAACAATGTGCTAATGAACACAAGTTGGAATCATCTAAGATTGGCTTCAGATATAAGTCCTTATTAAACTAATCCCACTTAACTAAATGTCAAGTTTTGCTACATCGATAATATCTTGTTCGCTCTCTGGAGCGAAGGATCTGGCTTTATATAGCAAAATCAATTTTAATAAAGCTCAGATTTCACGTAAGCTTGTAAAGAGCCGAAAATATTTTTAAGTATTATATTAAGCATCATACATATTTAACACTTAACGGTAATACGCATTACGCATACGTTAGTGACCTTATGACAAATCGTTCGGATTTTCACAATTGCGGTTACGGAGGGTAATGTATTTCGAGAATGTATATGTATGTATGTATGTATGTATGTCTCATTGTTTGGCACGCGCTCCACCCCACATGGCTTGACGGATTTTAACATATAAGACGTCGTTGAATTCGTTAAATTGACATAACATAAAGAGACATTGTCTAATAAAGGGTTCGTACACAAAACTGCGATGCGACGTCGCATCGCAAAAATCTGCGAGCTCCCTCGACGCATCGCAAGAACTTGCGAATTGATTCGCATCGCACAGTGGTTGTTGTTGTTGGTCACCCTGAGAGACGCTACGCCGCACGATATCGCATCGCAGCAATTCGCATCGCAATTTTCTGCGTTGCGAATTCGCATCGCGTCGCATCGCAGTTTTGTGTTCGAGCCCAAATTCTTTAAACATAAATTGTAAGTGACATAGGCTATATTTGAAAGTAGTCGCGTCTTTTAAAAGTAACTGTCTTATTAATTAATCTACTTAAGAGTCCTATAATATTGTTATCATTTCATTCTGATTAGCTACTGTTCCACGATGTATTTACTCGTCGTCATTGTCAAGTATAGTCATTGTGCGCACCGGCCGATACCTACTGTTCAACCAACATCAATAGCGTCGGTTTGTTTAATTTTATTGTTGTTTATGTTATAAACAAGTAGGTTAATGGAATAATGGAATCAATATCCCTCGTCTGAGTAGATGCTCAGTCCTACAAATAACTGAGACGGCGAATGTGAGTTTGGTTCTTTGTTTGCTACACTTTCACGCCTTACAAAACCGATCCTGATGAAATTTTGTACGCATGTTGTTAGGTGTTCAGAAAAGGACATTGGGTATCTTTTATCTCGAAAAAGTACCGTTTTCAAGGGATAGAAAATATAAATTTATCTTTTATCATGATAAGCTTAAGGGCAATATTAAATTATTGTATTGACCTCTGACCACGAGCAAAGCCGCGAGTAATAGCTAACTATATATAAAGACAAATTAATGTACCTTCACTCAGCTTTACTTCACTAATATAGAAATAAAATAACAGATAACCTACGCCATACCTGCTACATCACGTGTGGTTATCTACGCCTGTGCTTACAAATCGCGTGTTCATACGATTATATCTTGTAGGTTGTCATTGAGTGCCGAGTACCGAATGATACTATACAATTCACTACAACGCCTTCAGATAGAGCGACACTTTTGTTTGAGCAATAAAAAAAATCTTTTGACGTTGAACAAAGCCAGTTGTGGTAGCCGGTAGCTAGGGTTGCCACCTGAACTATTATATACTTCGTGTATTGTGTTATTATATTACTCAGTTGTACTATGTATGCTATTGGAAAATGTTTTATCTGTCATTCAGGCGTATTAGAGCTCTCCCCCTTGAATCACTTCGTGAACAATGCTTTTTAAAAAGGTTGTCATAAAAAAATGTTGTCTTTATCTATGTAATATCTATGTAAATCGCGTCGGCGAAACAATGTCTTTGTAATAAATAGGTACTATTTTTCTCGACAAAAATGCTGGCAACCCTACCGGTAGCCCTTCCTTGTCCAAGCTATCTATTGTCGCCGCAAGTTCTGACCGTCATACTGTTCTTCCTGGAGCGATAGTGTCACTTTTGTTCTTCAGAAATATTATCGTTAAGCAAAAGTAGGTTATTAGAATAGTGTCAACGTCAACAAGTTATTAACTTGTTGCTAAGCCCTACTATGCCGTACCGCACCATGACCGTACAATAAACGGGACGTGTCATGCAGAAAAATCTTATTTAAATTGGAAATGATGAGATTATAAACATTAGGTCAAGTTCCAAGTGTTGCAACATTTTTGATATTTTTAGGGTTCCGTATTTCAATATAAATAATATTGCATGACACGTTCCTGCCCAGTGTGAGACAGTGTAAGCAGACTCTTTAAAGGTTAAACTACTAAAGCAATAAAACATACTTTCAGAATTAATTAAATTATTAATTATAATTACAACTCCGATGACTACTTAGCTACATTGACCTATTTACGATGTTGCGATAAGTAATGTAACGTAAACGGTGATAAGTTATCGAATATTATCTATTGTTTTATTGTTTAGTTAAAATTTAACTGAAAGTACGCTTCCTTTTTATTCCCTTCGATACTGGTTAATACAAATAATTTTGAAGGAAACATAAATATTTGATAGATATATTTTTAAGGTACACTGTTTTCAAGGATGTGGTTTACAATAAATATTCTACAACCAAAAACACAGCTGACCACAGACCAATATCATTTTCCTGTAGGAAAGACTTATAAAATACATTTCAATTTAATAGTAGGTACCTACTACTCAGGCGTAGCGACATTTGAAGGTGGTAGAACCCTTTGTGGTTCAACTCCGGCAGCACCACCGCTACATCTATTTCTACCTAATAACAGCAGTGTTAGGCGCTGCTTTGTTCCGGTTTGTGGTAAGGGAGACAGACTTTTCCGAGGCGTTCCAGCTTAGTCCTCAGGGGTAGCGGCGCATCTGTGGCCGACCTCGGGTAGGAATATCTAATCCTATCTGAGGTTGATTACAGATGTCCATGGGCGGCAGTAGCCACTTACCATCAGGTGGACTGCATGCTCGTCTGCTACTCTTATATTATAAATAAAAATAAAATATATCTGTAATCGACCTCAGGTATGATTTCAATTCTATCTGGGGTTGATTACCGATATCTATATATGGTAGAAATAGGTGGGCTGCATGTTTGTTTAGCCAAGCATGTTTGTTTAGCCAAGTACTAGACGAACTCATATACGAAGGGTTCCGTACCGTCAAATTTTCCTTTTTTATTTTTATTATTATTATTGTGAATATTTGAACTGTCTACCTGTATAGTGTTTAAATACATATTTTGTAAAAATAGAGAATGTTCAAGAGATACGAGCTCTGTGACAGACGGACACGTAGCCTTAGGAATACGAATAATTCCGTTTTTACCCTTTAGCTACCGAACCCTAAAAAAGACATGACCAATATTGTAATCTGAAATGAAGTGGTAGCTAAGTGTACAATAAAGCAGTACAGTATTTTAACAAACGTCCATTGAATGTAATTGAGAACATCGTCAAACGCAGTTAGTGTCATGATTACTTTAACGTAAGTAGCCATTTCCTTATAAATTGTGTCGAGAGGAAAACGCTACTTCGGAAGGGCAGTTACACTGGTTAACTGCAAAGCAGCATTTAAGGTATTGGGTAAACGAACCTAAGTCGTGTGAATAAGGGAGTATTTACGTTTCGCGTACCTTTCGCGTTTTTTAAAATATAGTTGATACATTATCTTACCGCAGGGCTTACATTTCCATATAAGGTGGTATTATGTACACTTCAGACACTTCTGAAATAATTATGGAGCAATCGGTATGTATCCTTAAGATAAAACAAGTGTATGGTTGTAACATTTAATCACGAAATAAAAATAATGGAAAACTTAATTGTGATGTAATAACTGCCTCTTAGTTATAATCCAGCAAATTCTGTATGAACCGTGGATGCAATGATTCGATATTAATTATCTTTAACCATAACACGGAACAAATATAAAATTTCATTATCTATGTCCTTGCCGGGGATCAAACCCGGAACCGTTCAGTCCTATTTACCGCTGCACCATGCTGATCGCGAAAAACAAATTTAAGATGACCTGCACATCTAAGTTCATTATTAGCTAACACATTAGTTTACTACTGTACTATTGTTTTAGGCTCGATATTTACTATTGTACTATGTACTATTGTTCCTGTCTACAATAGTAAATATCAAATGCCAAACAAAAATATTTTTTGCCAAGCTGAACAAGGTTGCCCTCATTTCGTGCCAGTAACATGTGGCTGGTACCATTCCGTGACAAGAGTTCAATTTATACCGATCAAGCGTTACAATAAGATCCTTGAGGCGATCAATTCGTATTTACACGACCTTCTAGGATTCTGTAACGCTTCACGTTGTGACATATTTACAAATCTTGGACTAAAACAGATGAAATTATAAAGGCGATGGGATGATAAGGATGAAGACTTATATTTAAGACGATAACACTTGCCATAAATGCCTAACAAATATATTTAAAAATTAAAATCCGTAGAAATATAATTTCTTTTTATTTTATCCCTGGCATATACGTAAATTGGCGATTGTAAAGTGGCGATTATCGCCACTTTTTTGAAAAAGGGAATTTAAGACAACCCTTATAAACAGGGTGGCAATAAAAGCGATATATTGGACATATATTTTAATAGATTGTAGCGAGATAATCGATATAGTGTAATAAATTGTTTTTATTTTAGTTTGAAATCTTAAAAAAACAATTCTGCTATCGCTTCCTAAATGACTTTAAGACCTTCCATTTTTCTCTGGGTCCATAACAGCCACTCTATGGATCTGCAGGATCTACAAAGGGGCGTTATTACCTACTTTGAGCAAGACTGGCTTACAGCTTAGAACGGTAAGTCTGCTATGCCGTCGTCGCACGGTCGAGTTGTCGCGAGGCGCGGTTCTCGCAACGCTTGCGCAACCGCGGTTGCGTCAAGATTCCGCCCCGGCCGCGTTAGCTCAGTTCAACTCTCTCGAGGCGTAGATTTAAATCATAGATGCGCCCTCGGGCCCATTTGTGCCATGGTTTTTGAATGACATGTTCAGAAGAGACAGTAGTGATTATGCCATTGAACGTTGAACGAAATAGAAACATCACTGTTAAATGTCTTTTACTCCTATCACAATAGAGGCACTATTTTATTTGTTACATTCACCATTAACATATTACTTCACCTAAGATATCTCACTGAAGCTTAATGTCTAAATTACGAAACTGTCGTGATAGAAAGTGCGTATCAGTTAAGGTTATAACATCTATAACACTATTTGTCAGTCAGCCGCCACAGTTTTAACATACGAATAATCAAATAATTCAATGTAAGTGTTATGATTAATGTGACAACGTAGGGAGACCAGTAGACGAGGGCCGTAGGATTGACAATAAACAATGATGATACAGCACTACATCACTAAGTAAATAAGTGAATTAAAACGAATCAGCTCCGATCATCTGGGTCAAGAGTAGTGGGTGCGTGCAATCACACAAAGATAAACAAAGATGAGCCGCAATATTATGTAGAACAATGCTTTGGCACTTGCGAATACGTGACATTTAGGTAATCAACTTTTAATTGTTACGTTGTCCAAATAACGTTTATGTTAAAAATCCTAAGGTTGTTCAAACAAGTATTTAATTAAAACGTGAGTAATCAAAACATGCCGAACATAACCAGCCAAACACGGGGAATACCAAAAGGAAAAAAATTGGAGGATAATTTTTGTACGTCTTAGAAATTAGCAAAGGTCGGGATATAAATCATCAATTGAATAAGAGATAATATCAAAAAATAATGTAATAACAAAGCTCGATATTAATATCTATTAAAATTAAAATGGGGCATAATATAGTAAGGTAATAAATGATTTCAAATTGTGTCACGCGGGGTAATTTGTAAATGTAATGGCGTTGTATAAACGGAACCTTATCATGGGTTTCCACTCTCCCCCACGGCACAGTAGAAATATGTCCATATTTGTACTGTGCCCACGGTGACGGTGGTAATTGTACGACGAATATAAAGTTATAAATACTTATATTACATTTAAACATATAGCAACATACTTAACACATGTAATATTATACGGGCCTTCCAGATAGTAAGAGAAAAAACCCCTTTATTATCCGTTTTTAGAGTATATTTGAAATTATTTCTTAATAATTAAACATCAAGTTACTAGTTGCCGTGAACTGGCCAAGTCGTAACGACAAAGCGTCACCTTCGGACAACTATTAATCTTATGATTAAACAGCCAAGGTTTCGCACTGCAGTAAATGCTCACTGCTTTGACGACTCAATCAGCACTAAAGGTAATTACACATACTTTTATCGTGTATGAATTATACCGAGTAATAATAGTTCTGTTGGCATGACACGGATCCGTGTTCCTGCGCCAGCAACTGCGTGACGCTTCCGGCAGCGTGCACTGACCCACTGTTCTCCTCCACTTTGCGTCAATGTAAATGTTAAATTACGGATAATTGAATTAAACCAAACCTATTAAGTCATTGAGATACTAATTATAATGAAGATGGAATGGTGGAGTACTACACTCGTACAATACGTCGTGGTACAATTGTGTGCAACCACCGCGCTTATTTCTGCCTTATAGCAGGACTGTTTGCTATACTGTACTGGTTTGAGAAGATACATGTCCATTTCAATAAAATAATATTTTCATTATATGAATAGAAACAATACATGACATTATATAATTTATTCAATTGTGATAATTATGATATTTGTGTTTGATATTTTATTATTCATTAAATCTTAATATAACTTATAATAATTTGTATGTCAGTCATTTCACAAATAAATTTGATTTGATTTCATTAATATAAGGATTTTTAATAATTTAGAAGTAGAAAAGGAGCATATAGTCCATCTGATAGCAACTGCCTTCACAGACATCTGTAAACAACCCCAAATAAGATTAGATGTTTTGCTATGCAGATGTATTGCAATGCGGATGTATTGCTACCCCCGAAGACTAGGTTGGAACTCCTTGAATAAGTATGTTTGCCTTACAAACAACCTTCGAAAGTGGACAATAACACTACAGCAGCACTTAAAACTGCTCTTATCATGCAGACATAGACGTGGCAGTAGTGCCTTCAGCGTTGAACCACAAAGATACCACTATGTTTAATGAAGTTATGGAAGGTTTGTTATTATTTGGATATAGATGATCTACTTATATCTATCAAATTATTGCAATATAGTAAGCTATGAGCTACACAGAACACAGAGCATATTGAGATTTCCAAAATCGAAAATATTTATTGTTAGGCAAGTATTTCCCATGGAGCACAAGGTCAACTGGGTTGTTATTGTTCACCAAACATTATGAGTTCAAACAGTTGTAAGTACTCAATCATGTAGACACAAAAGAAACATCTCTAACATGTCTACTAGTCAGGAAACAGTTGTTTACTATTTCAGACTGCTATATATGGTACCTAACAATGATTTTCCTCAATTATACGGCAAATCATAATCAATTCGCAAAACTAGTATGATTTTGATAAATTACCAATGCATATCCTGATATTAACTTTACTCCTCGCAAGCATGGTACACTGTAAGTTATTCCACTGGGATTGGTGTTCCATTTATCTTCTGGTTGCTTATTTTTTCACTAGCTTATACCTGCGGCTTCGCTCACATTCAGAACCAATGACGATGCGTGTACAAAATTTCATGACAATCTGTTATGTAGCTAAGGCATGAAAGTGTAGCAGACAAACACATTGACAGGCTCTAGCTGTCTCTTCACAAGGACTTCATAGTTGCCATCTAATAGACTCAATATATGCAACTGCATGCAAAGTCCACTGCTCTAAGAAAAACATACCAGCATATAACGAAATAACCTTTTATAGGGGCAGCTTCGAATGTAGCAGTGGATGTACATTAAAATCCGAAATCATGTTTTTTTTTTACTGTATTATTGTTTAAAAGGGCAGACTATTATAACTTTTGATGAAGGTACATCCAATTTTACATGTAACTAGTTAGAGTTAGTACTTTGTATTATTATTTTCTGTGGATGAAGGTACATTCAAATGTAACATTTCTTGATAAAATTCAATCATTATACATTGAAATTACCATTACTTTTGTTATTATGCTTCACAGTAGCAAGCTGAGATACTTCTGAGTTATACTTAATGTTGAGGAAGCATAGTTAACTAATATTAATTTTACTCTTAATATCAACAATAGGCTATAATCTGTACGAAATATGTGTACAGAAAACATTAAGATGATATACAAAGTCGTTAAATGTAGATCACACGAAATGTTCAAATTCTACACCATCGAAATGAGTAGTTTACGTGTCTACTTTAATGGAAGTTTATCCAATAAACTTTAAAGGTTTTTATCAGATCCGTCACATCGATCACAATATGTTTCATAACAGCTTAACGTGCCGTGCAAGGTCGCAGAAACGGACATAAAGCGTTTTTAGAAAGTAAAAATAAAGTGATATGATCTAAATACGGCGTCGTAACCGTTCTATGTTCGGTAAAATGCCCTAACTCCGTTGTTTCTCGTCGGCAATTTAACGTGATCGCTCAGCCAATGTACCTCAATCGATATTCTCCTTATGTTCATCCAGTTTTTACAGCTTACTCATAAACCAGTTTAAGTTTTGAGGAAAAGCAGAGGCGAGCTTTAGTTTTTATGTCAAAATGACAACTGCACTGCATCGTCAATGCATCGTATGAACATGGCCTGCTTTCCAAATAAATAAATAGAACAATAATGATTCTACGATGTTCCATACGGTATAAATGGTATTGTACTTACGTCTTAAGTAATATTGTTGTATCCTTTGGTGAAAATGTGAACGAAAACAATCAATGCACGAGATCAATCCTTTGTGAAAGGAATCAGCTGAACACAATATTTTTAATCACAGATAAATATGACTTTTGAATGCAGTTGTTTTACACTCAACAGATATCTCGATGAATAAATCAATGAAATTGTATGAACTATTTGTATTTCAAACAAATCGACACATCACAACACTTCAAACAATCTCCGTTCTCACTGAATAACTAGGTGGCAAGCAAAATCTAAGCTACCTCTTCTGTAGTCTTTGGGTTAACGACTGGAGTGAAGTTGTCAACGAAAGCAAAGCAAAACATCACAAAACAGCTGTTTTATCGACTGTAGCGACATCTAGTATAATGTTTCTTTTAAAATACAGAGTTAGTACAGTTGAGTTGTTGCTTACTACAGAGTTTATACATTTCTCGCTAGATGGCACTACAAAGCGTAAGGTGTAGTCCAGTAGAAAAAAGTATATCGTCTTTCTTGTAGATGGCAGTGATAGCTCAAATATAAGATGAGATATTCTTAAAATATTTTTTAAATTATATTTCAATTATTGTGTGTTTCTTAATTATTCGCAATAAAATAAAAAAAATATTTTTTTCATTCACATTTGAATTTTGTAAACTTGAGATTCATTTAAGCCTTACATTGTTTATTATAATCGCTTAATTATTATTTTATTGTGGCGACGATGAAGACCAGACAAAACAGTTATTTTAATATTCCTTAAAATATGTCTGTAATAAATAGTATCTCAAGAGTGCCTCCGAAATAAATAGGAAACCCAATTTTTATCACAGCTTTTTAATTAATAATTAAGGTGATATTTAGGTGTTATATACCTACCTATGATGTATAATTTATCTTTATCTACCCTAGCTACTTTCGAGAGTAGCTTCTTCACAATTAGAAGTGAATAACCTCGTCAGCTGATCAGTTTACATATGACCAGCAGTGTGGACTGTAACCTAAACTCTTCTCATTTTGCAGGAGTTCCGTAATCAGCATTGAGACAGTAGGGGTAGACGATACATAAGTAATTCACTGGGTAGCAACCAGACTACTTAGGGATACCGCGTATGTAGCGTCCCAGTGGGCACGACACAAAGCGTGCGTCCACGTAATAACTGTAATAGTGAGTAATGGCCGTTATCTAACACATTTTAGCAAAACATTGAAAGTCAGTGCAGCGTGCCGCCGTTGACGTAAAGGCACTGTAATAAACTCCGACTTGATTAAAAAAACGAGTGATGATTCCAATTTATAAAAATTAACGAATACGAACATTTCCTATAATCACCTGAGCTTATCGTAATTGATCTCTTTGGCCCTGATAATCTATGAATTAAAATTCAATTAAATTCAAAGTTAACTTTTTCCATACCTATGTTTGATAATGGATACCTATCTGCGTTCATTTCTGTTTACTGATATTTGTGATAAGAAAAATAACAAAGGTTCAAAAGTTCTTCATGTTAACAAAAAGCGTCCTCTTTGTAAAGCATTTTGGATGTATAAGATTACAATTCTCTCGTCCTACCTGAAAAATAACATTTCACGGAAGAAATAATTAGCACAAAACGTGTTTTTGAAAAACTGTGTTACTAGTATTACATCTAATCCGTGCGTGTAATGTTGCGTGCGCATTATGCATGAGCGAGTAGAACCGCACAATTGATATATGTTATAATATGCCTACGAGTTATGTTATAATAAGCAGTGATAGTGGTTAGAAATTCGGCTGCTCAATCTAGGTACTAGTTTTTAGGGGTTCGAGGTTCGAATAACACCTTTAGAAACGGTGGTGGTTTGTTTTCTTTCAAAAAGTGTTCTATATGAATCAACTTTGAATAAAGCAGATTTGAATTTGAATTTGAATCCTAGCCATGTATCTATTTTTCAAAGTAATGCGTATTAAAAATTAATTAACACTTGCTTTAATGTTGAAAGAAAGCTTCGCGAAAATGTCTACATGACAGAGTTCTTTAAAAAGTTCTCAAAGATGTGTAAAATCTACCAGTTTCTCTACCACACTCACTCAAAGTGTTATACTCTAATATTCCAGACAAAAAGCGCTGTAATTTACTTTCCCAATTTCTTCAAAATAATAATATAAGGCTTGATAGAATCAACCAGGTACGGGAGCCATTTTTCGGAGAATTCCATTTGGATAAAAGCAGCTAAATACTTACATGTCACATTGCCACATGATAGACTAGAAAGGTATAATGTAATTTTCCAAGAATTTCTTCCAGGGGCTTCAAGGCAAAAAATAGCGAAAATTTAAAGCGCTACTCTTGCTTGAATCGGTCATTGTTTGGCGAAGATTTATTGCTGCCAATACGGTATAAAGCAACTCTAGCGCAATTTGTATTTTTACGGCAGTTCGGATCATTAGCAGTCCTTGCGGGCGACGCACGTATCGTATTTGTTAAGGCACAAATTGTAACAGCCTTATATCATTTTGGCCACGCAATTTGACGTAATGAGACATTACATGAGCAGGCGCATCGCACGAAACTGAATTAAACAAGGAAGAGGTATCGTTATTCAAACATTCTTCTAATCAGTCAGCCGCAAATATTTAATTTACGGGTTAATTTTTTATCATGTACAAAAAATCAGCATACCTATTTTTATAATATAGAAGTGGCAAACATGTGTTAAGTCACAGGCTAAGTGGTAAATGGTACATGGAAATTCATAGACACAAATTCACAGATTTCACAGACACAAATTCTAGACAGGAGTAGAGTCCTATCTGAGATTGCATTACCACTCCTGAGGACTAATTTGTAACGTCTCATTTCAATGTTTATTTAAGTAGTTACCTTTCCACGCCTATAAAACTAAAACACTTCACTTAATACTACAGTTTACAGGGCAAATAAATGTGTAAGTATATTTGACATACAGTCGGCAATATTAGGTAGGTATGTCAAATGGACACTGCAGCTTGTAAAACAAATAAACGCCTTTCTACATGCATAGCTCTACACTAGGATTCTCTGTGTTATGGGTGTCATGGACACAGATAAGTGTAAACACTCAGACCCAGAAGCTCAGAACAGACGTCTTTGTTTGTACATTGAGTAATTATTTCAAAAATATAAACTCAAAAAATAAACAGTGTTGCAAACTAAACTATAACTCTGTAATATTCATGGAGTTGCATGGACTGGATGAACTCTTCTAGATGAACCGCGCTTTTTTAGAATTTGCAGAAGCTACTGTGTTAATAGAATAGACTTTACCCATTACACTGTTGGAAATCCTTTGACATTGGTTTTCTATATTTTATCCGACTGTGGATGGTAAAGTTTAAAGCGTAGGTATGAATATCTCATTATTTGGCATGCTCTTCAGCGTAAAGGGATTCACAGATTTGAACATAATAAGATGTCGATGTGTGATGTGCGATGTTGGATTTGTCTTATCTTTATCTTAAAGAAGATTTTATCAGATTTTATTTCTTAATTTTTTTTCATACGTATTTCGTTACTAAGATAAAATTGTGACAAAAGTGATGTCAAATACGTGATTCATAATTGCGATAGAATTCAAAACATTAAAATATATATGTAGTTACAATATTAGTTTTTATTTGATTGCAAATCGAGAAAGTCGTTGACTTCAACGACTTTCTCGACTTGCAATCAAATATTTTATTTTATTTTTGATTTAACCTCACTAGATTTTACTTACGACTTCGCGCGTAAGGATTGAAAGATATGTGTACTCAAGTATGTATTAAGCATCTCTATATAATTATAAATCTTAACCAATTTCGTTTCGTTTCAATCAGTTCCTCCCATCCCGTTCCGTCTCGTATTGTTCGGTTACATCCCGTCAGTTTAGGCAGATTAGCTTTACAGTGATGTTGACGTGGGCCTATTTCAAGTGTCTAATAGCATAGATTTTAACTAAGTAGATATACTCGTATGTAAATTGCTTCTAGCGCAAATCTGCAAAGCGCCTAACATACATGTAGGTGCCTGGAAAACACATATTTGGATCTGCATGTAAATTAATATGGACGGCGTAAAATTCAACCAGAACGGAATAAGCCATAAATGGAGGCAAATAAACGTATAATACGATATACGTCTGTTTAGTTTACAAATAATATTAGCAAACATTATGTTAATAATATTCATCAAAATCTGGTCTAAAGTTTGAATTTAAAATGAAACCAGTTTTATCAATAAATTTATTATATGTATACCCGCAGGTTTCGATGGAATCTTTGTGGTTCACTTAACACAGAAAGTAAAGGTGTGTCGTGTTTAATTTCGAAATACCTATGGACTATGACTAGTCGTGGTTTTATGATTGTACTTACAAGTACGTCAGAATATTGTCAAATAGTAGTGTGAAGAGGTCAGACGGATAACTACAGATTACATACGAGCTTCGCCGCGCGTCTTCGTCCGCGTTCCTGATATTGTCGAGGCATATCTAAAAGCTATGTTTTTCAATCGTATCTGAAGCATGTTTTCTCCTCATAACATAATTATATGCCATAATTGCTACAACCTTAATATGTTGTAGCAATTATGGCATAACCTATTGAGGTTGTAGCAATAATTTGTAAACGTAATAGAATTTTGATTACAAAAAAATATTTTGATCTGGGTTTTGCTCTTTGTGGCTACAATATTGAAATTAGTGATTATGAACTTTGGTTCAATTTATATCTTAACAGATATGTTGACCAGCACTGTTTGGTAATTGGTATGCAGGTTTGCACCTTAAGTAGACAGGATAGACTATTTAAAATCATAAATAGGCCTGACCACGTATATGAACGAAAAAAATGTAACTCGAAATGTTGAAAATCCTATTACAAATAGATGTGTCAATAGATGATTCAGGTTCAATAACATTTTGAAAATGCCAAGTCATTATAGTCTCTTGCGTTCCTCTAACTCGATTACCAATTATTTATAGAATGACTTTTAATTTAAGGTAATTTTTTAAGGTACAAAATATATTTGGGGCACAAATAATTTATTACTGAACGCCGTGAACCACAAAATACTCTTCACCTTTAGATGTAATGCCGTCAAATATCATTTTACTATTCAATATCTTTCTAGCGATTGGCCTTTTCATGTTTTCCATTAGCTTATTACGAAGTCCCTTCCCAATAGTCGCCTTCCTGAATACTTGAATGCTTTCATTTCCACCAACTCTTTTGAAAGTATTTTTTCTTTTGTATCAATTGATACGCCAATATATTTTGAAAGAGAAATTTCGTGTAGTTAGGTCAAAAGAGCAATATTAGTGAACAGGACTTGAATTTTAATATTTACGAGTATTTGCTATTAATATCTGGAACTTTTAAGGATTATTTCAAAGCTACGAATAGTAATAATACTTGTGTTATAGATTTTCTGTTTATTTTCATGAATAACAGAAAAGAGCTAAAGTATCTGCTAATTAAATTAAATTAGGCCTCAAACAGTTGTGACTTTTGTGGCCACTGAAACCTTTTTAAGACATTAGTCATTGAACTCGTTAATTAATTTTGACTACGAAAACTTAGATCTATCTTTTACATGCTAATCCTAATAAATGTTATCTTAACACAAAACCTGAAGGTCGTTACGATGTAACAAATATGGTTGAAAATGGGTTTCGGATGTGTAGTTCTAGAAAACGGATTGAGATGGAATGAAACAAAACGGTACCAGGTAATAACCTTATAGATTGTAAATATGTATTTATATATTTTTTAACACAATTTTATGTACTTCATATGCCCATATGCCTAATATTTTATCATAATGTACCTATAAGATGATGATAATTATGGTAAGGCCTTTATATAATTTGATTCCCAGCAGTACTCGCGCACCTATACTCAATTTTAAAGGATTTTCAAATGCCGTATATCGTTTTGTCATAGATGTAATTAAACTATCCACGAAGGCATGCACTTGTGATTGAATTTGGGCTTAGGTTA
Organism: Epargyreus clarus clarus; assembly: GCA_014595695.2. Lineage (NCBI taxonomy): Eukaryota > Metazoa > Arthropoda > Insecta > Lepidoptera > Hesperiidae > Epargyreus > Epargyreus clarus. Next base: position 287,376 of record JACTTY020000030.1, on the reverse strand, counting down.
TACTAATTATGGGATATTTGGCTGGCTACAGATGTCCATGGATGGTAATGACCACTCAGCATTAGGAGTGCATTCTTGCGTGCTACTTACCATATAAGGAATATTAAAGGTAGTTTGTCAGGTTAAACCCAGTCGGAAAATGAATTGCAAGCCTCTAATATTGATCTATTCGCCGCCGCCGACAAGCTGCCGTGTTGACGGCTACGCTCTTGTCTTTCTTTCCTTGAACTCGGCAACTCGATGCGTTTCGTGTCCGATGCCTGCATTGTTGACCATCTTCCCTCCCCTCAGCTCATCACTTGCCTTGCCACTGCAGTCTATAAAAGAATTCGTTACCAACTCCTTGTCATCTGTGCGTTAGTGGCTGCAGCTTTGTTGTGTTGTGTGCACGCGCCTAAATCAAGGTATTCATTCTATCTTCTTCTAACGTCCTCTTTATCGTAATTATAATCGGAGTAAACAGTTCAAGTATAAAAAATACTGTTTATAGTGAAAACACAAATTAATTAATAGCTTTTTAACTGTATCGGTAACTAAAAATAGACATAGATATGTATCACATATTAAGTTTCATTTAAAAAATATAATATTTTATATGTTTTTTTTTGTTTAAACATAAATAAAAGAAAAATCGAATTTTGGAGATTGAAGACTAAAAAGAAAGTGCAAGAAGGTATTGGCTTGTTAAGTGAATTATCATTTCGTTATTTTAGGACGTTTGATATTTTTAACGACATTAAGCATAGCATTTACATGTGAAAAATTACGATTTACTGAAATTTAGTAATTTGTGTAATACCGAAACAGTTAAGTGTCTTTATAGTGTTTACTTTAGGTACTATGCATTTGGAAAACGACATACTTATATCGCTTTTAAAATCAAATCTTGCTACGTTTTCATAGAAAATAGATAAAACACACAATGTCGTGGATGTAGAGTGAAAAGCAAATAGAAATGTCTCAATTTCCGCGCAACACTTCCTTGTTATGTTGCGAAGCTTCTAAATTTTATGTCGATATTACGAGTATTTTGTATTTGGACGTGTATTGCTTTATAGATCTAAATCTCGCTCGTTACTCAATTGTGTCTGTGATATATGTTTCAAAATGTTTATCCTAATCGTGGTAGCAATAAGTATATTGCTATTTCATAAACGACAATTATTTCAATCGTTTAAACAAAGAACGCTCAAATGACAATCCTGAAAATAACATTTTTCAATTAACGCATATTTAAACGAAATCAAAATATCAGTGTTATACCTTAAAGATATTCCTTTGTTAAGTATTTAAATAAACGTGCAATCGCATGGCGTTTTGGTTAATTATCTTCTGTAGCTCTATTGTTTTATCCACTATTACCATAAGGCAATAGCTTATTAAGTGATTAAATTTTCCATTGAATACAATTAATTATTTATTTATGAAAGAAATAGTACATACTTTGATAAAAATAATGAGTCTTCTGCCCTTTACCATATGTTCTATTCTATCTTCCGTGAATTTTCCGTAAAAAGTCCGTCTGTTCATTTGTTCCAAGATTTTTATCAAGACTATAAGAAAAATGTAACTTTTATTTAAACGTTAATAAAATAAGTGTATAAAAACTTAGTACATTTCAAACATCACAGACAATTAAGTTTTACTTATATGTATTGTAATTAGCAATGAGAATTGTTCACATAACAATTTTATAAAGTTTAGGAGAGCGCGGTCAAAAGGTTTTCAAAAATGCACGCAACATTACATTTTTTTAACCAATGATTTATTTCTATTTAAGATAGTTTTTCTAAATTGAAGCAGTCTAGATGCGCTTCTAAAATATGACTAAAGTAACATAGACATAAATGTTAGATATTAGAAGAATAGCTTGTTTTGATACATTTTACGGATAAATTACGAAAGATGATGAATTTAAATTTAAGCAGTGTTGTGGGAGGACCGACATATTAGTAGAGTCGGTCAAGGATTATTAGTTAGTCTTACAGATGTTGATACGTTTGTAAGAATTGTTAATGAAGTTGTTTACAAACAAGCGTTGAAATAACCTGTCTGTCACCATTTTAATACTGGATCCGCTAAAACTTAGCATAGAATTATAATAAGACTACAAAAACAAAGAAAGAAAGTGACGTTAAATTATTTAAAATGATAATTATTCGTACCTCTGCTTCTACTTTGTTATTGCTTTAATTTTACATTAAGATTTCAGTATTTTCAGTATTCGCACTTTTTGCGTTCAATTGCGTTATTACGGTTGTATCGTAGGGTTTTACTCTAAGGTTAATTAGCGTCATAGCATTTATTGGAAGGAAGGCCGTTTCATTTTCTTATTATTAGAATATTGTTACTTTGTTCAATCTTATGTGCGTGTACGCAACTCTAGTCTAGGAACTATTATATTATATTGAAACGCGAAGGTCGTAACTCGTTAAAGTTTAGTCGTATTTGGTATGTTCGTTTGATTGTGAAGAACTCTTTGAGGCTTGACTGCCGAGGCACCACAGTCACACCTATTTCTGCATAACTAAACGCTTACTAAACGCTTTCTACACTCACAGCCCCACACTAGGATTCCCTGTATCGTGGGTGCTATGGACACACACAGAGACAAATACACAAACACCCAGACCCAGAAACAGAAATCTAAATTCATCATTTAGAAATCTGTCTGGCCGGGGATCGAACCCGGGACCCTCTGCGCGTCAGACCGGCATGGTGACCGCTCCGCCACGCGGGTCGTCATAATGTGTAACGGGTAACTACAAGTGTTAAGCGCTACTGTTTTCCACTTTGATGGGTGGGATACCTTAGGGAGACATGATAAGTTACTCGTACTAATCTGACGGACAAAATTTAAAATGATCAAAGTATCAATGTTTGTTTTGTCTTAATGAACAAGTATTTAGTGTATTTAAAAAAAAAATCAACTTCTGACTTTGTGTTCAGATTCCACATCTGATATTTTTTCCCGCAAGACATCCATTGCTTTGTCAGGCTACAGTTTATTTCTCAAGACAGAGCAAGGTCATCATTGGTTACATAACAAGTCAGTATTTATCAAAATAGTGATAAGGTCATCACTGTTTACCCTGACGATGAACGTAATAAAACTGGAGGTTGCTGATGCTTACCGACCTTGCTGAAGTGATACTGGTTTTCCCATCTGTTGTATGTTCATTGATCAGTTGACTTTGGGCTATTTAAAACACCAGCTGGTCACGAACTCATCTGTTTTATTCTCGTTTTGTGCTCGTTCATTGTCCTAAAATCTAATCACTTTTAATTCAGAACTAATGATTGATAAAATGATCTCGTCCTTTTGCGAAAAGTATCAAAAACTCTTAACGTAATACTGATTTGTCCTGACCTAAATGGTACAATACAATATAAAAATATTGCATTATGAAAATGCTTTAATGTCATTTATATACGAATGTTAAAATAATATTTTTATTTAAACACGTATCACCAACTTAAAATGTTGTTTACAGACACATTTCATTTGAAGTAACGTTAAGTTTTATTGCAGTGCAATTGTCTCAGAACATGTGCGAGCTTCACACATCGGCGGGACCGTGTGTGAAAAGCTACAACTATGTAATAAATAAAAACTTTCAGTTATTTATAAACAAGTATTATATGCTATGTTCATATTCTTAGTAACAAGATCGTTAGATAAACATATATAGGTATACCTAATGCAATAATTAGGTATATTATCCGTATCTTGTGTCGATTTTTCTACTTACATATAAAAAATCTTTAAACAGTGGCACAGATTTCAACGGTATATTTTGGCAAAACTTCACAGGGACTGGGGAATCTTATTAACTTGTAAGTAGCCGTGCATGTGGACAAATCTGGATGCACGCAGCCCCATTTGCGGACGGAAGCCCGTAATTAACTAATTGTAAAGTTTGTGTACGTTTTGTTAACCAGGTCGTAAGTTTGGTTATTCCGTCCATTGCTCGGGTATTACTTACACTACGCCACACGTTCGCACGCAACCCGTTTATAATAGAGTCGTTAAAGAATAGAATCATAAATGACGCCCACATTTATTCCATCTTGCTTTCACTGTATTTTGTGTAGCGAAAAGTTGAGATAACGACTTAAAAGACAGTAATAAAATTTACTTATACTATTTTCTTAAATACAATTTATAGATTAAATATAAATATATGCCGCATATATACGACTGCAGAGGGTAATGGTTTTAGAGAGTATGTATTTGTATCCCAAACGGCTTGACAATTTAAGGTGTGTTTAATCCCCAAAAGGCTTGTCAAAAATTATTATGAGTCACATAGACTACATTACTTTACCTTTCCTTTAATTGTTTATAATCAGCCGATTTTTTTGTTTTACTATACTTCAAACAAAACTAATTCTAATCTTTATTGAATCGAATCACACCTGCATTCAGTATTGCTCTCACGTGCAGCTTGGCGTTGCGCCAGAGTACTGCAATCTGCGCCCTAGTACTTAGTTTTTCAACTTTATGTTACTTGAACACTTGTTTTCAAGTATTTAAATAACACTGCAGTGTTTGTTTATACGGGTAGTAATTGTAATGGGTTACCAGTTCTTTACATTACGCTTTTATTCGGGTAAACGTTGTGCCAATTTTTTAAATGGTGTTCTATTTACTTTTGCAGTAGATGTTGAAAGTTTTACTGTAGGTCAAAATAAACATGATTTACCTGGTTTTCGCTTAAATATATTTTGTTTATATTTAACTGAAACACTTCTCGCATCAATTGGCGGGCTTTTCGTCCAAATTATGGAGTGTTTCAAGTGTTTTTTTTTATATTTTAAAATTTGCATTTTTATTTATATTTAAAAAAAAATACATTTTTTTAAACAGACACGTTAGGCAAGTGTTGGCAAATAGCTACTGTCGCTTGGACAATTCTAACACCAAAGGCCAATTTACACGCAGCCCTTCTTGCACCTTTTATGAAGCCTCATATCAAATCGAAGTTTATTACTTTTTCCAGAAAAAAACACCATGCAGTCCGCTACAATCATCGTCCTGCTTTGCCTCATCGCGGCAGTAGTGGCTAGTGTTCACGAGCAGTCTCCTGCTCAAGATGCCCTCCGCTTCCCAGAAGACTCCGTATACCAGTACGACAGCCCCGCGCACGAGAGGAGCCCGAGGACGAAGAGAGGATTGCTGTTGCTGAAGAAGAAGTTACTGCTCGGTAAAGTTGTTACCAGTCTCTTTGGGTTTAGTTCTTGGTCATGAGATAGCATGAAGGTGATTTTCTCCAAGAAATGTGTGAGGTAGAAGTCGAAGTTCAGCTACGAAACGATTTGAGTGTTCTCATAAAAGATAAAAGAATAAATCATAATTTTCTCTAATGTTAAATTAATCTAAGTAAAGATAATTTACTAATCCTATTGATTTGACACACATCCACATAGCTTGCCCGCACATTCCTGGTAGAAAAACACTCAAAAATTGCGTTAGAGAGTGATGGTTTCAGCTTTCAACTTTGGAGATCAGGTTCGAAAAAATATGCTTTCATAGTGAAGGAACCTGTATTTTTTGAAGTTTTCCATAAGGCACATCGAGTCTACTAACCGTGGGTCACTGGTAAACTATGGCATCAGCCCCTCTTATTCGAAAAGAAGACCTATGTCCAGTAGACGGCCCGCGATGGTCAACGCGGTTGAAGCAGCGGCCAATAACTAGTCTATGAATACAAGGTCTAGTTTTCCGAAATGTTACGTGCTATATAAGGGGATTTTAACATACCACCAAGGTAAATCTGAGCGAAATTCTCGTAAATCGATCCAATCACTTACATAATCGGGTCATTGCCACCATCACATTGGTTTGTGGTTTTAGTGAAATTGTTTGCATATTAATTTTGTCGTTTAACAATATTTTGGTTATGTTACGATAGTTGCTGTGTCAATGCAGACCACCTGTACCCTTACCAGGAGTTTTTACGTTTCGACAAATATGACTGTTTTGGCATTTGGTATTTGTCGAAACGTAAAAACTCCTGGTAAGGGTACTGATGTTAATTTGTCATTACGAAGTCGATAGTAAATGCGTACTCCTGAGGTTTTAAATAAAAATCAATTTTCATGAAAAAGTCAATTTTCATACTTTATATTAAATCTGAACACAGCAGCGCTACACTGCTATGCTATGAGGTTTAAATAGCCTAGACGAATAGACTGGTATTCTAGATTTCTGACACCTTATATTCCTGTCTGTTAAACCCACCGGAACAATGATCTCTACAATTTTTAAATTTATTGTAGAAACTATTTAAAATAATGACGTCCTAAACAAAATTTTAGAAAATTCTAGAAGATGTAGGTTATATGGAATTAAATTTTGAGTAAGTACGCTTTCTTCCCGTAACGGATTCCAGTCAGGCGATGCTGCTGAGAACGTGTTTACAATTGCTGTATTTCTTCTTTTAAATAAACTTCTAACATCTGCGCACTAACGGATGTTAGAAGTTTGTTAGTAGAATCTAGAACTGTGTTTTTCATTTTTCAAAAACCATTTATATTTTAAAGGAAATATTAAATGATCTATAATGTTTAATAATGCTAAGTACCTAACTATATTGCAAAGATAGATTTACGTGGATGCCCCTTAATTTATACTAACAAGGTTTTCAACTTAGAAATTATTACAACCAATCGCATAGCATTGCGTACCAAGAACATTATTATTGCCATAATCTCCTTATGACCCTCTCCTTGGGTCAAAGTACTTTATTTTCAGTCACGGCGATACCATTCAAAGCATTTTGAATCTTCATTTTGTTTTCATAAAGATCAGTTACGCGCATTCGTGCTATAGGTAATCAATTAGTGAGGTTATTGAATCGTAATTGTTATAATAGACACGTTTTAAGCATCCACTAATGATGAGATTTTACAATGCGATTATTACGTAGCTTGCTTGAATGATAAAGATTTCGCGTTCGTTATTACAATTTCAGATTTATTTGAATTCAATATTCTGCAAAATATATCTACATTAAGGTGATTGAATAATTAGGTATTTTGGCAATTGTTAATTTTGATGTGGCTATAAATATAAAGTTACTGATACTTAGAAGCAGTGATAGCCTAGTGGTTAAGAAACTCGGCCTCTTGATCGAGGGGTCCGAGGTTCAAATCCCAGGCACGCACCTCTGATATTTCGAAATTATGTGCGTATAAGAAATTAATTATCACTTGCTAAAACGGTGAAGGAAAATATCGTGAGGAAACCTGCATATCTGAGAGATTTATAAAAAAAATTCTCAAAGGTATGTGAATTCTACCATCGATTTCCCTGTCACGCGTGTCCGTCCGCACATGTCCGCACGTATGTGACATGCATCCTATTGTATCATACGCACGCGCACACGGGGCGCGAAGGGCTTGTTAATTGCCAGGGTCTGGAAGATAAGCGCAACGTGTGCTTGCAGACGTTAACATATATGATAGGAGAAATAGCCCAATGTAGGTAATTGTACTTTCAGTGTTTACATACTGCTTTGACGGCCAAAGTTTATCGTTTATTTATAAGACATAATAAACTAAGTTTAATATTACTCATCGGGTGATACTTATGTTAATTGTTGTATTGATTCGCAGGAGCCCTTGGCTTGAAGGCAGCGAAAATCGGTGCCGTGGGAGCAGGCGTAGCGGGAGCTATTGCGCTCAAAAAACAGTCAGTACCGTCAAAAAAAGTCCGCCATGAAATCTCTTACGGGTACAGCCGGTAATTTGTACTAACCAATCGCTATTAAAATTCTTCCCCCTCAGATAAAGGAAAATGTTTATGAATATAAAGTGTTGCCTCAATTTACATCTAATGTTACTTGAAAGTTTGGAAACAACTTTGTAAGGGAGAAAATATCTTTATAGCATTCTTAATTTCTCATCAAAGAGATCTGTGTTCAGAAATATGTAAGGATATTATGATAACGATAAATTTATTGTCGAAGAAGTTTAATAGAACACATGTTTTTATTAAATTCATTTAAATACATAAGAATGATTATGATATAAATTAATTTAAAATATGGTTATATTATTTCATTTTCTTTTTTATATTACCTTAATTACTATAATGTTTTTGTCGTATTTATTATAAATCTTGACAATAAACTGTTAATAAATTATATAAATAGATATGAAACATTTTCCTTTATTTGTTGCTTGTTTCCAAATTTGATCAACATTTGTGCTAAATAAAATTCCAAATTCATTTGCCGTATCTGTTTCATAATATTTAACAACCTATATTTAACCAAATAATTGATGTCCAGTATTTGGCTACACTGGAATTATGTGTATTTTATTATGTATGTATTTGTATTAACTTGCTTTTAATCATTTGGGGTTATCCGGATTTCAGCCATGCTCCGTCATGGAACGTAGATGTACACAGGTGAGTGACTCAAAAATGTATAACATAATAATGAAAAATATTTGCTGGTAATTATAAAATACATTAACGATATTTCTCTATAGCTTTAAGCTTTGTTTTGTAAAGCACAAACCGATAAGCGAATAGAATAAAATGATCTGAAAAATCTTAATTAATTATTTTTTTTTCATTTCGATAATACGTGCCTATAATTTCACTGAAGTAATTTTAACAGCAAATCATTTTCATTCAAATCCACGGCATCATTTAACATTTTTTCTCTATCATTCCGAGATATTTTATAAGATTTATGTTCATAAGCAACTTTGTTTAAATTTGTAAATTAACTTTTGAAACAGCTTCAAAAGGTCAATAACATTTTAAACATGACCGGAGTCCCCACCTTTAATTTACGACACTGCTCAAATCGTTTGTTATTTTGCAAGAAAAGTTTGCTATCTTTGATGAAATTGTTAACTTGATTAATTTAACTTTTTTATCTTAATTATTTAATTAGTTCTTCGTGTTATTTGGGGCGCTTTTCCTGTCGTGCGTGTTTGCGCCTGTACGCGTGTTTCGCCAGTACCTTAACATAATTATTCAAAACATCCTACAATTTTACGTTACGTTTACTCAATCTAATATTCTGTTCCGTTTGCTTAGTAGACTAAGTAAACGTAACAATAAGTAAGTGCTCAAGTCTTTCTGTCTGCCTCACATGTTCGCAAAAAAGAGAGACAAAACATAAAGCGCCATTTTGTCAATTTATACATTTAATGTTACGTTACTGACACTATAGTTCTGATACAATCCGCTAGGGGCGCTGATTGGAAATTGTATGGGCAAATATGTAAACAAATACCAAAACAGTAATATTTGTCAAAACGTAAAACTCATGGTAAGGGTACAGCACGTGCATTGTGACTTGTATTGTATCGTTTTATATGCATACTCACAAGGGACGCAAAATAATTGTAGTGAGTTAAAATATGTGAGCGCGTGCGATGCGCGTACGGGCGTTAACACGCGTGACAGGAAAAGCGCCTCAGATCGTAGAAAAGCATTTTACTCGACATGTCAAACTTCTTTTGTTTCGATTATTATTAATTATTTAGTAACCATAACACATTGTTATACAAAATCATATTATTAATTCGACCAAAAGTTTATAATGTTACACGAGACACCGAAAAACAAGATTTCATTACGAGCGTTAAAAATCAATATCATATTTAATTAGTTATAATCACGTGTTAAGTACTTGACATATTTCTTAACTGTACCAGTCAGTCAAGATCGTAAATATGTGAGTAAGTAAGTAAACAATATTTGCTAATTTTGCGTCACGAAGCAAGATGAGCATTAACATGTTGAGCAAGAAACCAGTTCTGTTCATTGACTTCCTTTACGTAATATGCAAATCTTGTGATATATTATATGAATAAGTAAAATATCCAGCTTAAGTTTTTGGTAAAACCCCATTTTATGGTTTCAAAGGAATGCGGATTCCCATGTTTATAGATGATTAAAGTCCGGTCAATATGCAATGGTATCACTTTTCTTAATCGGTTTATTATGTGTGTTCGCAAAGTTGTGCGAAATATTATTATATTAACTTGGACAAAGTGGGTGGCTATGACTTTATTAGTGTTCCGTACGCACAGGGTAAAAACGTGACCCTATTACTTAAGCCTCTGTGGCCCGTCTGTCAGAGAACTCTATTTATTGTACCAAATACGCAGACACTGAATTTTTGATAGCGCCTGTGTTAATATGTTTCCGCGTTTTTTGATCTATTTAATCGTAGGTAATAGGTTAGGTACATTTAAAATTTTCATAATCCATATACTTCCATAACTGTTATAAAGAAGTACTAAAACTAAACACAGTGTTAAATATTTCATGTTAGTACGGAACCCTCCGTATGCGAGTTCGTCTCGCACTAGGTCATTTTTATTTTTGCCTTCTATGAGATTAACCTTGTCTAGATCCGACGATGAAAGATATAAGACCATGTTTTTATCATACTTATGCATTTTTTTTGTTTTTCAGCTTTTCTGGTTAAAGCAGTTTCCAGCGGTTTGGTCGTGAAGTATATTAAGAGTTAAGGATGGTGGTATTAAATCGGGTATAATTTTTAGGTGAAGATTTTCGAGGCTATATGTATATGTTTTGTTAAAGACATTAAATCATCTGTAAATATTATAGTCCTGTAATAAAGATAGAAACTCTGCCATAGGTTTCATATACCGTAAAAGGTTAAATAATAATCGTAGGTATTACTTACTTTTCTATAGAAAATATAATTAAAAACAGTAAAAGGAATCTTTCTTAGTATTTTGGTGTTACAATAGTCGGTAAACGATAGTAACAAATGGTAAAGAGCCATCAAGGGGCTTTTTGATTGATTATCAGCCTAACTTTAGTAAAAGACGATTCAATCAAAGAGATTCAGAGTCAAAGAAGTTCAGTCAAAATATACTAGTCACATTTTATACACATTCATAGATTTTTTTAAAGTATCTCCAAAATTATAAATCGTTAAGTAAGCACGATGTTGTTTATATTTTTATATAGTAGACATACATTTATTTCCGATCGGATCACACCGATTTTGCGTCGATAAGTATGAAGATACCCTTAGTGATTAATCTCTGACTTAAATAGACACCCATTATAAATATATATTCACTTATCGTGCAATCATGCGTAATCAGTGCCAATGTGGTAAATTGTATAAACGTGTTAATTGATGTTAGAACTAAATAAGATAATCTTTTTATCGGAAACCTACTAACAAAATATGAACATTACAGAGTTTTTTCTTCAAAGAAATGAAGGTAGAGTTTTTATCTTTTGACAGTAAAGTTGTACAGTTTTAATGTTTCATAGCCATCTGTGTAGAGCTGCCATAACGCACAGGTCAGTTGCACTGCAAGATTGTTAAGTTTAGTTCGTTGTGTTCTCGTTTGTTATAATATTTATAACAAATTGCGTTCCAGTATGCTAGAGATTAGTGTTAGTACTTTTTATAAATAAACAATCTGACTGTAATCTATGTGTATTATTTTAGTTTAAGTTCATATTAAGAATTTATACTGTCATTCCCCTATATTTAATAGTACCTATCCTATAGGAGTATTTTGATAGATAATGTACTATTTCAGTTTTTATTGTGATATTACAGTACAATTTATTACATCTTTAGTGATAAATATTAAGGGCGAGTAAATTATAAAATTTCTAAATAACTGTACTATGAGTTTTTGATCATAAATTATTTATAGAAAGCCTCATTGCGTAATGAGACACGTTTGAACAACACAACACCCCTAAGGAAAATAATTCTACAAAAGTTATTAATATGTAGCTTCGCAGACTGAATATTTCAGTTTTGAATTACTCGTATTTCGTTATTAGGAACAGTTTGGACAACTTTTTTATTCGCATATTATTAAAGTAGAACCTAAACATACCTATCTCATATCATTTAATTTACGTTGAACCTAATATTATATAATCCTATAAATATTGATGAAGAACAATAATCAAAACGTATAACTTTATTTGCATATTACTTATTTAAGGAATATTATTTTAAAATAGTAAAATAGAATCAGTTTTAGTCACTATGTCAACTTCATTGCGGACACGAGGCTATTTAAAATTGCTACCAGTGAAACCAGATCTGATGGTCCTATAATGATGTCAGCCTGGAAATTTCTGTTTAGCTAAGTACCATTTTATTTGTATGATATTATGTATCTAAATATAGAAACACAATTAACATAATTGTGTTGAATATAAAATAAATTAATATTAAAATCGTTGAAAAACAAGCTTTTAGCAATGTTATTTTAGTTTTACGTATTGCTCTCAGAAAACACTTTCATTCGATAGATAAATCCTGGAGGTGCATGCAAAATACGAGTAATTGGTCCACCATGTTGGGGCCTCTGTCCCGTCATCAATATTTTTAGAATAACGTCAGTAAAATAATCATATGTTGTCATCGAAACTTAGAATATTCCTTTATGCTATTTTAAACTCTATTGATTATTGAAAATTCAGTTCCAAAATTTGACCTAAATATATAAATACATAATATCGACACTGCAATTTTTAATAAGAACTTGTTTTCTTCACTGCAAAGAAGACTCCTTAACAATAAATATGTATATTAATTAGACAAATAATGAAACTCGCAACAACGATCCGGACAAAAATATTTTTTTAGGGACTTGAATGTCTGGATGAAAACTGGATTGGAATATCGATAGCTCCGTCACGTCACCCACAGAAGTAGTACTTGTCCTAGTCACTTAATATATAAAAACCTGATTACTATTTAGGTATATAGATTTAAAAGACACAATAAAAAGTATTGTAAAATCGATCTCTAAAGTTAAAATAAGGGATTTAAATATATTTGGCGATAAATGTCTAATTAATCGGATCCTACACGGATAAAGTCATAAACATAAGTTAGTGTGAATATATTATAGTGGTTTAACAAATGGTTGGGTGCGGAGAGCGTTCGATGAGGTCATTGCTTAGGGGCTGACCATGGGTTTAGGTTCTATTGACCCCGGGTGGCCATCTGTCTCATGCAGGCTCCGGAGTAGATCTGTGAATCTGAACTGGGGGCAAAGGGTAGTGGCGAACCGAACTTGTAATTTATTGACTGCTATTAAGAGCAGGCTGCTACTAATTAACAAACTTCGATACCCGTTATGGACAAATTGTATTTCATTATCTGTTTAATAGCTTTTATGTTGTAAACAGAAAGACACGTTTAAATTAACATAATTATTATTAAAACAAAACCCGACTGCTTAACATAGCTTAATACAGACTTTGTGACTTCCACAATTTAGACGAATGCAACTACACCTCGAATGTGAAAGTGTATCTAGGCAGTTGGGCTGTTGGGTGCGTCAATACGTTGTGGACGAATTGTATTTCATTGTATGTTTAATACCTTTTATATTTTATGCAGAAAAACATATTTAAATTTACATAATTATTATGAAAAACAGAATCAGATTGCTTACGAATATAGCCTTTGTCACTTCTACAATAAAGACAAATTTAACGGTAGTTGAAAATAAGACTTGATATAAACAGTTAAATTTAACACTTGAAATCAACAGTTAAGATCTGTTAGGTTATAATTGTAGGCTGTATTAAAAACAAGACACACATACATAGTTACTACGCTGTCAGATATTTACATAAATGTCAGTGTTCTAATTAATTTTAGGATACTTAACTGATTAACTGTTACAATCTACGTATCATTAGTTTGATACTTTAGAGTTTAGATTAATCGTCTAACTTGCTCCTAATGATTAAAGTCCAACCTTCGTGTAAGCATATTTTTTAATTTAAAATTAATAGATTTTAGGACACAAGAAAAGACGCTATTATGTTTTTTCATTCATTCAATTATTGCTATAACTTAGTATATAAGTATAAAATGATATTTTTATTAGTATATATTTTGATATATTTTAGCTTAATTAATAATTATTTTAATGTTTTATTTGTACATATATTGTAAGTAATTGTCTATGTTGTCTATTACACAAAGTTTAAATATAAATAAGAATAAAATGTAAGTTTACCTTAATATAATACCTAGAGGAATCTAGTTGCGCGACATCAACTGATACACAACACCTTGACAGGTAGTAATTTGGTGAAATTTATATGTTAACAGATACCGTACCTATATGGAAAAATCCGGCTGGATGAGTTCCGTGTATTTATACCTATAATGTATATTAATATTTGTTCTCTCATTTATACACTTCGTTGATTTAATGAACTACCGAAATGGCCTTTAAATTTTTTCACATACCTCCATTATTGGATGTAAATACTGTGACTAAATATGTTGTATTCGAAGACGAGGTTCAGAGGACAACTTTATTCAGCTTCTACAAACTATGCTTTCGTTAAGTTCCGAGCTGCGAGTTTACGACTGAGACGCAACTGCACTGCGAGCATAATAATTGAACGACTGATTATGAACGAAGTTTAATCTACCAACTACTTTATAGTTTCTTTTAAACTATAAAATACAACGTTTTGCGTCTGTCTATATGGCTGTTGGTGTGCTTATATCTTAAAAATTTCGGAGCACTCTGACAAATTATAATATTTTTTAAGTATGAAGATACGCTACCCGGTCAGGATTTTGTATACATTTGGCTGTGATGGGTAGAGAGAGGAAGAAAACTCTTAGTGAGTCAGTTTTACACTCTAGGAGTCACTTTTAAATTTTGCAAAGTCAACACTTATTATCATCATCTTTACATTCGTCACACACACACACTAGTCTCACACAAAAACAAACACGCACACACAAATTGACACACCACATAGACTCAGAGCAAGTATTTTCATTCACCATCGTCATGATTTCCACTTCATTGGGAAAAAAAGAATTAGTTAATCTATACGGTTATTATTTACAAAGTGATAAAATTAATATAAAAATACTTAGTATTTAAATAAAAATACTTCTTTCTTATTAATTGTCATTTTTTATAGGATACAATAATCGCTTATTACCTAAAATTAGATCCAATTTGAATCAATTATTTTCCGTAGAATAAACGCAAAAAACTTAATTAAATAGTGCCAGTAGATGAAAGCTATAAAACGTTCTATTTTCATTAAGTACTATTATTCCATTACCTTTTCATTTAAAACAGAAGTGTTACAAATCTGATCGCTTCGGCACTTCATTAATCTAGTGCACATAGGTCTATTTAAGTCGTCTCATTTGAACCTGGAACTTCACCGCAACATAATAAGCAATGTGACAACCACAACTTAAAATAATAAAATAATTAAACTTCAAATTACCCGTCATGTTGGTGGTGACAGGTAACAAGCAAAGCTTATTCACAAGCAAATTGCAAGGAAACAAGTTAATAAAGAATACTACACTTAAGCTTTAATTAAGAACGTATCAGCATAATTGTCAGGCACTTCAACTAATTGATATGGATACGTCTGACGTGCGAAAAAATGTAGGATTTGCGCGTGATGGCAGTAATTCATTATGATTTTATGATTATACAAGGTTGTCTTGTTGGAAAGAACTCGGAAGTTGGCCGTGTATGGAGAAATGGCCCAAGAGCAAGCTGGCCGTGGAGAACGTGTCATGGGCCGTTGCTGTGACAGGACATTCACCTTTTATGACGCTGGTGCGAATTGGACGTCGAATGAATGATCGCTTCGTATTATACTGTTTGTAAAGGTTTCCGAATTGTTTATACCTACGCTTTCTTAACGTTGAAATTCTACGTATAGAGTATATAAATATACGTACTATTTATATAAATATACAACCATTTTGGAAGCTTTATCGATAAAATAATAAACTTTCATAATCTGAAAAAATATATATATTTCATTGAAATTTACAATATGATGATTTATAATCTAATTTCTTCAAATTAAATAGCTAAGTTTTAGCTATATGTTACATTTGGGTCACATTACGTATCATGTTTATTATTTAGTTAAGTGTAAATAAAAATAAGAAATACAGCTTGTAATGACTTATTACATAACTACTTAATATTTTGTATTAGTAATATTTTGTATTTGTAGTTGTTTTTGCTTAACTCTTATAAAAGTTAAACTAAACCGGATAAATAATTGGCACAGGGAATGTTATCGTTCAATTGGATACGATCAAATGTTGCACGAGATTTTCCGAAATTCACATGACAAATTTATATTGCACCTTTATAAATAAACTGGACCATATTTCACTCCGACGGGTTCCGATAAGCGGTCAGTTGTGTGTTTAACGTAACTTTGTTGTCCATCCAACTAAATTTAGGAGTATTGTTTTTGTATGAAATATCTATTCTGTTACACATCTCCCCCTTTTAGTCGCCTCTGACAATAGGCAGAAGATACCGTAGCTCTATTCCGGTCCCGAGATTACACGGTCATGATTTTGGTACATACTGTTTAAGTTTTTTTTTTGTTTTTTCTCCTGTATTTCCATAAAAATAAATACGCCTCATATGTACCTTACGATCAATGACAAGCTTGTGAATATTTTTGACACACGACCTTAACACCTTTTTTTAAAATTGAAAAACGGTTTGTTTTTGTCCCAGTTGATACGTACAATGCATTTTGATATTTTTGGTTTGCTTGATCAGGTTTTCTGTAATTATTTACAGATTGGGTCAATGTCTTATTAATTTGAGCAGTAGTTTAAGCAGTTTTTAATTTAAAAAAAAATAGATAGTAATTTTTATACAGGAACATTTACTTAATATTATTATTTTGAGTCTCCATATCACTAGACCTGATAAGGGTAGAATTCGTGAAGTGCGACCGAGGAGGCGCTACCGCCTACTTCTAGCGTGAAGTAGTTCTGAGTTGCGGTAGAATGGTGCGAAATGTGTATGTCGGCTATGTATGTAGGAGTGATAACACATCTATGATCGGCTTTAAGTAGAACTCCAGTTTTGTAAGGAGTTAGTTACATTATGTCTATGAAGGCAGTGTACATCTTATATATAAAATTCTCGTGTCATAATGTTAGTTACCGTACTCCTCCAAAACGGCTTTACCGATTTTTACCAAATTTTATATGCATATTTAGTAGGTCTGAGAATCGGCTACTATCTATTTTTCATACCCCTAAGTGATAAGCGTTGTTCACCCTTCACATTTTTTTATTTGTTCATTTTACATACAGTCATTAAAATAAGCTTATTTACTTACATTCTATTAAATAAACACGTTTATAAATATTCGTTCTGGCATCAAATATTCCAAAACAAATGTTTGTTAATACAAAAATTCGTAACAAACAAGATCTGGTTTAATCCATATTCAAGAACAGCATTACAAATTCTATTACTTTTATGTTTACTTTATAGTATGTTAGTATGTTTACTTGAATACACAATCAATAAACCGTGGAATCAACGAAATTGTATGTAATGTTCGCTGAATGTACATAAAACAAGTAATTACAAGCTTTTCTTTAACTTGTCTTGTTAGGTCATATATATGTGAGGGTCAAATCTTGCTACTGAATTTTCAAAGTCCAAAATACAACCGATTAAGTTTAAAGTTTGCATTGCGTTCGGTTTGGATGGCAATGCACGATAAACTTGTGACAAGTAACAATACAAATGCCCCAAAATGGCCGACAAGTTACTTTTATTTATCTCTATGATATGGATATGAAATGAAAGAGTTTTCTGTCAGGAACACGAAAAACAATATGACCGTGAAATTGTCATACCAAGAACCTTAGAAGCGAAAAAAATCAAACTCTATGGACGTTACTAAAAAAATGATTAAATACGTTTTGATATGTACTGGTTACAAACAGGAAATACACGATTTTTCTATTTTCGGATATTTTAAATTTACTTATTTATTTATTTATTATTTATTTAGTATTAGTATAAAATAGGAGTGACGGTGGTAGCTTCGCAGACTGTTTAGATAGTTTTCAAAATAATAAACACAGCCAATAAAATGTATTAGAACTATATCAAGATGAAGGAATAGTTTAAGTAGGTAATTTGCAACTTTTGCGGAGATGCTGAGTGAGTTATTTCCAAGTACCGATTCCCTCCGACTTCCACCTAGAATCCCGTATGAGCTCCAAACTTGTGAGGTTAGTTCCCTAACTCCAGCTCCAACTATTTTATGTTTGTAATAACGCCTAATGAATATTGAACACCTGAAAGTACACGGGTATGTTTACGTATTGCTATTGTGAGCTAGGATGTCCCCGGGGTAATCGATACCATAATGGTTAGCAAGTATCGAAACTGTTTTGAATATAACCACATATACTCTACTGTTTGGTTGTGTTGTTAAATTATTTGATTCGGCTATTAGTGTTCTGATGTACGAGTATGCAAGTATACAATAGATATATGTGTAATAGAGACACAGAGATAGGTAAGTTAATATCTCGACTAAGTACTCACCTAATTACATTTAGCTTTTATCTCAGGAGCTAATTATAATTTTAATGGATTTTACATTTCAGAAATAATGTAGCGTATATCATAAAAGTCTTTATGAGAGTGTAAGAAAAAAACAAGTAAGTTAAAAGATAGAGACTAAATTAAAAAAAAAAGTTACCTTTTAAGAATATGATACATTTACGAGTATAAATAAACCTGGAATATCAAAAAGGTTGCATAATATTTAAATTTCAAATAGGATACACAGATGTATGAAATATGTTTTGTGAGGATGACTAAACATATTTTTTCTAACATTAGAAATAATACTTCTATACTCATTTACTCAGGTATATAAATTGTACTTTGTGAGGATGACTGTACATATTTTCTTACATTCTTAACGTCACTTAATAGGGCTTTGTGTGATCTTTCGATCTTCATACTTGTATCAGTAGGCTTGGTATTTTGGAAACATTGAAATTCGAATTCGGCACATCCTCGCGCTACAAGTTGAGGTCGTGTCATCGGTAGGCAGTTGGTTGATGTAGCCGACCTATAAAAGTGGCGGGCAGGATCTCAACCGACAGTAGAGCGTTGGTTTGTGACTGTGCCATACTTAATTAAACAGGTACGTCGACAAAATTATTAATTGATTTAAAAATTTAGAAAATATTTTTTGATTTTTTTCTTTAACATTTCACACTTACTGACAGATCCTTTGAAAGTATATTAAAATTAAATATTTCAGAATAAAATAGGTTGTCTAAGAAAGTGGCAGTGTTTAAGCAAGTATTTTATTTTGAATCCTAATAATTAATTTCTACGCAACCTTAAATTCTGTTTAATAAATCAGATTGTTAATAATGATATGAAACTCTATTATTTTGAAATTGTTTGACTGTGTTATTTTATGGTAACTAGTACGTGTATGATCGCTTTGGAGCTTTACTGAGTATTTTTTTACACCAACGTTTTCTAAAAATCAAACCTAGTTAGATTGATATATCGTCCCCGAAACCTGCATGCCAAAATTTTGTGAAAATCGTTGAAACCGTTTTCGAGAGTCACATTATACTTGTATATATATTGCTCGTTTAAAAGTAAAACATTTAAAGAACTATTTGCCATAAACTCTTTCCAGAAAAAATGAAACTGTACGTCGTAGTCCTTGGAGCGTTGGTAGCGTGCGCGCTGTCCTTCCCCCTGAATGAACAACCTCTGCACTTAGAAGAAAATGGCATTTATTCACCGGACGAAACGGGGTATAGGGAAGAGGAGCTTCTGCGACCAAAGAGGGGCCTTCTTCTAGGTAAGTTTTGGAAATTGTAAGAGAAATGATTACAGCTAGATTGTGTAATTCAACGAGCAGTTTACGTAATTTAATCATTACTTTAAGCGTATAGGCCATATATCTTATTCTTAAGTAACGTCGACGCCTTCGGAAGTAAGTTGAGTGACCCTTACTGTCCAAATCTCATGTAACCTTGGGTGACTAGGAAGGGACGGAAAGCGGGCGATCCCAAGGATAATTCATTGGGTAGCCGTTTTTAAACTTTGTTGAAGTCGATATAGGTGGTTTAAAACAGACCTGATTTATTCCCTGGAGGAGTTGAAGCCCTTCCCCAGATATCGCACATGATCATCCATGTACAGATATTGTTGTATATGGATATAGTTGCCAGACAAGTAAAAACAGACAGATTAAGTTCATTGACCGTGTAAACATATTTGCTAAACAAATATTGCACAATGGGTTTAGAGCGCGAGATTTAAGGAATCTTTCTAAACTGTTAAGCACACATTGACGATGTAGTTAATATATAAATCAAACAAGCCACGGACTTCGTAACAAGTGACAGGACAATATACCTTTTAAAATAAGAGTCAATATTTTGAGAAAGTATTTATTGATACGATTTTATTTAACTTGCTTTGTTAATTCGGAATAATCTGGAGGCACGGCAGTGCCTCCGCCAAGTCGTTGAATTTTAAGGAAGTTAAGCCCAACCGCTTAAGCTGAAATATTGCATACGCGTTCGTATTAGATGACAAAGACAATGCTTAACGTGTTATTTTGAATTCAATGTGGCGGACGCCCCAATTTGGTGGATTAATTATTTTTTATGCACCCATGATACAGGTATTTTTTTTTAATTTTTATGATATGTGTATCAAATGAAAGGGGTTTCTGAGAAGAAAAATCGAAATGACGTTACTAAAATGTTGTTTTTAAAAAGGATTTTAAATATTTTATTTGATAAGCGATTTTTATCGCTTTTTTGAAATACATACTTTATAGAAGATTTGCGTAGGTATTCCTTATGTAACATAGATGAGTATATAGAAATGATTTATAAAAGTTCATTCTTTGAAGAAGTGGTCAGTCTGTGGCCGATCTTAGGTAGGACTCTAATCTTATATGAGGTTGATTATGGATGTTCAGGGGGTTAGTTGGACTGCATATTCCTTTGCTTCTTATATACAGGGTGAATTTTTCAAATAGGCCGTCAGGACTAAATCTGAAGCTATAAGTATTAGCGAAAAATGAAAAATTTTGGATGGATGATTTGAAAAATTAGGCCATAAAAATTTGTTGATACGCGAAATGTATAAATTAATGAATGGCGAGAACTTAACTACCAAATTAATATGGAAAAATATGTATATTATGTATGTTCTTAAAATTGCGGCTTAGTTTGTCATTATCATTACTTCCCAGAATTTGATCCTTATGAGCAACACTATGAGACTAGGGAAAAAGTTATTTTAAAAAAGTAAACATGCAGATTTAGTTTTTATCAAAATCGCCTCGTAACTCTTTTCAGCATTTTTTGCTAATCCTTATAGTTTCAGATTTGGGCCTGAAGGTCCGTTTGAAAAATTCACCCTGTATATCAACATTCAATAGATAGATAAAATTAGTATGCGGTAGAATACGCGCCGATAATTGACACGATGGTATAAATACGCGAGCGAAGACCTACTAACTTTCTACCCGCAGGGACTCATGACGGATTGTGTATAATCTCTATTGGATAACTTATTACTCCACTCGAGGGATATATTATTAATAACCGCAAGCATAATCCATACATTATGCAGTTAAAATGTAGGTCAGTAGACAAGTTCATAACATACTGATTTTAACACATGAAGTGTCGTTGGATTCGCCTAAATTGTGGGTGTGATGTAGGCTTTATTTTTAAGCGTTCGTTTTTTTTGGTTTTATAATAATTCTGTAGTTATTAAGTATTTATTTAATTAACTTGTTAAGGCGCAGGTGCTGGTCTCCTCGGCGCTGCAGCGTTGGGTGCTGGCGCAGTCGGTTTGGGCGGCGCTGTGCTCGGCGCGAAGGCTGGCTTCATCGGCGGAGCTCTCGCGGGCGGCGCGTTCAGACCCAGGAGCTACGGCGGCTACGGCTACGGCGGATACGGCGGATACGGCGGTTACGGCGGCTACTACGGCGGCTACGGCAACGGCTACTACGGCTACGGTCATGGATACAGGTACTCCTAAACTTTCAATTCTTACTAGGGTTAAACGTAGAAGATACGGTACTGCCAGTTGCTATACCAGTTGTTCCAGATATAGACATGTATGTACAGTTATACATTTGACAAGACAGGAGTAAGAAATTTTGTAAGGATAATTGTAATTATATAAATAATGTAATTAACATCAAGTGGATACATGTTCAATTTGTGATTGCAATAAAACTCTTCCGCCGTCCCTTAATGAAATTACAATTACCTGAAGTGATAGAATAGTCTAAAATATCCTAAGTTGTTCTCCTGTAAATCTAGAAAAATAATGAAAAAAGTTAAACTTCGTGTGCAGTGTGTCTATGAATGAAAACCTCAAATCTATCTATACAAAGTTTGTAACCTCCGTGTACCTATAAAGAAATACTTAAATTGCGATACTTCGATCATAAATAATTATGACGTCAAAATAGTGCCATCTAAAATAGTGCATAAATTAAATATTTATCAAGTACTAATAATACCAAATAAATTATTTAATACACGATCTACTATATAAAATTTGAATAAACCGCAAATTACATATGATGCGTCGACCACCAAGTGGTTAAAAGTATTTAGTTATAATGAAGCAGTTTCAAATGATACATGTTTTTGATTTTTGAAGTCATTATTTCAACCATATCCGATTACCAATTACCTGTTGGTGTAATTTGGATAAATGTATCTAACATGCATGTATCGACATTTCGATTGAAATAATTCACAAGTGTGGTTTTAAATTTCAATAAGTGTTTTATAGCAGCAGTATCATGATTATCATCAATCCATTGCTTCCCCGCTGCTGGCCGCCCATGGACATCTATTATCAAATCCAGGTGAAATTAGATTTTTACCTGAGATTGGTCGTAGATGTGTTGGTACCCCTGAGGACAAGTTGGAACAACACGGATACATATGTCTTCCTCACCACATCCGTCAAACCAGAACACAGCAGCGCTTAATATAGCTTTTATTAGGCAGGTATAGTATAGTGGTGCTACCTAGAGCTTAAAGGGTTCTACGAGTACTACCTTCTAAATTTATATTTCTCCAATTAAGATTTTGACTTAAATTGGGTAAGTGATTATTTTTGTTCATTTTTCGTATTTCATTTTTCGTTTTTCAAGGACGTGCCTTGTGGATGACGTTCAATGTGCTTTGTTTTGAGTTATTTCCCGAGCGCTTTGACTTCTATAAGCGCTCTGACGTTCTTCAAAAAAGGTAGAGAAATAACGAATCTTTTAAAGATGTGGTTCATTAGTTACCAGTGTCCCGTAAGCCGTTACCAATTACCCGTTTGTAGCCGTTTGTACATAGCAAATGTCCATATTCAATGATTGTAACATAATATTGTGTAATATACATTTTTCAATTCAGAAGCTCAATATACAAGGTAGGGTCGTCGATTTTTGTATTGCTATTTGCTAATAAATATCCCAATTTTACAATTTAACGCTATAATACCTCATGTGATCCACAAAAAAGTACGTCTTCCATATAGCACCCTTGAAACCAGAACACAGCAGCGTTTAACACTGCTGTTATGAGGCAGAAGTAGGTGTGGCAGTGGTTCCGTCGGTGTCGAACCACAAGGAGTTCCCTTCGAACCTTCGAAAACCCTTATTTTAGTTATGTTGACATTCATTACTCATATAAACTTTCTTTTGTTACAGGTCATACCCCACCTATGTAGTGTCGGACCCATGGTGCTAAAGAAACTGTCAAGCTTTACTGTGCAAATACTGTTGTAATATATAAGTGTTATAAGTGTAGGAGAATGTGGGTTCGACCTGAGTTGGACTCGCGACTGATATTCACACGTAAAGTGTGTTATGTATGTACATGTACATGTGACTAATAAAAAATGAATAACTAAATTAAAATTAAGTGAAGATTTGTTTGTTTTACCATTATTTTATTTATGAAGGATTCGTTATCTGCAGGCATAATCTTAAATATAAAATTCTCGTGTCACAATGTTATTTACCGTACTTCTCCGAAACGGCGAATTCTTTTAGCGATGTTACTAATCCACTATGGTCGCTAATGTGGTAATATACAGCCAAGTGTGGTGAGTACGATAAAAGTTTTTTCAAGGAGAGACATAATATGTCATGCCGTAGACTACAGATCCGTATTTGTTGTAGACTTTCGAGTATAAGACCCATTGAATGGACAAATGATTGAACCGCGACCGGAAATATCATGATTCTTCTGATAGGTCCCCACAATGTTCACATAGGCAATGTTCATATTGTTCCTGTAGATCCGGGACTATAATAGGGCTACGGTATCCCCTTCGTAAGAGGGGACTAAAAGGGGGCTTCCGGGGTTGCCGGTGGCAAGAGTGGTCCGGAGAGCAACCCCGGGAAGAACGGCGGCATGTGTGGTCGCATGCCGTCGTAAACACCAGGGGTGTGGGAGAAGCTTGCACTTTACGCTTCCCCCCAGGGCAGAGCCCGACCGGGGCGATAAAAGTTTCATGGCAATGTTTGTATCTTACTGTTTAGTCGTGATTCAGGCACTGCATAATGAAGATAAAAGATATATTGAGCTACTGAATGGACATATTTCCAAATAAATGCCCTCATACTCGTATTTAATGCTATGTTACAAAATGAAAACTACTACAACGTAAGCGACATATCTATAGATAGATGAATCATGTACCTTCTAATAATTTTGCACAATAAAATTTTTAGATGAATCCATTTCGATATATTCTAAAAACTATAATTCAACACTTTCAACCGCACAAAATGAACGATCTCCGGTCTTGAGTGTATCCAATTATAACGTTACAGCGCCATCTGTCGCGGCATTATGCTCATACTGGTTAAGGCATCAATATTCTAAGAGATGGCGCTAGCTGGGGTACAAACATTTTTTATTGTTTACTTAAATAATAATTACATATTCTGTTAATATTTTTTTATTCAAATTAGTAATTAGTTACGAGTATCTCTTAACAAATTTCGCAATGTAAATATCTCTATTAAATTGGAGAGTTACTCTCTGCTCTGAATTCTTATGTTTACAAACAAATTTAAGAGCTTTTAATATCGTCTGGATAATATTTAATGTCCTTAAGAATATCTCGTGTTCGTCCCAATTATTTAGAAAACACTTGTTCATTATATGAATTAGTATTTACTTTTTCTATTCGTAACGATGTTTGTCATCTACGCGGTGAGATTTATCTCTTTTTAGTTTGTTGAAATAATATAATGAGTAAATTATACACTGTTTGTTTCTGTGTACCTTTAAGGAACAGAACGAAAAAAGAGGAAATATGTCAACATAATCGCCAGAAAACTAAACTTCAAGACGTCTTCAAATCAAGTCCAGTTTCAACGAACTTCACAACAAAATACCGCGGTGTTTTAGAGATTTTAAAAATGATAGCACATTTGTGGCCGATCTTACATAAGTATCTTGCCTAATCTGGGATTGATGATCACATGGCGTGCTCGTTTGCTACTTCCTCTTTTTTCATCTTGGCATAATAATTATGACTATGGAAACTCCCATTTACACTATAAATCAGTTAAGCTAACTAAATTGATAATAATCCTAAAACATAACTATTTATTATTAAAGAACCTTAATTTCTTAATGTAATCAATTAACAAGGTGAGATAAAATTGAACAGCCATAAATCAACGTCAGGGCAGGCTTCGTTAGCGTACCATGACGCGTTTGCTCCAGAATATTCATAAAATTAATCTTAAAATTGATAAAAATTGTAAAAATACAGTAAAATAAGTTGATGTAAGAGAGCAAGAAGTGTTTACAACATGCGCATGATAATTTGAGTCTAACTTTGTCCACATGTGTTTCAACGTCTTTTTTCTTTTATTATCCTAAAAGTAGCAGAAGAGGTCGCAATCCATCTAATGGACAGTGGTCACTGCCGTCCAAGGATATCTTGAATTAACTGCAGATATTATTAGAATTCTATTTAAGGTTGGTAATAAATGCGATGATATAGTAGAGTACAAACATGGAGTCTTCTTGCGTCGCCGTTTAAAGCGATACACAGCAGCGCAAGCTACTGTTATTAGCAGCAGTTAGCAGAAATAGACAATATCACTTAGCTAACAAGACAGAATTGATACAGGGTTCTGGTGCCACGTTCTGCATTTATTTAATCGGATTACAAACATTGATAGGTACTACGATACTACGATAGGTGGAATTGAATTGGTGGAAGTGGTTGAATTGATATATTCCTTAATACATTAATCAATATCAATACGAATAAGATACAACTACGAAAACCATACGAATACGACGACGATACGACGATGCGGAATACGGATAAGATTGACGTATAGAGAAGTCCAGCTACATTTGGTATCAAAGTGATATACATATGTTATCCTCCCCGAGGACTGAGTTCGAATGCGTCTTATTCATCAAACAAGTTGTAAGACAGAAACTGATAGGGCGATGGTGTATCCAAATTAGTGTATTACATATAATATGTACTCTATTTTTTTTGTACTCAAATATTTCAATGAATGACCATACCATTCCATTCTACTAGCAAATTGTCAGAAGGAAAAACAGTTGTTATTGCTATAATGCTTGTTCGAGGAAAAATAACAGAAATATACTTGCAGATGAAGGAGCAAGTGTAAAAGTTACCATCTTTAAACATTTGGGCCCTATCAGTATTAGGGTTATTAAGACATTATATTTATAAAAGAACAAAAATTCAACTTTTTAAGAAGTAGCCTATGTCATTACCACATATTAGACGAATCCAACGGGACCTTTTTTGTTAATATCCGTCAAATAATTCGGACTGTAACGCGTACTAAAGAATGTGACGTACATGTGACGGACATACATACGCTCGAAAAAATGCCGGTTTGACGCGCAGAGGGTCCCGGGTTCGATCCCCGGCCAGACAGATTTCTAAATGATGAATGTTTGTGTATTTGTCTCTGTGTGTGTCCATGGCACCCACGATACAGGGAATCCTAGTGTGAGGCTGTGAGTGTAGAAAGCGTTTATTTTTTAAAGCGTTTATTATATAAAGATGTGAACAAATAAGTCTTCATAATTCATAGTAAGATTCATGTTAATGCACCTACCTTTAATTGCTACGCATGTTGTGTTCAAACGTAACTATAATTACAAAAAGACTTACTTTAAGATTTAGATGTGTAAGAACTGCCGTATTTTGTAATTTTGTGTATGATCCTTAAATAAATAAATAAATAATTGGCGATGCATTGAGCCAGTGCGGGGATATCTTTGCGTCGACCATTCAATGAAAATTGATGGCATCGCCCGCCGCAGCGCCTTTGTAATCTCCACAGCAGATATACGACCAGCTAAATTGCTGTTGGTGACTGCATGCTACTGAGAACATGGTGCTGGCGATGTCGATTGGAAAGGCGCTTTCAATACCTTCTACGAAGGAGATCCTACATGAGAGGATTGAGAGGATATAAGGCTGTTGGAACCAGAGTAACTTAACTACAAAAAACGATTTACAATATGGAGAAAAGTAAAAGTGTACAGTCCGCTTTGAAGTTGTTGCGAGGAGGTGTAGTCATACAATTTACTATGACTACACGATTCATTTCTATATTCAGGACTAGCGGTTTTACGCGGACTATACAACAATTTTAAATTACGAAAATATAGATTGGTCAAAAATCATTAAAATTCAGTTAGGCTACTCTGGTTCTAGCAGCCTCATATGTAGTTGTGTTGTTATTGGTTTTTTTGGTTTTTATCCTGGGAGATTTAATTGTACATAATTTGATGTCTCAAAGTTAGTTAGAAATTAATTATAACCACCAAAATGTGAGATACTTGGTCCACATGGTGGTCTATGGCTCTCTTATTTTGACATTTTGAGTCATATGGAGCGATAATAGATGAGATGAAGATACAATCTGATATATAAATAGATTTTTTATAAATCCATAATGACATAGTTTAATATATTTGGTGTTATTATTTTGTTTTAATAGTAAAAAATATTGATATTGGTATGGTACAGGTATGGTTTATGGCAAATTAGTTCAATTTATTTGGCGAAATTATATCATAAATCATGTTACCTTCATAGAAACAACAATTGTGATATTTACAGCATATGTTTTAATATTAGTCTACTTAATATCTACGTATAGCTAAATTACAAAATAAATTAGAATTACTAGAGAATCATAATTGTTTAGTGACTATTTTAATTAAACAGAAATAACTTTAGGTTCTTGACTTCTTCTTGTTTTCTTTTTCCGAAGATGGGGTAGCTTTGGCCACGTGAAAAGATTCAATAATTAACTAAATAGGAATACTTTCTAAAATTGATCGTTAGCTATCAGCTCAGCAGTTTGTGTTGCCCCCAGATCTGTATGTGAAGCTGTAACAAATAAAGTTCCTACATTACTTCTACTATAAATAACCAAAACAAACAGTCCTCGATTAGAAGGAAACTAGGATGGAGAACCCGTATGAAACATTTTATTAATATAAATAGATATTTCGAGGAGAAAGAATAACCGTCAATATATACAATTGGGAACATATTTCTTTTCATTTCTATTCTCATTAAAAATGTCATATCTGAAATATTGATAAACTCTACAATTGACAAACTACCTGTTAAGATGGTTACCGTATATACGAGTAAGTTAGCCGACATACACAGTACACACCCTTCCATCGAAACGCGGGAACTGTTTTACGCTAGAAATAGATGTGGCGGTGATATCTCCCGGTCGATTCATACCACCCGTTTAACTAAAATAGGCCCTATTTTAGTTAAATTGGTGACTAAATTGTGATATTATATTTAAGAATGATGTTAAATATGCAATGTCGTACCTGCAACCAGCACCAGAGCCTTCATTGTATTGGCCGTCGTTAGGTCCATAGTTGCCGTTGCTAGGTCTGTACATGCCGTTTGTAAGACCATTGTTGCCGTTGATAGGATCGTAGTTGCCGTTGTTATGTCCGTAGTTGCCGTTGGGAGGGAAGAAGCCATTACCAAATCCGGGTCCTCCGTGCCCAGGACCGAAGAATCCGGGCCCGAACCCGGGTAATGGAGGACTGGGAACGTAGACGCCATTGGGATAGGCGTAGTTATAATAACCAGGCACGACGAGAGGAGCGGGGGCAACCCTAGATCCAAAAAGACCATGGCCAACGCCGGCGAGAGTTTGTCCTACACCTCGAAGCACGTTATCTAAAAGTTAAAAAAGCTTGTAAAATTTACAATACTTGTAACTACCTTTGTTTCGTCGACTTCATCATTTTTGTTGAATTTGAAACAAAAAAAATATGGGAAACCAGTAGTGTTAAAGGCGTCAAATTAGAGGTTCCAGGTTTTATACCCGACGAGACAATAATCAAAATGATGAATTTATATTTATGCTCTGGGCTTGGATGTTTGTGTATTCATGTTTGTGTGTAACTCTCAAGTCACAAAAAATTCTTGAAGGTGTATGCTATATTGTGTAGACAGCATTATTGGTGTTGCAGTGCTCTTACTACCGATAGAAGGTGAGGAATTTATTTTCATTTTATTTTTTTATTAAATTGAAGGGTCAAACAGTCATGTCGTCCTCAATGGTAAGTGGTCACTTCTTTCCATTGGTAACCAGCTAGCCATCTCTAATCTGATATAGAATGTAAGAACGCTCAAAGGAATTACTAAAATATTGTAAAATATAAGCTAAAAAGTGGGTAATTGCCAAGCGGCATCTCTACCGCAAAAATACTTCGAATATTGTATTATTATAATATTATCATTGATGTCAGTGGCGGCGTAAGACCTAAATTTTATCTGGGCAAAATACATTTTGCGGGCCCCTCCGCCACAACATATTTGAAACAGTGGCGGACTAAAAACGTCGAAGGCCCGGGTCGGAAAGTGGAACGGAGGCCCCTAGTCTAAAAAGTGATTTGATTTCACTGATGGGTTCATTCTAGCGACCTTTTCTTTTTTAGTTCGCTGATTAATGTACTACTAATAACATCTTTATTAGTAATACATCAATGAATGTCATCATATTATAAATTATGTCAAATACATTTTATAATGATAAAAGCATTTTAACCCGAGTGATATCGAATGTTCAAGACGACGTCAATAACATCTTATAAATCATTTTTAATTTAGTATTTATGGCTGTACTTGTAGCTTGACACCTAAAGCTATAAATATATACTATAATTTATTTATTTTTAATGCTAATTTTACGTGAAATCTGGTAATAATGTAATAATGTAATAATAAGTAATGTAAAAATGTAATAACTTTTGTTGTATTTGTAAAAATATAATAAGTATTGTCACCCCTACACACAATTTAGTTAATCTAACGACACCTCGTATGTTAACATTTTCTGCCTAATAACAACAGTGTTTGACGCTGTGTTCTGGTTTCAATGACGTGGTAAGGCAAACCTACTTAACCCGGATAAGAATGTGTAAAGCCTCGGATAAGCTTATCTATCCATCTAATGTCACCTGGGGATGGTTACAATTGTTTATGGGCGGCAGTGGCCATATTTTATAAGATGGACTACGTACTTATTTGCTACTACTATATTATAATAGAAAAATCACAGACTTGCATTGTACCTAAATAATATTTGCCAACTTTGCTTCAATTTTTTTTAACACAAGGCACTTAAAATATTTTACGTTATGTGAATACAGCTTCATATTTACATACATCAGTTTAATATCGAGAGTGCCGAACAACAACATTTTTATCATATAAGGTTATGAATGTTATTATTACGTATTCGTCAAAAGAGATTACCTATCGATATGTAACACAATGCTCCATAATGCCGTATTAAGTATCAGTTCCTAAAATTGTTGTTATGAGGCAAATTTCAGCAGAAGAATCGTACCAAAGAGGGTTCTACTACCTTTAGAAATCATCATCTTCGAATGTCTGTAAATTTTACGTTTACCTAACATACAAATAAATGTTTTAGAACATACCTACGATGGGAAGCGTTCTTTTCTGTCGTTCGAGCCTGTTAAGCTGCAGTTGAGGCTCTACGGGTTGAAGTGCGGTGAGCAATGGCCCGCTCTTGCTAGCCTGTATGACCACAGCGCATGCCGCTAGAACTCCGAATATCACCGCGTATTGCATGTTTCTAAAAAAAATACAATGAATAACACTCGTGTTTCAATTGCGAATTACCAATAAACAATTCATTTTAAGTATTCTAAAATACCAGGATAACTGTCAAGGTATTTGTTAACCACGTAACCTAAATGTACTTAATTTGTTTATATTCATTAAAATAATAGAAAAATATTACTTCGCTACGAATATTTTTTTATAGAATGATAGAAAACGCTTTGTGGTTCAAATTCGGCGGCAACACCGCCACACCTATTTCTGCCTCATAATGGCAGTGTTAAACGCTGCTGTGTTCTGGTTTCAAACCAGAACAGGTGTGGTAAGGGCGACAGATTCTTCCGAGCCGTTCCAGTTTAGTCCTCAGAGGTAGCGGCGCATCTGTGGCCGACCTTAGGTAGGAATATCTAATCCTATCTGGGGTTGATTATAGATGTTCATGGGCGGCAGTAGCCACTTACCATCAGGTGGGCTGCATGCTCGTCTGCTACTCCTACATTGTAATAAAAAACAAAATAATTTGAAATGGTAAAATAAAATTGCTTACGCGAAATTAATATGTACCTGATAGTAATATAACTAACAACACAATATTCTTTAAGGCGTCGTTGCTGCAATAAATATTAATTATATAAAATTCGTCAGTTATTTAATAAGTACGACACATGCACGAACCAGAACTGTACTGTTTACTGATATCTCGGTAGCCCCTTATATAAGTCAGGCTTGAACTGTAACAATACAGTCAAAGAGCTCGATCACAAATTTCCAACTGATACGTGTGGGTTTCTCCTAGAACATGTTGCAATATATAGAATAATGTTCAGCAGTAGCCTTTATGAAACATCAAGGTTTTCATACAATAAAATAAAACGGGAATTAACAATCTCTTGCCTATTTTGGCATTGGGCACAATTTGTTAAACGTTAGAATTTTGGGAAGAAAAGCACGTTAGCTCCAAGCAGTTAAAGGTGGTATAGCTCTTGTCTTTTAACAGCTGCGGTACCACCAAAAAACCTCTATAGGTGCCATAATTTGTCCACGGAAATAAGGAAGTGGTTACTGGTCTGGAACCCTTCTTAGCAAAGACGAGAAATGAAAATAATTTAAATTAAATGAGCTTTTCTATTTTCTGTCGCCAAATTTTTTGAACTTCATCCTCCAACATGATCAAAAAATTCAGAGATTAGCCGACATTTTTTCCTTGCACCGGCACTTGAAGATATCGAGTTTTTCTCTACGGTGGCTTGTAGTTAAATATATAAAAAAGGTGATAACCTCTTTATTTATTTATTCAATATTGTATTTCATAACTGTGCGCCACTAATTAAAAGCTAGTAACATTTATAGATTTATCTCCAATAATTTATCGCCTCTCATTATACTCCATAATATATATCGTACATATGTATTTGTATCCGATGTTGCCTAATATAGTTTATAAGGTTGAAGAGTACGCGCTACTATGACCGAGTGGGTATTACCACAAACTATCTATGAAAACAAGATTGTTTAACTTTGCAGGGATTATCAGCTATTCTTTGAGTTATTTGAAGAAGTGATGTTTTATTGATTTTAAATAAAATCTACAAAAGGCTCATCAGATCCCAATTTTTTAATTAATTTTTGAGAGTGGCTGAGACGTCACCGTACCGGTCTGACGCGCAGAGGGTTCCGAGTTTTCCCTATTTGTCTCTGTGTGTGTCCATAGCACCCACGATACAGGGAATGCTAGTGTGGGGCTGTGAGTGTAGAAAGCGTTTTATGGATAAGGGTGATATATACTTATACGAGGCGTTATACCTCTGAAATTGCAACATATCTGTGGCCGAACTCAGGTAAGAATCGAATCTAATTTGGTGTTGATTATAGATGTCCATGGGCGGCAGTTGGCAGTTAATGTCAACTGGCATAATAACTGATTGCACGTATGTTAATTCTATATTACAAAAAAGACAATAATATACACACATAATGAATTAAACACAAATACGTATCAAACTGATAACCCCCAATTCGCTGCGTATGTATTTATAAACAGATAATAAAAAACCCGCGTGATTTCTGCACAGAGATATCAGTAACGGGTAAACTTTAAATGTATCAAAATCTATACTAATATTATAAAGAGGAAAACTTTGTTTGTTTGTTTGATTGTAATGAATAGGCTCAAAAACTACTGGGCCGATTTTAAAAATTCTTTCACCATTCGAAAGCTACTTTATCCACGAGTAACATAGGCTATATTATATATGAAATATATTTGATCAATAGATTTTGAGGCGGTACAAAGTTTGCCGGGTCAGCTAGTATGTAATATAATGGATATCGCAAGCAACAGCAGCAGATCAAATCCAAATAACATTAGAACATAAAGAAGGGGTTTACCTAAAACCAATAATTTTCAATCTAGGAATCAATTAAGGAACAGTAAATAGTATAATTGTGAAAAAAGCGTAGCGTGCTCCATTTCACAGTTTTCGAAAAGTGCGCCATACTAACGACAATATAATGCCATCAAAAACAATGCTTGTAAAAAGATCCAATTCTCGCCATTCAGTTCTTCTACCGTAAAAAGTTTTGAGATCTATGTACCGTGGCTCGACTTGGCGGAGGCACTACCGTGCCTCCAGATACTAACGAAATAATTTTTAAAATTTCTTTATTTACAAAAATTGTTTTTAAAAAAATGACAATCATATATCCGCAACATCAAGTATAGGTACACCTTGTATATTCAACTGGGCTCAATAAAGCTATTTTTGGATGTAGATCAGCAGATGGTAGTATGTTCTGCAGTTTTTTAGATGTCCTCTGCTAGTCCCAGACATCATCTGATAGGGATATTCGCTGTAGGCATCGCGATGTGCTATACGAGATAGTGCCCCCAGTAGATGAGTAATTTCCCAGAGAGAGGAGTCTATCTGGGAAATTACTTTATTGTAGTAAGGATCGCTTGGGTTTATTAGCTTTTCCAACTTCAAAGAGAGCCATATGAAGACAGGAGCCGTGTTATTCACGGAAAAGTAAGAACCCCTTTAACTATATTTCTCATTTTATTTATTTTTAGGCTTTTTAAAAATGGCCAGCAATAACGCCTAAGCACACTGAACTATTCTGCTGCTTAATAAAACAGAAAAGCAAGCATAATATTATGGTGGGTAAATTGAAGACGACTACTATAATAGTTAAGTATGTTACTTAACTATTAAGTATGTTACTTAACTATTATATTTTGCTGCTTAAAACAAGAATTACAAAAGCAACTATAATAATATGGTGGGTATATGCAGCTCCATAGGATGAGTTCAGGAACATTTTTGCTCGAGGAAAAATATATGGCCACTGAAATATTATAGTCCATTATACGGTTACTGATCCCGGCTGCGGTGGGCGATACATCAACATCACCTGTAAATGAATTATAAATGTATCGGACACGATCAAACGGTTTTAATAAAGATAGGCAATTTTCAACAGCACCGGATAAATAGATTTAAACGAGAAACACTAAGTAGTGACTAGACTAATTCGATCTGATTATATACTCGTAAGATGAGTCAAGGGGCTTAGGGGGTCCGGACTCAAAATATTTTCAATTTGCTGAATATATTTTTTGTAAACACGTTTAATATTGCGACATTGACAGAAATGATGTTTTATCGTCATCGTCAAACCGTTACTGATCCACGATACTTTTATTTAACAACTCAGGTGTGAGGGTTTCATCACGATGTTTTACTTATAACAAGTGACAATTTATTTTCTTGAGCATATAGTTTTGATAAATATCAGAGGTAGTGCCTCGAATACCTTGGAAACCTCAACTATTCAGAGCGGGTATTTCAAAAAGAATTTACCTACTCAACAATATTATAATAATGGCTGAGTCTATTAATACAGGTACTGTACGAACAATTTATAATTATTAATACGGTTACCGTACGAATAATTTATAATTATTAATACGGGTACTGGACAAACAATTTATTATTATCCGATTCGAACCGGTAGATTTTGAGAAATCTGAAAAAAACTACAAATTGTTTTTTTTGAAATGTTTTTTTTAATAACTTTTAAACGGCTCTACCGATCGATTTTAGAAACTAAGCTCTTAACATCAAAAAATGACGTCAATCGCCATCAGCCCGTTCGAAATCAATTTAAAAAAAAAAGAAAAAAAAAAAGAAACAAACAAAAAAAAAACCTAACCTAACCTAACCTAACCTAACCAATTGAATAAATGTACGAATAAATATATTAAAAAAAAAATGAATTTGTCACATTGTTTAAAGAAAAAAAAATGAATAAATGTACGAATAAATATAATTTATTAGTCCAGTACCTGTACAAATAGTCACATTGTATAATAATTGTCTATATTTTTTATTCTCATAATATTATATTTATTTACAATTATAGTTACTAAATTGGAATAGATAGCGTTTTGGGAACCATACCTCACACGGCAATTTTAGATGGCTTATTTTATTTATGATTTTTCTTGTATATTTTGTAAATAAGTCCTTTTTTAGTTAATCGTTTATTATATTAATATTATATATTTTTCCTGGTTTAATAATAAGCGTTCGATTTTGCACTGGTTGAAGTTTGTTTCCTGTTATGAGGAGGTGGAACAACCCAGTTTTACGTTGAACTCGTTTACGCAGCACACGCTTATCATCCCCTTGAGGCCGCTATTCTTACATACTAAAGCTCCTTTACTTTTTTACCGAAAACGAGGCCGTATGAAAATATTATAGCAAATTGAATTATTCTCGTCTTGTTATTGATATGAGACTTCAAAATTTTTTAGCGCTAGTGTATCGCTCGACGGGTGTACGACTGAGCCAACTATCCTTTTGAGAATGTTTTGAGATATAAATTCTAATAACAATTTGGAATGTTCTCTCTTTATTATCCTTCCATGTGGTGTCGCCAAAAATCAAAGCAAAAAGTACATAAAAATATACATACTTTTTAGCCTATTCCTTTGTATCCGACTGTGGTAATGTTTTTGGTGCGTATATGAGTACCTGTGTATGATTTTATGCCTCATTCTTTGGCACGCTCTACAGCCCATATGGCTTGACGGATTTTAACATAATCGAGGTGTCGTTGGATTCGTCTAAGCTCTAGATTGTGGGGAGTGACATTGACTTTATTTTTGTCAGTCGGGTTTTTTGTTTTTATAATAATTGTAAGTAATATTTGTTTTTTTTTCTGATAAAGCGATTGGGAAGTCCATTCTTTTGATATTATAATTGGAAGCACGATCCAGTGAATCTTTTTAAAGTTCAAATTTTCTTTTATTCTTGACTCCGCCTTTAAGATTAACTTGAAAGGGAACTGTGGGACTGGTTCATTATTTATTTAACCTACCTGTAGGTTTCAAAGCTTTCTCTATATTTCTTTTATAAACTTAGTAAATTATTTCTTTAATAACTGCGGCAACGGGCAATTAAGCGATGCGTTAGAAAAATGTTATCACAGGAACTTTATACTTACGTAGTCAGATAAATTTTTGAAAAGTTAATTTATGAAATACTTGGTCGAAGAATTTATGATTATATTTTTTTTATATAATAATGTAGGAGTGACAGACGAGCATGCTGACCACCTGATGGTAAGTGGCTATTGCTGTCCATGGATATCTGTTATCAACCCCAGCTAAGATTAGATGCCTACCTGAGTTTGGCCACAAGTGAGCCATTACCTCTGAGGACTAAGCTGGAACGCCGCGGACTATATGTCTCCCTTACCACACCTTTTAAACCAGAACACAGTAACAACACTGCTGTTATTAGGTAGTATTCTATACGAGTAACTAATAAATAAACGCAACACATATACTCGTATTATTATTGTCGAATATTTCATATCTTGACCATTTTTATACTATGTAATAGGTACTTTTGACTTTAGTACTCTTTCTACCATAAACTTATAATGTAACCTTTCTTTCAAGATACTTCAGATCGCTATGACATGGATATGACCCACGTCATGGACTATATGACCCAAGATATAATAATATCAGAGTTATGAAAAGGGTTAGTCAAGTTTACATATAGATATTACAGAAACGGCAAATGTTTTGAAATCAAAGTAGGGTTTAAAATCCCAAACCAATTGAAGAAAGGGTGAATTGTACCTATCCGTGTAAAAGTATATGAACAATTTTATGCTTTATGTTTAGTGCTTGCATTCCTATTGAGTATAGTTTGATACGGCCCTCGATCTATCAAGGAGATTCATACCAATTTTTTCTATGAAATTTTACTTCATTCATATTTTAGAGTCTTAAGGCTACTTCTAAAGGCCAGTACCTTTAGAAGTAGCCAAAAATGTATAGTTCATAACTATACTACGTAAATTTGTATATTTCGATTCGGTGTGATCCGGGGGCATAATAGAAGGTACAAGGTAAGTTTTATTTTATAAAAATAACTTATAGGTTAAGAAGAAGTTATTTTACTATTTTAAAAATATTAGTTTTGTGATAATCGGACCAGTGGAGGCTCAGTGGCTTGTTTTTAGTGAATTACACTCATTGCTCATTGAAACATTCACCGATTTGTAGGTACAAATATAAAGCTTTACGTTTAGTACTTTCATTTATTATAGGCTATAGTTCGATTCCTTTAGTTCCCTGGAGTCCATACGGCGAACAAAGTAACAACACCCAAGCAACTCATCGATCAAATTAGAATGTATGTCTTATACTCGGGAAGTTTAGGAGTAATCGATACCTTACGAAAACAAAATCAAATCATGAATTAATGAGTGTATTAAAGTTTCCAGATTTGGACATCAGATGTGTTTAAATAGAAGTAATTAAATTTGTTACTTAAAGTAATAAAATAATTAAACGATTAGCGACTTTATTGCTTTAGAATCAATAATGATAATATTATTATTGGAGTTTACTATATACTATGATATAATTACTATAGCATACCAAGCATAGCATGGGATATTAAAAAACACCAGTTATTATATCGATCGTATATCGCATAGACATGCTTAAATGTAAAGGTGTTCACTAAATTTAGCCTACCTGTCGTATGAGGCGACTAAAAGGGGCTTCCGGGGTTGCGGGCGGCAAGAGTGGGAGCTTAAACCGTCTAGCAAGCGACCCCGGGAAGGACAGCGGTTTTGTGTGGTCGCATATCGCTGTATATCAGGGGATGTGAGAGGAGCGTAAATTGCTCCCCCCAGGGCGGAGCCCGATAGAGGGGCTCCACCCTGATTATTGAATATCATATTTTTGAAGGGGAAGTTTTTTACAAAAACAAAATTCAAGGAAGTTCCATCCACACCAACTGGACCCGTGGCGGTCCTCCACAGTTCGGTTTGCACGGACATTCTTGCCACGAACGTGCATGCTGTGGAATGAACTTCCTCCTGAGGTATTCCCAGAGCGCTATGACATGGCGCTCTTCAAAAAAGGTGCAAAAAGAGCTCTCCTTCAAAGCCGGCGATGCATTGGCGACTCCTCTGGTGTTGCAAATGTTCATAGGCGACGTTGACTACTTTCCATCAGGTAGCACGTCTGCTTTATCGTTAGGCTCAAACATATAAAACAAAAAAGGGGCATCGCGTTGGGAGGGTTGTGTTCCGTTGGATATCCCGGAGTTCTCCACCAAACGCTGAGGACGGCCACCGGGGGGGTTTTAGTGCGGTAAAAGTCCCACATAACCCGGCGTCACTCCCATGGCGTCGGGTACCTTTTGAAGGTTTCTCCCTCTTCAAAAAAAAAGGCAAAGGATTATTGAATATCATATTTTTGAAGGGGAAGTTTTTTACAAAAACAAAAACAAAACAAAATTCAAGGAATTTCCGTAACCGTTATTTTTCCTGAAAGCGAAACAGTGCATGAAATTGGCGCATTGAAATTTCAACGGGCGATGTGCCTACATATATCTGATGGCTTTTTGTATATCATGTTAAATTGCTTTATTTATCTTTATCTTTTTACAATATAGGAGTAGCAGACGAGCATGCAGTCCATCTGATGGTAAGTGGCTAATGACACCAATGGACATCTGTAGGTAATTAACCCCAGATTAGATTAAAATCCTATCTGAGATGGGCTATAGACGCGTTGCTGCCCTGAGGACTAAGCTGGAATGCCTCGGAAACCTATGTCTCCCTTAATACACACGTCAGACCAGAACACAGCAGCGCCTAGTACAGCTGATATAGACGTCGCAGTGGTGCCTGCGGAGTCGAACCAAAAGGATTTTATTACCTTATTTTTCTAGAATTTGTCTAATCGTTGGCCTTTGACCATTCATGTGATAATTCAACATTATTGGAATGTCAGAAAGCCATCACCATAATTGAGCTCACAAAAATACAATCTCCTTGATGTCTTAAATCTCTTCATATCCCTTTGGCGTAGGTGTAATATCATTATTTTGGAATCCGATCTCACGCCATTAGCTCGGTAATGCTCGCAGTTATGGCATCCACAAAAGTTGCCCGACCGTGTCGTTATCCAATCACATATTTATTGGATGGGACTTGGAAGTGTGGCAAATAATCTGATTAATAATATTTCATAAATCTTATAAAAGTATTACATTTGACTGTTATATCATATCATAATGGATGTTTTCTAAGGTAATTTGAAATAAATAAAGACACCATGGAAAACAGTCAAAAATTACTTGGGAAAGTATTGAAATAAAAGAAAGTTGACATACTATATCAACTTAATATACAATGGTAAATGTATGTTTATTTACTGCTTAGTCATCCTTTATTTGAAGTGAGTCAAGGAAGCAAGAAGACAGTTTCGCTGTGTCTATGCAAGCAGTGTGTGGTTCATGCAACCATTCATCATTCATTGGAATGAATCACAGATGCGTTGATATCTCTGCAACTAAATTGGACCGATTTCATGGAAGTGGTCACACCACCTCCTTTATATCGAAAGGCTGAACTCTGGAGGGATCTACCATGTATAAAACGATAACATGAAAAACGATGGATAGTGTTTGAAGTCACAAGTAATTGGTTTCCTTCATACCATTCACAATTTATTAATATTTTTACAAAGATCCAATGTTTCTTTTCTATATCAAATTTTTATATTACGCAGTAACTCATTTCACTGAACAATAAAACGGCGAAGAAACGATTTTAGTTCCGTTCTTCTTAATTACACTTTTTGTCTTGCTCTCCTCCAACCCCTTTTAAACCGAAGACGCTTTATAAAGTTTTGCGAAATAACTTTTCTGATATACTTTTTATGTGACAAGAGTAAAGAGTATGCGCGTTAAGTGGTCACTTCTCAGTTATTTGCTTTATAGAAGAAAGAAATTAAGTTTTGCAGAAATTAACACTTTCGGTGGTGCAACGTTTTATCACGTCAAAATCTATGTATGTGATATGGCACAACGTGCACCGACGTCAGAAAAAAAAAGTATTTTTTTGACGCTACGTCCAATAGCGCCAGCGGCTCTTAAGGTTATAGGGTAGTTACGTCATTGCGCCGTATCGCCAAAGTTTCCTAGACCACTACCGCCATACTACAAAATTCTGTTGATCAATTTGTGAAGGACTATCACGCACACGTTGCTACCTACGCACACATGCACAACTTCTAGTTACGTCTCCCCGTGCAACATTCGCCATACTCAGTCACCTTGTGTGTCACTGGCGGGAGGCCCTATCGCCGTTGACGCTTTGAAACGTGCAATTTCACGAGGAAAGTAAGTTTTTTTATGAATATTTTGTGCATATTAGTTATATAATTGATTTATGTGCAATTCGCCCTATCTGAGATATTAGTTACATATAACTTTCGACTTGAATAAAGCTGATAAGTAATATTTTCGATTCCAAAACCAACGTAAACATGTTGATACTTGTGGATTATACACTGATTGATCAAGCTTTTGATTGTATTCATATGTGACATACTTTTGATCCGTTTAGTGATGATGGAGAATACGGAAGCGATGAAGACTACGATCCCAAGAATTTATCATTCAGTGACGGCGATAACAGTTCTGTGAGTAATGAAAATGCTCATTCGCGATCTACCAGATATAACTCTAATTCTGATTATACTGATTCTGGTGGGTCTTCTGAAAGCTCTGAAAGTATTTTTGACAGTTGAGTACGTAAAAAAAGGAAGCATACACCGGACCAAGACAACAGTGGAGATAATAGTGCAAACGCGGATAAAAAAAACACGTGTGAGGAACGTTTAATAACGTTGACGTGTACTGACGGTTGATCCAGATTGTGTGTTTTAGTACATGTGAGCAGTGTTGAACGTTTATAAACGTCGTTTTTATTTGTATGGAGCAGGTATGTGCCATATAATGAACTCTGTTGGGTATGTTTGCATCACCGAAAGTGTTAAGAATATGTTGTCATTTGACTGTGCCAGTACCACCGCTACAGATTACATCTATCTCTGTCTTATCTAGGACGTTGCCAGTCGATGACCTACGAGAGCAATTGACTGATTGAGAAGTGTTTTTTGCATGGGGATGGGTGGAAGTTGTCAATTCGAGTGTGTGTGTTCTTTTTGTTCGTCTTGGCGTCGCCCTTGTGACTTGTAGGAAAAATGAACCGTTCTGGTTTATAGGATGTAGTGAGGTAGTTCCAATGTTTCGAGGCTTGATCTTGATCTGTAGAGGTACAACAATAACAGAGGTGTGTATTCAACACTTGAGGGCTTGTGGCCTTTTTCTTATCACGCGGTCTTCTCCGCCGTTGCGTATCACCCGCGTGCGTGATTAACCCGCTGTAGTCTCTTAGTGAACCGCGTGAGTGTGGTTCCCATGATAGGAAAAGTCTCTATGAAGTACTGGTGGAAGACACATCTATCATCCTCCTATATATACAATACATTCCATATAACTGTTAAAATAATTATAACTGCATGGAATATTTGAGTAATCGGTGCAGATTATTGTAAAATGTAGCCCATTAGGAACGTTAAAGGTAGCATTTTTTTTTAAATAACTGGAACAATAAAAGGCTACATTAAAGTTCAATGGCATTGGACCATCCATAAAATAACAGCTTTTCATTACAAGCAAATAAAACAACGTAATTGTGTCCAGCATTACAAAGGAAACGTAATTTAATCAGTAAAACATTCGTTAATAATATCAGTATTTTGGAGCCATTTAACGGACGCTTTTGTTTTAATTAGCTCCTGAACGCAAATACCTACTACTCGTTAAATTGCTCGTTTTGTTGTAAAGGCATTTACGAGTATTAAAGAAATTCAGTACGTACCTACCTATTTATTTTCCTTTCAAATTGGCTGTGGATATCGAAATCCGACAAGAACAAAGAAACGTTTTAACAATTTTCAAAGCTTTTCTGCCAGCAAATAAGAATTAGATTTTGTTATTAGGGTACAATGTATCATGTACTTTAAACACAATATTAATGGTTTTCTAAATGCCTATTGCTTTATGCATTACATGTTTACTATTGAGCTCATCAAAATTGTGCCTGTAAGAGAAGAGAAGAATGAGAGAGTACTGGAAGTCACTAAAATAATATTATTTAAGTATATAGTAGACCTTACAAGTAATATTTATTCTACACGTCCAAGATTTTAAGTATTCTCGTTACATTTGCCTGCCATAGTTCGAAGTTTCTTACAACTTCTGTGGATAATAATTGTCAAATTTCGTCTTTTGGTAGGCATCAATCGATTAAGTATGATATTATTAATAGCGGCTGTTTAGTTGCAAGGTTAACATGCGGTATTTGGGATACATTTCATAAAATATTTCTGTTTCCTTGAGAAAAGACGTGCAATTGAAATTTAATTATACAAATTATACCCGGTAGCACCACCACCACCAGCACTGCTGTTAATACCAGCAAAGGCAAACGCTAGCGCGTTCTGCTTTGAAGACCGTGGGAATGCCACGCGCGCTATTTCACCTCAGCCTTCATGAACTTAACGACAAACTTAAGTAGAACTTCCATTCTTTTTGAAGTTGATTGTAAAATCGAACGACTTTGAGAGTAACCACCTATTTCGAGTTGATTATAAATGTCTTTGGCAGATAACACTTACCATCAGATGTCCTATTCGCTTGTTCTCTAGTTTTATGATCACAACAAACCAGTATCAATATTTATTGAGAGTTTACAAAGCAGTTGTTTCAGC
Source organism: Epargyreus clarus clarus (assembly GCA_014595695.2). NCBI lineage: Eukaryota > Metazoa > Arthropoda > Insecta > Lepidoptera > Hesperiidae > Epargyreus > Epargyreus clarus. The sequence goes on along the minus strand of JACTTY020000030.1, from coordinate 244,187 downwards.
GACGAAACATGACCTCTTTTGTCTGCGCGGCGCTGATCCATTGTTGTGCGGTAAAATATATTTTCACTAATGCATTAGAATGATTGATCGCCCCCTCGATAGTGGATTTACAACATTCGAATAATAAGGGCGTATTTATGAGTACGGTAGTTATGAAAGCTTATCCACTAACGGTCAAGGGTTTCTGTTTGATTTGAGACTTTTTGCTGTTTTCCTCACGACCTTTTAACTTTTACATAACTTAACTTTTTAATGCGCTGATTAAACTTGCAACTATTAGTGAAATAGTATAGTTGAAATTATTAGTGAGACTTTAATAAACATGGATTTATTTATAGTATACGAGCATGCATTCCACCCGATGGTAAGTGGCCATTGGCGCCTATTGACACCTATAAACCCCAGATAGGTTTGTATTTTTCGATCAGTTCGGGTAAGATTTACCCTAAGTTAAAGTACTTTGTCCTAATGTTTCTCTCCCTGCACTTTTGAAAGTAGATCACAGCAGCGATTAAAATTGACGTTATCTGTTATCAGGCAGAATTAGGTGGTAATGACTCCAGGGTCGAAGCACGTAAAGTTCTATCACCTCCAAAATATTCAGTTACATCCCAAAATTAGGGCTCTAAATTTTAATAACTTGTCCTTTATAAGCAAAGTACTTAGCGAACTATGTTTGTTACTCGTACATAATTTTATGATATTCATAGCAACCCTTACACAGCCATTAAATATTATGAAACTCGTATTTTCGTTGGCGGCGCGCACCGAGTGCTATAGACAGGTCGTAAATATTGCTATAAGTCACTCCCGTGTGAATATTTTGCGAAAAATGCGTAAAATTTGCCGAACAATTTAACTGCAATTTTCATATGGCCGTCATGGCCACATAAAAATCCATTAGCGCTCGTCACATCGCAGGTAAGCCATTATAAGCTTTTATTTAAATTGCTCTGTTAGTGTATTTTAATAGCTAGCAGACAAGTTACTTTTAGCGTCGGCGATTCGTGTTCTGACGATTGCGACGTTAGATAAGTTACTTTTTGCATTGGCGATTTGGCGATTGTGATTCTGCGTTACGTTGGCGATTTGCTGTGTTCGGTCGCGGTTAATTGAGTAACACAAGAACTTTTTGCGTTGAACCTTGTATGTCGAGAGTCTATAAGTGAATATTTCGCGAAAAATGCGTAAAATTTGCCAAACAATTTAATTGCAATTTTCATATGGCCGTCATGGCCACATAAAAATCCATTAGCCCTCGTCACATCGAAGGTAAGTCATTATAAGCTTTTATTTAAATTGCTCTGTTAGTGTATTTTAATAGCTGGCAGACAAGTTACTTTTAGCATCGGCGATTTAGCGATTGCGATTCTGCATTACGTTGGCGATATACTGTGCCCGGACGCGGTTAACTGACAAACGTAAGAATTTCTTGCGTAAAACCTTGTGAATCGAGGGTCCCTAAGTAGCAGTAACCGCCACTCAAACGTGTGCATTTTTATCTCTGCATCTAGCTTTCGAGAGGCAGCTATATCTTCGATAGCTGCTGCAAAAGCTGATTGTGCTTAACTACGAGGGAAATATGAGTGAAAATACGTCATTAAGTATCTAAGTGAGAGAGTCAGAGTAAGTAAGTGAGAAAGAGAGAGTCAGAGTAAGTAAGTAAGTGAGTGAGAGTGAGAGAGTGAGTGAGTGAGTCTTGAAATATTTTAGTTAAAGCAATGTTTCTACACAATGGTGTTTACCCACACTCTCATATGAGGCGATCTTAGGCATCAGAAGTTAACCCTTCAAACCTTATTCTATATAGAATTGGTTAGACGCCCATGGGCGGGAGTGACAATTTAGTGACTTACAATTTATAGGCGAACTATATGTTCGTTTAGTACTCAAATCTTAGTAGAAAACTTTAGTGTTTCTCATTTAATTTGGTATAAATAATAGCCTAATGCATCCGATAGTCATGTATTCATTCTCAGAATGAAAATGTGCCTACAAAGAAACTGAAGTATGCCACACAAAATTGGTACGACAGAAATAGGCCTTGTGTTCCGCCGTTTCGTGAATAAATAAAAGGCAATCCAGCACGAAAAGGTTACTGAAGAGACTCGATGGTGGTTTAAAATTCTAATAATCAGTTGTCGATATTGTATTGAGCTTTGCGTTGAATATTTTGTGTTTTTATACATATAGAAGTAGCAATAGAGCATGCAATTCACTTGATGGTAAGTGGCTACTGCCGCCCATGAATATCTATTATCAAACCTCAGATAAGATTAGAGTCCTACCTGAGGTTAGCTACAGATGCGTTGCTACCCCTGACGATTATGTTGATACGCCTTGAATAAGTATGTATCTCATACTCGCGCCTTCCAAATCGGAACACAGCAGCTTAACATTTCTGCTTCAGGTAGAATTAGGCTGTGTGGCTGTGGTGGCTCCGGTATTGAACCACAAAGGATGCAATCATCCTCGCATCACCAAGTATAAAATAAAGAATGACATACGTATAATTGTAAACTTCGCGGATTAAAAACGGTGGCTCTATCGGCTCTACATATTTCTATCTTGTGTCTATTCTATCTGTCTATATTATATGTTTTGGTATGAAGGATGTAGCATCTCAAGTATATTAATATTACTGAGTATGGCTACTTAGTTTTAAGTTAAAATTTTATGTAACAGAACGCTTGTTTCCTAATTCATGGGAAATGGTATTTCTAAATGTAAGGGAACTGAATATCGCCTCTCCACCACAAAAAAACTTAGCGGAGTATTTTTGAAGTTTCCCAACCGTGGCGACACTTTTATTACTATCAAGAAAGTTCTGGCGAGAGCTCCCTGGGGCTCCCTATGAGGTGTCGGGATGATAGCCGTCCCTTTCCATCGATCAAACACGATACTCTTTGTTTGTCTTATATTCAATTTGGTTCGTCACAGGACGAACGATTGAAAGCCAAAATAGAGAACGACTTTGAGAATAATCGCCCGTTTTCTTGGTATTCATGTTTAGGTTCTTTAAACACTTTTTTTGGTTTTGGAGTTTTTAGTTTATTATATATTTAAATATTTTTACATAAATTATAATTTACTTTTATTTATTCAGTTATACACATAAATAACCATATGGTGACATATTGAAATATATTACGACCAAACATAATACAAATGGGATATATTTCGCAAGGCAAGTGACAGAGCAAGCTTAATATAAAATTATTTATGTCACTAAATTGATATAACCGCCAGCATATAATGTTATAATTTGGACTGGTCATATAGTTGATGTGGCATTCGCCTTCCGGGCCCTAGCCTGCGTAGGCTTCCACCCTTACCGACCACTTGACTGACGACTTAGTAAAATGGTTTCCGTGGGCGTAAATACGGCTTCGAGCTCGTTATACGAATGTTAATTGAAGCAAAAAACGTCGCCAAGAATTATTTACGTCAGAGTACATTTCGCCTCTCTCTATCTCTTATCTAGGATTACTTATGAAGACTTGTGAAGTGTCACTCGTACCCTTTTAACCCAGACAAAATCTGTATTACTCATAATTAATTACCTTCAGAGGTAGTAGAACCCTCTCTGGTTCTGTATTTCTGCCTAATAACAGCAGTTTTAAGTGCTGCTGTCTTTTGTTTTGAAGGGTGTGGTAAGGGAAATATACTTTTCCGAGGAATTTCAGCTTAGTCCTAAGGAGCGGCGCATCTGTGGCTCAGGCAGGAATCTAGTTTTATCTGAGATTGATTACAAATGTCCTTGGGCAGCAGTAGCCACCAACAGGTGGACTGCATGCTCATCTGCTACTCCTACATTATACGAACAAAAACTCGAAATTATTCAAAATTAAACGACACGCAGATGCATGGAAAATTGGAAAATATAGCCAAATTATATTCGTCGTATACAGCGTTAATGCACAAATGACTATTATGAGGTACACTTATGCTCATGAAGTTGCAGTTTGGCTGCTCTGCCGAGGAGCTGAGGCGGCAGAAAAGTTGGCGCATCAATATGCAGCGACGACTGGCTCCATGCCAGTGGGACACGCCAATTGAATATTTTGGCCAACTCGCTTTTCCTTATACAACCTTGATACATGAACTATGACAGGTTAACTCGCGGAAACACTCATTTCATTCATTCCGCTAGATTGGATAAGATCAGCTTAGCTACCATAGCTTCTATATTTTTGGAATGGAATATTTTCATAATAGAATTATTTTATAATAGAAATGGAACGAATGGAAAGATTTGGTAGGTGACCTCAGAGGAAGAAGAGAATTGAGATAGGTTTAAAGCTTTAAAGTAACAATGTTTAAAAATGCAATGTAAGTAATTAATAGTATAAACATATACCTGTACCTTTTTTATAATGATTACAATCCTGACAATAGGATAATAATATATGTGATTATATGTACGAGTATGTAGGTACTCGTGTTATGTTGACATACCTGATATATCAACATTGTCATTTTTATCTTTTGAACTTGCCAAGGAGGGGATATTGTCCGTATGTGTCATTTACAAAACGAAATCCTAGCGTGGAGCTTTTAGTAAAAAGTGTTAAAAAACATGGTGTACGCTACCGAATTCCCCGAAATTAAAAACTTTTACTTGCACGTGTTCGCGTCGATACGACAATGAAAACATATTGACAGGAAATTTGGAACCCGTGGTCCGCTGGTTCCACTGTAGGAAAAAAAAACAGGTTAACTGCATTGGAGACAAGCAGAGAATGTACTCAACTAGATGACATTATAATAATATGCTTAGCATTTTTGTAAAATGCCCTTTAAATTGAATCAAAGTCAAATAATAATTGCCTACCAAAAGTTGGAAAATTATAATTTTTGTCTAGAAAATTTGTCACAATTCAATGTTTGGCAAAAATTGGTTAAGATTGATTATGACCAATGATAGATAAGTTATTGTTACATGTCACGTTGTCTAATAACAGCAATATTAAGCGTTGCTACATACTAGTTTGGCTGTGGTAATGCAAACGCACATATACAAAACAATTCCAACTTAGTCTGCAGGACTGTCAACGCATTCGTCATCGACCTGGAAAGAGCCCCAATCCTATCTGGGTTGATTTCAACTGTCCATTCACCGTAGTAGCCATTTACCATCAAGAGATCATCTGTCTTCTGGTACGTATTCGACTACCACGAAAATACTTTTCAGACTATTTCTGTAACGCGTTCAACTCCGCAACAGAAGCAAATTAAAAACTTTAATTGCAAGTGCCCGTCGATACAGCAAAAACATATCGGCAGGAAATTTGGAACTCGTGCAGCGGACTGGCTCGACTGTAGGAAAAAGAATTATAAACCGTTGTAGGGTTAATCGAGTTGGAGACAAAAAGAGTAGCGGGAGAACGAAATTGTTTTGCTTTGAAGTGGGATTAATTATCCTTTATACATTAGATTTTTTTTATAATATAAGAGTAGCAGACGAGCAAGCAGTCCACGTGATGGTAAGTGGCTACTGCCGCCCATGGACATCTGTAATCAACCCCAGAAATACTTAGATATTCCTACCAGAGGTCAGCCACAGTTGCGCCGCTACCCTTGAGGACTAAGCTGCAACGCCTGGGAAAAGTATGTCTCCCTTACCACACCCTTCAAAACGGAACACAGCAGTGCCTAACACTGCTGTTATAAGGCAGAAATAGGTGTGGTGGTGGTGCCTCCGGAGTCGAATCACAAAGGGTTCAACCACCTTCAAATAAAGGGTAAGTATTGTTTTTAAAAGATTGACAAGGTATTCACTGACACCCATGGACATATAACTGCATATAGAATAGGGGTTCTATTGCAAATCAATTATACATGAGTTGCTGCTCCTCAGGAATACGCTACCGTACTATACGTCAGCCAGCATCTACGCTCTTTTATCGAAACCCAAGTAAGCGTCTCTCTAGAAAAAGGTGTATATAAATAGTTTATTATTTTTGCACTTTATTTATTTTTAAGGACATTTCATAATTTTTTGTTGCTAAGCTTTTTCCTAAGTACCTACGCTTTTTATCGCTATTTATATTTTAGTCTTACATCGAAATTTAAAAGACAGAACATTCTCTTCAAGAAATAGTGAGCAATTCTAGAATGAATAAAATCCATTTTAAGCAATATTTGAACTATCCGATTCGATTCCGAAGCACATTAAAAGTAATCGGATTACGAAGATACGCTACATATTATTGGATGTGCATACGATGAGTATTGCTGGTAATATTGAAATTGTTCATAAGCTGTTTATGACACGATTCCAGGAAATGCATATTAACCGGATGTTACATTGAAAATGTCTTCAGCGACAATGATCACGACATTATAATAGGATTGGTTATGAAAAATCAAAGGACTGAATTAATTATAAGTGGTTTATACATAGATATAGATACATACTTATAAACATAGATTAGTAAAGATACTTCGCCGCCTTGAAATTGAATGAAGCCAAAAACGGCTTATTAGTAAGTTCCTTTTTTGAATTCTTGACAAATAAAACATTTTTACAGAAAATTTACGAATAAATAACTAATACTGCGTAATTTACGTAATAAATAAATAATTATTTCAAATATTTTAGGGACATTTTAGCACGGATACGTGGCAAAACTTTTTTACGCAACTATTTCACTTTTCAAAACTAGGTACATTTTCTTGTTAGGAGTGAGTAATCTTTACTAATCTATGCTTATAAAGATGATATGTCTGTTTGTGATTTATTTTTTTCTTGATTAGAGTTACCACTGCTGGGCTCGGGTCTCCTTTCAGATTGAGAGAGGTTTAGTCATAGTCCACAACGCTGACCAAATGCAGATTGATAGACCTCACACACCATTGAACTTTTTTCACGATGTTCTCCATCACCGTTTCAACAAGTAATAATTAATTTCTAATAAGCACATAAGCACAGCACATAGAAAAATTAAAGTTACCTAATATTTGGAAAATTGAGCAACTTATTTATTTATGGTCGTTTTATTTTAATCGTTTTACAATATTCTTATAATAGTGATACTGTTAGACAGAAATAGGTGTATTAACAAAGAAGAGTTGCACCACCTTTGATAACATAATATATGTGTACCAAATGGAAAGGTAAAAGGACGATGTATGTAAGAATAGAGCTAGGGCCCAAGGGAGTGATAAGCGCAGGCCGCATAAATGAGGTGAGCGTAAAAGGTACATGTTTCCGTTTTATTAAGATTAAGGAAATTTCTAGCAGCTATCAACAAAACTGACCCTTAACTTAGTTGTTTAAAGTAATATAAGTTAATATGTAATCAATGGAAATATGTGTGGTAAGATAAATAACACCTAGGTGTCATAGACCTCTCCCCCCTGAACGGGCTGCCACCTTGTCGTGGTAGGGGGGCTTGAGTGTGCTAATGATCCCCGAGGCTATACGGAAGAGTTACTCATACCGAAAGGCGAAGGGTGAAGGACCAGACTAAGAGTGGCCCACAGGGGATCTCACCCCTGTAAAAAAAAAAGAAAAGATGAAAAAGGCTAGTTGTGAAAACGGTCTCCAGGTGGGTACCCGAGAGGGAGAATCCCACCCCTCTGCTTCGGTGGAGGGCAGCCCCACGTACTCTGGAGGGGGCAACAACTGCCTCGTAGGTCGGCAGCCCGCCGACCTCCGTAAACGCGACCACAGCATACACACAACGGACTCCGAATATGTTCCTAACGAGACGGAAAAGACGCCCGCCTTAAAAGCGGTAACAAGGAAGGTGCGTAACACCAGAAACAGGGCACCCACACCCGCTGCTTCGTCGGACGGGGGTGATTTCTCGGACTGCTCTGTACAGTCAGCTATGTCCACGCAGTCCATAGCTACATCAAAGGCCCGCAAGAGAGCACTGCCAACAAATGGCGGTAGTGAAGGCGAACGACCGAAGCGGAAGACGGCAGATCTCAAGGATAAGGCCGGAGATTTTTTGGAGCCCCCGCTTCCAGCCTCCCAGATCAGGTCGAAGGCTTCCCTCCCGAGTGCCGAGGAATTAGGCCGGGACATGAACGGGCAGCCGACGGATGACCTAGGTTCTTGCATTATCGAGAACCTAGAAGTTATCGAGAAGATCGCTGATAAATCCCGCAACATGAAAGGGGATTTGGTGTGAGCCATTCGTCTGGCTGTACGCAACGTGCAGGCAGCAGCGTCGGAAGTGGTGCAGCGGGCAACCACTACCCAACTGGAAAAGGAGAACGCCACACTGCGTTCTCAGCTCGCTGACCTGCACGGGAAGGTGGAGGCTCTCACGACGGAAGTGACCGAGCTACGCCGTGAAAAAAGGCCAACTAGATCTGAACCACCCCGGATTGAACCGAAGAGGGTCGAAAATACGGAGGATGCTCTGATGGACCGGATCGGGTCCATGATGGACAAAAAGTTAGCCTACTTTAGGGACGAGCTGTTCCCCGGAAGAGCAATCCGGCCTCCCCTAGGGCAAAGGGCCTCACTCGATGCAACCGCGCGTGCCCCAGTGGCTGCGGCGCCAATGCGGTCTCCGGTAGCACCAGCCCCGGCTGCAGAAGGAGGGACTTGGGCAACCGTGGTGGGGCGTAAGGCCAGGGCAAAAGAGCGACGGTCGCTTCTGGCTCAAGCGGAGCCCGCGCGGAGGCAATCTCCGAGTCGTGGGCGAATTAAGAGTGCCTCTCAACGGCGTCCTTGCGCAAAAGTTGCCCAAGTACCAGCGGCTCAGACAACCAAAGCGGGTCAGCCCACTAGGAGGAGGGCAGCCAAACAGAGGCTTCCGCGAGTCCCGAAGTCGGCGGCAGTCTCCGTCACGGTGCCCGAAGGGTTGAATGTCACCTATGCAGAGGTGATGAATACCGCGAAAGGGCACATCAAGCTGGCAGACCTGGGTATAGCAGAGTTGCGGCAAAAGAAAGCCCTCAACGGTGGCCTGCTGCTCGAGATGGCCGGCGAAGACTGTGCTGGAAAAGCCGATGCACTTGCGGGGAAGCTGCAAGACGCCGTCGGCGAAATGGGTGTTAAGGTGGCGAGACCCACTAAGCAGGGCGAGGCGCGGGTGATGGATTTGGACGAATCCGTCACCCAGCAGGACGTCGCAAATGCCATCGCCATGGCATGTGGATGTATCGCCACCGAAGTGAGAGTCGGAGAAATCAGGCGAAGGTCCTCGGCTTTGGGGACGGCATGGGTGCGCTGCCCCCTTACGACCATCCGTAAGCTGGCCGCCGCAAAGCGACTCCTTGTCGGATAGGTGTCCGCGAGAGTGGAGATCCTGCCCTCCAGGACACTACAATGCTTCCGCTGTCTTGAGACGGGGCATGCAAGGCACCAGTGTACCAGCACCAAGGATAGGAGCGTACTGTGCTACGTATGTGGCGAGCCCGGTCACAGGGCGAGCCAATGCGGAGCACAGTCACCGAAATGTGCTCTATGCGCGGACTTTGGTCTTCCAGCCGACCACCGCCTTGGTAGCAAGAGGTGCACGCCTCCGAAACGTAAAAAACGAGGCAGCGGAAGAAACGAGCTAACGGTCGCGACGACTGACTCGTCAAGGACAGATGGGCCTGCGCGTCCCAGCGCTTCGTCCCATTGTCCACCAGCGGAAGCGATGGACTCCTAATGGATAGGTCTCCGTCACTTAAAGTCTTCCAGGGGAACTTAAACCACTGTCGCGGGGCGCAGGATTTGCTCCAGCAATGCCTCGCTGACTGTTCGGTTTCTTTGGCAGTAGTGGCGGAGCCCTATAGAGTTCCGATAACATCCGCGGTGGGTCGGAGACGACGCGCAGACCGTCGCCGTGTACTGGGCGGGTGGTGAAGGAGATCCTCCTTGCTCCAGACTCCACTCTGAGCGGGGTATAGTCGCGGTGGAGTGGGGTCCCATTGCAGTATTGGGGTGTTATGTCTCCCCAAATTGCAGTTTGGCGGCGTACGAGACGTTCCTCGACCTGGCAAGCTGTGTTCGGTTCTGTTTTCCCCGTCCTGTAATTGTCCTTGGCGATTTTAACGCACATTCAAGGGTCTGGGGAAACAGGCGCGACAGCGCCAGGGGAGAGGCAACACTCGAGTGGGCAGCCGGGCTCGACCTACGTCTGCTGAATCGTGGTTCGGTCAGTACGTGCGTGCGTTGGCAGGGAGAGTCGGTCGTAGACCTCTCGTGGGCGACTCTTTCTACCGAGCGTATGGTGACGGGCTGGAGGGTAGCCGAAGACCTTGTCACGCTGTCCGACCATCGCCACATAATATTGGATGTAGTGTTGCAGCTTCCGGCTGCTGATGGCCGCCGGACGAACGACCGTCCGCGTCGATGGGCACGAAATCGTCTTAATCGAGACCTACTTGTTGCTGCTGCTCACGTCGCGGACTGGTCTCGCACTGCAGAGGGGGTTGACCAACTTGATCCCGAGGGGGAGGCGATCCGGCTCAGGGATGACATGACGGCTATCTGCGATACCGCGATGCCGCGTGTCAGACCTGGCTGGAGGCGCCCTGTGTACTGGTGGTCAGAGCACATCGCACGGCTGCGTGCGGCCTGCCTACGTGCTAGACGCCAGTACACTCGGGCTCGACGGCGACGGTCTGCTGGCGTTGCGGAATGGGAGGAGAAGTACGTGGAGTACCGGGCTGCAACAACATTGCTTCAGGGCGCAATCGCCGAAAGCAAGGCCCGGAACTGGAGCGCGCTTGTGGAGGGACTAGACCGAGACCCATGGGGACGCCCGTACAGGATGGTTCTCGGCAAGTTACGTCCATGGGTGCCTCCACTCACGGAAACTCTCGACCCGCATTTCGTGGACACAGTGGTGGACAGCCTATTTTCAGGAACCACTGGCGAAACGGGTCCTCCCGCCGCGTCGCCGGATAGCTCTGATTGGTCAGATGACTTGGCGGTCACCGAATGCGAGCTTGATACTGCCATTAAGCGCATGGCAAGGCGAAACACTGCCCCGGGGCCGGATGGAATCCCAGGTCAGGCATGGGTCTTAGCGCTGACAGTGCTGGGGGGGAGGCTGCAAAAGCTGTTTACCGCCTGCTTCCGTTATGGACGGTTTCCTTCAGTTTGGAAGCGGGCGAAGCTAGTGCTGGTGCACAAGTTGGGCAAGCCTCGAGACTCCCCATCAGCATATAGACCCATTTGCCTATTGGATGAGGCAGGCAAGCTATTCGAGAGGATTATTTCTTCTCGAATTAGCCATCACCTAGCATGCCATGGTCCAGACCTGTCTGAAAACCAGTTCGGTTTCCGGCGGCAGCGTTCGACGATGGACGCCATCCTTCGAGTCCGATCGCTCTCAGAGCGGGCCATATCTCAGGGTAGAGTAGTTTTGGCAGTCAGCCTTGACATTGTCAACGCTTTTAACTCTCTACCCTGGAGTGCGATCATGGAGGGCCTGTCTGTCCATGAAGTGCCTTCATACTTGCGGGAGGTTCTTAAGGCCTACTTGTCAGACAGGCGTATCCGCTTCCCAGGCCGCTATGGGAGCGTTCGCGGAAGGAACGTCGTGCGCGGGGTGCCGCAGGGTTCGGTACTGGGCCCACTACTGTGGAATATCGCATATGACGCAGTGCTGAGAACGGTGCTCCCACAAGGAGTGAGCATCGTCTGCTACGCCGATGACACTCTCGTTCTTGCAGAAGGGGTGTCTTTTTGTAGAACGGTTCGGCTAGCAGAGCTCGGGGTGGCACGCGTCATAGCGAAGATCCACGGGTTGGGCCTACGGGTTGCGTCCCAGAAGACCGAGGCTATGTGGTTCCATGGCCGTGGGCGAAGAGTCGAGTCAGCTGAAACTTCAGTGCGCGTCGGTGAAGCGGACGTCCGGATAGGCAGGTACATGAAGTATCTTGGCCTTACACTGGACGACCGCTGGTGCTTCGACGAGCACTTCGACCGTCTCGTCCCCCGGATTCATAAGGTAGCGGGTGCCTTGCACAGACTGCTGCCAAATCTCGGGGGACCAAGGGAGGAAGTCCGCCGCCTCTACGCGGGTGTGATACGCTCGATTGCGCTCTACGGGGCGCCGGTATGGTCGGACAGATTGTCTGCCTGCCAGCGCCGTGCGCGGAAATTAAATTCCGCGCAACGTATGATCGCTATCAGAGTCGCCCGTGGGTATCGTACCATATCGTATGAGGCGGCGACAGTCCTGGGGCGGCTTCCGCCTCTGGACATTCTGGCGGATATGGACGCACGGGTCTTTCATAAGATCCGCGTCCTCCGCCAGAGGGCTGAACCCTTCAGCGAAGAGACGGTCGCAGCGCTTCGTAGGAGAGCCAGGTGGCGCGCTCTGAGGTGCTGGCGTAATCGGCTCCTGGAACCACACAACATACGCCAACGGGTGGTCGACGCAATCCTGCCGAACTTCAGGGCTTGGCTGAAAAGCAAAGGTCGTGTGACTTACCGCTTGACTCAGATGCTCACCGGACATGGCTGTTTCGGTGAGTATCTGAATAGGATAAGGAGGGAGCAGACGGCCCAGTGCCATCATTGTGGGTGCGATGAGGATTCTGCACAGCACACGCTGCAGCACTGTCCAGCGTGGGAGTCTCAGCGGCGGATCCTCGTCGAAAAAGTGGGACCGGATCTCTCTCCATCGGCCATCATCGGGGCGATGGTTCAGCGTAGCGAAGCCTGGGACGGCATGATCACCTTCTGCAATGACGTAATGTCTGCAAAGGAAGACGCCGAACGAGCTAGGGAGCGCGCTGAACCCGCTCGGAGGAGAAGGAGGAGTCGCCGCGGGCGTACGTAACGCCCCAGGCGCGGTGTCCCTGTAGTTCCGGGACCAGAATAGGGCTACGGTATCCCCTGCCTGTCGTAAGAGGCGACTAAAAGGGGCTTTCGGGGTTACGGGCGGCAAGAGTGGGAGCTCGAACCGCCCGGCTAGCGACCCCGGGAAGCACGACGGTATGTGTGGTCGCATTCCGTCGTATACACCAGACGGTGTGGTGACACAAAGTCACCTGGGCGGAGCCCGACGGGGCAGTGCGCTGAGAGGACTCCGGTCGCGTTCCTTTGGAGATCCCGGAGTCCTCTACGCAGCGCCGAGGACGGCCACCGGGGGGGTTTTAGTGCGGTAAAAGTCCCACATAACCCCGTGTCGCTCCCACGGCACCGGGTACCTTTTGAAGGTTTCCCCCTCGAAAAGAAAAAAAAAAAAAAAAATGGTGTCATAGACCTCTGTCTCTGTAGTTCCGGGACCAGAATAGGGCTACGGTATCCCCTGCCTGTCGTAAGAGGCGACTAAAAGGGGCTTTTGGGGTTACGGGCGGCAAGAGTGGGAGCTCGAACCGCCCGGCTAGCGACCCCGGGAAGGACGACGGTATGTGTGGTCGCATTCCGTCGTATACACCAGACGGTGTGGTGACACAATGGCGGTCACCTGGGCGGAGCCCGACGGGGCAGTGCGCTGAGAGGACTCCGGTCGCGTTCCTTTGGAGATCCCGGAGTCCTCTACGCAGCGCCGAGGACGGCCACCAGGGGGGTTGTAGTGTGGTAAGAGCCCCACATAACCCTGTGTCACACCCACGGCACCGGGTACCTTTTGAAGGTTTCCCCCTTGTTAACAAAAAAAGGTGTCATAGACCTTTCAAGCTTTGAATTTATCTCTTTTCAAAATCCTCATAAGAGAGTGCGAAAAGACCTAAAGGCTGGAGTAGATCGAAAAGCTCAAAAAGATTGTGAAGATCGACAAGACTTTGAGTCTCGAGAATTCCAAGAATTTTGAAAAGCCCGGACTCTTTTAACTATGAAATTCCAAAACATCATCTATTGTGTAAAACAATAATTATTTTCCACGAAATTCGGTACTTATTGTAAAAACAAGGAAACGCAAAAAATACAAAATACAATTTGGGACCTTGCCTATTAAAATGAAATTTGTTTCTATTATGGTAAAAATATTAAAATTGTGGCAAATAAATGACTGGCCGAGGCGAGGGTCAATTCTTTTGATATTATAATTGCTGGCACGCGTCAGCGAAGCTTTTAAAAGTTGAAATGTTCCTTTGTTCTTGGCGCGATTTCCATCTCTGCATAGGGTTGTCACACTCGAAAATAGAAAAGCCGGATTATATTTGGCCGGACAACAAGACCTAAAAAATAATTGCCTTTGTTTAAGAAAAAAAAATTTTTAAGCAAAAACCGAGATATACGTTTTCAAACACCGGCTCACGTTTTAAAGGGGCATAAATAAAAATCTTACCAAATATTTTAACGGTGGTTCAACATTTTGACATTCGTATGGTTGCACTACTGCCACAGTCCTTAGGCTGAATTCTAATTTGGACACGGCCATTCAGACAAAAGTTCCAGAAGCGCTTTACTAGGTCCAATCCTTAGTTTGCATCCCTACATAGACCTTAAAACTTGGTGGGTTGCTACTTCTACACAGGTATTTACTGCCGTCATATATGCATATTTCTTTTAAGTTTTTTGATTGGAACCATAATATGCTACTGATGATAGATGTATATGGATATTTCTAGGATTACAATAGGCTAGCCATTTGTGCGTACTGAAAATTTAACAATAGCTGAATGAGTGACAACCCTATCTCACGACCAACTTGAAGGAACCGAGGATTCGTTCATCATTTATTTATGTATGTAAATCAACATTTTACCTATCAAATGAATTTCTTCAATGTATTAAACTTAACGTAGCATCTTCACTCGTTTTCATAAGTAGGGTAGGGAACGATATATTGAATATATTTTATCGGTACACTGATATCTTCTATGGAGCCTGTTGAAGTGTCTTAAGGTTTCTGTGGTATTTTCACTGGTGGTAACGTAATTCTAAATAAATAAGTGTTAGATGAAATAGTAGAGCTGGCATGATAGAATTTGAAACACGATGATTAAAGCAAATTTCACAGATTCATGCATCCTTTAGGGTGAATCGGAAATCCCCAGATGATTCCTCTAAATTCGAATGTAACACGTGTGATGATATTTTCGTTAATATGGATATGAAAACTCAGTAAAAGAAAAATTAAAGATTTTTATCAAATTTTATCGTCCAATTGAATCTAATCGTGGAACCAATCGCAAAGCAGCACATAATGTTATTTCGTTCTTGATGTGCTACAAACTACATGCTAGTCCTGATTGTCAGTGCCCTCTATAAATATCTGTAAAACATATATAACACGAGATAAAATTGGAGTACTGACCTCAGATGGTACTATGTACTATAGCCAGATGGTAGAAGCAAATAGTGACAATTATGATACCAAAATCATTACAAGCTATCCCTATTCTTCTACCAAACAACTACAATAAACAGCCAGTTTCCTTCCTTTACGTACATCGAAGCTTTTAAATATTGAAAAAATAAGCAAGACTTCTTTTGACAACCATATTTTATTAATCAATCTGACATCAGTACTTATATTTCTTTTTTTTTACATTCGGACAATTCATAAACAATAAATAAGACTTAATACTCCCACTAAATTTTTATACTCCTTAAACATGAAAATTTCATTAACTTTATAACTGAATAAACAAAAACAACTGAATAGACCTAAGAAACAAAAACACACAAATACAACAAAACAGAATATATAAACTTAGCAACACTCCTAACCAACTCATAGTATAACATGAAATTATATATTCTTCTAATACTTAAATATAAAAAAAATTAAGAACTAAGTAATTGGTCTCTAATACTTAGGAGTGCATAACGCTTTTGTTAATATATCTGCTAACTGTGCAGAAGTATGAACATACTTCAAAACAATCAAACCCTGCTTGACCTTTTCTCTGATAAAATTATATTTTACATCAATGTGTTTAGTTTTTTTATGGTAAACAGGATTATTAAGTAACTTAATGGCACTCTGATTGTCCATACATAGAGCAGTACAAACTTGAAATTCCTCTATTTCTTTAAAAAAATGGCTTAACCATAGAATATTTTTAGAAGCTTCACATGCAGCCATAAATTCAGCCTCAGTTGTTGATAGAGCGACACTATTTTGTTTCTGGCTTGACCAAGAAATAGGTCCCCCATTTAACATAAATACATATCCAGTTGTTGACTTCCTAGTGTCCAAATCTCCACCAAAATCTGAGTCTGAATACCCTATTAAACTTTCAGAGCCCTGATATTTAATGCATAATGTTTTTGTTTTTATAAGATATCTTATTATTCTTTTAAGTTGAGTGACATGTTCTGAACTTGGATTATTAATATACCTACTTAAAACATTCACAGCATATCAGGCCTCGATGCAGTAGACAAAAACAATAACGATCCTATAGCCTCCCGATATGGAAAATCAATGTGTTCAATTTCCGTATTTTTAGTAACATGCACATTAACATCAGCCGGTGTATTACAAGGATGAGCAGAAGACATATTGAACCTACTGATAATCTGTTGTATGTAATTTCTTTGCGAAATTGTTATAAATTTATCCTCTTTAGAAATTTCTAAACCAACAAACACATTTAAATCCAACTCTTTTATCTTAAAACCTTGCATTAAGTATTCAATAATATGTTGTAATAAACTATTAGATTCTGACATTATTAATGCATCATCAACGTAAAGAATTAACAAAGCCTTGACACCATCAAATCTACCCATAAAAACACAGTTATCTGCATGTGACTGAATAAAACCGAATTTTTTAAGAAAATTCGTAAATTTTATGTTCCAGCACCTCGGGGATTGCTTTAACCCATACAAGGACTTATTAAGTTTACATATTAGTCCTTTGGGTGCCAATACTCCATCTGGGACTTCCATGTAAATGTCTTCTTCAAGCTCTCCATATAGAAAAGCAGTTTTCACATCCATCTGTTTTATTTTCCATTCATGCTGTGCCGCAATACTCAAGACTATTCGGATAGATTCATATCTTGTAGTAGGAGAGAATGTTTCATTGTAGTCAATTACTTGAATTTGTGTAAAACCTCGAGCACAAAGCCGTGCTTTGTAGCGCTCAATCTCACCTTTCTTATTTCGTTTTCTGGTGAAAACCCATTTAGACGTTATTACTCTATGATTATCTTTATTAACAAAATGCCATGTGTCATTATCCTTATGAGCTTTCAACTCTTCTCTAATTGCTTCAAGCCATTCTTTACGTTCTGAACTATTAACTGCTTCATTGTATGTTAAAGGTACATTTAATTCCATTACATTAGCTTCAAAAACTCTATTTCTTCGTGGCCTCAGAATCATATTTGTACCATTTGTACTATCTAGTTCTACTGGAACTGACGGTTCATAAGTTTCATCATTCTCATTAGCGCTATAAATACTTTCTTCACTATCCTGGCTCGAACAACTTGTATTTACTATATCATCACTATCTTCTATTTGCCTTTCCTCCGGAAGGCAATCTTCTCCCTCAATGACTATTTCAGCTATATTTTTTGATGTGAAACATCTATAGCCGCACGTAAAACCGATTTCTGGCGTGGCGACGCGTAGTATGCAGTATATGCAGTAGTGTGTACGGTGTGTAGTGTGTACGTGGCGACGCGTCGCCATGCGCAAAAATCGTACTTAAAATATTACTGTTACAGAATAATGTCGATGTTTCACATCTGCCAGGCGTCCCGTGACGGCTCACATTTTTTTTTTATTTCTGCTACTTTATGTTCATTAAAAATTACATTTCTTGATACAGTAATTCTTTTCGACTGAGGATCATACATTCTGTAGTTATTGTAATCATAACCCACTAAAATCATTTTACGGCTCTTACTATCAAACTTTCTTCGGAGTTGATCTGGTACGTGTACAAACCCTTCACACCCAAACACTCTGATGTGATCTAAACATGGTTTTATCCCATTCCAAAGCTCATATGGAGTTATATTAGGTGTTTGACTTGAAGAAGTACGATTTAATATATATACAGCGCAATTAACCGCTTCAGCCCAAAGATATAATGGCACGTTACGACCATACAGCATAGAACGAGCACTCTCCACAATAGTCCTCAACTCCCTTTCTGCACGACCGTTCTGTTCAGGGGTGTAAGGAGCTGTAAACTCATGCGTAATACCTTCATTTTTCAGGTAATCTATAAAATCTTTACCTTTGTACTCACCTCCATTATCACTGTGCAAAATTCTAATGTTATGGTTAAACTTATTTTTAATTTTTTTTAGTATACTTCTTAAAACAATCCAGAACATCGCTTTTATTCTTTAAAAAATATACATAGATAAAACTTGTAGCTCCATCTTTAAAAATAACAAAATATTTCATACCTTGGACTGGTAGTTCGCTGAATGGTCCACAGACATCACTATAAATAACATCACCTGGTTGGAGCTGCCCTCTATTAGACTTTTGGAATGGTTGACGTGACTGTTTTCCCAAAGCACAGCCATCGCATACAAAGTTATCAAAATCAGAGATATCTATACCTGTAACAATGTTACCTTTACACATTTTCTGGATTTCTTTCACATTTAAGTGACCTAGGCGTTCATGCCATGTCTTAAGATTTGACTTGTGTACTATGTTACACACTTGATTCTCAACTGTTTTTACATTTAGTTCATATAAATTATTATTTTGCAGAAATGCACACATTACCAATTTATTATCTCTATAAATCATGGCATTTCTACCATTTTTCACAATTTTATAGCCCTTTCTTGTGGCTGCCCCTTCAGAAAACAAGTTTCTTCTTAATTTAGGTACATACAGTACATCTGACAGAATACTCTTCTCCGACTGGCCATTAACACACTTATTTATCACAATAGTACCTTGGCCTTGTACTTCTATAACTTCCTGATTTCCTAGTTTTAAGGGAGATCCTGTATACATATGCAACTCTTGAAAAAAATCTTTTTTAAATGACATATGAGCTGAAGCTCCACTATCTAGGATCCATTTAACACTCTCAGTATCCTCTGACTCAGTATCTGTTATGTTAAATGCTAACATATTTGTCTCTTCTCTGTCCTTCTTCCGCACATAACAATCTCGGGCGAAATGGCCCCTTTTACCACAATTGTAACACATAAAGCGGTGCTGCTGGCCTGGTTGGTAATCCCCATCAACATCTACTTTCTCCATATTCAGTTTCTTCTTTAATGGTATCGAATTTTGTGTATTTTTTATTTTTGAATCTGATTTTCCCACAAATAATGCCACATCATTTTCATCTTCAACATTTAAACTAGCTTCTTCATCTAGCAACCGTGCTGTGAGATTAACTATAGTTTGATTCTTAGGATCTAACGATAACCAAGCTTGCCGGAGAGACCGGTATTTTGGAGGCAGAGTTCCCAAAATTTTTGTCATTATAGCAGTATCACTGATAGATTCACCGCTTTCTTTTAAAAGTTTCGCTAAGCTCTCTACTTTAGCTACATGTTGTGCTATGTTATCAGTTGAAGACATCTTGTATTGATAAAACCGTTCACGTATAATCATTTAGTTTAATTCTGACTTTTGTTCATATATAGACTCAAGTTTGGACATTATTTCATACGCCGTTTCACAATTTTCCACCAATGCTATTTGACTAAAATCCATAGCAGATGTCATTATAAACATAGCCAGTCCATCATCTTTACTGGTCGAAGTCTTTTTCGGGTTTTGGTTTGCTTATATCAAGCCCCTTTGCACGTAGGGCGCATTTAATTTGAAATTTCCACTGTTTGAAGTTCGATCCTTCAAATTTGTCCACACACATTAACTTTCCTGACGACTCCATTTGAAATGTTCGAATATTGTTATATTATCCGAATTTTCATTTCACTACGTACTTTACTATTTTTATGCTCTTTACTTATTACAATTACACAACGTACCTGGGCCCATAACCTTTTAAATATTGAAAAAATAAGCAAGACTTCTTTTGACAACCATATTTTATTAATCAATCTGACATCAGTACTTATATTTCTTTTTTTTTACATTCGGAAAATTCATAAACAATAAATAAGACTTAATAGAAGCTAATGCCTAGATCTAGTTCAATATGAGGAGTGTTAGTCTACTAGATACCTATTTTCATTACTGCCTTCAATTTCCTACGCTACCGGCTCACCGCGGCGCAGACATAGTAGCTGCCCATCGATCAAATCAAATTGATCTTTGTTCAGCGTGGTTCATCGTATGAAAACAGATTGTTGGTTTTACTTGCCCTCGTTTCTGTTGATAATAAATCGGAAGTATTGAGACGAATTGTGCCTTTTGAATTGAGATATATTGAAAGAGAATCATGTAAAATATTTCGTGCAAAATGTATCACGCTGTAATACAGCAAGGAATTATACCATATGCCAGCAATTTCGACTCCTTCGATGTTATCTTTATTTTCTATTTTCCTCTGTTTATTAAATTCCATAAATATAGGCCTTTTTGTTGTTTTAGTTTAATTTAAGAAATATTTTTAAACATCTTACTTATTAACTTGAAATAGCATATAATGTATCAAAATGAGAAATATGTACAATTGTGTCCTTATTCTCACATCACAACTGATACGCATTGGATTACGGCTTCGATCCTAGCTAGACAGTTTAAATAATGAATTTAGATATTTGTTCTGGGTTTTGTTGTTCATGTATTCGTCTTTTTGCATATCCTTGGCATCCAAAAACAAGAAAAATTCTAGTGCGACGCTGTGATTTTAGAAAGCTTTATTATTATTTGAAATGCAACCAGATCGCAAGCTGGCTTATTTGCGTCATTAAGTTCACGCGATCAGCTTAGGGCAGCAGTTTGGCAGTCACTGCAGCCGAGTGAGCATTGGTGCATCAATATGCAGCAGCGCTGGCTCGCACCCAACTGGAATCCGCTGATTGAATATGTCATCCCGGCTACCCCAAAACCAAGTTTATCGCTTAAGCAGTGGCTTTTATGCTCATAGCCTTACAATAGGATCGGCTATGGTGTAGGTGTTATGGGCACACAAATAGACCAAAATAGGAGTTGCTAAATAGAGGACTCATAGTTTCTATGTCTGCATAGTTAAGGGTTGAACCAAGAACACTTTAGTGTGTTAAATCGGTATAGTGACTGCGTTACTA
The DNA here is from genome assembly GCA_014595695.2 of Epargyreus clarus clarus. Taxonomy (NCBI): domain Eukaryota; kingdom Metazoa; phylum Arthropoda; class Insecta; order Lepidoptera; family Hesperiidae; genus Epargyreus; species Epargyreus clarus. The sequence goes on along the minus strand of JACTTY020000030.1, from coordinate 223,166 downwards.
CGCGGGTTCACAAGGTATTAAACGAATTTACTCGTATGTTCAAGATATTGAAATTTAAACAGTAATTCCTAAAAGTTTTTTAGGTGTTCATCATTTATATTACTTAAGTTATTTTGACTATATACGTAAGTGTCGTAAAATATAAATGGACACATAAAGGCTAGGTACGATGCGCCGTGGTGCGCGTCAAATTTTGGAAATAGCAGTTAATGTAATATTTTGAAAATATTTCTTCTTATTCGTGTCATATGTATAGTAGTGATTGTTGTAGTATATTTTGAAGCTACACGAAAACTGCCGAAATGTAGTTTAAAAACTCATATCTACTTCCGGACTGAAGCATCAATTCTCTACTCAATTTCCAAAGTGATACCCGGAGTTACAATTAGTTCAGAACGCTTCGTGAACGAATTTAGCAGCGCCAAACAAGTCCTAACAACAAAATTCGTCCAATTCTACAAATTTTAATTGCAGGTCCATTCCACAGCGTCCGAACTCAAAGCTCACGGCAACGAGAAAGCTCCGCAAATGGACTTGTATGCAGAGAAAGTTATGCATAAGCGCTGCAAGGATACTCGTACTCGTAAGCCGTATGTGCAACTATGTATGAAGTAGCAACAACATACTCCACTCTACTGGCTTACTTTACATAGTCATACTTACGTCGTTACGTCGACTTATAACATTTCTCCCACACATATATAATGCAAAACAATTGTAATTCTATAAACACATTCTCCTATGTGTTTAAGCTGGTATGTATTATACTATTAACCAGTTAAAGATCTTTAATGAATAAACGTCATTTTAAGCTGATAATCTTTATTCCTAATGAATTGAGTTCTTAGTTCCGAAAATATATTAAACTGTAAAATTGCAATAAATATAAAATTTTATATGCAAGCGTTATCTATACTAATACTATAAAGAGGAAAACTTTGTTTGTTTGTTTGAATGTAATGAATAAGCTCAAAAACTACTGGACCAATTTTAAAAATTCTTTCACCATTCGAAAGCTACATTATCCACGAGTAACATAGGCTATATTTTAAATGAAATATATTTGATAAATAGATTTTGAGGCGGTACAAAGTTTGCCGGGTCATCTCGTATGATATAATGCATGATTGCCCCTGGCAACTTATTATAGCCATAAGTACCGATGACAAAAATTGTCAAACTGTGCATATCAGGAAAATGTGTTTTTTGACTGTGTTACGATCTATTTAATTTTACTTTTAAAAATGTCACAGGACATGAAATATCACCATAATTATTTTCAGAGAGTGACGAGCAAAACTTACATTTAGACGAAGGAATGAGTGAGTCTACAAAGTGTAAACAATGATCCCAGCTTTATATGAAAAGTTTTTATAGTAATTCGTGATTCGGCACTCTTCCACCAAGGAGTTACTATATCTCTCCCACAAAGTATAATACTTTATGACCCGTCTTAAGATTATACTATCAAATCTTTATTGGGCGGGCTTTAAGGGGAAAAATATTTTGTTGTATACAAGACAGTGAAAAGTAATATAAATTTAGTTATCTACGCTTGAGGATTCATATTTTATGTAATTTTTTAGTACTTTAAGATTACGATGGTACGATCGCTATATCTATTTCTGTTTCATTTATAGATGTTGTGTGGTTGTGAGACTCATCCTTATATCAATTCATCCAGATTTTGAATCTTCCCTATTTGACCTCTAGTACCACGCATATTGCATATCGGTTTTGTAACCTGTGTATCAAGCACTTATCATCGTGCCTCCACATTGTAGGGTCCATGGGGAGTAAGCAACATTTCCGAAATTGGAGAAGATTATTCGCCGACTGTCGACTTATTTTGGATCTTGACATTGACACGCACTTTAGCACATCGGCCTAGTTATGTTCTATAAATTATGTAATAAATTCTGTTGTTGAAAAGTGACGTAACTTGCCGACTACAAAGACATCGTGGAATCACTAAAGGCAGTAGTGACGAAGATATATTACCGTTCAATGATGACTAGGCCGTCTTATCTCGCGTTATTGATCGACTAGATTAAGCCAGGCATTGATTCAAATGTTTTATTACCATTTCTCGTTACGTAATATTGCTACGTTTGCGATATGGTTGTCGATATATGAAATAAATTAAAATATTTATTTATGAATTAACCACTGTGCGTAGTCATTAAAATTTGTGGTTGCTGGTAATAATTCCGCAAACTTAGGTTAGACATCTGTTCTATTTGGGGTTATTTTTTGTAGCAGGGGTTCTGCCTGATCAATCATAGATACGGAGCTGTAAGAGTAGCAGACGATCATTCAGCTGATGGTAAGTGGCTACTACTGCCTATAGACATCTGTTGTCAACCCGAGATAAGTTAAATTCCTACTTGAAGTTGCCCAAAGATACACCGCTACCGCTGATGACTAAGCTGGAATGCTCCGGATAAGTATGTCATCTTTACCACACTCTTCACACCAGAACACAGCAGCGTTTAACACTGCTGTTATAAGGCAGAAGTAGGAGTGGCGGTGGTGTCGCAGGAATTAAACCACAGAGGTAGAACCCTCTGTGGTTTAATTCCTGCCTTCCGGCCTTTTCACCAAGACGCAAGAATTACTTCACGCTACAAATAGGACTGGTGGTGATACCTATCCGGTGGAAACTTACTCGTTCCACCTTTTTTTTATAATATAGGAGTAGCAGACGAGCATGCAGTCCACCTGATGGTAAGTGGCTGCTGCCGCCCATGGACATCTGTAATCAACCCCAGATAGGATTAGATATTCTTACCTGAGGTTGGCCACAGATACGCCGCTACCCCTGAGGATTAAACTGGAACGCCTTAGAAAAGTATGTCTCCCTTACCACACCCTTCAAAACGGAACACAGCAGCGCCTAACACTGTTATTAGGCAGATATAGGTGTGGCGGTGGTGCCGCCGGAATCGAACCACAAGGGTTCTACCACCTTCATAAAACCACCTTAAATTATTGCGGGATAAACTGTTCAATATAACTAAACAGCATAAACCCGAGTCTAAGACCCGTCGTCTTAGTATACTCGCCTACTTTCGTTTTATGTTTGGCAGCGCTCGGAAGGCGTCCATAAAACGATCTTCGTAGGGCTAAGGAACAATTGGGCATTATCCGTTGTTTGGTGTTTATTGCGGATGAATTTTTACGAGACTAATAAAATCACGCCATTGCTATGACGGTTTGGAGGTTGGCGGTAATGCGCGCGGGAGCAATCGTGCCTACCTAGAAAGTAACGCTTTATAATATTTTTATAAAATGATTACTATTTAAACTTATTACCTTGTACAGGATGATTTTTTCAAATAGGCCTTCCGGCTAACTCCGAAACTATAAGGATTAGAAAAAATGCTGAAAGGAGTTACGAGGCCGATTTTGATAAAAACTAACACTGCATCTTTCGTTTTTTTGAATATATTTCTCCCTATTTCTCTCCTCCCTAGGGAAACGAACGAGTTCATTTTGAAAGAAAAACACACCCTGTATTATTCTATCATCAGATAGTGTCGCTTTTACGGACCAAATTCTGGGAAGTAATGGTAATGGCATTTTTAAGAAAAAACATATTTCTTCATATATCGTTAGCAGATAAGTTCCCGCTGTTTATTAATGTAAATATTTCACATATTAAGTTTTTGTGATGTAATGTTGGAATCATTCGAAAGCAGACGTTTTCTTCTACAGGAATGTATGTTTTTATCTTCGAGTAAAGTTATTTTTCAGATTAGGTCCCTCATGGCCCCCTGAGTCGTTGGGTTAGCAGCATTACAACGAAACTAAACTAATGACTCTTGGTTCTCTGAAACGCTGCAATGGTCATAATAGATAATCACAGCACATTGATAAATTCGAAAAGTACTTACTTTCAAATCTAGAACAGACTCGAAAGCCTCGGAACAATCCAAGAAATGTACTCAAATAAATAGACTGAGATTTATATTCAGTGCTTTCATTATTATAGAGTACAGTCCGATTCCACTTCGTCCCCTGAGCCCCCGCGTCGAGCGTTGTTGCGGCGCTCTGTCCATCGATCAAACCAGAATGTATATTTCTTTGTGAAAATAAAAAGTTTGTTGAACTATTTTCTTTGTGTTTTTATTTCTTTTTTTATTGCTAGTTTAACAATACGATATGATAAAAAATATTATTTAATTTACTTATGTTATCAACAGATACAGTACAAAAAAGAAAATGAAATATTTTTTTTAGTCTATGCATAATATTAGAGTTATTTGTAATATAATAATTATTATTACTAAATGGGATTTTTAAATGAAGCTTTCTTGTATCTTTTGAACCGAATTTTCAGATTCACCAAATAACCACCATTTATTTCTTAAACAATATAATACATCATTTAATAAACTCCATTACAGTGCAGTAGCTTCGAAAATTAACAGTTAATAAGCAATCAATTATATTCTCTGTGCTCAAATTAACAGTTGGCATCTTCAATTGCCTTTGGATTATCAGTAATGGATGTAATTGTTAGGGTATTAAGGTGCCCAGCCACGTATGCATCTCTAGGGCAATAGGTACTGCGCAATCGGCCGAACATTGGAAATTAGAGTGGCATTGCGACTGGTAGGTGATTATAATTAAAGTAGATAGTAGTAGTATAGTAGGGTGGTAGTAGTAGTAGTACAAATCCTATTTAGGGCTTACTACAGATGCTTTTCTTAGGTCTCCTTACGAGGACGTTTGTTCCATTTAATTAAAATAACCGCGTACTCCGTGGAACTAAAATTTGCCGCGAAAACGGCAATCGTCATACGCGTGGTGCGGTTCCGCGTACGCGCGCGGTAGCAAATAGCTCCGTGAGTTCTGTAAGGGCAAGTGGCCATTTACTTACTCGTTTATTACGTTTTTAATATAAAGGAATATGACATATTAGTCTGTTTTTTTTTGACGAGGGGGAAACCTCTAAAAGGTACCCGACGCCGTGTGTGAGCGACGACGGGTTATGTGGGACTTTTACCGCACTAAAACCCCCCCGGTTACCGCCCTTGGCGTTGCGTAGAGGACTCCGGGATCTCCAAAGGAACGCAACCGAAGTTCTGTTAGCGCGTTGCCCCGTCGGGCTCCGCCCAGATGATCATGAAGCTCGCCACTCCTTTTGGAGCGTACGACGGTATGAAGTCACACATCCCATCGTTATTCCCGGGGTCGCTAGCCGGGCGGTTAGAGCTTCTACTCTTGCCGCCCGCAAACCCAGAAGCCCCCTTTTAGTCGCCTCTTACGACAGGCAGAGGATACCGTAGTCCTATTCTGGTCCTAACTCTTCTCTGGAACTACAGGGACAATGACATATTAGCCTAACACAATTTTATGTGGTAATACTGGATTTAGGTTCTAGTTAAATATAGACTAGATAGTAGTATAGACTCTCCATTCAAAATATTCAAAATTCAAAATTAAGGTTACTTTTTATGTTTATTAATAATAATTTTAGTTCACGTAATTCATTTTTCATTAAATAATTTCACCTGGATAGACAATATAGCGGGAAATAGACGTGCTTCCAGCGAGTCGCCTCGGGGCGTGTTTTAATCAAACTTTTAATTTTATTTGGTTGACAGTGCGAACAGTGTTGATACACTTTAATAACTATTTTTTTTATAATATAGGAGTAACAGACGAGCATGCAGTCCACCTGATGGTAAGTGGCTACTGCCGCCCATGGACATCTGTAATCAATCCCAGATAGGATTAGGTATTCCTACCTGACGTCGGCCACAGATGCGCCGCTACCCCTGAGGACTAAGCTGGAACGCCTTGGAAAAGTCTGTCTCCCTTACCACACCCTTCAAACCGGAACACAGCAGCGCCTAACACTGCTGTTATTAGGTAGAAATAGGTGTGGAATAGAAACCTTATGTTGTGGATACGTACGCCCGCAGTGAAACGCAATAAATGAAAAATATCTTTTAGTCTGAGAGGAAATCCGTGCTCAGCCGTTGGTCTGTAATGGATAATGATGAATATCTTATGACTTACTTTACGGGTTACGTTTAATATCTTTTGCGTATACGGTATATGAATACCTCAAAGGGAATATTGCGTGGACAGGCTACATAGGACTCGACATGATATATGTATCGCGAAGGTACTCAACACCATAATCGGATCTAAGAGCTACTAATGTTTGTAGACGTTTGCGAGAATTTATTATGCTGATAAGGTAGGTAACTTAAATGAATATATTAATTAGGTATCTATTAGGATATTGGAACAGTATTGGAAGATGGGTGGATGGTTGGATTGGCTGGATCTTTTATGTCGTCACTGAAAGTATTTTATCAAATTCCATAAACTCATACATTGTTTTTAAGTACTTACCATGTATGTATGTTACGGCTTTCAGTGGTGGCGTAATCAAGGTACTTAATATTGATTCACAAAGTTAAGCCACATATAGAATGGGACGGGTGACCACTAGTGGTAAATTTTCATACACGCTCATCATTGGATGGCAGTAGTCAAATGTTATCGTTTGAAAATATCTGATACCCGTAACCCGTACCCGTACTCGTAACCGGGGGGTTTGAGTGCGGTAAGAGTCCCACATAACCCTGTGTCGCTCCCACGGCATCGGGTACCTTTTGAAGGTTTCCCCCTCGTAAAAAAAATCCCATAACCCCTTTCACCAAACAGAACTGAAGCCGAGTGATAGAGTAGGCATCAGGCCTCCCCCGACCCGACCCGAGCGCAGCATTAGCCATAAAAAGGATTGCACCCAGACCTTCCCTACCGATATTTCAATAATACATATACGAGCACGGTTCGTAGGCACATAATACTCATGTGCACGTACATAAATTACACACACCTGTTCGGAAACCGGAAATTGATAAAATGTCACAGGAATTTCAAAATTCAATTAGCATTTAAGCCCTGTCATTCAAATCGGAAGTTTGTTGTGTAAATTGTGCGGGTCCACTTGTTCGGAGACAGTTTCAATGCTGGCAATCGACCAAGTATATTTCATTGACGGACTCATTAATCAATTTAGCGACTAATTTAAAACTCATTAGTTATAATTAGCGGTGTAATCGAAATTGATTTTTCGGGTTCCGTACTAAGCCACTGCCTGTCTGTCTATCTATCTGTGACAGCATTGATTTTATACAGTTTCTTATTACATAGCGTTCATCATAGCTACTTAATGTAATAAAACCGTAAATATAATGCGCTCATATTTTATCGGTGTGACTGGATTCCCACTAAACATAGGCATCATTAGTATCATTAAGGACTGAATTGAAATGCCTCATATAATTGTTTCTACCTTACCACACCCTTCAAACTAGAATAAAACTGTGGTTAATACTGCTGTTATTAGAAGAAAAAATAGATGCGGCGGTAGTGTCTCCAGAGCTGAAACACGAAGGGTTTATGAATGCAACTAACAATTTGTATGAATTCAAATTATTCTAAAATTTATTATTATTATGTGAAACAATGGCAGACGCCTCTTGGGCGATAAGCTCACGTAGTTACGGGATTTACATACAAACAGGGGAAACAATGTTTTATTGCCATATCACGCAGTATTTCCCAGCGGGCTAGTGAAATGTATTCGGAATACCTCGTTCTGACACCTGGCTTCGAATATCTAGAACAGTTTCACTAACTTACACTGTAACTTTCCGACTTAGTTGCACACGTGTTCACATTCGTGTTCTTGCTGAAAACTTTCTATGCCTTTGATGTGAATGGTGCTTACAATTTAGTGATATGTTCATGATTAGTTGGACTGTTTACGTTTGACATTCTGCTTGCTAAGGTTTAAAACTTTCTCTACAGCTGGGCACAGGTCTAATTCTCCAATAGGTAGAGCCCTAGGGCATATCCACAACACAGCTCAATGCGAATTGGTGGAGGCATATGCAAGGTAATGGGTAATCGAATATTTTCATAATATTAGGTACTCATAAGTTGTCCGACTAGGTTTGTTGGCTATCCAATGATCAAAGCAGTGACAGCTTACTAACTCGGTTTCTCAATCTGACAGAAACAATTGAATCATTATGTTTAAATCCCAAGAACATTTTTATTTTTTAAATTGTAATTTTAATACATAGTAAAGATGTTTGAAGTCCACAATCTCGTGGCTGACCCGCGTAGTGGTTTATAGCTTTTTCATTCTAAACGAAGAGGATTGCTCAGTAGGAAGATGCGCGGGTGGGAAACACAAAATCGCGTATCAAACGCGTCTAGTTATCCAACTGTCACCAACTGTACCCAAGTTGGTAACTTTGTACATGGGCTATGATCCACGAGCCGCGGAGTTAGCGCTTCACCGCCCATAGACAACTGTAAGTGACAGTTACACAACTGTACACAGATGTGTTGTTGCTACTTAAAACTAAGTTAGAAGCCTCATGTTAGCATATTTGCCCTTAAAGAGAACAGCAGAGCTATTCAGTTTCTATTAGACAGATATAGAAGGGGTTGTGGTGCGAACATACTTAAAAACATGAAGAGTATCTACTGTCTCTTTCTAAATTTGAAAATATTACTTGATTTTCACGCGCTATTCATGCCTATGAATATTGAAAATGGATAGGGACTGTTACTGTATCTATCCGCGGATTATAGTTTAAATTAGGATAATTAACAGTTGCCAAGCAAGTAAGAAAAGTGGAACGAAGCGCCGGTATTTGTGGATCTCGCCCAGACGTGGTATTGATCTGATATATTTTTGGATGCCTGCACTATGATTTACTGCTAACCTTCTCTTCCCATGAGGTGAAGCGGTCATAAATTATGTATGTGTGCGATTGTATTGTTGTATACATAGGAAGGGAAAATTTTCATAACATACTTAACCAAACAACCATTTGAAATTGAATCAACAAACGATGATACCTTTTTATCCATGATGATGTATATTTATTCTATTATTAAAAATTGTGAATATAATCATGCGTAGAACCTAAATACGCTCAATTTCTCATAAAAGGCACTCATTAATTACTGCCTACGCAGTATCGTGTCAGAATTACGAACAAAATGCGAGTTCATTAAAATGTATTATGTATTGTGTTCAGACGGCGGTATATTACTTTCATTAGGATTAAGTGAGAGAGGTAATTTGCGGGACCACAATGTTCCTGGATTAAGAGACGAATAATTGCGAATCATTCTTAATAATAGCATCTTCGGTCGGTTGGTGTTAAGATTTACGATTTTATTCAATCCACCGTCCCGGTAAATTACGGGGAGCCGAGATCCATTAAGTGCTTAAGTGCCTCCCGAGCACGAAATTGAGGATGATAATGGAAATGGGTTCCTCACTATGTTAATACGGGCCCTACACCGAGGACCAATTCGCGCCTCGTGTCAAGCAATATGCACGCTGTTCGTCGTTCGTTCGTCGTACAAAGCAGACGTGTATAACTTTACATTTAAAAATCAATAAAAAGTACTCGACAAATCTAATCACTACGTCCCTAGTAAATTGCGGTTAAAATTGTGAACACAGTGCTTCGTAATTACATCGTTACGCATCTACAGCTGCTACAAAGTTGAGCTCCCCGCTGCCCGTGCGCACCCCCGCGAGAACAGGCGATTGCTATTTTTTACTCGCTCACGCACTGCATTAGCAGGTACGTAAGACATGAGTGTCCAGCGGACACCTCCTAATAATCCGCTACTACCCGCAACAAGCGCATCGACTGCGCGCGCTGGATCGCAACCGGATTTGTCAAAGTTAGGAAATCCTAATATGGATACGCAAATTACATATCGAAAACGTAAACAGCGGGAAGTTCATGAATGTGAATGTTCAACCGATCTAAAGGAGATGCGACTGGAGATGTCTCGTATAAGTTCGCTATTGGAAAAATACACCGAGTCACATGACCAAGTTTTGCAAAAAATGCAAGAAAATATTACCGAAATTAAGAACCAAATTTCTGATATGAAATCATCTAACGAACAAACCATACATGTTATTCAAACAAATGTAGATAAAGTCTTCACAGACATCAACGATATTAAGTTATCTACTTCCAGCCTACTGACGGAACAGAAAAACATAAGAAGCCACGTGACTCGATTAGAACACTCTATAACACTTGGTGAGAATAAGATAAAATCTCTTGAAACGGACCTCAACAATTTGAAAGATTCGTCACTCACCACACTTACTAAGCCTGAAAACCAACTATTCTTAGGTGAACAAATAATTCAAGAGATCCAGAATCGTAATGCTAGAGAAAAAAATATAATACTAGTGGGGTTACCCGAACCAACTTCTACGAAACTCGAAGAAAGAATGGCGAAAGATGAAGCCGATGTTTTAAATATAATTTCGACAATTAATACAGATATTCCAATCCCAATCAAAATTTTTCGAATTGGAAAGTACGATCCGGGAAAAAACCGTAGCATTAAGGTATGTTTTGATGTAGTAGGACCAGCAAAGCAGCTCCTCCGCAATAAAGGTAAACTTCCAAAGGGAATTCGAATGTACTCTGATCAAACTCCAAACCAAAAGAAATTCCTTAAAAATTTGCAAGAAGAGTTAAAACTGCGTGAAAATAATGGTGAAAACGGACTTACTATTAAATATGTAAACGGAGCACCGAAAATAGTACACTTAAACGCAAAAAACTACGAGCAATGAATAAAACTCCTTTTGATAGAACCTTGAGTACAAATACCTACGAAATACTAGACAGCTATAACAGTATTACAAAAAATAAATCACGTTTCACATTCTTTTATCTTAATGCCCGCAGTATATGTAAAAAAGGAAAATTTGACGAACTTAAATGCATTCTCCAGACTATACCAAATACTGTACATGTTATTCTCTTGACCGAAACATGGATCCGCACTGAATTGCAGGCGCAACGTCTCCAACTCCCTAACTACACACACTACTATAATTATCGAACAAACTCTGCTGGAGGCGGTGTATCGGCATATGTTCACAACAACATTAAACACAGCCTGTCCGAGTCTAAGTACATTGGAGGAAATAACTATCTTTGGGTAAAACTAGAAAAATTCGCTCTTGAAGTAGGAGTAGTATACAACCCAGGACATACTGACTTTAATGAATTTCTTGCAGAATACGAATACCAACTAGAGCAAAGACGCCGTGCAATTGTATTTGGTGACTTTAATGTTGATCTTCTATCGAAAGAAAAAAAGACAAAGCAGTATAAACAACTATTGAAGGAATCCGGCCACATAATTATTAATAAAGTCAGCAAAAAATTTTGTACTAGAGAAGGGCAAACAAGAAAATCAATTTTGGACCATATCAGCACTAATTTGAAAAACGACAACTTTCACATGATAACTATTGACTCCCCATTTTCAGACCACAAACAAATTTATTTGGAAATTAAGAAAGTAAAACCACCACCTAAGATATCTACTACATATAAAGCCATAAATTACACTAAACTACAGAGCATAGTAGAAAAAAGAAGATTTCAAGAAGTGACAGATGATTACACTACATTAGAAAGGAAGATTAAACATTGTATAGAGGACAGTGAAGAAACTAAAACGAAAATTCTTAACAGACCGCAAGATGATTGGATAAATAGAAACATAATATCTGAAATCAACAAAAGAAATGTATTGTGGGTGGAGCTCAAGAAAAAACCGAATAATGATATTTTGAAGAAAGACTTTAAAAAAAAAAAGTTACGAAGTATCTAAGCTGATTCAAGATACAAGAGATTCATACTATTATAATAAATTTACTCAAAACATTAAAAATCCAAGAAAAATGTGGGATTTAGTAAACACCTTAGCGGTAAATAAAATACAACAAAATTGTGCTCCTCCAACGCTAATATTTGATTCCAGGGAAATTAAAGACCCCAATAAAATATGCGACACTTTTAACGAATATTTTTCATCAATAGGTCAACATTTAGCATCTCAAATACCCAAAAATTTCCATGACCAACGCAAGCAAGCATTGCCTTTACCAAACGATTCTCAAAGCTTACAAATGTCATCTTTAAAACCATGTTCTCAACAAGAAATTTTAAATATAATTAGTCATCTTGATTCAAACTGTAGTGTTGGTGTAGATGGCATTAATACTAAAACAATAAAATGCCTAAAATATGTAATATCAAACAAATTAGCTGACTGTTTCAATAGGTTGTTTGACGATGGTAATTTTCCCGACACATTAAAAGTCGCTAAGGTAACACCAGTATATAAATCCGGTCCAAAAAGTGATCCAGGTAATTATCGGCCTATTTCTGTGTTGCCAGTATTGTCAAAGATCCTCGAAAAACTCTTGCATACACGATTACAAAATTACTTAGATTCAATTAACTACATTTCTAAACAACAATATGGTTTTAGGCCCAAAAGCAACACACTTACAGCTACAATCGACCTTGTTACTAAAATAAAACAAAATATCGATAAAAAGAACATAGTTCTTGGTATATTTATCGACCTTAAGAAGGCTTTTGATACTGTAAGCCACGAACTACTTTTGCAAAAGCTAGAAGTTCTTGGAATCACTGGAAAAGCTTTACAAATGTTCAAATCATACCTAACACAAAGATCGCAAATAGTTAAAATAAATAGCTTTCAGAGTAAGTCATTGCCGATAACTTGCGGTATTCCTCAGGGATCAATTTTGGGACCATTGCTCTTCTTAACCTATATAAATAATATACAAGAACTAGGTCTAAATGGTCACATTACCCTATACGCAGATGATACTTGCTTGTTTTATTTTGGGTCATCCATACATAATCTGATTTTAAAAGCTCAAGAAGACTTAAACATCCTACAAAACTGGTTTCAATACAATTTACTAACTGTTAATATCTCCAAAACTTGTTATACTCTTTTTAAGGCAAAAAACAAACAGATACCATCATACACACCGCTTACAATAGACAATACCCCTTTGCAAGAAAAACCCAGCCAAAAATATCTTGGTCTACATATGGACACTTACTTATCGTGGAAAGATCATATAAAACACATTAAAACTAAATTGATAACATTGAGTGGGTCGCTACGTAATATAGTGCGGTGCATACCACGTAATTTTCGCTATAACATTTACAATGCACTAGTAAAACCACACCTGACTTACCTTATAGAGGTATGGGGATGCGCGGTAAAAACAAGAATAAAAGAACTTCAAATAATACAAAATAAAATAATCAAATTAATTTTTAGTTATAAATATCTAACGCCTACAAAGAAAATTTATGAAGAAACAAAATTAATGACAATCAAAAAACTTTATTTCTATAGCATTTGCATTTTCATACGTAAAACACTAAATAAGAACATCCATACTAGCATAGCGTTCCAGAAACAGAAACACGTCACAATACGCAGCACGCGTCGCGCTAGTTTTCTCGTTCTACCCAAGCCGCGAACAACGTATGGCAAAACAATGATAACGTATGAAGGAGCACAATTTTACAATAGATTACCTTTGCGTTTAAAAAATGTAGAATCACTAAATGTATTTAAGAAGGAGTTATCTAAATACATTATTAACAGTCAGTTTTGTTAATTAAAAAATAATGATTTAAGTTTAAGAAGTTACGTTTGTGAAACAGTTTAAATCGTTTGTGTAATATTTAAAATGTAAAGAGGTTTCAATTAACATTAATGTTTGTACAGTGCGACAACGAACTTGTGTATTTTTTCTTATGAATTATGTTCTCATGTAAGTGACGAATATGTCTTTTTGAGAATAAATATCTTTAAACCTAAGTGTCGGTGAAACCGTACTATGTAATTCAAATGAGGCCCGTATTCACGTTGTCCCATGTAAATGTGCTGAAATAAAACAATCCCGCTGCCTTTTATACGCAAAGCCTCTTAGAACAATTTAATTTCTTAGTTTCGGTAACCGGTCGACGCCGAAGGAATGGCTGCGGTCATTTATCACTCCACGTTTCATAATATTCGTCTATGACGAAGTATCCGTGCTATAGCGCTATACTAGCGACAACAATTTGTAGGATTGGGCTTACTAACTCAATAGAAATGGAAATAGCCGTTCTCGTTCGGAACTTTGGCACAATAAAGAAGTTCCAATTCCTTCTCATAAGAGTACAAATGGGATAAGTTTAAGAAAGCAATCGCCCGTATATGGTCGTTATGGTCCACTATGGAGCGGGCGTGAAAATCATTTGAAAGTTTCATTTATTGCTTCATTTCGTACAATTTCTGTGACGTATCTGCTTGTTCGTGTTTTGAGGATAATATTAAAGGGAATGATTGAAACGAGGGATTTGTGTACGCTAAATTAATATTAATCAAATTAAACTGAGCCCGTGAGCATAGTGGTTATCAAAATAACCTGCCGGGCGGAGTTCGAATATTATGCTCGGACGCATAAAAATCTGAAAGAGGAATATAAATAGGTATGTGTATATATAACACAATATATCCTAGTAGCCACCAACCTGGTTGTCAAATCATCAAATTGTCCTACTGCTGAGTAAGGGCCTCCTCTTAGAATAAGAGGGCTATATTTATTAGGCTATAGTCCACCGCGCTGGTCAAATGAAAATTGATAGACTTAATAATTTTTTGAGATTATTTTAAAGAATTTTGTGACGTGTAGTATACCGCAGTTCCCTCGATTAGGAGACCGATTTTCAACCTCTACTGCTTACATAGATAGAAATTATTATTTATTATTCTTTTCACAAACACCAAATAGAATTAGTAACTGGTGTCGATATAATTGGTGCTAATTGAGCTCCAACCGATACGTGGCGGCGCGAGCGATGTGAATACAAACATGAATACGGAGCTACGGACCGTGGAGGTAACGAGTCGGTTTTTAATTACTTGAGAATATACCTCGTATGTCTGCCGTCGTTATTATGCTTGAGTTTAACGTGTTTTCCATGAATTTTAATTTGGGCAGGTATTAATTATATTATGTAACAATAAACTCGTCTCATTATTGATTTGTAGGTCAAGGAAATATTACGTAGTCATGGATATTGTGTCTGGCCGTCATGTATAATTTATTAAGAAATCCATTGTTTCAGATTTGGTGATAAAGGAATGGATTCTGAGGTTTATCCATCTGCTTTGAAACTGCGTGATGGACGATGATCTCTTAATGATGATGGCTTTTCTCATTCTGAAAGAAGAACCGTGCCCAACAGTGGAACAGTAATAGCTTGATGATTATGTAATATTTTATTCATAGTACATTGGAATTTCTTATCATTTCCTTATTTATTCAGGATAACAATGTGGTGGACGTATACGACTCACGTAGCTAGGCGCCGATTAATTGATTTGTCTTCAGCGAGGTCGCTGCTATTGTGTCGGTGTCCCCAATGCACTGATCCACAAATAATGCTCTTAAGAAATTCCACGGTACTGTGGGAATAATTCAAAGCCTCACTTTAAAAGATTGCTTTAAAACTTATCGTTGGATATACAAATAACTTCATCATTCTCTGCAAATATTGCTTTTTGATTTGCGTCGAATTACTACCACTACATTATTTCCTGATGAATGGGTATGTAGAAAGCGACAAATTGTTTGGATTCAAAAGATGAGCAGCTGTGTGTCGCTAAGTAATTTATCTACCGCGATTATAAATACGCATAGCTTGTGCAGTGAACACAATAATACCACCTTTAAAAAGCTGAAAGCTTTTGTCCAATAATGATGAGATCATTAAATAATATTATGCATCTCAAGTTATTAATTTCAGGTAGTTTATCTATAATGTACGTAAATCATAAGTTATCTTAAACAAGATAAAGCGGAACGCTTATTACATCAAACATCACAAGGTACGCTAGACGTAATGGACATAATAGTAGATATGCTTACATTATTAATTAATTACGCCTTAAGACAGTGCTGGGCCACAATGTCAGGGAACGTAGGGTTCATTAAAATGTATTAATTTCCCCTGTCTCGGCTTCTATGGGCGACGGGCGCCGACTAATTGAGTTTCACAGCCAACCTCCTTGTTATTGTGACTTGGAACGCTCCGCAAATAAATGTAGAATGCACTGTTTTCCATGATAAAATGTATGTTAAGTACGTTGCTTATTGTAGTGTGTTAGGTTAATCGTATTTTAAATGTCTCTATCACAAATGTAGTTATGATACAACTGAAATAATATAATGAAACTTAGTAGCTTTTAAAGTTTGATAATCTAGAAAGTGTATTAAAATGTGTCCAAGTATAAAGTTAAGCTTTTCTCCTGACAGCGGTGTGGAGCGTCTATTTTCTGCTTTATCATATTAGCGTCAAACGCCCCTATGTCCTGGTTTAAACGGTGTGGTTAGACATATTCACACGGGGCGTTCCACATTAGACTGAAGTGATAGAAACGTATATGTGGCTGACCTAAGGTAAGACACATTCTATTTGGACACTATTACTAATGTCTGTAGGTGGTATTTAACACTTATTCGGTGGTCTCCTCGTTTACCCGCTCAATTTCTTAAAATAATGAAAAAGTTAGGTACTCGTAATACCTACTAACAGTTCATAAAATCAATCTGTAATGGAACATTTTATAAAAATCGTGGCGGAAACGCAAAAAATAACATTTTTTGCCCGAACGCCCGACCTTAATGCTGTGTCAAGATTTTTATAATACGCAATAACTCATTTCAGCGGAGAATAAACCGCTGAGTGAAGCGAATTCAGTTTCATTTTTCTTAATTACACTTTTTGTCCCGAGGTTTAACCGGGAACGCTTTATGAAAAGTTTCCTCTCGCGAACCGGGTTCATTTGCAAAATGTGTGTGTTTTCGTTGTTATCGATACGAACGTGCAATTAAAATATGCAAAACTTTTTGCGTCACGTTTTTGGTGTGCCCGAAATTGTTCCTGGATTTTTAATTACGGTTACCTAAACTAATAGTTATGTATAACTGCTATGTAATAACGGATATATTAAATATATTTTTGAACATAGTGTATCGAACGTACATACTACATATCGCAGTGGTCATCACATTAATTTCCCACTTAGATAGTTGCGATTTTTTTTATATTCGGACGTAACGTTTCATGCAATTACCTACCCTCATTTTAAGTGTTACTACCTAGGAAAATATTGTGACAACTGCTATCGACACAGTTTCTATAAGTGGGTAAAATTTACCGATTCGTGCTTGGTCGACGTTATTGACTATAACGTATATAATGTGTTTTTAGTGTTGTGATGGGAGATTTTCTACACTAGGATAGTAGGTAATGAACGATATGATAAATATGATAAATTACTTATCAAATTAATTCAGTTGTCGTCAACAATACAACGGAATTTTGACGTTCTTCATGATACAAACAGATTTGAGCGGTGATCACCCAAAATAAAAACCCGTTCAAAAAGACGCTTTCAAGAAGTAAATTAAAACCTAATTTATGTACATACATGCCAATGAATCGCCAGGCACAATGGCCTCGCTCTGGCGTAATGTCACCGCTCTCATCGGAGACCCATTAATTGACCAAATTCCAGCGTTAGCCCGATTAGTAGCCAGTGTGGCCTTCGACACTAGATATATTGCTGAATGGCGATCAAACACATGGACGTTTCTTCATTATTTACTCCACTACGTGACTATTAAATCTAGGTTATTGTTAATGTTGTCCCTGTAGTTTCGGGACCAGAATAGGGCTACGGTATCCCCTGCCTGTCGTAAGAGGCGACTAAAAGGGGGCTTCCGGGGTTGCGGGCGGTAAGTGTGGGAGCTCGAACCGCTCGGTAAGCGACCCCGGGAAGGGCGGCGGTATGTGTGGTCGCATACCGTCGTACACACCAGATGGTGTGGCGAGCGTCAAGCTCACCTGGGCAGAGCCCGACGGGGCAACGCGTTAAGAGGACTCCGTTTGCGTTCCTTTGGAGATCCCGGAGCCCTCTACGCAGCGCTGAGGACGGCCACCGGGGGGGTTTTAGTGCGGTAAAAATCCCACATAACCCTGCGTCGCTCCCACGGCGCCGGGTACCTTTTGAAGGTTTCCCCCTCGTGAACAAAAAAAAAAAAAAAAAGGTTATTGTTAATGTAGCAAGCACATTTGCAAGGTAGATATCATCTCAAATAAATATTTGACTTTAATAAGTGACATTAAATTCACATTGAAAAACATGTACATTACTTAATACTACGACATTGTATAAGAACGCTTCAAGAATGTAAAATAATGTTACAAGTGTTGCCAGTATCCTTCAATTGGTACAATATGCACCTTTTTTTTTTTTTAGGGGGAAACCTTCAAAAGGTACCCGGTGCCGTGGGAGCGACACGGGGTTATGTGGGACTTTTACCGCACTAAAACCCCCCCGGTGGCCGTCCTCGGCGCTGCGTAGAGGACTCCGGGATCTCCAAAGGAACGCGACCGGAGTCCTCTCAGCGCACTGCCCCGTCGGGCTCCGCCCAGGTGACTTTGTGTCACCACACCGTCTGGTGTATACGACGGAATGCGACCACACATACCGTCGTCCTTCCCGGGGTCGCTAGCCGGGTGGTTCGAGCTCCCACTCTTGCCGCCCGTAACCCCGAAAGCCCCTTTTAGTCGCCTCTTACGACAGGCAGGGGATACCGTAGCCCTATTCTGGTCCCGGAACTACAGGGACAACAATATGCACCTATCTAGAATGCAGCATAGCATAGAAAGCTTGCCCTTTTTTTGTTATCGACGGGAAAACCTTCAAAAGGTACCCGGTGTTGTGGAGCGACACAGAGTTATGTGGGATTCTTACTGCACGAAAACCCCCCGGTAGCGTCCTCGGCGCTGCGTATAGGGCCCCGAGGACCGCAACCGGAGTCTTGTTAGCGCGTTACCCCGTCGGGCTCCGCCCAGGTGAGCTTGACGCTCGCCACACCGTCTGGTGCGTACGACGGTATGTGACTACACATATCACCGTCCTTCCCGGGACCGCTGTTCGAGCCGGGCTGTTTGAGCTCCCACTCTTGCCCACACCCGTAACCCCGGAAGCCGCCTTTTAGTCGCCTCTTACGACAGGCAGGGGCTACGGTAAGCTCTATTCTGGTCCCGGAACTACAGGGACAATAGAAAGCTTGCCTATCCTTTCTATATATACTTATCCACATACATAGCATTAAAATAAAATTATTTCCTTATAAAAGATGTATCTATTCCCTTACAAATTAGAGCATTTCATAACGATGAGCACGAGATGTTAAGTAATTAAAACTAACTCGTTAGCTGCACGCATTCCGTATTTACATGTAAGTCGGTCGCTCCCATTTCGACATACGTCGTGACGGTGGATGGACACTATTAGTCGCATTACTTCAAAATAGTCCAAATCACAACTACAAACTACTTCAAATTATGATATGAAATTCGGTCTTCCAATTACAGCATTTTTATTGTGTGTAAATTGGGAATTAATTATTATTTGCTTAAGTCAGAAATTACATGCCGGAGAATTTTATGTTATTTAAGATAAACAGTCAATTATGTCTAAAACCCGCCCAATTCTGATTGGTATATAGTCCCATTGGTTTTGTCTTTATCTTATATATAAAGTTCTCGTCACAATGTTAGTTACCGTACACCTTCGATTTTACCGATTTTCACCAAATTTTATACGCATATTCAGTAGGTCTGAGAATCGGCTACTATCTATTTTTCATACCCCTAAGTGATAATGGTTCTTCATCCTTAACTTTTTTTATTTAGCCAGGTCAGCTAGTAGTTCATAAAATTAAAAAGGCTGTTTTAAATATTCGGCTGTTGTATTCAACACGGGTGTCAGTTTATGGTAGAAATTGTATGAATGAAGCAATAAATGAAACTTTGGAATGGTTTTCACGCCCTCTCCTACGTAGTGGTCCTATAGTCCATAACGACCATATAAGGCCGATTGCTTTCTTAAACTTATCCCATTTGTACCCCTGCGAGGAGGAATTGGAACTTCTTTATTGTGCCAAAGTTGCGAATGAGAACGGCTATTTCCATTTCTATCGAGTTGGTAAACCCAGTCCTACAAATTGTTGTCGGTAGTATAGCGCTATAGCACGGATACTTCGTCATAGACGAATCGTTATGAAACTTGGAGTGATAAATGGGACCGCAGCCATTCCTTCGGCGTCGAGAGGTTTCCGAAACTAAGAAATTAAATTGTTACCGAGAGGCTTGATGTATAAAAGGCAAAAGTTTTTGTTCGTACTTTTATGTTTATATTTTTATGTATGTATAATAATAATTAAAGTAATATTACAATTAATATCCTTAATTAATTAATAGAAGATAATTAGAATTAAATAATGTGTAATGTACAAATGTATTTTATATAATGCAAGAAATGAAAGGCTTTTTTATTTTATTTTATTTGTTTTATTTTTATATGCGACTATGGAAAAGTCATTTACGTTATACGATTTATAATAAATACCCATACCATACCATTTATTACCCATTTATTGTTATCATATTCATCCCGAATATAATACAAACACGTAACATTGATAACTGTAAGTGAAGATTACTGACATTCTCAGATTTTAATATCAAAATCACAGATAAATGATATATTATTTCGGTCAAATAATTATGGAATGAAATTATTTACGTCAAAAACCATGATAACCTTAGTATTGTGCAAATAACATGACATAAATAATATTTACTTTAGTGTTTGTGGTGCGGGATTTTCATATTAAACGTAAAATTTTACGCCAAAGTGAATAGAAATTTTTAATTATTTAATCTATCCTATAAACGGGAATGAAAATGACGTTAGAATATAAATAATCGATTCGAGAATAAGACAAATAGTGAGAGTATGAAAGGTAACATTTCTCGACAATAATAGTAACAAATGAATATAACTTGATTAACAAGTAATTAATTAAAAAAATCAAAAACCCGACTGCACCAAAAAGGCTGAAGTAGTATTTCCAAAAGCAGTGAAATAGGCATTTCATTATTTTTATCCAGAAAGCCAAATACAAAGTTACATAGTAGGTGTCTGCTTCAAAAACAAAAGATGTTCAAACAATATTATCCTATTTTATCCTCGTGGTGTTCATTTACGCTATATAAAGAACCTATGTGTAAAATTCCAGCACGCTAAGTTCAGCGGTTTCCCTTTGATCTCTGGCACAGCAACTCACTCATTTAGTCAGACAGTCATCTCGATGTGTATATACGAGTATATATGTACTAGCTGACCCGGCAAACGTTGTGTTGCCATATAAATAAAAAAATGTTAAGGATGAACAACCCTTATCACTTAGGTGTAAAAAAAATAGATAGTGGCCGATTCTCAGACCTACTGAATATGTATATAAAATTTGGTGAAAATCGGTGAAGCCGTTTCGGAGGAGTACGGTAACTAACACGAGAATTTTATATATAAGATATATAATATAATGTATGTGTAATCTCCTCTAAATTTCCTTTATTTTGACACCCTACTCGATAAATTTGGTTAACTTTTTTAAAACGTGTTACTATTTCGCGAAAAAATTCACCATTTACGGTCTATAAAATATATAACTTCAGTAAATCAAAGTTTGGGTCATTTTTTTACCTCGTTAGAGGTAGCATTTCATTATTTTTATCCAACAAGCCTGATACAAAATGTCATAGTGTTTGCTTCAAAATTGACGATTGTTCAAATGAACTTTTAACCCTAATTTTACCCTCTACGGGGTTGATTTTTCGGAGGGGGATAAATAAGTGCGTCCTTGTTCCTATCCAGAAAGCCAAATACAAAATTTTATAGTAGTTGCTTCAAAATTAAAGGATTTCAAAAAAACTGTTTTCCCCTATTTTACCCTCTTAAGGGTAGAATTTCCAAAAGGCCTTTCTTAGTACTTATTCAAGCTATATAGAGAACCTGTGTGCAAAATTTCAGAACTGTAAGGTCCTTGGTTTAGGCTGTACGTTGATTTCTGAAAAATGAAAAAGTCATTAAGTTAGTCAGTCAGTCAGTTACCTTACTGTTTTATATATATACAAATATGTTTTTATAATCTCCGTTTAATTTCCTTCCATTTGATACCCTACTCGATAGGTTCGGTTCACTTTTTTTTTTAAATGTGTTACTATTTCGCGCCAAAAATCCGCCATTTTGATTTTTTTTACTAACACCTATCTAAGGACACTCGGGTCATTGAGACAAATATAATGACACTTTAACTGTTGAAATTCATCCAGCTGTTTGTTAGATCGGATCAAATAAAGAAAGACAAACATACAAGATACGCGCGAAAAACATAACCCTTCCTTGGCAGTCGGGTAAAAAGTGATTGTGTTAAAAATGACAACGTTTCCGTTTGCCTGAGGGACAGACAGAGGATATTTTACAATATAACAATTTGTGACAATTGGTGTCCTAGGGCTGATCTGACAGGCAACTAAAAGGGGGCTTCCGGAGTTGCGGGCGGTAAGTGTGGGAGCTCGAACCGCTCGGTAAGCGACCCCGGGAAGGGCGGCGGTATGTGTGGTCGCATACCGTCGTACGCACCAGATGGTGTGGCGAGCGTCAAGCTCACCTGGGCAGAGCCCGACGGGGCAACGCGCTAAGAGGACTCCGGTTGCGTTCCTTTGGAGATCCCGGAGCCCTCTACGCAGCGCTGAGGACGGCCACCGGGGGGGTTTTAGTGCGGTAAAACTCCCACATAACCCTGCGTCGCTCCCACGGCGCCGGGTACCTTTTGAAAGTTTCCCCCTCATGAAAAAAAAAGGGCTGAGCTGACGGATTCTGGATAGATGGATAGCGGCTTTCGAACCTACTGGTAAATCTCCCGAGTTTGGGCTTATATGATTTGTTTAAATAAGTCCTTTAGATTAAATATGTCTACTTTAGTTTTTTTTAACTACATAAAATAATAATGGCCCAGTTCTGGTTGGAAAGTAAATGTTAATTTATTTGATGTAGTATTTTTAATTCCCATCCATTTGGTAGCGAGACAGCCAAGCCGAAATTGTTAATGCAGTCGTACGAATTTAGACCAGATCAATACTGTAGTCAACCTGAATTCAGAAATAAAACTACACTTTTAATACACTATTCACCACAAGAGCGGCAAGTATTTTAGTCTGTCTGGCTAGCACTACTGGCATTCATTTTGCACCATTTATACCCATTATTGGGCACGGCTATCTTTCCAAAATGAGAGTTTGCATTTTTAGAGAGCTGGAAAAAAACATTATCTTTTCCATGACCGTTTAAGAATGTGACACTTCTAATACTGACGTAACTTTTGTTTATTTAATACTACATGCCTAGCATTTGAACCCCAATAACCACCAATAGAGCTCGAAGTACGCAAATAAAACTTACTTTATTAATACATACAAAATAATACTTGTTCCAAAATAATACTTGTAGGATTCCAAATTTAGAAATACACATTTGTGAGTTAATTAGTTGTTAGCACTAAACTAAACGTAAACAACAAAACCGAGGTTACATGTCTATTTATACAACGATGTTAATTAATCATTTTTCATGAATTCCTGTACAATATGACATGAATTAATAATAATTGATGGAGCTTGGGGACATTTTGGGAGTTGAATTATTTCTTGTGGTTCGTTTACAGACATAATAGTAATATTGACAGCATACGCTTAGATCGCTACTGTCACAGCTGTCTTTACTTTTAAGTTATCTACACTAATATTATAAAAAGGAAAACTTTATTTGTTTCTTTGGTTGTAATGAATAGGCTCAAAAACTACAGGACCGATTTTAAAAATTCTTTCATTATTCAAAAGCTACATTATGCACGAGTAACATAGGCTATATTTTATATGAAATATATTTGATAAATAGATTTTGAGGCAGTACAAAGTTTGCCGGGTCAGCTAGTATATAATATAGAAGTAGCAGACGAGCATGCAGTCCACCTGATGATAAGTGGCTACTGCCGCCCATGGACATTTGTAATCAAGTCGGCCACAGATGCGCCGCTACCCCTGAGGACTTAGCTGGAACGCCTCGGAAAAGTATGTCTGTCTTACCACACCCATCAAACCAGTACAAAGCGCTCAACGCAGCTGTTATAAGGCAGAAATAGGTGCATTTTAAATTGATCTTTGAAGGAACATCAACAGAGGTGTCGCCAATGCCTCCAGCTCTGAAGACTAGCAGTTTTTGGTTTTTTAGCATATCAGTAGTCATAACGTTCCTCCACAAGGCAGACTGTCGTGGTAACGTCTCATAAAAACAATACGATTGTTGGTCACATTTTTGCGAAATAGTTTTAATCTAACACTATCATGTGGATCTCCGCCAAGTGACGCCTCATGGTAAACTATCTGTTGCTCTACGATTTAGAAATTTTGTGGAGGTAACCGATTTACATATTTTAATAGGTTCAACATTTAGTTACCTTCACTGCAGTTATTTCCAGTTTCGGGTGAATATTCTCGAAAACTTTAGTGTAAACATACTCCCCAGTGAGGGCCGTGACATAAATAACATGCAGTACCGCCAGGGGTTTTAATTTTGAAAGTTATACGTGACGCGATAATATTAGCGTCATATAAACATTACTGCATTTCCTTTTCTGAGTACCCAAAGATATTGTGTACAAAGTTACGTTGGAAGTACTTTGCAATATTTTTACGAGTGTCATAAAATTATAAAACGGGTTTTCGTAGAGCTACGTTTAAAGTATCTACTGACTACTGATATTTATAGTACTGTATACAGTACTGTAAGTGATAGTATTGAGTATACTTGACGGTCATATAGATGAATATAAGTAAAAAAAATGAACAAAATTGTTCTCGAGAGTTAATAGTAATTAAAAGTAAATATGGTAAACTATATGGGATTAATACTTCATTTTAAATTATAATACAAAAATCATTACAATATTATCAAGTTAATACATAACTAATATAATTTAATATGAGATGAAATTTGTAGGTAGGTAATTTCTGCTGCATATGCATAACAACATCGTGGTTCAACGGTATCACAGTAGAAATATGGAACAGTATGGAAACTCCCTACAAAGCGTTCGAAACGGCACACTCACATAAACATGCGCATCGACAAGGCCCTGAAGCGGGTTTCGCAGTGATGCAGTAGCGAGTGTCGCATCAAAACGAGTGGTCACGTTGCTATTTGTTTGCTATTTATTTCCGCGATCTTTTTAAAAATGACACGAGCGTATTGCGTCGTATAAGGGTGTTTGAATTCGGCTTCATAAAAACCGGAGTTATCATTATTTAAATTCATTTTTATGCTTATTCATTTCATTTATGGCTTTCATTTTTCTTCATTTGTATGCTTCCGCCAAAACTCGTAAAAGGTACGTCGTAATCAATAACAAATTAAAGATCTACAAAAATCAAAGTAAGTTGTATCACAAGTGGTATCAATTTTACACTGTATCCCGTATTTAAAAGTATAATAATAATAATTATAATTTTGCTGGGATTAACCGACGCTGTGAGATTACCTACTTATATTATTTGTAAACTGCGTAGTTATTACAATTCGATTGATTGATCATAATATCACAGTAAATGCTAAAATAGAAATAAATAATACTATTATTAAAAAATAATAAAGTGACAACCTTATTCTTCAATGGAGTGTAGGTTTTTTTATCAATTAGGCTTACTTTCCACATTTGTACTGTGACGGTACCATGGCATGGAACGTATAATTAATTATATTTAGATGCGTGATGTCGTATGCGGCTTTGCTCGGTTGAAGTGCATGTTATGATTTAAGAAATAATTGTTATATGATTTGATTGAGTACCTATGTATTCTGTGTCTGTCTCAAGATTGTTATTTGCTGCTGTATTTTGGTTTGAGTGTGTAAAATATATCTCTTTTGCTATTGCTTTTAATTTACTCTCAGTTTGTCCAGTTATTCCCGATAAACTGGCAAAATCATCAACAATTAAATCATAGTCGGACTAAAAAAAATGTTTGTAAAAATAACATTAGCATTATTTATTCCATACTTAAGGAAGGTATGTCACATATTACTCTGAGAATCGAACAATCAAGCTGATCAGCTATAAACAATAATACAGCACACACTGATTAATATCGAAGCAATTATACTCAGGCCGAGCTCCACGGAGGTTAGTAAGCACCTGACTAGCTTAATTTCTGTCGCCCTGTTCTGCTAGCTACGTAGCTGACTAGCTTAATAGCTTAATTTTGATAATTACTGAAAGCTATAAGCCTGATAGTGTCAGAAGGAAATAGAATTGAGCAGGCTATGAGATATTAATTCGCCACTTCACCCTATGAGTACATAATATCAGATCAAAATAGGAAAAAAGTCAATGGATATCAATGGGTTTATAAAAGAAAAAAAAAATTCAAACAGGAGCAAAGTTTTGATAAGATTTATATCGTTTGATAATTTACAGAAGACGCTTTACTCATTTTGCAGAAGTAGGCACAAGCTTAGTTCAGTTATTACGCAGTTATGACTTTTAATTTCCTTAATATCTGCTGTACAGCCTTTTCGGATAAACATTTAAAATCATCACGTATCAAATCATAGTCGGGCTACATGTACATGACATTTGATTATGAAAACATCATAAACATAATCTTTCTATTATTATTACGCATAATAATACTTATAAAGGTAAAAATGTCACATGTAACACTGAGAATTGAACAATCAAGCTGATCAGCATACTCTGATTACTATTGAAGCAATTAGGCTCAGGCCGAGCTCCGTGGGACGTTAGTAAGCACCTGACTAGCTTAATTTCTGTCGCCCTGGTCTGGGGCGATTTGCTTCATATATTTTGAATGGGTATATGCGTTTAATGCTGCATAGCTCAGTTGAGATTTCGATTTCGATAACTAATGAAAGCGTTAGTGTGATATTTGATATTGAGTGATATTTGAATTTTAGAAGACGTGATAAGAAATCAAGATAAAGCTAGCCTAACATAGTGATACCCAAAGTGGTCTATCGACCCCTAAGGATGGGCCTAGACATCGATGATAATGTGTACAAATGCGGATTTACTATAGTTTGCGTGCCTATTTATTACACTGGACAATACAAATATGGAGTATCTTTTCTTCGTTTTAGAAACATACTTTTGCGTAATATACCTTTAGAAATAAAATTACTTCATTAGGTACATAAGAAAATATTGAGAACATTTATTTAATTATATTGTTCTGAGCTACACAAGTTTTTCATAAATGTAGTGTAAAATAAGCATTTAGCGATTTCATTAAACGCTTAAAACGATTGTGAAGTAGGCTGCCGTTTGAGTGCGTTTCCACGTTAAGCGCTTTTAACGTAATGTGTGCATTTCGATCCAAATGTACTATTCATTTGGCGACGGCGCGGTTTGACCGCCATCTTGCTTAAAATCCGCTAAATGGCTTTATTTGCTGGAAATTTTAACTTATGCAATGGTTGCCTTGTGGTATCTATTTGGGTGTCTCGCGTTGGGGTCCAGGTTCAAATCTTACACGTTTTATATGAGTGTACCTACCACAAGTTGTTGCCTATGCGTTTTAATATTCTTTACAAAGGTGGGTAAAGTCTACCAATATAGGTACACTTGGCCAGCTTAGGGTTATATAACCTGTACCATAGTCAATCTGAGTAGGGAACCGTGACCAGCAATGGGGCAATAACTATCTGATGATGACGAGCTTATACACATTCTTCTGTTCAATATTTCTTTAGGATCAAGACATTAATTTTTAAATAAATAATCATGATAAACAAGTAAGTTATAATAATACTGTAAACTTAAAAATAAAATCGTAAAACACAAAAAATCAGAGCAAAGATAAGAAACATAATAAAGGTGATAGATGCTCTCCAGGTACTGCAGGAAACTCAAATGGAAATGGGCTGGCCATTTGCACGTATGAATAGCGACAAATGGGCAAAAATGTTAACAATTTCAACCGGACATTTATGTAAAACAAACGGGAATATCTGTATAAGAATAACGGATGATTTTATAAATATAGAAACGGGGCTGGTTAGAAAAAGAGTTTATTTATCTAGAAAATAATTACAATAACAAAAAAAAACTACTGTTTAATTTGAAGATATGTGTGTATAGTATAGTCTATGTCACTTTCAAAATTTTGACGAATCTAACAACACTTCATATATTAAAAATTTTAAGCCGTAAATAATGAATCATACACACATAGTACGCTACATACAACAGTACGCTAGAAAAATATTACCCTCCGATTTTTTTAGTTATATCATTACAACAATTTTAATTTATTTTGACAAATTACATAAATGTTTAAGTTATATAAAATGCTGTCTAGAATAACCCATTAATTATTTTATTAAAATGCTTAAAATCATTATATGAATATGCCATCGCGCTGAGTGCATTTCAACGTAAAGCACTTTAAACGTGACGTGTTCATTTCAATCCAGATATATTTTTAATTTGGCGACGTCGCAGTTCGTCTATTGTATTTCTGGATAAAGCTTATGTCCTTTTTTGTTGAAAATTCGTATTCGTTCGTATACGAAGCACTAAAGAGACTTAACTGATTTTGAAAAATAGAGTAACGTTGGTAACCAACCACTAGTAGCTAAAATATCTCGTATGTGGGTAGGTACGCTACTGTGTTTAAGGCGCGTATGTTAAGCAGTCGGTCTCAGAGTCTCAGTTGTTATAATACGATAGCAGTGTCTAAGTCTTGTGAAGGCTTTATGAGTAGTTTAATAACAGCCAATGATTTAGTGTAGGCAACTGTAGTGGACTGTATAATAAAAATCTTCTCTTCGATTAATCCTTTATTTCTTCCTCTGTAGCTCGCTGCCGAATACAATTTTTCTGGCCAAAACGCCCAATATTTATATCATTTAATTCGGTCGTCCTGATTGGCCCGCCAATCAGAGCGCCCGATTTTACATTTGCTATCTCGTTTTTCTATATCTATCTCGCTCTTACAAATTATCCTAGTTTACAACTACGAGCGTTACCGTTCAGAGAGCCATGTTACATTTTTTATTTTTCTCTACTTATTTACTTTATATTATTTACTTATTTACTTATGCTAACTTAATCTACTTGGTTGTATCATCTTTATTATTTGGTATTTACACGTATTACAATTCTTATCAACTATTTTGCTGCTCGTCGTCCACAACAGCTCCTCCCCCCGGCGCAGCCTGCGTAGCCTCCATCACGACGAGCTTCCTCACAGGTCGCTTGAAGACTCCGGTTTTGGTGCGGACGTCAGCCACTCGTACCCCGCCGTCTGGACCCTCGTAGACGCGCTCGACGACTCCCATGGGCCACACGTTCCTTGGTAGCGTGTGGTCGACGATTATGACGACGTCGCCGGACTTCAACCGCCGCTCGACGCCCGATGAGTCGCCTCGAGGTACCAGGGTAGGAAGGTACTCCCGTACCCAGCGCTGCCAGAATTGATCAGCTAGCGCCATGCTTGTTCGCCACGTTCGCCGGTCGGCCTCGTTGCACGGACCCGTGTAAGGTAGGCCCGCCGATGATCCCAGGAGGAAGTGGTTAGGTGTCAACGCCTCAGGATCGTTCGGATCCACGCTGACATAGGTGAGCGGCCGTGCGTTGATAGAATATTCAGCTTCAGTCAGTAGTGTATGTAGTACCTCTTCAGCCGGTACCTTTTCATTGAGCGTGGCGGTCAGCGCTGACTTGACTGACCGCACCATTCGCTCCCAGGCCCCGCCTTGGTTCGGCGCTCCCGGGGGTATGTAGCGCCACTCCATACGGTGTGATAGCCCCTCGTCGCGCAGCGCCGGTGCCCACTCTTCATACGCTGCTCGCAGCCCCTTATCCGCCCCTCGGAAATTTTTTTTTTTTTTTTTTTTTTTTTTTTTATAATATTGGAGTAGCAGACGAGCTTGCAGTCCACCTGATGGTAAGTGGCTACTGCCGCCCATGGACATCTGTAATCAACCCCAGATAAGATTAGATATTCCTACCTAAGGTCAGCCACAGATGCGCTGCTACCCCTGAGGACTAAGCTGGAACGCCTCGGAAAAGTCTGTCTCCCTTACCACACCCTTCAAACCGGAACACAGCAGCGCCCAACACCGCTGTTATTAGGTAGAAATAGGTGTGGCGGTGGTGCCGCCGGAGTCGAACCACAAAGGGTTCTACCACCTTCATAACGGTAGCGGTTCATTGGTAGCGTTGTCGGAATACATTGTTCGCGGCCATCCTCGCCGAGCCGCCATCCGTCGCATCGCCATTATTGCCGAGTTTGTAGAGAGTGACGGCACTATTTCCAAGTGCACAGCGCGAGTCGTGAGGCACGTAAAGAGCGCCCCCCACCTCTTCTCACGGCGACGTCCAACCTTTACCACCATGGGCCCGAAGTAATCTATGCCACAATAACTGAAGGGTCGCTTGAACGGCTCCAGCCGCTCGCGTGGTAAGTCCCCCGTCGCCGGTACTTGAGGTCTGGCCTTTCTTCTCTTACACAGGGCGCAGTCCCGTTCTATAGCACGCACTGTGGGTCGCAGGTGTACTATCCAGTACCTCTGCCGCAGGTCGTTCGTCACGCGTTCCCTATTGGCGTGCCCCGCAGCGCAGTGTTCACGTTGTACAAGCAGTCTAGTGATGTGGTGTCGTCCGTCCAATATAACGGGTCTCTTCATTGCTGTCGGTGCCGTGGCTGCTCCGATGCGACCTCTTATCTTTAATATGCCATCTTCCAATATAGGGTCCAACCGGAACAGTCGACTAGTTTTCGTAATCGCCTTTTCTTTTTTCAGCAGCTGTAATTCTTCTGGGAAGCTGTCGCGTTGCGCCCGACGTATGAGTGCCTCTTCTGCCTTTTCTATGTGTTGAAACTCCATGCGTGTCGCCCGGCGCCGACATATGTCCACGAACGCCAGTACTCGGGCGGCCGCCCTCACCAGTGTTTCGTATTTTGAGACGCGTGCGGGATCTGGTAGCCACTCGTCGTCGTTGGGTGTACTCGCGGCGACGTGAAGTACCACCTCTTCTTGTGGATCCTCATCTTCGCTCTTCTCCTTGGGCCACTGGTCCTCCGGGAGCCTTAGGAAGTCGGGCCCCCGGAACCAGCGATCCCCGGCCGTGATTGTCGCGCTTGTAAATCTTGTGGCGTCGTCAGCTACGTTCTCGTGCGTGGGCACCCAACGCCATTCTTCTTTCTGAGTGAGCTCGGATATTTCACCCAGGCGGTGTGCGACGAATGGAGTATATCTCTTCGCGTCGTGTCGAACCCAGTGCACCACCGTCATAGAGTCGGTCCAATAGATCGTTCGTGCCGCCTCGATGCGATGCTCTTTCTTTATGTTGTCCGCCAGTCGGGCTCCGATGACCGCCGCTTGTAGCTCGAGGCGTGGTATGGTCTGAGTCCGCTTCGGAGCCACCTTTGACTTGGCAGCTATGAGGCTCAGGCAGTAGCTTCCGTCGGGCCGAGTGATGCGCCAGTACGCCACCGCCGCATAAGCTTGCTCGCTGGCGTCGCATAAAATGTGCAGTTCCCGGTTGTGGCAGTCCCCCAGCGCGTATTGTCGTTCCAACCGCAGGTGAGATATGCCGGCCAGCTGTTCCATCCATGTAGCGAAGAGCTCCTGTTCTGCCTCAGGAATCGGTTCGTCCCAGGATATCTTCAATTTCCATAAACTTTGTAGGACGATCTTCGCTCTTATAGTGTAGTTGCTAAGAAGTCCAAGCGGGTCATATATGGACATTACTGCGCTCAGTGCTTCCCTCTTCGTCGGCGCACGGTTCTGTGCACGCACATCTTTAGGTACTCTGTTCATTGATGTATTGAATCCAAGTTCATCTCGCTCCGGGTTCCAGTATAGCCCCAGTATCTTATTCGTAATGCTTTCCCCGCCGAGTTGAGTAGGTGCAGTCGCGCGTAGTTCCTTCGGTACGTCTTGTAGCACGTCGACTTCGTTGGCGCTCCACGCTCGCAGGTTGAATCCCGCCGCGGTGTGTACAGTTCGTATCTCCGTAATAGCACGGCGAGCTTCCACTATATTTTCATAACTCGCCACCAAGTCGTCCATGTAGTGACTTCGAGTAATTGCTTCGAAGGCGAGTGGATGCGTGTGAGCGTGTACTCCTGCGTTGTAGTCCCGGACGAAGTGAGCCATGAAAGGTGAACTCGCCGCTCCGAAGATCATGCTTGTCATTTTGTAATGACGTGGCGGCTTGTCCCGGTCATCTCCCCTCCACAGGAACTGCTGTGCTGGTTGGTCTTCCTTACGTATTTTAATTTGAAGAAACATTTCTTGAATATCTGCCGTAACTGCCACACTCTTTTCCCGGAACCGGAATAGGACTCCCGGCAGCGCCAGTAGTAAGTCAGGACCCTCCAGCAGATGATCGTTGAGACTGACACCTCGATTCTTGGCTGCTGCGTCGAAAACCAACCGCTGCTTCCCCGGCTTGTTCGGGTTCTGAACTGCGAAGTGTGGCAGGTACCAGCAGACGGAGCTTGACCTCTCACTCCCGTCGCACGGCTCGGCGTATCCCTTTTCTATCATATTCTCCACCTGCTTTGTATATTCTTGCTTGAAGTTAGGGTCGGCGTCCATTTTTTGTTCAATCTTCAGAAGGCGTCTAAATGCTGCGTCGTAGCTCTGAGGCAGCTTCACCCCGTCTTCTTTCCATGGTAACCCTACTTCATATCCTTTTTCAATCTTCTTTATTGACTGCTCGACCAACGTGACTGCCCGTTTATTCTCGTCGCTCACTCGCGGTTTATGAGCGACGCCTAATGCTTCAATGCTGAAGTGTCCTCAGCTCTTGAGACACTATACATTCCCAATGATCGGCGCCCACCAATAGCCCAGGTCGGCTAGCGTTGTAACACACCTGCTCCCTCGGCAGATCTCGTAAGTGTTCGTAGTTCAATAGTGCGATCGGAATAGACTGTTGTCGTATCTTCATATTCTTAATCGTGCGTGCCCTTAGTTTATGTAGTTTTTCGTCTTCGCCCTTCAGGTGAATGGTGACCAGCTTGCTATTATTCTCCTGTTGTGTCGTGCTTACGCCCTGCATGCACAACGGCATCCCTGGACCCTTGGCGCCGATCCGACGTGCTATTTCTTCGTCCACCAGAGTGATGGTCGCTCCCTCATCCAGCAGCGCGTATGTTTTCACCTCCCCCCGTGGGCCGACGACGGTGACCGGGCACATCTTCAACAGAACCGTCTTCTTGCTTGAAGTGTCCAAGGTCAGCACGGACTCTGTGTTGTCCTTTTCCGTTGGCTTCGGTTCTTGCTTTTCTTCATAGGTTTGGTGAAGCGTGGAGTGATGAGGGCGACGACATTGATTCACGTCGCATGACTTCGATCGGCAATCACTTCGGCGATGTTTCCTCTTCAGACATTTAAAACATAACTTTCGTTGACGCACGAACTCCCATCTTTTGTAAACTGGTAGTGCCGCATAATCGGGACACTCAACTAGCTTGTGTCGTTTTTCACAACTAGGACAGATGTCGCTAGGTTGTTCTTCCTCGGCGACATTGTATACTGCGTTCGGTTTTCTCTTGTTCGCGATCGGAGGGGCTGCTACTACTGCTGGTCGGTGTTCCCGCTTCGTAAATGTCGTTGCCGGCGATGAGTAATTATGTCGGAGCATCTGGTTGGCTTCTCTCATTAGGAAGTGTGATAATAACACGATCTCCGCGTCGGCTCCGCTGTGTTCCGTTGCGTAGTCACACCATCGCGCTTGCAAGTGAGGACTCAATTTTTCTCGTACTTCTCTTGCCAGTAGAGGGTTGTACAGGTATTCTTGACAGTTGACACTCTTGATTGTGTACACGGTGTTTTGTAGCTTCACGGCGAATTGATTAAGTTCCGTTGCCGACGTTCCCGGTCTTGGTAATCTCTTCAATTCCGCCATTGCTTGTTCAACGATGAATTCCGGTTGTCCGTAGCTTTGTTCGAGCATCTTCATAATGGCCTCCGGATCTGTAGCTGCATGTAGTGCGGCGGCCACGGTGTCTCGGGCGGCTCCCTTCAAGCAGCTTCTCAATCTTTGCAGGTTTTCCCCTGGTGTCAACTGGTACATCTTCGCGGTATCCCGGTACATGGCTCTGAATATAAGCCACTCGTTGATATTCCCGAAGAAAGCAGGTAGATCCGGGCACTTGGATCTAGGCTTCACCCATCTGTCCATGGCTTCTGTGAGTTCCTCCATACGTTGTTCGACCGCAGGCGATTTCCCCCGTGGTTGCGAGTGCGGCTGTTCTTCGGCGCGCGGCTCCCCCCGTGAGTTAATCGGTTGGGTGCTGAGCCAGGCGTCGACCTTCCGCTTGGGTTCCGGCAGGTTCTCTGCTTGAACGCTTCCTTCTTCTTCATCTTCTTCATCTTGAATAGTAGCCAGTTCGTTAGCTAAATTCTTCTTTATTAATTCCGCTTCTATCTCTAGTTGCTTCTTTTTAATTTCTGCGAGCTTCTTTTCCGCCTCCATCTCGGCGAGGCGTCTCCGGGTAGCGGCAGTGCTTCTTGACGAACGTAGCGATTGCGCCGGCGATCTGGCGCGAGCAGCGTGTCTGACCTCCGTCGTCGCGTCGGGCACGGAGCGGGCGGCGTCGTTCGTAGCCCCCCTCATAATCCCCCCGTGGACGGCGCGGACGGTGTTACTCGAACTGGGCCCCTCTTCGACCGAGGTAGTGCAGGCGGCTCTGGTCGTAGCCCCTGACCATCCGATAGTGGTACGGGCGGCGTCGATCGTAGCCCCCGTTCCGACTTCGGTCCCCTGACTCGGCGATAGCGGCGGGTCCTGAGATAATCTTCTCCGACGTTCTCGTTCGATGTTGCGTTCTTCCAGACGTGCTTCTTCTTGTTCCGCCGCGTCGGCTTGGCTCCTGGTGACGACCATTCTTCCCCGGCGTAACCCGACGATTTCTTCCAGGCTTCCGACGATCCGGCGACTCGATGGACCAAACTGTAGTGGACTGTATAATAAAAATCTTCTCTTCGATTAATCCTTTATTTCTTCCTCTGTAGCTCGCTGCCGAATACAATTTTTCTGGCTTTTTTTTTTTTTTTTTTTTTTTGGCGCCCAGATGTAGGTGGAAAAAGGGCTGACCCTCTACGGAGAGGGAGGAGCAAAAATGCGTCCAAGCACTTACAGGCCGCGACGGCCGGTGCCTGCGTCGTGTGGGGCTGACTGAAAGGTCCTCCTGAAGGGAGGACCATCCCACTAAAAACTCCTTTAAGGCATTCGTCCAAGGGGACCGTACAGCCGACATCGGATAGCGACCTCTCGTTTGCGGAGCGAGAGGCGCTAGCGGCGCTCCCTAGAGAGCTACCGCTGGATAGATGACACTGAAGGTGTCAACGTATCATGAATAAGATTAGAATCGTCGGGAAGACGATTCTCTATGGAGAGTTGTACGCCCCTGTGGGCGGCCAGAAGATTCTCCACATCGGTGGAGAGTTTGTTAGGAGCGTCGGTCAAGATATTTCTTGGCCGACGGCAATTGTAACGGGTAGGAAGAGGGGCAGCATAGTCCGCTGCACCCTTGATTAAGGGGTTGGAATGGTTTTCTGAGCGGTCAAAGAACGCTTCAGAGAATTGTCTGAGGACTTGTTGTATTGGAGCGAGCTCCAGGTCGCGGTGGAGGTCAGCGTTTCTGACATACCAGGGGGCATTAAGTGCCCGACGACAAAAGAGATTTTGTATGACCTGGAGTTTGTCTAGGATGGTGGGATTCGCGTGAGCGAAGACTGGAGAGGCGTATGTTAACACCGGTCGAATGCAAACCTTATACAGCGTTCGCTTATTCCTGGCTGACAACTTGCTGTGTCTGCCAATCATGGCGTTGAGGCGGCTCATGTAAGAGCGGGCGGTATGGGTGACCTTAGAGACGTGGGGTCTAAAGGTGAGGCTCGGGTCAAGGGTAACTCCTAGGTATTTTACTGTGGGCCTCCATGGAATGGGGGCCCCAAGTAATTTGACGGAGGGCAGGTTGTTTAAGCGCCTGCGTTTGTGGTCGAAGCGCATTGCGGAGCTTTTCTCCGCATTGACTTCGATGCGCCATTTCCTAAACCAATCTCCTAACTCGTTGACCGAGCGTTGGAGTTTGGCGAGGACAGATGACTCCTTTTGCCCTTGGATGTAAAGGGCGGTGTCATCGGCGAAGAGTGAGAGCTGCACCCCATTTTTGGGGATAGGAATATCGTTGGAGTACGATATGAATAATGTAGGAGCGAGCACTGAGCCTTGAGGGACTCCGGCTGTTACGGGGCGTGGGGGAGAGAGGATACCTTCGTGCCTGTAGCGGAAGGTTCTGTCCTGAAGGTAGGAAGCCACGATGCGGACTAGGCGATCAGGAAGACCAGAATGGTATAGCTTGTATACCAGTCCTCCATGCCAGACTTTGTCAAAAGCCTTGGCGACGTCGAAGAAGACTGCTAGTGTCTTGTTACGTCTTGGATAAAACCCGCTTGTGATGTACTCGACAATGCGGTGGACTTGTTGGGGGCACGAGTGCTGGAGGCGAAAGCCAAATTGGTGAGGAATGATGAGTGGGGGAGCATCTATTGGGAAGAGGTGCCCTCTTATGTGAACGAGGATCACCCGTTCGAAAACCTTGCCCATTGCATTGAGGAGGCTAATGGGGCGGTGGTTGGAGGGAATATGTTTCGGTTTCCCAGGCTTGGGAATACCGATAACTGTTGCTGTCTTCCAGGCTGTTGGAAAGAAGCTGAGATCGAGGCAGGCATTGAAGATAATGACCAGAAGGGTCAGTGCCTGCTCGGGGAAGTGTTTGAGCGCCAGGTTGGAGATACCATCCGGACCTGGGGCTTTACGAGGTTTCAAACCGCGGATGACGGTCCGGACCTCGTCTGTAGTGATTTTAATGGGAGCAGAGGTGACAGGGAGAGAGATCTTTTTAAGGACCTCCTCCTCCACCTTGTGAATGTGGATAGGGTCGCACGGTTGAGTGCTGGGGGAGCACTGCGCAGCGATGCTATCTGCGAAGCATTCGGCCTTCTCAGCGTCTTCGAAGGCTATGCTGCCGTCGGGACGCGTGAGAGGGGGAGTGCTTGAGAAGGCTTCGGTACGAAATCGTCTA
Organism: Epargyreus clarus clarus; assembly: GCA_014595695.2. NCBI lineage: Eukaryota > Metazoa > Arthropoda > Insecta > Lepidoptera > Hesperiidae > Epargyreus > Epargyreus clarus. The sequence goes on along the minus strand of JACTTY020000030.1, from coordinate 186,126 downwards.
GCGACTTTGTAGAATGCCTTATGAGAAGGTTGGATATCCTCCATGAGAGAGTTCCAGTTGGAGTCCCTCATTTCGGCTAGCCGGGATCTGACTTTCCTTTGGAGGGCGTTAGCGCGCCTTCTAAGGACAGGGGTGGGATACTTGGCGGCCCATCTGAGGGCTGCGTTTTTAGTTTGGATTAGCTTCCTGACCTCGCGAGGTAGTTTGCGGTTCGGGACCTCTACCACCTTCGCGTTGTCATGAAGCGAAGTCTGAACTAGCTGGGTGAGTGAGTTCACCGTACTGTCTATTTTCTCCGAGCTAACAAGGTAGTCTGGGGGAATAGTATACGGTGAATCGGGGGCCTCTATGGCCGAGGTGAGAGATTTCTCGTACCCTTCCCAATTAGTGAAGGTTTTCGAGGAGGTATGGGGGGTTGGATCATAGGGACCTAACTGTAGAGAGACTGGACGATGGTCTGAGCCCAGATCGTCCAGTGTTTCGATCGCTCTTGTATTGAGCGCGACGCCTTTAAGGAGGGCGAAATCCAGCACGTCGGGTTCTTGGTCTTCCCGATCGGGGTAGTGGGTTGGCGCTGTTGGAGAGAAGATATCAAAGTCCAGTGCGCGGGAAATGGTTAAGAGTTTCTTACCGTTGGTGTTAGTCAGACGACTGTTCCAAACGGTATGTTTGCAATTGAAATCTCCAAATAGTACGACAGAGTCTCCGAGCGAGAGGAGGGCCTCCAAGTCGCTTTGGAGAGGGGCTTTATTGGCGGGGAGGTAAATTGAGGCTATGATCAGGGACGGGTGTCCTGTCATGCCTAATTTGCATATGGTGGCTTCCATATTGGTGAGCTTGGGTGTTTCCAGAGGGGTGCAATGGAAGGATCTCTTGTAGTAGATGGCAGTGCCTCCGCCACGACGGTCGTCGGCTCTGTCATTACGTACAAGCGCGTAAGAGGGGAGACTTACGCCTTTAAGGGAGGGCTTGAGGAAAGTTTCCTGAACAAGCAACAGGTCGATATCCCTGTTGCGGACGAACTCTTTGAGTTCGGGAATGCAAGGCTTAAGACCTCGTGCATTGAAGGAGATAAGCGAGACGCCTTTAGGTTTTTGACGACCGGGATGAAGGGGTTGAGTATGAACGTTACTCATTGAATGGACTTGAACAACGCTAAGTGTTCAGAGTAGATTGCGATGCGCTCCGCCTGGCTGGCGTTACGCATCTTTTGCGAGACGAGTATGATCTCGTCGAGGTTCACGCCCTTAACGCAGTCCTTAAGGAACATGATATGTTCCCTTACCGATGCGTCTTGGGTGGGACGGGGAGTGGGAGTGGCCTTAGGGGCCGGGGTTGGTGGGGCGGTCGCGGGTGCGACTTTCCTCCAACTCATGGGAGCGGTTGGGGTTTTGGAGGCCCCTAGCCGCGGGAAATTGGTCGAATTGACCGGAGGTGGGCCTGCTTTCGAGGGCTGTTTTTTAGCAACCTTCTTTTGAGCGGGACGGGGGGCTTTAGGGCAGCCACGGTAGTTAGCCGGGTGCCCTGAAGTGGTGCATAGCACGCAGGCAGGAGGGGACTCGTCTTCACGAGTTCTCTTGCACTCACGTGTGGCGTGGGGTTCTAGGCACTTGACGCACCTTGGGGGGGCAGTGCAGTTCGCCGCTGCATGGCCGTAAAGCTGGCAGCGGTGGCACTGGGCAGGGTAGCCACGCTTGTTAGGTGGTTCCACCTTGATCTCAGAAAGGCCACAGATTGTGAGCTCCTTCTCCTTGAAAATGTCCTTGGAGGACGGGGTCTTGGCTAGAATGGCCAGGGCTAGAGGGTATTTGACCCCGTTGCGGTTGTACAACTTGTGTACACCTTCCACGGGGAACCCTTGGTTGACTAGATCCGTTTGGATTTCGTCGGTGGGAAGCTCGTAGGGGAGACCCCTAAGGACCGCTTTGATTTTGCGGTCCTCTTCTAAAGCGTACGTGTGGTACGGGAGTTGAAGGTGAGTTAGGAGCCTAATGAGGCTCCTGAAGTCCTCGGTGGTGGGGCATGAAACGCGAATAGAGTCGCGAAGGTTACGTGCCTTGGTGTAGTAGATCTGTTTTTCCACTAGGGTTTTAGAGAAGTCGGACCATTTCGACTTATCTCTGAAGAAAATGTGTGGGGGCGGTTTGCACTTGGCAAGTGCAGGTTCGCAGCGCGTGGCTGGCTTGGCGGGCTTAGCCGCGGGGGTTGAGCTCTGGGGCTCGGTGGAGGTTTTTGGCACGGGGGCCAGAGTGGAGGCTTTTGGCATGGGGGCCAGAGCGGGGGCCGCTGGGGCTGGGGTGGCTTCGAAAGAGGCCTCGGAAGAGGTTTCACTTGTCGCCTTAGCGACGCGTTTCACCGGTCGTTTCTTGGTCTTCCTCGACTTGACAGGGGTGAAACCCTGGTCGTCGTCGGAGGAGGGGGCGGTGATGAGGGTGTGCTCCGACGATTCGTCGGAGGAGGCGGGGCGTTTGAGCGAGATGGCATCGAAGTCCATCTCGTGTCTCGGGGTGGCATCAGGGGATGCGGGTGAATCAGTAACGGACAGGGGATCCGTTACGGATTTCAAGGGCTCGCAAAGGGAGCGGAGTTTGACTGAGTCAAATGGGCGATTGAGCTCCTTGCTCAAGAGGGAGGACAGAGCCTCGAAAAACCTATCTGTTACCATGTAGGCCATGGTAACCTGGGATGCCTCCCTGCCGAGGCAGGGAGCTAACGGGGAGGGGGAGGGAAATGCAATTACCCCTAAGGGAAAGTAACTGCTACCGTCACCCTTGGGATAGCCCAAGTGCAGTGGGATCGGGTCTGCCGGTTTCTCTCAGGCCGAGAGGTCTGAGAAGCGCACCGGGTCAACGCTAGCTGGTTTCGTTGGCACCGTTAGGTATCCACCAACTCAAACGCGTCGGGACGTGAGTTTTGTTTATTCCCAATAAATTGGCAATAAACAAAGCACGGACCGCTATCGATAATATCGAGTAGGCGAGAACCGGCCGAAAGGCCAGAGAAAATTCTGGGTTAGGAAACACTAGAGCGCGAGCAGGCGGGGCTGCTCGGTCTGGCGTTCAAACGCAGAGTGTTTTTCTGGCCAAAACGCCCAATATTTATATCATTTAATTCGGTCGTCCTGATTGGCCCGCCAATCAGAGCGCCCGATTTTACATTTGCTATCTCGTTTTTCTATATCTATCTCGCTCTTACAAATTATCCTAGTTTACAACTACGAGCGTTACCGTTCAGAGAGCCATGTTACATTTTTTATTTTTCTCTACTTATTTACTTTATATTATTTACTTATTTACTTATGCTAACTTAATCTACTTGGTTGTATCATCTTTATTATTTGGTATTTACACGTATTACAATTCTTATCAACTATTTTGCTGCTCGTCGTCCACAACAGCAACAATGCTATGAATCTTCATAACCGAAACTATCCGATATGTGATACGAAAATCTGAAACTCTCCGAAAGTATTGCATACTGCCATAGATTAGTAAATTGTTTGAAATTGTCACTGTCATCTATTTACGTGTTTGAAAAATATTAAAAAAAAAGTTTTTAGATCATTTACGAATGAAGCGATATTTCTCCGCACTTTTTCTTCGATTTCATGTTTTTGCATCACTTGCACATGCACATGTCGGCATTGTTCCGCGTAAATTACACCATGACAGCCATTAAATGGCTGACACATTGTCAGCCGTTTTAGCCTTTTAATGGCTTCCTTCAATCACAAGGCGGTGAGATATCTATATTTATCTATGTATAATGCAAAACAATTACAAATTCGTAACCGTATTTAAACCTATATAATATTTTGCATATCCGTATTCAGATCCTAAATTTAATATCCATAACATTCCTAAATGTCAGCGCATACGTAATTAATAACTCAATTTACGTACAATCGGAAATCGTACTACTCGTAACACAAACCAGATAACACGAGAATTTCTATTTCTATTTCTATTCTATCCCCATTCAATTATCCTTTCATCTAGCACACAGTAAACATTAGTATTAACATGTATTGTTTAGTATATTCAGGATTCTAATAAGACCGCTGAAGCCATAAACATATGGAGTACAAACAGTATGTATTTGAATATGTATATTAAGCAACGTTACTCGTGTACTAAATTCCGATAGCAAACAATGAGTTAGGGTACCCAGTAACCCTAGTTAGTGTACATTGTTGCTTGTATAACAGAACGGGAATAATCTGAGGTTGTGATTTTCAATTCAGTATTGTGTACATGTGTGTATAGTTGAATGAACTGGTAATAATGGAAAGTGGTTCAGCCTTATGGTTTGAACGGGGGTATAGGCGTAAAACTGTTAGTCCGCTTTGAATATAGAAATGAATCGCGTCGCCACAGCGTAGTGCTAGACCTGCTCGCAAGAACTTCGGGGCGGACTAGCAATACCACAGCCAGGCCTATTTTCAAGCAGTCAAGTCCACAGGAGGAGCAAGGCATTTGTGATCGATTTTGGAAGAAATTATTCTATGTGGAGTTGGTCAAACATGACCACCATTTGCCATACACGGTAAATTTGAGAATTTTTGTATGCTAGACTTGGTTATACGCTAGAAAATTTATTTCGGTTGCCAAAAAGACTTTGGGTACAACTTATCTACTTTCCGTCCTTTGCGATTTCCGAGGTAAATTTATGCTTCGTGTCCACACATTGTTATCCTGAATTCATGAACCATAAAAGTAGTAGTTTTATAATTATTATTTCAATAAGTGGTGAATAATCTGTTATTATGACTACTTACTGGATACCGTTGTACTGACCCGCTTATTGTATGAATAACCATTTTTCATTAGCACACAGGTATATTGTTTTCATTATTTATTAGCGCTTTTGAAGACAGTAACTAACTATGTAAGTCTGTTGTATCATCAATGTAATGTATTATTTTTTTAAACAATAGTCGATTTGGATCTTTCGTAGATTTTTTGTGATTTTAATGTAAAATTGATATTTTGCTAAAAACTAACCCAAATGAAAGCAATCTGATTAGTACTAAAAACGCCAACTTCACTTCCACAACTTCACAAAAAAATAGTTCTGGAAAATTCAAAATCTTTTCACTACTTAAATCTTTCTATTAACTACCGAGAAGTGTGGTTAACTTACTATTAGCATAATTAAAGCCGCTGAATTACTTTGAACGATGAAGTTTCAAGTCTTTCGAAGAGGAAGTTTTATAAAATTCAATGGAGATGTGAAATTTCTTAGTGGCGTAGCAGCTGCGAGGGGTAATGACCCTGAAATAATTTTCGACTGTATCCTATCGAAGTATAAAACTTAAATGACCCGTAACGAATATCTACATAGTATACGATATTGCTGAGAGTAATCGATGACGGCCATTAGAATGGTTTAGGTGAATATTTTTAAACTTAGCACGTAATATGTCGATTTCCACTAGATAAATATGTCAATGGGTATTTTAGCAAGTAATATAGTGACTGTTAATGATGTAAGTTTTTAAACAAACAATCGGATGCAGAGGGTACTGTCATAAAGAAGACAGACTCGGTACTGTTGCATTTTAAAAAAGCAGTTGTTCGGTATCGTCTTGCGCGCGACTTCTATTTGCTGATTTGTGCCTTCTGCTATTCTGTTTTGTAAAAATACCGTGTTTCCCTTTATTTCAGTCGCAATCGCTAACAGCGACGTTATTTCCACGAAATAGTAATAGTAAATGCGTATTTTCTACTTCATATTGAGTGGTTATGGATTTTCGCTACCTGACGGCTATTCATTGCAGACTACTTGTGGCCTTTAAGAATTTCTTGGAACTTATGGTTCTATACAGAAGTTAGAAAGCCTTACCACAAACTTCAGCTGGACTCTTACAGTACTAATACTGGTGCGTTCGAGAAGACCATTGGATTCGAACTTTAGATGTACAATGTTTCCGTAAGTAACTTTATGTTTGGTAATAATTAGGTAACTAATTAGTGATATAAGGGAGATACTATTTTAGTACTCTAATGAATTAATGAAAGGTGGTAGAATCAGTGTTGGCCGACCGGAATGGTAAGATCGCCTATTTCAAGGGGGTGAATGTGGGGTGACATACATATGAGTTGTCAGGATTGGCAACACATCTGTAATAGACTTCATGTATAATAATGGAGTAGGAAAAACTTATAGATGCAAGCTCGTCTTCTATTTCAAGCTTAATATATATGTGAGAGATATGGTAAACCTTACATATACAAATACTAGTTTTTGCCCGCGGCTTCGCCTGCGTTTCAAAGAAAATAATATGACATACTAACATACATAAAACTAAAAATTCGTACCTTCATTGGAATTGCAGTGGCGCCATCTGGCGAAAATTGGTCGTACCAACTCTGAAACTTTCGTGGGCTCATGGAAAACAACTTTGCTAAAGATCATCACTTGATCAAATGCATAGATTACGATTCAATTCTTACTAATATCGATTAAAATAATCGATTTTTGGTCCAAAAGATCGATTCTCCGATAAATCCGGTGGGATTTCCGGGATAAAAACTATCCTATGTCCTTTCTCGGGTCTCAGACTATCTTTGTACAAAATTTCATTAAAATCGGTTCAGTGGTTTAGGCGTGAAGAAGAGACAACCAGACAGACAGACAGAGTTACTTTCGGATTTATAATATTAGTAAGGATATACATTATACTGGTCATTTCCTGTTTATAACTTATTGTTGGCACTGGTTATTCCCATAACTGCAAATCTGGGTCATTTCAATATCCATGGCGATTACTTACCATATTCTGATTACTTACCATTCTGTATATCTGATTAGGGATGGAATTCTTTCCGAAAAAAAAAAACGATTTTTGACTTGATTCGACTCGAAGTGCAATAAATCGATTCGAAAAAAATAGAGGCCCAAACGATTGATTCTCCTAAAATCGACCTTCGATCTTTTCCAGATAGCGAAAAAAAAACGGCCGAACAAGCACTAAAACACTTATCCTTTAGGACAAAAATCAATAACACATACAAACTTCGAAAATATCGACTTTCCATTTTCTAGTATGAAAGATCGATTCACTGAACCGATCCATTACTGGAGATCGATAAATTAATCGTTTTTTTGACCCAAAATCTCGATTCTTCGATTAAGCGATCTCAGATCGCTATCCCTGTGTCTGATTGCTTATTTCTTTATCTAAACCACAAATAAAACTGTTACCACTTTTAAGAAAATGTTTTTATGATAAATATTTGCTTTCCTTAAACGAGATAACTTATTTTAATATTTACTTTTCACACCATAATTGGATTTAAAGATGTAGAAAAATGTTCAGTACGGAGGAAAAGCAAGCCAATCCTGATTTTACAAGGCGAGTGAAAACCTGAGAGGGGAATCGTTTGATTTTATTTTCCCTGTTTCGGCGTCGCGGCGAGGGTGCAATTAAAGATTATAACGTATTTGCATATTGGGAATGTAATAGAATAGAAAAAAATAAACCACGAGTGGAGAGGGTTCCGTACAGATTTAACACTGTAAATGGAAAACATGTTCTCCCTACGTAATAATAATAATAATAATAAACATTTATTTCAGACAATATAAGCAAAGATACAAAAGTATAATTGAATACAGAGGTCCATATCATATATACCTTACAGACTAACATACATACTAATATAAACTTATAACTAAATAACGTATTTGCGGCGACGTGAGACGCTGGTCTGGTGACTTCCGGGGGTGCTCTCCTTCCGCGGTACTTCCGGAACACAACTCCCTTCGGCCACAGGTCTTCTTTTAGGAAGGTCGCTATATGCTCGGTTGGGACGCGTACAACAAATGAACTAAAGTTCACTGCGTTACGCGCCTCCAACTTCTCGACCACCAGTCGGTACTTGGTTTTAACAGCCAAGTACTCCGTTATGTCAGACGGCTTCGTGTTGAAATGGAGTCGTGAGACATAGACGTGCGTCACGGGAACTGCAGGACGCAGGAGATGGTTCGTTCCTGTCGGTGCTGTGCCGCATTGGTTACGACAAGGAGGCTTCCTCTTCTTACGCTCGACTTTAATAAAGCCTTCCTTGTCTGCCACATGGTTGGACACTGCACTGCGAGGGGGCTCGATGCGGGGTTTCCCGCTTTCCCTCTCTGGCCTCGTTGGCTTCCGCTTCCCGGGTAGCTGGCGGGAGGCAGCTGCAGCGTAGTCACGTAATGTATGGAAAATATGTTTACCAACTAAAAATCTATAGTCTACACTAATATTATAAAGAGGAAAACTTTGTTTGTTTGGTTGTAATGAATAGGCTCAAAAACTACTGGACCGATTTTAAAAATTCTTTCACCATTCGAAAGCTACATTATCTACGAGTAACATAGACTATATTTTATATGAATATATTTCATAAATAAATTTTGAGGCGGTACAAAGTTTGCCGGGTCAGCTAGTCATACATAAAATTGGAGACGATCAACACCCATGCGTTTAATGGATGAAATCTATTTTATATCAAAGTTAGTGATAGCCTAGTGTATAAGTCAGCCTCTTGATCGAGGGGTCCGAGGTTCAAGTCACAGGCTCGCACTTTTGATTTTTCAAAGTTATGTGCGTATGAGAAGTTAATTATCACTTGCTTAAACGGTGAAGGAAAACATCGTGAGGAAACCTGCATACCTGAGCAATAAAAAAGTTTTCAAAGGTTTGTGAAGTCTTCTAATTCGCACTTGGCCAGCGCGTCATTCAGAGAAGAGACCTGTGCCCAGCAGTGGAACAGTAATGAGTTGATTATGATGATGTGTTGCATAATATTGGGAATGTAATAGAATTTGTATGAAAATACGGGTTCCGTGGAGCGTGCCCAAACAAGGGGTTTGTTATTCATTCACGCGTTTAAATATGTAAGGGTTGTTCTGCTGTTTGCAGCGAAGTAATAAGCTTCGGGATTATGGCAAAGCCTGTTTTGGTATCATTGAATATTGTTTCATTGTTTGGGTTTAAATGTTACAGATGTAATTGTTAGACGTAGTCCGGAAGTTGAATAAATAGAGTCATAGTAAAGGAAGAATGTAAAGAAATCAAAAGGAGGGAGGCGTCTCGATTTATGGCCGACCTCAGTTAGAGCTCTAATTCTATCTGGGATCGATTATAAATCTTTAAGCGGCAGTAGCCACTTACATTTCGGTTAATTACAACTTCTACAACCACTTATTTGCCATCAAACATTGTGATACACATCATAACTAAAACAACTGTCGTTATGACAGCACGTAAGAGTAGCTACATGTAGCAACTCAGTATATAAAACAGGACGTCTAGTTACCAGCTTGCTAATTGAGTTCGTCCCGTACCGTCCCGTTCGCATTGTGAGTCCTACTTGTTTGTGCAGTTGGGCTGCTTTGCCAGTGCCATATTTGGGAATCACGAACATTATTCAACGTATTCAAGTTAAAGTCCAATTCAACTGCTAAGCAAAACGCAGATCATACGTCGATTTTTTTTTAACTGAAGTAGCACATAAGCATTGAGTATTTTTTTTTTATATCTGAAATCATAGATTAGTAAAGATACTTCGCCGCCTTGAAACTGAATGAAGCCACAAATGGCTTATTTGAGTAAGTTCTTTTTTTAAATCCTTCAAAAATAAAAACATTTTTAGAGAAAATTTACGAATAAATAACTAATTTACGTAATAATTACGTAATTTACGTAATAAATAAATAATTATATCAAATATTTTAGGAACATTTTAGCACGGGGACGTGGCAAAACTTTTTTACGCAACTATTTCAATTCTCAAAACTGGGTACATTTTCTTGTTAGGAGTGAGTAATCTTTACTAATATATGTCTGAAATAAGCCCCAAATAGGAATAGAATTCTATACATGGTCGATCACAGATGCGTTGTAACCTCCGAGGATTTAGTTAAAAGTGTTGCCACATCACACTCTTTAAATCAAAACACACTAGTAATAATAGTGTTGCAGAGGAGTGATGAAGTTGAACCAGTTGATTAGTTCGCAAGGAAACATGAGCTCAGCGGTGGGGAAATACCATGTAATTTTGTGGGTAAAACGGAGATCTGTCTAGAAATAAGAAATTGTAAACTTCGTTAAAAAAATCATAAAAATTCGTATAAATAAATAAGATACTTACTTAGTAAGGAAAAAACATACCATTCATATAAGTTTAGCAAGTGACATTATCCCTACTAATTGACACGACTATAATAAATAATATTAAATAAAATACCTTCTGAACTTTTCTAATAAAGTCAAAAACATCTGTAGGAAAAGTAGAACGTCCACTCGAGATTTTAACAAAAATCGAATAACGTCTTCTCGTACATTTTAAAAGCTTCGCTATAAAACGTCAACTTAGGCATGCTGCAAACTGGCGGACACCGCTCCATTTAGCTGGACCCGTGTTTTATTTGTGTTGCTGAGCTGCTAAAGTACTTGGCTAATCGAGTTCGAGTGGAGTAGAATAGTCTTTGAGAGATAGCGTGTTGGGGAAAACTAATAGGGGACTAAATTAATGCACTAAATGTCCTACACGCAAAATAAACGTATTAATTTAATTATTTTCGTAAATAAATAACGTAAGAAGTAACTCCGTTACATTTTTGATAATTTTTTTAGAACATTTAAACATAGGAATAAAAAAACAACAATAGATTCTAAAACATGAATGTGTAAATTCAAAATGAGTGTTATAATATGTCCTTCATTGTGAAACGGTATTAGTGACAGTTAGGTACTTTTTAAAGATCTCAAAGTATGTTGCATAATTTACTTTCACTTTATTTAATTTCACTTAAAATAGTACATTACAATACGAGGACGAAAAATTTTTTTCTGACAAGTGTGAGTTTGCAGGCCGAGCCGCAGGCGAGGACTGCAATCACACGAGTCAGAAAAACATTTTTCGTCCGCGTGTTGTATAAAATTATATATTACGGGGTCGGAAATGGGGGTTTTGCGCACGCGAAGCGTGCGTAAAACGTCCATTTACGCACGCCGTGATATAAATATCATTATTTAAATATACAGATACTGGAAAGTATGACATCTACTCCAAATGAAATAAAAAGTTGCTTACTGAGGTCAATCAGTGATGCGTCGGTGCGTCTAAAGATCTAAAGACTAGTTAAACCATTTATGAGTATCTCTAAATTGACACACATTTGCAAAACAAAACAAAGGCCACAATGGCACCATACACAACCATATTTTGAATTTGATATTATTATTTGCTAGAAAGCGCATACATTTACCTATAAACGTGTGCGGCATAAGTCCATTAATTGTGTTGGTCACGCGATACCACTCCGGCCATGCGGGGGAGTTTTCATTCAGTGTGACCAATTGGATTCTATACCGCCGTCGCAAATCTTTTGTCACGCGTGACATACTAATCGCCTTGAAGCGCTCCCTCACAGCTGTCGGGAATTTGGTTCGAATAATGTTGTTCCGAGGAACAGTTCAGTTTCGGTGTGGATTGCATGGTAACATTTTGTTTATTTTGATGAGAGACTTGTACTGTTGCTTATTTAACTTCAAGTGGTCCACATAAGGAAATCCCTATTATTAATTGTCTTCTTCAAAACCCTCAAGGTATGCACACAACCATTATATTTTGAATTTGATAAATATACATAAGCTCGAAAGCGCGTAAATTTACCAATAAACGTGTGTGACATAAGTCCAGTAATTATGTTGGTCACGCGATACCACTCCGGCAATGCGGGGGAGTTGTCATTCAGTGTGACCAATTGGATTCTATACCGCCGTCGCAAATCTTTTGTCACGCGTGACATACTAATCGCCTTGAAGCGCTCCCTCACAGCTGTCGGGAATTTGGTTCGAATAATGTTGTTCCGAGAAACCTAAACTGTCTAAACTGTTTCACAGTGTATTTGATGGTAACATTTTGTATATTTTGAGGAGAAACTTGTACTGTTACGTATTTAACTTCAATTAGTCTACATAAGGAAATCTCTTTTATTAATCGGCGTAGTGTATCTGAATTATCACATTTTTTTAGCAAAACGCATTGTTCTCTGGTGGAACCATACACAACCATATTTTAAATTTTGTATTATTATTGGTTACAAATAGCATTTACCTATAAAAGTTTGCGGCATAAGTCCACTAATTGAGTTGGTCATGCGGGGGAGTTGTCATTCAGTGTGACCAATTGGATTCTATACCGCCGTCGCAAATCTTTTGTCACGCGTGACGTACTAATCGGCTTGAAGCGCTCCCTCACAGCTGTCGGGAATTTGGTTTCGAATAATGTTGTTCCGAGGAACAGTTCAGTTTCGGTGTGGATTGCATGGTAACATTTTGTTTATTTTGATGAGAGACTTCTACTGTTGCTTATTTAAATTCAAGTGGTCCACATAAGGAAATCCCTATTATTAATTGTCTTCTTCAAAACCCTCAAGGTATGCACACAACCATTATATTTTGAATTTGATAAATATACATAAGCTTTAAAGCGCGTAAATTTACCAATAAACGTGTGTGACATAAGTCCAGTAATTGTGTTGGTCACGCGATACCACTCCGGCAATGCGAGGGAGTTGTCATTCAGTGTGACCAATTGGATTCTATACCGCCGTCGCAAATCTTTTGTCACGCATGACATACTAATCTCCTTGAAGCGGCCCTCACAGCTGTCGGGAATTTGGTTCGAATAATGTTGTTCCGAGAAACAGTTTAGTTTCACAGTGTATTTGATGGTAACATTTTGTATATTTTGAGGACAAACTTGTACTGTTACGTATTTAACTTCAATTAGTCTACATAAGGAAATCTCTTTTATTAATCGGCGTAGTGTCTCTGAATTATCACATTTTTTTAGCAAAACGCATTGTTCTCTGGTGGAACCATACACAACCATATTTTAAATTTTGTATTATTATTGGTTACAAATAGCATTTACCTATAAAAGTTTGCGGCATAAGTCCACTAATTGAGTTGGTCATGCGGGGGAGTTGTCATTCAGTGTGACCAATTGGATTCTATACCGCCGTCGCAAATCTTTTGTCACGCGTGACATACTAATCGCCTTAAAGCGCTCCCTCACAGCTGTCGGGAATTTGGTTCGAATAATGTTGTTCCGAGAAACAGTTTAGTTTCACAGTGTATTTGATGGTAACATTTTGTATATTTTGAGGAGAAACTTGTACTGTTACGCATTTAACTTCAAGTGGTCCACATAAGGAAGTCCCTATTATTAATTGTCTTCTTCAAAACCCTCAAGGTATGCACACAACCATTATATTTTGAATTTGATAAATATACATAATCTTTAAAGCGCGTAAATTTACCAATAAACGTGTGTGACATAAATCCAGTAATTATGTTGGTCACGCGATACCACTCCGGCAATGCGAGGGAGTTGTCATTCAGTATGACCAATTGGATTCTATACCGCCGTCGCAAATCTTTTGTCACGCGTGACATACTAATCGCCTTGTAGCGCTCCCTCACAGCTGTCGGGAATTTGGTTTCGAATAATGTTGTTCCGTGGAACAGTTCAGTTTCACAGTGAATTTGATGGTAACATTTTATATATTTTGAGGAGAGACTTGTACTGTTGCTTATTCTACTTCATTGGTCTTATTTACTCGTAGTATTATTAATTGGTTGAATTACATATGAGGTGCCCATATTAGTCCACGGGAGTATTATATTTTTATTACGTCATGTAATAAATATATATCTATACTAGCTGACCCGGCATACGTTGTGTTGCCATATAAATAAAAGTTGTTAAGGGTGAACAACCCTTATTCTTTTAGTAGATAGTAGGTGATTCTCAGACCTACTGAATATGAATATGCGCATATACTGAATATGCGTTGGTGAAAATCGAAATTGTTTTGGAATCTTGCAACACTGTTGTATTTGGGTAGAATATTAAAATATCGCACTCATGAATTAATATTAAAAATTACGCACCAAACTTGCTACCAACAACTCAAATAACTCGTGTTACATTTTTCTATATATGAGACAGTTTGTAACATACTAAAACTCTCTAGAAATCATACCTTACATTTATGAAGTGTCATATCGCAACCTATTTGACAAAAATTCCCGAGCTCTCGAAACGGCCGTCTCAAGCACACGAACGAAAAGTTTGTAAGCGGCGTCCCGAGGAGAAATCTCCTCGGAACTCTGGAGATTTATGGGCGCAGTTAAAGTAACGCAGGTATTTTCTCGCAGAAACTGACCAATACCACGCGGTTTTCCCTTTGTCTCGGCACAACTTGTTTTTTCTCTCGTTTAATCAAAAGCGTGTCAACAAATGTTCGCAACTTTTTCTTTAATAAAACTTTCTGTAATCTTGGGAGAAAATAAGACACGCAAATGAAGTATAGCTAGGTATATGCAGCAATATAGAACATTTTACAGCTCTACGCAGTGTATGTTTGTCTCGACGTGTATTGCGTATTGGCGCGGGATTGTGCCGGGAAAATCTTAATTAACTTCTGACCTTTGTTTTTATTGAGAACTTAGCATTTTATACTTTTGCCCGCGGCTTCGCTCGCGTTACGAAGTAATATTTTCATCCCCTATTTTATCCCCTTGGGGGCGGAATTGACCAAAATCCTTTCTTAGCGGATGCCTACGTCATAACATCTATCTGCAAGTCAAATTTCAGCCCGATCCGTCCAGTGGTTTGGGCTGTGCGTTGATAGATCACTATGTCAGTCATTCACCTTTGAGTTATATATATTTAGATGTGATTTACTTCTAATAGTACAACCAATACCTGCTGTACGGTGAGTCAAACAATATTTTTCCTTTACAAATGTTATGTTATGTTTTTTTAATAATATAGGAGTAGCAGCCTAGCATGCAGTCCACCTAAGTGGCGACTACCACCCACGGACATATGTATTATAATTAACTGCAGAGGATTAGGTTCCTATCTGACGTTGGCTATACGGCCACACCGGAGCCGAACCACAAAGGGTTCGTTAAAATAAGTAATGTAGAGCTACGTAAACGAAAACCAGCTATTAACATAAATCGCATGAATCTAAAGTATTGCACAACAATCCTTGTATTGTACAAAGGCTAAACTCTGCAATCGATGTAGTATTTCTTGGAAAGTTGTCAAGTAGTTACCTCTCCTTGAAAACTTTGCAGAGTGCATTGCGGGCTCGCTTGGGCGGGCGGGTCCACTTTGAATAGCAATGCTATTTGTAGACACATAGTTTAAGGCAACACGAAATGCATGGGTAATTCGCTTGTATTTCGTGTAAAAAATATAACGTTCCTGTCTATTTTGTTAAACTTTATTGGTAGGCTACGCATAGGTACTTTTTAGAGATGGTAGAATAAGTTTTGTTCAAACGGAAAGGTCACATATCACTGTCACATTTTTGTATTTCAATGTGAAACAGTTCTAGCGTATCGTGGCCCTCAGAAGTAAGAACACATCTGTCGTCGACATCTGGTAGGACTTTCAACCTATCCGGAATTTGATCACTTACCATTAGATTGACTGTATGCTTGTTTGATATTTTTACAATATAAAAATGTTTAAACGGGTAAAGTTTGTTGGGTAAAGGATATTTGAAAATTCATCTTCTATAAGGCTAAATAGGAATCATAGTTCGTGTACTTTATTTTTAATAAAAATTACAACTCTCCGTAGTTTCACTCTAGCGGCACTATTTCTACAACTTCTTATATTTTGCTAGTTTTTATCTGTACCTTTTTTAAAGTGTGATAAAACTATATGCCAGAATTTTAATGAATTATTTTTAATATCAAAACATGAAATTTTTGTTTCTAAAACAAATTCACTTTACAATAGAGCGCCAGGTCCGAGGTCACAGGAGACTTGTTGACGACACAACAAGAAACTAGTTTGTGTCGACTTCAGAAAGCATTGTTATCCATAGTTCTTTAGTTTTTTACTCGACAGTGGTGGGTTATGTTTTTTTGCGCATGTAAGTATGTATTTTTTGGCATGTCTTGCAGCCCAACCGCCTTAACCGATTTTAACATTTTGACATGAGGATCGTAGGATTCGTCAAAATTGTGGGAGTGACATAGGCTTTTAACACTCGAGTATTTTGTTCTTATAATATATTCGTATTTTTTTTAATTAAGGTTTATTTTGAGATTATGGTTTATTTTTTATTTTGAATTAAATTATACATAACTCTTCATATTTAATAACTGAAGGGTGCAAAAACTCTTAATAGTTCTTATACAGCGGCTCCGCTGTAAATGCTAAGGCACATGAGGCGTTCTAATTTAGTAAGTAACTTAATTTCAGGCAAGAATCCTTTCGTATTTGGACTTAACACAAATTTAACATTACACGTATAATTTTCATGTATGAATTACACACATGCAATTTTGTTTATTCAACATTTTTTTTTTTATATAATATAAGAGTAGCAGACGAGCATGCAGTCCACCTGATGGTAAGTGGCTACTGCCGCCCATGGACATCTGTAATCAACCCCAGATAGGATTAGATATTCCTACTTGAGGTCGGCCACAGATGCGCCGCTACCCCTGAGGACAAAGCTGGAACGCCTCGGAAAAGTCTGTCTCCCTTACCACACCCTTCAAACCGGAACACAGCAGCGCCTAACACTGCTGTTATTAGGTAGAAATAGGTGTGGCGGTGGTGCCGCCGGAGTCGAACCACAAAGGGTTCTACCACCTTCAAAATAATATATTGATATAGAGAGCTTTCCAACAGAGGCAGAACTCCGTGTTTAGCAATAAGTATATGGGTTGCAGCCAATAACCACGTGATATTTATCTCTCAAGACCTAGTTGGCCTGGTATAGTGGGTCAGGGTGAAGCTGCGCTTGGTAGGCAGCCAAAAAGATGACACCAAGTCTGCAGAACTGGGACCATCTGCTCGAAAAACTTATCGCGGAATGAATTGATTTCCTGTTCTGGTTTTGATTTATTTTAGTTTTGTTAGGTCTTAGTTTAGCTTTGGCTACAAGATATATCCGTATAATATATATATTATATATTGGATGTATTATATATATCTACCATTTGGATGCCTACTTATAATCGTGCGTAGCACACTTATTGCGCTGTTTTTAGATTACCGGTTGAGCAATATTGCTAAACCGTTGCTTATAATAAATTTGTACCTCATCAATTAAATAACTTAAATAATATGGTATTATGATTAACATGAACAAGAAATTGTTTCGAAAATCTTTGAAACCGCTGTTTTCAAATCAAAATCATTTACATCACTTAATTAAATCTTACCCACTACCATAAACCCGATTGAGTTCAAGTTTTGCACATATTTTTGATTTGGAGGACAATGTATGAATAATGACGTCATTTTAATTTTAATGGTGGATGCTCCAATATGGCGGACTAAGTATTATATGCACCTTCACGATATGTGTATCAAAGAAAACGGTTTTCTGAGAACACGAATTCCTTTAAAATAACATTTGCACGAAATATTACAATTCCCTATTCTACAGAATTTACGTAACTGACTTCTTCTGCACGGACCTACTCAGGCTGCATTGTGTAGATAACGTAGTTTTAACGTGAAGCACAAGAGTTGTTGCTTTCACAAAGAGCCCGTTTCGTTTGTCGTAAAATGGACAAAGTTTACCTGGTTCAAATATTTCCAGATGGATTTTGTTCAGTGCCAGCGACGTGGTATGTAGTATGTACAATAAGCGCGAAAAGTTAAGACTTTTATTACATTTGGCTTTGTACGGAGTATGTATGTTGTTGAATATTGTGAAGCTCGCATGCAAATACCGCAGAAGTTTATAATTGTATTTTATTTATGTGGATTCGTACCTGAGGTCGGCCACTGATACGCTGCTAGCATTGATGTCTAAGCTTGTATTTTATTAGTATTACATGTTATACTTTTCAGAATATTGAAGTGGGAAAAGAGCATTAAGGTCACCTGATGGTAAAAGATCAATGCCCCCCATGGACCTCTGTAACCAACTCCATATAGAACGGGAGTTCTATCACGGGTGCTTTGCTACTCCTGAGTGGTCGTTGTAGTTGTGAATAGAATTTGAATCTGAGATTTCTGTAGTGTAAAGAACTTGGTACCATTGGGCTGTCTCACTAAGTCTTATCTAGATAATTCTATCATATAACTTATATGATAGAATTATCCAGAAAAAGACTTATTAAAAGACTTATTAGAAGATTTATTGTTCTATCACGTTTAAGGGGCCCTATTCCTGTCTCATACTGTGTGGTCATTTACTCTATTATTACGTCACGCAAATTTAAATTTAACGGACTTATTATCATCTCAATTAACCATAGACCTGTATTTGTTTTGTACAATGAACACTTGTAATTTATTATTATTTTTAATTTATTTCATTTGTGACATTCTCTTGTTAGATAAACAACACCTACACAAGTTCAAATGTTTCAATAACATGGATTCAACCTTTGCTATCTAAAATCTGTGTTTATTCATGTCAACAGATCATAATCTGGTTCATCCATTCATGCTAGCAAATATTATTTTTAGAATCACATGCGTTTTAGTAATCGAATATACAAACAGAACTATGTAAATAAACATGTTACCGACACTGCAATTATTAAAAAGTGTTAAACTTTAACTGCTTAATTCCGAGTAGTTATTTAAATTTATTACAAAATTAACTTAGATAGGTGATGTTCTTCTTTCTTTCTTTCTTTCTATTGCATTTACATTCTTATCCGAAACGTTACAATTTAGTCCTCAGGCGTAGCGGTGCATCTGTGGCCAATCTCAATCCTAATTTAATCCTATCTGGATTTTATTATAGATGTCCATAGGTGGCAGTAGACACTTACTATCAGGTGGACTGCATGCTACTCCTACATTATGTAAAAAAGTAGACTGCGGGCTCCTTTCGTACTTCTACATTGTTAAAATAACAGAATTTGTACGCGAAACACTGGCTTGCGAGGAAGATCAGATATTAGAATGGAATACAGCCTACCAGTACCTTTCTAATGAATTCTATTGCGAATGTAGGCTTAGCTGCACAATATTGGCATGTTGGTAACTTGTTGAATGTCTAACGATATTAATCTGAACTAGAATCTGCTTTGCTACACCAGTACTAGACAATGTACCTTGAATATTGATGAATATCGGATTTGATTCGGAATCATCAAACAACTTTATCGTCGGTAGCTTGAATTTAATTATGAGTAAAACAGGTATTATAATCTGATATTTAAGGTCTCTATATATTACTCTTTGTAAATTTCAAATAGAGATAACAGCTTAGCCAAATCTATTTGTTCATCCATTCGTCCTACTTCGTCGTCCCTGCTTTTATCTGTTCGTCCGTCCATGTGTTGTTTGTTTGTTTGTCCATATATCTGTTTGCATTCTAACTTAAAAAAAATAACAAAAAAATACAACCGACTTCTATGTCACTACAAAGTAAAAAATAATTGAAATAAATGTTGGTTTAGTACATATTTCTGAAGTCGACGCTAAATATTTTTCGTTGGATAACTATGTAAACAGCGTGTCTAATATGAGCGATTTTAATAATTCTTTTTTTATTGTATAGAGACGAGATGAAAATTTATACTTTTGCCCGCGGCTTCGCTCGCGTTACGAAGTAATATTTTCATCCCCTATTTTATCCCCTTGGGGGTGGAATTGACCAAAATCCTTTCTTAGCGGATGCCTACGCCATAACATCTATCTGCATGCCAAATTTCACTATGTCAGTCATTTACCTTTGAGTTATATATATTTAGATGTGATTTACTTCTAATAGTACAACCAATACCTCCTGTACGGTGAGTCAAACAATATTTTTCCTTTACAAATGATATGTGTTTATTTAATAATATAGGGGTAGCAGGCTAGCATGCAGTCCACGTAATTGTAAGTGGTGACTATCACCCACGGATATATGTATTATAATTAACTGCAGAGGATTAGGTTCCTATCTGACGTTGGCTATACGGATATACCACACCGGAGCCGAACCACAAAGGGTTCGTTAAAATAAGTAATGTAGAGCTACGTAAACGAAAACCAGCTATTAACTTAAATCGCATGAATCTAAAGTATTGCACAACAATCCTTGTATTGTACAAAGGCTAAACTCTGCAATCGATGTAGTATTTCTTGGAAAGTTGTCAAGTAGTTACCTCTCCTTGAAAACTTTGCAGAGTGCATTGCGGGCTCGCTTGGGCGGGCGGGTCCACTTTGAATAGCAATGCTATTTGTAGACACATAGTTTAAGGCAACACGAAATGCATGGGTAATTCGCTTGTATTTCGTGTAAAAAATATAACGTTCCTGTCTATTTTGTTAAACTTTATTGGTAGATACTTTTTAGAGATGGTAGAATAAGTTTTGTTCAAACGGGAAGGTCACATATCACTGTCACATTTTTGTATTTCAATGTGAAACAGTTCTTGCGTATCGTGGCCCCCAGAAGTAAGAACATATCTGTCGTCGACATCTGGTAGGACTTTCAACCTATCCGGAATTTGATCACTTACCATTAGATTGACTGTATGCTTGTTTGATATTTTTACAATATAAAACATGTTTTTTTACAATGTTTAAACCGGTAAAGTTTGTTGGGTAAAGGATATTTGACAATTCATCTCCTATAAGGCTAAATAGGAATCATAGTTCGTGTACTTTATTTTTAATAAAAATTACAACTCTCCGTAGTTTCACTCTAGCGGCACTATTTCTACAACTTCTTATATTTTGCTAGTTTTTATCTGTACCTTTTTTAAAGTGTGATAAAACTATATGCCAGAATTTTAATGAATTATTTTTAATATCAAAACATGAAATTTTGGTTTCTAACACAAATTCTACTTCACAATAGAGCGCCAGGACCGAGATCACAGGAGAGTTTTTTTTTTAAGTTAGCCCAAACGTGGAATCCAGTGGTTAGTTTATGCAAGTCACAAATAGTGCAAAGTACGGTGCGTAAGGATATTGTCAGTGTTGTGTGTCGTGATATGAAACCTAGAAAAGAAAAACGAACTAGACGTAGGGTAGATAGATTAATCTACCACTAGTGCTTGTCAACGGTTTCTCCCCTCCACCTCAGTTTCGCCGTGACCACGATCCATGCAACTGGGTCGAAATATCGGCAATAAAAAACGCATATCGTGAGTACCCGTTACATAATAAAATGTCTCAATTCCGCGATAATTTTAGTCTAAAATCATATATCACAGGAGAGTTGTTGACGAGACAACAAGAAACTAGTTTGTGTCGACTTCAGAAAGCATTGTTATCCATAGTTCTCTAGTTTTTTACTGGACAGTGGTGGGTTATGTTTTTTTGAACGCATGTTAGTATGTATTTTTTGGCATGTCTTGCAGCCCAACCGCCTTAACCGATTTTAACATTTTGATATGAGGTGTCGTAGGATTCGTCAAAATTGTGGTGGTGACATAGGCTTTTAACAGTTGAGTATATTGTTCTTATAATATATTCGTATTTTTTTTAAATTAAGGTTTATTTTGAGTTTATGGTTTATTTTTTATTTTGAATTAAATTATACATAACTCTTCATCTTTAATAACTGAAGGGTGCAATAATTCTTAATGGTTCTTATACAGCGGCTCCGCTGTAAATGCTAAGGCACATGAGGCGTTCTAATTTAGTAAGTAACTTAATTTCAGGCAAGAATCCTTTCGTATTTGGACTAAACACAAATTTAACATTACACGTATAATTTTCATGTATGAATTACACACATTCAATTTTGTTTATTCAACATATTGATATAGAGAGCTTTCCAACAGAGGCAGAACTCCGTGTTTAGCAATAAGTATATGGGTTGCAGCCAATAACCACGTGATATTTATCTCTCAAGACCTAGTTGGCCTGGTATAGTGGGTCAGGGTGAAGCTGCGCTTGGTATGCGGCCAAAAAGATGACACCAAGTCTGCAGAACTGGGACCATCTGCTCGAAAAACTTATCGCGGAATGAATTGATTTCCTGTTCTGGTTTTGAATTATTTTAGTTTTGTTAGGTCTTAGTTTAGCTTTAGTATACTATATATATATTGGATGTATTATATATATCTACCATTTGGATGCCTACTTATAATCGTGCGTAGCACACTTATTGCGCTGTTTTTAGACTACCGGTTGAGCAATATTGTTAAATCGTTGCTTATAATAAATTTGTACCTCATCAATTAAATAACTTAAATAATATGGTATTATAATTAACGTGAACAAGTAATTGTTTCGAAAATCTTTGATACCGCTATTTTGAATTCAAAATCACTTACATCACTTAATAAAATCTTACCCACTTCTTTATATCAGATTGAGTTGAAATTTGGACATACGTTTGCTTTGGATGACAATATGTTATTAGTGACGTCATTCTAAATTTATATGGCAGATGCTGCAGTATGGCGGACTAATTATTACATGCACCTTCACGATATGGGTATCAGAGAAAACGGTTTTCTGAGAACACGAATTCCTTTAAAATAACATTTGCACGAAATATTACAATTCCCTATTCTACAGAAGTTACGTAACTGACTTCTTATGCACGGACCTACTCAGGCTGCATTGTGTAGATAACGTAGTTTTAACGTGAAGCACAAGAGTTGTTGCTTTCACAAAGAGCCCGTTTCGTTTGTCGTAAAATGGACAAAGTTTACCTGGTTCAAATATTTCCAGATGGATTTTGTTCAGTACCAGCGACGTGGTATGTAGTATGTACAATAAGCGCGAAAGTTAAGACTTTTATTACATTTGGCTTTGTACGGAGTATGTACGAGTATGTTGTTGAATATTGTGAAGCTCGCATGCAAATACCGCAGAAGTTTATAATTGTATTTTATTTATGTGGATTCGTACCTGAGGTCGGCCACTGATACGCTGCTACCATTGATGTCTAAGTTTGTATTTCATGTGTATTACATGTTATACTTTTCAGAATATTGAAGTGGGAAAAGAGCATAAAGGTCATCTAATGTCATAATAATAATCGTAAAAGATCAATGCCGCCTATGGACCTCTGTAACCAACTGCATATAGAACGGGAGTTCTATCTGAATTCGACCACGGGTACTTTGCTACTCCTGAGTGGTCATGGTCGTCTTTTATGCAAGTCAGCCTGTATTTCCCTATCAGTATTTCTAATTCGAAAAAACAACGTTGTGTGAATACAATTTGAATCCGAGATCTCTGGACTTATACCATTGGGCTGTCTCACTAAGTCCTTTTCTAGAAATTATCTTATTTGATAGAATTTTTATATTTCTATCGGGTTTAAGGGGACTCTATTCCTGTCTCATATTGTGTGGTCATTTACTCTATTATTGCGTCACGCAAATTTAAATTTAACGGATTAATCATCATCTCAATTAACCACAGACCTGTATTTGTTTTGTACAATTATCACTTGTAATTAATTATTATTTTTAATTTATTTTATTTGTGACAATCTCTTGTTAGATAAACAACACCTACACAAGTTCAAATGTTTCAATAACATGGATTCAACCATTGCTATCTAAAATCTGATTTTATTCATGTCAACAGATCATAATCTGGTTCATCCATTCATGCTAGCAAATATTATTTTTAGAATCACATGTTTTAGGAATCGAATATACAAACAGAACTATGTGAATAAACATGTTACCGACACTGCAATTATTAAAAAGTGTTAAACGTTAAATGCTTAATTCCGAGTACTTATTATTATTTTTTTTTTTTATATTCAAAACTTTATTTAATTAACATAATTATATATAATAAATCTATCTATTTACAAACTTAAAATATATATACAATATACACAAAAAATATAATTTAAACAAAAAAAAGAAATATTAAAACTTAAATAATTAAATATAAAACAATGAGTCCAAATCACTGCCTCCCGGTAGAGTCCCAAGAATGCTGGCTGCGTTGCCGCGTTGTATGGCCAAACTTATTCTTTGGCCAAAGTACGCACCAGCTCTTGGGTCTCCAGAAACGTCAACCAGACGCGACGACATTTCTTTGAAGAACCGTCGTGCTTCTGGCCCCCACGGACCCAGAGTCTCTACCGCAAACGGCACAAATATGTAGCCATCCCCCAAGGCTGCATATTTGCGCCGCTTAACAGATTCAGCCGCCTCTGCCGCACCTCCTGCATGCGTCGAGGTCACTGAAATATGGGATGGAGCCAGCGTATCCACGCAAGTCGCATCCCATACAAGTGACCTCCCCTGTTTCCAGGGAACGAGAGTCATACCGTCGGGCCGCTTGCCATCATCACGTGCAATACCATTCGGCTCAAGGCAAGCCGGCACATTGATGGTAACAAGGGCCCTTCGGATGATATCGTTGACACACGCATGACGCGACAAGCGACCAGCACTGCGGCGGCAAGATAGTCCGTGGTGGCCAAACTGGCTGACATTTTCACCACAGAGACAGCGATGTGGCTCATTTGTTTTCATACCTAAACGCAGGCAGACACAAATTGAAAATGATATATTATCAAAAAACGTACCTAAATTGTATGATGGTAAAGCCTGCAGCCAAAAACCTGACTCTTTTTCAGAGACTGCTAAAAGACGAGCCCGCTCTGAAAGATTTTGTGAATTGTCTAAAAGTTTTTTTTTGGTAAGATTTACAAATGGGCTCGTCCCACAATCTCTGAACAGTTTTGTTATCAGGAAAATTTTGCCCTGGGCAGGCCAATGTCCAGGCAGTTTCGGCTTCGTTCACATAAGCAATTTCAAGATTACTAAAAGACATTTTATGCAGTATCTTGTCAATTAAACTTTGTGTGCTATGTGAAGAAGCCAAAACGCCGGTAAGGATACACTGGAAATTTTGCGAATTCCCAAACCTCCGTACCGAATAGGAAGGGAAGCCTGAGACCATGCATATTCGGAAAGATTACAATTAAGAATTTTGACAAGAGTGTTTCTAATGAGTGAATCCAGAGAATTTAGAATACTTGTAAATTTAAAAATAGGACTACAACTGCATAAATATGTAAACCTTGGAACGAAAAGACAATTTCTAATAATAAAAAAAGCCATATGAGAGTTGATTTCATAAAGTCTGTAAGAAATATCATTGAATTTCTGAATATGTTGATCTATGAGCGTTGTCGCAGACTCTAGAAATACTGGAGCACCGAGGAGTTGAAGTGTATTTTTATTTAAAATTTTGATGCCAGGTGCTATTTCACTAAATTTGATAAAAATATCAGAATTTTGTGAGTTGTTAAAAATATCATTAATATACAGTTCACATTTTGAAAAATTAATATTTAGACCGATATCTGAAAATTTTTCAATTATCTCTTTTAGATCCGAAATTACTGAATTTACTTCACCTCCTAAAGTCCCGTCATCTAAATACCAAACATTAAATTTAGAATTTAGATGTGAAATTATGGGGTGTATAGCTAGACTAAAAATGGCCGGCCCAAGTGGGTCGCCTTGCTGGCAACCAACAGAAGAATCTATTTCGTTATTCTTGTACATTAATTTTGAGGGGGTACTATAACACTGCCAAAGATAATTGAAAATTTTGGGAGCGAAAGATTTGATTGCTTTTAGCAAGGCGCAATCAATCAATCAATCAATCAATCAATCAATCAATCAATCGAATTAAATGCATTTTTAATGTCCAACTTTAACAGCACTTCACCTCCATTATTTAAAAGAAAAGTTCGAGTGGCATGTACAGCAGCCTCGCACCCTCCCTTGCTTCCAAAGCCCAATTGCACAGGTGAACATTCTGACGACACTATTGGTGAAATGTGTCTGCAACACACTTTGGAAGCAAGACGGCGGAAAGTACAGCCTACAGCTATTGGACGAATTCCGCCATCCTTTTTTTTAAGGGCACATAAATTGGCACCGTATAAAATACCTGTAATTTTATTATTAACTTTACCTGCAAGCATGAAGTTTATCAGCTGCGTGATATCCTCCAAAAGGGCTCTACCGATGTTACCTGTAGATTTACACATCAGGTCTTTAAGGTGTTGTGGAGTTAGTCCATCCAGGCCACCTGCAGAACCACCTTTAAAGGACATCAACGCAGCCAAAACCTCTTTACTAGATACTTGCAGGCAAATGTCATCAGAATTAGGTGAATCTGGAAGATGAAATGATGGTAAAGGCGACGGATGCTTATCTTTAAGGGCCGAAATAGTTTCAAAGGAGTCAGGTGCAATAGTGTCATTTGAAAAAAGGAGAGTTGCAGCTCCCTTAAGATCGCCATCGCTAACTTTTTGTTCTATTTTTTTTTTTAGATTTGTAGTCGAAAATCTGGGCTGTTTTAAAACATCAACTAGTGAAATTTGGTTAGCACAGTTTAATTTAATAATCTTTGTGAGGGAGCTGTGCCCGTCCTTTTTGGCATGTAGTTTAAAGTAAGCAAATGTCAAAAGTAGCTCCCAGCTTTGAATCGAGTTTGTGTTTAAAACATTTCGAATTGATTCTGAAAGGCTTGTAGCAACAGTAATACGAGCACCTCGAGGAATTCGTTTTACTGCTGCCACAGAACCTTTCAAACGGCTTAATGTATATGAAAAAGATGAGTCTGTCGATGAATTAGGTACATTTATATTTGATGGATTATTATTATTCGAGCTATTGACCTTACACGATGAATTGGAGTGTACTTTACCTGTATGAATATTTAGCCCTCTATTTCCTTTAAAGAAACGTGGCTGGGAACACAATTGACACTGCACGAAACATGCCCCAACACTATTACTGGATTGGCTGCAGGAGCCTGCGGTTAGGTCTTGTGGATTATTTAAAGACATATAAAAACATATTTAATATTTACAAAAATAACTTTCTAAAAATATTATACACAAATTGACACTATAATAAACAATAAAAGTCACAAGTGACAATAACTTGAAGAATGTTATCGTTGCAGGCTGGAGACGGGCTACAGCATTCAAATATATAATCCAATGCTCGTATCATGCACAAATTGTTTATTACATTCGTATCATTGCAAACAATGTATAATGTGGATCAAATCACTTCATAAAATTGTCATATGGGAGTTTGCTTGGGGGACAGATCTCGTAGGTCCTCTTTTCGGTGTAGATGGGAAGATATATCAATATTTTTTACGTAATATGTTCACGACACTGTCCTAAATCCTGTATTAGGCTTCAAATAACAATTTCAAATAAATAATTAATTAAAATATGATTTGTTTAAGGAAAAATCGTTCTTGACATATGACAAGTCACTTGCTTCTTTTCCTACGTAAAGTACTTACTTAAATTTATTACAAAATTAACTTATATAGGTGATATTCTTCTTTCTTTCTTTCTATTTCATTTAAATTCTTATCTGAAACGTTACAATTTAGTCCTCAGGCGTAGCGGTGCATCTGTGGCCAATCTCAATCCTAATTTAATCCTATCTGGATTTGATTATAGATGTCCATAGGTGACAGTAGCCACTTACCATCAGGTGGACTGCATGCTACTCCTACATTATGTAAAAAGTAGACTGCGGGCTCCTTTCCTACTTCTACAATGTGAAAATAATAGAATTTGAACGCGAAACACTGGCTTGTGAGGAAGATTAGATCTTAGAACGGAATACAGCCTACCAGTACCTTTCTAATGAATTCTATTCGAATGTAGGCTGCACAATATTGGCATGTTGGTAACTTGTTGAATGTCTAACGATATTAATCTGAACTAGAATCTGCTTTGCTACGCCAGTACTAGACAATGTACCTTGAATATTGATGAATATCGGATTTGATGCGGAATCATCAAACAACTTTATCGTCGATAGCTTCAATTTAATTATGAGTAAATTATTGTATTATAGTCTGTTATTTAAGGTAGGTAGAACTCTTTGAGAATTTCAAATAGTGATAATAGCCAAATCTATTTGTCCATCCATTCGTCCTACTTCGTCGTCCCTGCTTTTATCTGTTCGTCCGTCCATGTTTTGTTCGTTTGTTTGTCCATATAACTGTTTGCATTCTAACTTAAAAAAATTAACAAAAAAATACAACCGACTTCTATGTCACTACAAAGTAAAAAATAATTGAAATAAATGTTGGTTTAGTACATATTTCTGAAGTCGACGCTAAATATATTTCGTTGGATAACTATGTAAACAGCGTGTCTAATACGAGTATGAGCGATTTTAATAATTCTTTTTTTATTGTATAGAGACGAGATGAAAATTGGTCCCATTTAAATATGGTTAGGATCCTTCGATGGGCTCTGGAGGAAATGAGGGGAACTCCTCCACCCATGTAAATATACCAGCCATAACTTCGCCGTTTATGAACCTATTTTAATGCGGACTAACAGCGGAGTAATTTGTGTACATACATAAAAAAAAGATACCGGCCGAATTGATAACCACCTCCTTTTTGAAGTCGGTTAAAAAAGAAAGTGTTTGTTTGTCTTGGTTCGTCGTATTGTCCGTCCGTCTGTTCATCTGTTTGTTTGTCTATCTTTGTACCTTAAAAAGCAGATAAGATTTTAAAGAGATTATCAATTAAAAAGAGTTACTTTTGAATATAATTGTACATTCGTATTGTATATCTCGTGTTAAAAATGTAAACCCACAAACTATAAAGACAGCTTAGGTTCTTACGTCTTAAGTCGACAATAGTTAAGGGGTCGTGTGAGGGCCGCAACGAGTTCTCACTTTCCCGCAAATAACAAGTGTGTACGTGTTTACATATGTTCGTCTCGAGAGTCAACTTCAGACAAGAAAATTGTCGGATGATATGACACTTGCTGTGTTGCTAGCCTACGAGATGAAGTCTGTGAAACTTACGAGCCTTTTATAGCAATAATAATTTCAACTATTTTATTCATCCATATTTTTTATATGGGAGTAGCAAACGAGCATGCAGTTCACCTGATGGTAAGTGTCTACTGCCGCCCAAATAAGCGTGTAATCAACCCCAGATAGGATTAGATATTCCTACTCGAGGACGGCCACAGGTGCGCCGCTACTCCTGAGGACTAAGCTGGATCGCCTTCTGCCACTACTGTTATGAGGTCGAAATGGGTGTTGCGGTGGTGCCCGAGTCGAACCACAGAGGGTTTTATCTTGGAAATGTCTGAAATGGTGTCAAATGGCATTTTATTATAACGATGTAGATTGACTTTAAATAGCAAATAGGTAACTTCTGTATTAGAAGCAATCTGTGATAGATACCTGCGTAAATCGGATATCACATTATGTATTGGTAGATATAATTATATTCCAAAACATGGCACACACTACATTTTTATAACGTTATATGTATGTGTTAGCGTATTTAAAACGATAGTTTGTTTGCTTTAGCAGAAAAGGAAAGTCATGAAGAAATTAATATTCTCCTGAGGTTTTACAAAAACAAAAAATACTGTTTTGGTATTTGTTTACGTATTTGCCCTTACATTTCCAATCAGCGCACCTGGCGGATCGTATCAGCACTGATTGGAAATATATGGGATATACGTAAATAAAAACGGTTATTTTTGTCAAAACGTAAAACTCATACTAAACTGGTGAATTATGATGAAAACTTCTCTAATTTTAAGGAGAGACTTATGTC
The DNA here is from genome assembly GCA_014595695.2 of Epargyreus clarus clarus. NCBI lineage: Eukaryota > Metazoa > Arthropoda > Insecta > Lepidoptera > Hesperiidae > Epargyreus > Epargyreus clarus. The sequence goes on along the minus strand of JACTTY020000030.1, from coordinate 156,550 downwards.
CAACAGTATAAAAGTAGAGGGCTAAAGACGAATTAAGATACGTACAATGTCACTCCTAGATACTAACATGGAATGCCGTAAGTGCCTGCGGTACATTAGCTACCTGAGACACATCAGTGTAATATTGCCTTGCGGCTCAATGACAGATGGCTGTTACTCGTAAGTGCTCGGTTTTACTAAGCAGAGGTATGAGGTATATAAGTAAGATAGTTGTATAATAAGCCATATAAGTGTATTTACAGGGTATCTGATAGAAGTATATTTGTACGCGTAAATGAAAGGTAGAATAGGTATAGTTTTACGGAAAATATATCTCAGCGGCATTTATTTCTAGCGTAAAGGAGTATTTGCGCTTCTCATCGTAGAATATCATAAAACAGTCCTAAATTAACACGTCAGTGGCCTCTTAACATCAGGTAGACTGTATGTTAATTTGCTACTCAAATATAAAAAAATATATTATAGGCGATCAAAGGATTTTTTTTATATATAGGAGTAGCAGACGAGCATGCAATCCACCTGATGGTAAGTGGCTACTGCCGCCCATGGACGTCTGTAATCAACCTCAGATAGGATTAGATATTCCTACCTGAGGTCGGCCACAGATGCGCCGCTACCCCTGAGGACTAAGCTGGAACGCCTCTGAAAAGTCTGTCTCCCTTACCACACCCTTCAAAACGGAATACTGCTGTTATTAGGTAGAAATAGGTGTGGATGTAATGTGGCTTGCGATTTACAAAGCTTAAACTATTTTTTTTAAGAATCGATCTAGGACCAGTAGGTTTCTAAGAGTCGATGGACGGGTAGGTGATAAGGATATGTCAATACTTTTATGACTTGCATGACGTCAATATTTAATAAAGTTTGATAGCTAGTGTTTCTTATGGACATATGCACACCAGAGAAGTTTCCAATACATCAATTGCAATGTACTATATTGGTCATTTGGCGTTAACCAATTCGTGTCACATTGGTCTGTCTGAATACAAACGACACAGGTCAATTCAAGCAATGACCAAGTGCAAATTGTTATATTTCACGAAACCTTAAATAAATTTTAGACATTTTAAGCACTTTCATACTAATCATTATTAAACATTTCTATTGGAAATCAAACAGTAATAGGGACAAAAACGCGTAAATAATATAACATGGACTCAATTTACATAAATATGACGAGGGTTAAAAGTACCGTTTTACGGTAACTTGTAAATAGTATTAAATTTAGTGTAGAAAATCGTCTACGCAAGTTAGCCGTGTTTACAAAAACAGGTGTAAAATCATTAAGGACTCGTTTCACCACCGAAGAATAACTAATCTATTACCATCATTACCAAAAACGATACGTTTTCTATCAGGAACTGAAAAACCTTTTAGGTCAAGTCATTAAAGATTTAATAATTAAACCAATTGAAACCGAAATTACGTTTATGCAAAATATCATAAACCAGAAATATAATATTGATGAAGGGTGCGGTATGGTAGAGACCTATGTCACAGTCGAAGTTAGACCACAAGGCTAGCAACGGTTCTTTAATTTGACTTGTATTTAGTGTATTTAATGTTAACACATTAGGTTAATGAGCATCAGGTGTATTGCATGTTTGTTTGGCTACTTTTATTTCTAATATGAACTAAAACATTTAATAAATAAACATTTGATGTCTTAGAAAAAGAACATAGAGTAGGTATAAAGTATACCTTAAATGTTCATGAATAAAACTTTATTTTCTAATTTATTTATGGATAAATATTTATATTTCGATAGTTGTTGACAATGATCGCAATTAGTCTATCGCTCACACGATCGTAGTCCGACAAGGCCGTTACGTCGCCAAATTACCATAATGTTTATTCTCGAAATTTCACTTGCCGAAGCAGAATATGTAATGAGTGGGTCGAGAGATTTTACATGATTGCGTTGCTCAGTTTTAGGGATTCCGCTTTTCTGCGCATCGAAGTCTGGAGGGTATCGAACGCTAGCATATATATTTTTTAAAATAAATAATATTTAGCTGATTCATTTATTTATTATCTTGATTTTTATTGGTTTACTCTAGAATTTATCGGCGAAAAGATTACATCCGTAAGAAATATTTCAATTTGATATTGATATCCTTAATAACTATCGATTAAAAATCGATGTTCTAGGTTTACTCGATTCTTCGATTAAACGATGTCAGATCTCCGTCCCTAGTTAGCTCTTGTCAAAATACCTAAGAAACTATTTTATGGACACATGTGTATGAAGTAGTGTGAAGTATAGACACATAAATTGGAGGTATATTTTGTCTTGGCAAATTATATCAGGTGTGCAGAAAAACGCGACTCATCTTTTAATCAACGATACGGAACTATATAAACAAATAAATATTCAGGTTTCAGTGGTTTACTGTTTTACAAAGTTACTGTCAGGGTTTATCCAGTGTTAGAATATTGTAGAAAAGTCTGTCACCATACTTTTGAGATATTAATTGGACTACTTATCAATCCGAAAAAAAAAAAAATAGAAATTTGTTAGAAAAAAAGACCCTGTGAGAAAAATATCTTGAGTGAAATTTAGATTTATGTTCTGGATGTTCTAGAGGAATTATATGGTGTAGAACACATTACTTAATTTTTAGTCTGTTTTGTATAAAGAAGTATCTCGTCACATCCACAATGTATTGGCGTCTAGTACTCTTGGGATAGAAGACGTGTATATTTGATTCTAGATATAACATACTAGATTTAAGGTTGGCTACACTTATACCACTTAATATCACGTGTAGTAGTCGTGCTATTTGCGTAACATAAAAGAAACTTGCGAGTTAGACAACAATATCAAGTTGAAGCCACAAAGTAACTGACAGTTCAATTGAGTCATTACCAAATACTTTTTGACTAACAATAATTATATTTTGCAAGTGCCATACCTCAAGTAAGTGATTACATTTTGCAGTGCAGCTACGCTACGTGCAGTATGTCTGCAGCTCTGTTATAATGAAGACGAATAATGCGCGTATTATGCGCTTCTGGCGTTGTTCCAGCCGCGCACAACACGCGTCATCGCCGCTTATCATGACGTCACTTATTCCTCTTTAAAATATTTATAACAGCTACTTCCTAAGGTTTATTTCTAAGGAAATAGTTCGAAGTGCATCTCAGAGAAGGTTACATAGGAGTCTGCCTGCAACTCTGTTATTACGACAAATGTATGCATCGCATTTTCGAACCGATTGTACCTATTGCGGACGGTACAAACTTTTATTTTTACTAAAATTATTTCCAACGAGTATATCTGTTTCGAAAGAAACAGTTCAAAGGGATTCCGTTTTGCAGAGCAACAATGCACGTAACATTACAGTTTGTCCCCAGCTGTTATAATTAGGACAAAATGTTGACCGCATCGTATTTCTACACAAACTTTAACACACTTAAACACTAATAGAACTTACTCATAAAACATAGTTTAATAGTCATAAAATACAAGATGAAGTCAGAACTAGACTGCATTTTATAGGATCTTATATCATCAATAAATCCGAACAGAAACGCAAACTCGTAGTACGTTGCATTGTGCACGTATAAATAAATTGCGATACAAATATATGTAGTTTATGGACAGACGGCAATCGATTGTTAGACGTACAGCCGAGATTTGCATAACACGCCGGGATCATCGACTGTGATTGTTTCGACGCCGTTACATCCCATGTAATTTGTAGGGATTCCGATGAATAAATGGCATACGGTTACAATGTTTTGTACGTACGAGTATAGCGTTTGTTCACTGTTTCCGTGTTATTACAAAGCGATTGTTTTATGTTATTTTTCATGAATTGCTCCGGTTCCAGCCAGTGTTAACGCCTGCGTTCGGTTTTTTGTTTTCAATTAGATTTTTATACAATTTAGATAAGGTAAGTTATCTTATTTTATTTGATAGTTTATGGACAGACGGCAATCGATTGTTAGATGTATAGCCGAGATTTGCATAACACGCCGGGATCATCGGCTGTGATTGTTTCGACGGCGTTACATCCCATGTGATTTGTAGGGAATCCGATGAATAAATGGCATACGGTTACAATGTTTTGTACGTACGAGTATATCGTTTATTCACTGTTTCCGTGATATTGCAAAGCGATTGTTTTATTTTTTTACGAAGCTCTGGTTCCAGCCAGTGTTCATATTATGTCTGCATTCGTTTTAACCTAGATCTTTATAAAATTTAGCTTGAAGTAGTCATTTTTTTTTGAACCAACGAGTATGTTTCCTTGTCATGGTAAGTGTTTCCTTGTCATGATTCGATAGAAAAGGGATTATATTTTAAGCCGATTATTATAGATGCGTTGCCACGCCTCATTTGTAAGTCAGCTAGTACTAACATCCTTCTACCGAAACACTATTTCCAACTAACTTCAATATCATTTGTTTTCAGAGCACTAGAGTGCTAATAACCCTGCAATGTCAACAACAAGGAAATCTTTTTGAAATGACGGATAGACAATTCGTTTTATTTTTAGTACGGAATTGTACTGACATTTTACTTATTTGATTGCGTGGAACGCTCGTAAACATGTTTTACTGTTTAGTGATGCTATTGTACTGGATTACAGTACAGGCTAGTTTGAACCCAATGGACGCTTTATCATTGGGCGACACGACAACGGCACGGCAACGACACCAGTAGACGTAGTAGAAATTGTAACGCACGCTGTCTCATCGGGCCGGCACGACAACTAAATGTTGTTGCTACCGGAACATGTATTGGGTACATATGTGAGCCCCATGTGTGACGATATTAGTTGTTATATGCTTTAATCTTTATTGAATAAACAAATCAAAACTTATTAATTATTCTTTACTTATAAGTCGCATAATTAAGAGTCAGAAACCTACTGTGTTATTCAAGTCAAGATGAAAAGCGAAAAAATAGCTTCTGTTGTCGCGCCGTCGGAGGTAGTCAATTGTAGGGTCTTGGCGGTCCAATGAAGAAACAACGAGGGCCTGCGACGGCGCTGTAACGACTGTGCCGTGTCGTGTCGTCTCACCAGAGTAGAGCCCAATATGTTTGCGTGGGTACGCACAGCCCGTTCCGATAATACATCACCTCTTTGTTGGAAAAATATGCGTTAATATTTCGCGAGGAATTTCATTACTACGAGCCCTGTTGGCTTTCAAATAAATAGGCATTTTATTGCTTTTCTTCGGCGCTCGATGTTGTATTATCGGGTTAGGACAAAATGTCGATTCTTATTACCCTGGGAAAAGAAACGTTGAACTGACACTATAAAACCTAATAACGGTTCCAGTATTGTAATGCGCTTGCGGAACTTGTTTCATTTGAATGGGCGTCGGGTAGTAAGGTATGGGGGTTGGGTTTTGTTATTTAATAAAATAACTAATAACGAATTATTTTCAAATAAGCATATATTCAAGTTTGCTTTTAAAACAATGATTTTTAGTACAAGGTCTGGGTTCCAATGATACAATTAATTTTACAAAATTATGTGCGTTTTAGAAATGTATTACCAGTATTTATGGCGTGAAAAGAAAATTTTGTGCGGAAACTGAAATTAAAATTTATTTAAGGTGTGTAATTTCTACCAATCCGATCTTAGCCAGAGTGGTAGAGGGCTTAATCAAACATAAAGCTTAATCATCATCATAAGCCTACTACTATTAAAGCATCATCACTGTCCAGTAATAGGCTTATGATGATGAATTAATATACATACCTATAAATTCTTATAAACAGAGTTAAATTGTAACCTTGTGATTAACCGTTATTACCTTGTGATATCGTTTGTTTATTTACAAACGATACCTTAACGTAAGCACAAGTCAATTATGCTTTTGAAAATCTTTCCAGTACTAATAAATTATTTTCTCACTTCAAATTTAATTATTTCCCGTGTAAACAGAGACGCGAGGTCACAATTTCTCAATATTATTTAATCACAGTATAGAGGCATACAGTATAAAAACATAAGACGTACGGGGGATGGCGCAGAGTGAAAATTATACTCGAGGGAGTGTAAGAAGAGGGGTGAAAATGAGAAATGCAAATAGGCTGTTGAGCTCCTCCCTAGCACAGAATAAGCCTATGAACGTTTGACAAATGGTATTACGATATGGTTGCCTCGTTGTGAAAATATAATATGAAAATGATAAAGTTGAAATGCATTTTGTAAAGTTTCTTGCAAAGTATAAGTAGTAAATGCCTTGCCAACATTACAAAGTTTTTATTCAAATTATTTAGTCCTCATAGTGGTTATTTTTTTTTAAATTAGTTGTTTATTTATTGAACTATTGAGCTTGGATTGGAAGCCAAATGGATATATTTTAACTGTTCTTACGTTTTTTCGTAATCACATGATGCATTATTAGAAGTTTAAGATTTTACATAAAAAATATCTAAAGCTAAGAATAATATAATTAAATGGAATTAGGTTACATTAAAATGAATTGAATTAACTTTAAATAATTATTTTAGTAGCAATCTTCGTTTTATGTATAAAGAGATCTAATGCAAGATTTCATATTTCAAAACTTGTGAATTTAAGCTATTAAGCGATCTATCAGTCCGCTTAGATCGATAAATTTATTGATTCCTGCGGCTTACCTTTAGTTAAGACAGACATTTCAAAATTCTTATATGTCTCTTACGGTCACTTATAGCTAGCCAAAACTTAAAAAAATACAACTTTATTGATATATTCATTACGATGTGTATTGCTGTAAAATAGCGATTCGAAGGTGGTAGAACCCTTTGTGGTTCGACTCCGGCGGCACCACCGCCTCACCTATTTCTACCTAATAACAGCAGTGTTAGACGCTGCTGTGTTCCGGTTTGAAGGTAGGTAAGGTAAGGTGTGGTAAGGGAGACAGTCTTTTCCGAGGCGTTCCAGCTTAGTCCTCAGGGGTAGCGGCACATCTGTGGCCGACCTTGGGTGGGAATATCTAATCCTATCTGGGGTCGATTACAGATATCAATGGGCGGCAGTAGCCACTTACCGTCAGGACTGTACGCTCGTCTGCTACTCCTATATTATATAAAAAAGCGAGAAAAACGTAATGTCAGGAGCACGCACGTCTCATAATTTTGTGAACACTCAATATCCGGCAATATATAAAGGTCCACACCTACAAATGTAGGAGTAACGAGCGGAAATCGAAATAAGCCGAACGAACGATGAAATAGTGTCGATACGAAATAATATCGAAATTAAACTCCAAATGTGATTTACGAAGCTGTCAGAGCCAGGAGTTTTATTGAAACAGTCATAATGTTTCTGTAAAGCAATTTTATTTTTATAGTCGCCGTAGATTTAATTTTAATCTAGGAAAAAATCACCCGTGTCGAGTTTTGATTTACTAATCTGCTATACATGCACTTTCGATCATCTTACTGAGTGGGATTCATTACTGAGTGGGATTCTTGGTCCGGGGGCAATACTATAAACCTTTTCACTCAGAGAGGAGATCCCATAACTAGCAGTTGAACAGTAATGGCACAAATTAATAAATAGTTACTACGTAAGTAATGGCTAGATGCGGATGAAGAAAAAAAGAAAACAAATAATGTTAGCATTTATTTGCTTGTCAACAAAGTCAATATGGCGAGCAGTTTTTGAAGAAATCGTCAATTCATGCCTTAATAATAACTATTGGTTGTCAGTCCTTAGAAGCCAGGATGATATTTCAAAAGCCGAGGCCAAACCCTCCGTCGTCCTTTGCTAAACGGGGCTCAAATGACCCCTTTGACGTCCTACGCTTTTGTGATCAAAAATCGCGTTGCAGAAAATCAAAAATGATTAATTATTGAGTAAATGATTTATCGGGGTCTTGTTTTTAGGAAAAAATAAAGACGGCGTTCGATTCTGTAACGGCGTACAAGTTACATTTATGGTTTCTTCAAAGAAATGAAGCCTCGTAGGTGTTTTATTGTTTGATTTTCCTATTTCCTTTTTAGATATGAAATGCAGCAATTTTTGTACGGAAATAAAGTAATGTTGTATCAGATATTTGAATTAAGAATCGTTTAATTTCACATCTAAAATTTGAAACAATATTATATCAATTGGATTTAAAGGAAAAGCAACTGTATTCGTTGGAATTGTATTGAAGTGATCAATCAGAACGAAACTTGTAGTTTCGTGTAAAGTTTCGGATATTTGGATTGATAAGTTTGATGAAGAATAAATTTGACAGCTAAATTCTATTTAAGCTTTAAGTCCGTCCGAAAAATGATGAATGTGACAATTGTTTTCTTGGATTGTAATATCAAATGTGTCGGTAAAATAACAGATTCTTGGGCAGATCAGAAAATTCATCATTCGATGCACAAAACAGACAGGTATCGCTACACGCTTCGATGAAACATTTAAAATATTCATTGGTTAAAGAAGCAATGCAATACATTTAAATAATTGAATAATAAACAACATCTGGGCTATTATTTTGGCAGAAATGGCATGATAAATATACTATGTTTGCGCTATTCATGTGTATTATTTAGCAGTGCCCAACGCTAGCCATTATTTTGCTTAGACCGCTCTTTGTAAGTTTAGTAGCTTGAAGACAAAAGCAACAACATATATGAATAAGCGAAATACTATAAATTTCTCATAACAGTAGTTTTAAGCGCTGCTGTGTTCTGGTTTGAAGGGTGCAAGAAGGGAGAAATACTTTTCCGAGAGGTTAGTCCGCAGGAGTAGCAGCGCATCTGAGGTCGACTACAGGTAGGAATATCTAATCCTTTCTGGGGTTGATTACAGATGTACATGAGCGGCAGTAGCTATTTACCATTAGGTGGACTGCATGCTCGCTACTCTTGTATTATATGTGTAAAAAAAAAGAATAAGCAATGCCCTGTTTCAGAATTGTATACCACTTCATGCATGCAGCGTGGGTGTGTAGTCGGACATAGCGTATCACGGTAATGAGATACGGACTAAATTATTTTATGCTTTGGCACGCGCCGACTCCGCGGACAGTCAAAGGTTGCGAAAATTACTGTTGCGACGAACTTTGCCTGCTGCTACACTCCTGTACCCTTAGTATGAGTTTTTACGTTTTTACAAAAATGACTGGTTTTGTATTTGTTTACGTATTTGCCCATACATTTCCAATCAGCGCCCCTAGCAGACTGTATCAGAACTGATTGGAAATGTATGGGAAATACGTAAACAAATACATAATCAGTCATTTTTGTCAAAACGTAAAAACAGGGTACATACTATGGGTACTGGTATTTGAATAGTCTTCCGGGGATATACAATGAAGTCATCAGGTAATCAAGTCTAATGTAAAAAGGTTCCAAATTTGATTTTGCTCCGGACGGATCTTTAAATATGGTTATTAGCCTCTGGATGTTTGTGTACTTATAAGAGTTATGTTCTTTGTAGTGAAATGCCGGGCCATGTCATCCTGTCTTCGTCCGTAAATAGTTATATTGTATAAGTATTGTAAAACCTCCACTACCACTACATCACAGCTCAAAAGCAATCCGACCTGGAAGAGAAATAAATACCGACTACCGCGCTATCAAGTGCAACGTGAATATATTCATACCACAAGGCATATACACGGCAACAAGGCATACACATATTATGCGCTACATTTTGTATTATTGATATCATGTTTTCTATGATAATTCGCATTTCATTATTCAAAATAAAATTTGCAGTAATGTATCCCCCTTCTTAGTGTTGTCAATCCTTTATTGTTTTACTGGACTTGCGACTCTTCGCGGGGTGACAATAACAAGTTTCTTCGGTGTAGGGAAAACCAATAGAAACTTTGCTTTTTATTTTATTTCTAAATTTTGTACAATACGTTTGAAGGGTGTGGTAATGAAGGGTGTGGTAAGGGCGACAGACTTTTCCGAGGCGTTCCAGCTTAGTCCTCAGGGGTAGCGGCGCATCTGTGGCCGACCTCAGGTAGGAATATCTAATCCTATTTGGAGTTGACTACAGATGTCCATGGGCGGCAGTAGCCACTTACCATCAGGTGGACTGAATGCTCGTCTGCTACCCCTATTATAAAACAATATTATAAAATAATATTTGGCTCAAATAGTACCTACAAACATTTGGCAACTTGTACATTACTCATATTCTAGGATTTCGATATTCGAGCGCGTCGTGTCAAATACCCACCTATCTACACGTTCTAGAGAATCTGTATGTAACTTCGTTGTTTCATCAATTTCACAAACAATGCTATCTATTGCCTAATCGTGATTATGTTCAGTGGTATTAGCGAATTGATCACATTCCTGTCATATACATCTAACTAATATTAATTTAATGTTGACATTGCTGCTAATTATTGTCTAACTAGGTTATTGGCTAGGATTTTCTTGCATATATATTAAGTAGTGAAAAAATATACGTAAAAACATTTCGTGTTTAAATGGAAACTAAATATGAAATGTATGGAGCTTCATCATTTATTAGATTTATCATAACATTTCCAACACATAACAAACAAAAACGCAAACATCCAGATTCAGAAATCTGAATTAATATGTCAAATGTCTGTCGAGAACATCTAATGCCAAATTGATATAGAGACGGCTACCCCGCATTGGTATGATTTTTTATGTATCTTGGCAGCTACAATAATACTCGTATTTCTCGATCCGTAGACTACACAGTAAAGTATTGAAACAATTCGTTTAAGCATAAATATGCACATTTAACGCATACCTGTGTAAAGTGTTACGTCACTTAGAATATTAAGCTGAAGAATTAAGGATCGGATATACTAAACGCTATAAGGACGTCAGCACTTCTCTAGGCGCTTCTATATTAATTTAAAGCCACTCCGCTGATCGCGTTAACTTTAACGAGCAATTATTATAGTTACGGTTTCGTGAGTTAAGAGATAAAAATTACCGGAACTTATATGGTCGAAATTCAGCAAAGGCTTCGTGGAAATAGTTGGCGAAATATCGAGTTTGGATCCTTCTAAGTTACTCTTACTTGTAAAACATATATGAGAATAAATGATTAGTGTAAGTGAGAAAGTTTTTCCAAGGAATAATTTTAATTAAGATAAAAGCATTTATTTTGATTATGCTGTAAATATGTTTCAAAAACGACTGAACAGATATAGACATAACTAGGTAAATAATTATACTCGAGTAGTCTACTGGTTATCCCAAAAATATTTACCTGTTATAGCCTTTGCCAAAAATGGAGTGGTGGTAGCGCTTATCAGTTCGATAGCGGCAGCACTTTTTCTGTCTTGTAACAGCAATGTTAAACATAGCTCTGTTCTGGTTTGTACTGTGTGGTTCTGAGAGATTTCTTGATCATATTATACTGACTCAACTTTTGCTAGATAAAACTCCGAAGGCCGAAGCAGTGGTTAAGGTTAGTGGTTCTGGTGGTTAAGAAACTTTTCCTTTCATACCGGGGATCCTAATTCAAATCTAAGGCATGTACTTTTTAAAAGCTATGTGCGTATTACAAATTAATAAGCTTGCTTCAACGGAGAAGGAAAACATCGTGATGTCTCGACGTCTACCAGTTCGCACTCGGTAAACTGGCGTCTAAGCCCCTCTTGCTCTGAAGGGAGATCCATGCCCAGTATTGGGATAGTAATCAGTTGATGACGAGATAATACTCCAGTGCCACTGTCTGTTAGTAATCGGTTGACAACTTGGACGTTTACCAATTCGCACTTGTCCAATTCAAAATGGAACACAGCAGCGCCTAACACTGCTACTATTAAGCAGAAATAGATGTGGCGGTGGTGCTGCCGGTGTCGAACCACAAAGGGTTTTACCACCTTCAATGATGTTGATAATGTCTTAAAAAACTAATAATTTATCGAAAGTCCAATTTACCTATGCCTTTCTTGCCGGACCTCCGGCAATGTAGTACAGAGCATCATGTTTGTTCACTGAGCAACGTAAATCCAATTATTGAGAACAAACTGTACAGAGGAACTGCGCTTAGATCCAATAGCACTGTTTGATTTGCGAAGAGTGATCTGTACTAGTCATTGGGAATCTTTATGTGTATTTAAGCTTATTGCAAATAAAATATCGTATGTTTAAAATTACTTTTGTTAAAATGCTCAGAAGCGATTCCAAAAATATCATCAATCAATATTCAGAATCATCTACATTTACAGTAACACATCTTTAGTGACTAATTTATCATACTTCCTTTACAAAAAACATCGCAAAAATTACAAGACATTTATTGTTGATCATCATCTGATTTTTGCAATGTCTGTGAATGCTGCATATTTTAAAAAGTTAAATATAAAAAATTATTTATGAGTGACGTAAATTATCAATAAACAATCAATAATATTTTGAAGGTGGTAGAACCCTTTGTTGTTTGACTCCGGCGGCACCACCGCCACACCTATTTTTGCCACATAACAGCAGTGTTAAGCGCTGCTGTGTTCCGGTTTGAAGGGTGTGGTAAGGGAGACATACTTTTCCGGGGCGTTCCAGCTTGGTCCTCAGGGGTAGCGGCGCATCTGTGGTCAATCTCAGGTAGAATATCTAATCCTATCTGGGGTTGATTACAGATGTCCATGGGCGGCAGTAGCCACTTACCATCAGGTGGACTGCATGCTCGTCTGCTACTCTTATATTATACTTACGAGTCCTATTAGCGTACCCGTGGTCCCGACAAAGGGCGTAGTAACACCGTGGGGTTTTAGCCGGTAGGAGTTTCCCCACGAAAAAAAAGGGTCGTCGAGATGTCTGCGCTACGCATACGTCAATCGAACGCCTACGCTATAAAAACGTTAGTGTGTAGGAGTATGTATCCACATCGAAGTTAATGGTCATCAAATAACAAACTGAAAGTTTCTGATGAAGTTCAAATAACGGATACCTGGCCGAAGTGCTGTTGTATTTGACTTGGAATAAAGATTTCAATTTTTAACTCTGTGATCAAACTTTACACTCTTCACTTTACTTCGAGATTTTGGATAGGTGTTTGAAGAAAATGTCATTAAAAAGGAATTGCGCAAATCAATCCACAAACCTTAGAGAAATCGGTACATCTCAACAATAACATGAAATATGAAGCAATATTAAGTATTCAGTGTCGAACCTCCAACCTCCAATTGATAGGCCGAGATTCAATTATTAGGGTATCACCATCTTGAGAAGCCAATGATACCCGCATCTGCTTGCCCTGATAAATCATAGGATTTATCGTACAATTTGAATATAACTCATAAGTTTAAGAACTAACTAATTACTATTAAACTAACTAACGAATTTATACATCTCATTGAAATTCTCATATTTTCCCATATCTTTTTCAAATTTTAGTAAATATTTATCGTAGCTTAAATTTTTAATCCGTTTGAATTTGCAGTCAAGAAAAATAAAAAGAATAACTGATAATATTATAAATACATTGATAACAAAAGCACGGAAAAAAAGTATATGGGTATTAATGTGACATGAAAAAATAAGCCTGGTCTAACAAGTGCAAAAGACGTCATTATCGCGAATATTGTTTAAACAAGGTCATTATGAACAAATACTGCTTCATAGGTACATTTAGGTCATCAGCAACCCATTATTGTCCCACTGCTGGGCACGGGCCTCCTCTCAGAATGAAAAGGAGTAGGCCATAGTCCACCGCGCTGGCCAAGTATTGGTAGACTTCACATACCTTTGAGATTATTTTTTATAAATCTCTCAGGTATGCAGGTTTCCTCACGAATTTTCCCTTCACCGTTTAGCAAGTGATAATTAATTTCTAACACGCATATAATTTTGAAAAATCTGAGGTACGTGCCTGGGATTTAGGTATTTACACGAATATGATGCGTAGATTTCACCACTTGTATACTTTGAAGAGGTTTTAATTAAGGAAAGGTATAGTCCATCATGTTGATCATGTGTGAAGACTTTTGGGCTAAAATACTCATGAACTGATATGTCGTGGAAATCTAATATGAAAACACAGAAACTACCTAAAAGTATATTAACTATTGACAGTATTATTCATTAAAGTAGACTATTGATGGAATAAGTCTGCCAAGAATCTAGCTTTATGTGATTATATGGCTAAATACGTAAATAAAAACTAAATGCCGTGCTTCATGACATATTTTGCTACTGTGGTGTTGTTTTGTACACATTTTACGATATTTTATTGCGATTTCCTTATCTAAGGTTTCTTAATATTTTTTTTTTTTTTATATAACCACCTGTAAGAAAATAATCATGAGGTTGAATCCATTGAATCCATTAATCTCCCACTGCTGGGCACGGGTCTTCTCTTAACATCTCTCAGGTATGCAGGTTTCCTCACGTTGTTTTCATTCACCATTAAAGCAAGTAATAATTAATTTCTAATAACCACATACCTTTGAAAAATCAGAGGGGCGTGCCTTTTGAGCCCCGGACCGCTGGATCGAGAGGTCGATTTTCAATCACTGGGCCATCACTGACTGGCGGTTGAATATCCTTCATGTTATCTATCATCCTCATATATATGTGCAATAGTACATATGTCTGAAGTTAGTGAACTACTGTTAGTTAGTTACCGAAATTACTCTTGGTCCGCTGGAGCCTTATTAGCGTTAATTTCGAGCGGACTCCATACGGTTAGTTAGCTCTTGCACGTCTCAGTAATACTGGTTATTAGGTTTCACCCACACAATTATACCTTTATCTTTATCGTATTAGAGTAATTGAGATGAATTGAATTTATAAGATCCGACAGGAATCTTATTATTACGCGCTTTCATTTGATTTTAAATTATGGTGAAACCCTTCGTGTATACAGTATTGCATGTGTTATCGTCGTTAATAAGAAGCTTAGATGTTCACGACAGCGCATTTTTATCACATTACATTAAAATAATAAGCGACTCATTTGATACTACAGTTTAAACACAGGTGCGGGTATGTCAAGTGGGGACGACACCATGGCGGCGCTAGAGTTAACACAGAGCGACATTCTAGTCGGAGACTTCAGCAAGAACAGTCGAATAACGGAGATACTTGTGTAGTTATAATACTTCGAATCACTAGTGTGAGCTTACTTACGTATAGTTATTATATCGTTTCTATGTACCTTTTATGTGACTATATTATTACACGACTTCAAGACCTTCAAGATCACTTTCATTGATACGTGCAATTCCGAAATTTGGTTACGCAATCCGTGCTTATACACTTTAAAACCAAATTCGTTAATTTTACCTTTTCTGTTGCTATATCGGCCATAGAAATACCAACATACTAAAATTTAAATAGTGTATATATTACTATTAAAGTGAAAAAGCCCCGTGACAGACCCCGGAGCTTATATTCTGAGAGAAAATAACGAGAGCGATTAGGTTATTTTCTATAAAATAAATACTTCGGTTTTACATTCTTTTAACGTGTCTCATTACACGTTTTATGAATTACACTACAAACATTTTGGCTTAATTCATAAAAATACGAATGATGTTATTTATGATAAAAGTTTGATTCGTATTTATTTTTGTACGTAATCACTTTACATATGTACAATCTACACATGTATATGTTATCAGGAAGCACGGCAGTGCCTCCGCAAGTCGAACAAAAAATAGTGGCACGGCCGTACCATTCTTTTTTTGAAGTAATTCAGACCGTTTTCAACCTTGTTTAATTAGGGTATTTTCTATAATAAAAATCCTAATGTGAAATGTCATAAAAAGCACATAAAGTCGTGTTCTTGTGTAGCACGTCAATAGCTTTATGCAGTTCGTCGTATCCGGGCCGGTGTTATATCGCTTTTGCATATGAATCGGCTTCTGCACGGTTTTATCGTCTTTTAACATCTGCCTCACTATACTGCTGAAAGGTTTAGGACTGGAAATTAAAAAATAAGATTGGATCGATTAAGTATCTATCTGTATATAATTAAATCTGGAGTAGGTATCTTGATTACATATGCGCCTAATACACATTGAGATGGGTACTTACTTTATTAAATTATAAATTAATGTCTTAATATTACTTGACTACTTTTGATGTAATTTATAGGTACACTTCACTCCGATAAAATCATACAGGTGGCATGCGTCAGCGCAGAAAATTAGTCGTATTGCAAAAAAAACAAGACAGAGGTACTTGGATGGAGTGTTAGATTACTTAAACAAGTAAAAAAAATAAGTATAACAAATAAATTCAGGCACAAAACAGAAATCTAAAATCAATATAATTAATGTCTGCCTAAATGGGCATCGAATCCGGAACCTTTTGTATGCAAAGAATATACGAGTACTATGGTATGTTCTAGTGCATACTACGTTACGACGGACGTCGACGGTATAAGTTCTGTAAAAAGGCATCATTTAAAACCTATCTCACTTAGTTTGAACAGTTTTATATTACGCTACTTTGTATCCATTACGACTTTCTTGCTACTAGTTTTCAAAACGAGAATTTTATTGTTTTATGACTAGGAATAAAATTCTGTGGCAGCTTTAAAAGTAGTTGTTTAAATGAGAGCCAGCGAGTTACTAAAGTTTATAAGTTAGTTCCAACTAACTAAACTACCAACAAATTGAAGTTACCAACAAAATGTGCAAGTAATGTAAGATATAAATAGGGATGCAAGTTTGTGGAAATTATCGATATTATATCGATTTTGCCGATAATGACAATAATTTCAAGGCGATATTATCATTCAATCCATAATTAAAAATTTTCAAAAAGGTACTTCTAGTTAGTTTTTCCCATATAAATTACAAAGATTAGAATTTTGATAAATTTATCAAATTACATATTTTATATTTTCTATATCATTTCATCAATTTTCGATATGATAATGTTGTGCAGGCTATGGTTACTGTATCGATATTTTGAGATCGATATTGTCGATATATCGTTGCATCCCTAGTTAAACTTTGCTAACGAAGATGTTTTATAGTGAGTGGCACTGACCCGCGTCACCCTTCTTGCATTTAAATCAAGAACCTCCGTTAAATTTCGCTTTGATCGAGTTTTAATTTTTTGCGAAATTGAATTTTATCAATTTTGTTGTACAATTTTATTTTTATATTTTATCGATATATTTAAAATCAAGCTTTTTCAATGGATCAGTATTAGAAAATTGCTTTCGCAAAATGTCTCTCGCAAATAAAACACTGGTAAATAACGCACATGTTAAATTGGTGGGTCTAGGTCGATTAAATTTTCTAGTTGTTATTGACATACCGCTTTCATGTCACGTTTAATAGATACGTATATAGATGTATATTTCAGAGAAGTTTTCTGTCGATCACGCAAATAAATAACGTATTTGTAATATATTTATCTATCAGCAGATTCGTTTTTGTTATATAAGATACATTGCGTTGTATAGGTAGGTAGTTAAGTAAATACTACTAAGCATATATTTTTTAAAATTGGATCGCTGTACTAAACTGTCATATATACTCGTAAGTTAGGTAATTAATTTCTATATTTTTGTAGCGGACAAAAAGTAAACATTATTTTAAATACGTATATTATACATCAATATGTTAATGTAAATATGTCGAAATAACAAAAATATGCTAGTTTAGTGTTGTATATTTGGCATTTGCTGATTAGCTTTTAATAATATTCAGCTCCAATTTCGATGGCTTCATGAATTCTTCTTGTTTGCCGAGATAGGGAGAGTGACGGATACCGAAAGATGGCGCTGGTATTGTCCTTTTTGGATATATGAACTGCAACAAATATCAATTAATCGGTTAAAAGTTAACATCACTTTGCAGTAAGGTACGAGTCACCATCAACCCATTACTGTCCCACTGCTGGGCACAGGGCTCCTCTCAGAATCAGAAGGATTAGGCCATAGTCCGCCGCGCTGGCCGAATGTGTATTCGTAGACTTCATATACCTTTGAGATTTTTTATTATTATTAATCTCTCAGGTATGCAGGCTTCCTTACGATGTTTTCCTTCATCGTTTAGCAAGTGATAATTAATTTTTAATACGCACATAACTTTGAAAAATCAGAGGTGCGTGCCTGGGATTTGAACCTCGGACCCCTCTGTCGAGAGGCCGGGTTTCTTAACCACTAGGCTATCACTGCCTTCCACTAGGCTATCACTGCCTTGCCTTCGAAGGTACGAGAATGATGGTATAATTGCAAATGTAAACATTGCATGGATTGATATAGATTGGATGGATTTAGTCCTTAGGGATAGCAGTGCATCGGTGGCCGATCAGAGGTAGGGCTACTATTTGTGGTTGATTACAATTGTTTTTGGGAAACAGTGACATACCATCAAGTGAACCACATACTAGTTTGTTACTTAAGTTATATAAAAAACGCAATTTACTACAATTTCCTCCAACACAAGGCAAAAACCCGTATTCAAATTAGAGTTTGCACATTTAATGTGGAAATTTTATACGCAGCCCTTCAGATACAGTAATATAGATTACGTTTTACTTTATAAGGAAAAAGAAAAAGATAAAAGGTAATATGTTCGTAATATAACAAAACTGTTGGTATTGTTACGTATTTTCAATATCGCTGCAGGTAACAGGATGTTATGAAATGATACTCTGGATAGCTGCCAGTGTTCAGTATTGTCGACAAATCCGACTTGATGACATTTATGTGACAAAGAAAAAAGGTATATGTGATGTAGAATTGATTGAGAATTTTATCAAAATTGTAACTTAAAATGGGACAGCGACGGATTTTAAACTGTTTGTAATATTTCACATTCACTTTACAACGATTAAAATACTAAGTCTAAATATATATAACTCAAATGTGACTGACTGACATAGTGTTCTATCAACGCACAGCCCAAACCACTGGACGGATCGGGCTGAAATGGTATGCAGGTAGATGTTACGACGTAGGCATCCGCTAAGAAAGGATTTTGACCAATTCTACCCCCAAGGGGATAAAATAGATGAAAATATTACTTCGTAACGCGAGCGAAGCCGCGGGCAAACGCTTGTTAAAGTATAATAGCTAAACAGTAATTGTTTTGATATATAAAAATGAATGTCTGTATGTATGTCATTTATAGAATCGTAAACTAAGCATTTTATCATGTGATGATCTTCAGCAAAGTTGTCGTGCATGAATGAGCCCACGAAGGTGAGTTGATACGATCAATTTTCGTAAATATTTGTGTAATGTCTTTCCTTCAAATTGATTTTAGTTGATGCAGTAGCAACGCGCGGGGTACAGTTCAGCTAGTTCAGAATAAATTAGCAACATTGTAAGACCTAAAAATGAAATTTATATGGATCAAATCATCATCAACAACCCATTACTGTTCCACTGCTGGGCACGGGTCTCCTCTCATAATGAGAAGGATTAGGCCATAGTCCACCGCGCTGGCCAAGTGCGTATTGGTAGACTCCACAAGCCTTTAAGATTTTTTTTTTAAATCTCTCAGGTATGCAGGTTTCCTCACGATGTTTTCCTTCACCATTTAGCAAGTGATAATTAATTTCTAATACGCACATAACTTTGAAAATCAGAGGTGCGTGCCTGGGATTTGAACCTGGGACCCCTCGATTGAGAGGCCGAGTTTCTTAACCACTAGGCTATCACTATCAAATAGTTATAAATAAATGTATTACATACCATACACGGTATAATGACAGGAACAATTTAAGATAAACTTAATATGCGCATGTAATAATAAAATTAACATTTACAAAATTAAACGTGGTGATAAGTATGATGTTTTCAGAGTTACATTTACGGCAGACTTATTTTAAGTACTTCATTGTATTGTTATTTTATGGAAAATTATCGTATAGAAAATATGTATATAATCTTATATACAAAATTCTCGTGCCACAACGTTAGTTACCGTACTCCTCCGAAACGGCTTTACCGATTTTCACCAAATTTTATATGCATATTCAGTAGGTCTGAGAATCGGCTACCATCTATTTATCATACCTATGAGTGATTAAGGTTCTCCGCCCTTAACATTTTTTTATTAATATAGCAACATAACGTTTGCCGGGTCGCTAGTAATTGTATAAAGATACATTTTGAAGATGGTGTGGAAACCTTCGTGTTTCGACGTCATAACCGTCACACCTATTCCTGTCTTCCCTATAATAACTTATGTAAGGTAGCTAACAGATATCCATGGGCGGCAGTAGCCACTTAGCATCAAGTGGATTGTATGTCCGTTTGCTACTAAATGTAACCTATTTGGGACTTTAACTGCTTTTTATATAATATAGAAGTAGCAGACGAGAATGCATTCCACATTATGGTAAGTGGCTACTGCCGCCCATGGACATTTGTAATCAACCCCAGATCCTGG
Source organism: Epargyreus clarus clarus (assembly GCA_014595695.2). Lineage (NCBI taxonomy): Eukaryota > Metazoa > Arthropoda > Insecta > Lepidoptera > Hesperiidae > Epargyreus > Epargyreus clarus. The sequence continues at coordinate 136,285 of JACTTY020000030.1, read as the reverse complement.
AATGCCACGGATATTATGTCTCCCTTGCCACACTCTTCAAACCAGAACACAGCAGCGTTTAACATTTCTGTTAAGAGGCAGAAATAAGTGTGGCAGTTGTGCCACCGAAGTGGAACCACAAAGGGTTCTACCACCTTCATGCTACACCAATTCTGTAAATAAAACGTGAAAAATAAACCTTTAAAATATTTATGTTTAACTTTTATGTTTACAAGGCGTATGTGTTAATTGATTACCTTTTTCTCGCAGTAGGTGTTAGGGGAAGGTGTGTCCTGTGGTTTCAAAGGCTTGAAGGGTCCGCCAAAAGAGAAAGCCGGCTTGTTTTTGTCCACGTACTCAAACTTGGGGTCATGCTGGCCGGGGCCCGGCAACTCTTGTGGCTGTAAAGGCTTCACCATACAACCAAATGTGTACGCTGGTGCTTTCCTGCAAGTGTGATTTATGTATGAATATAAATAAAGCTGAAAGTCTATGCACCCACGTTTAAAATATAAAATAATAAAAAATCTGCAGTCTAGATAATGCTGATTATTACTTGTACATTAATGTATGTTTTAAAATAAATTCAACTGACTGCGGTAAATTGATCATTTATATAAATCACTAGCTGACCCAGCAAACTTTTGTACCACCTCAAAATCTATTTATAAAATATATTTCATATAAAATATAGCCAATATTACTCGTGAGTAATGTAGCTTTCGAATGGTGAAAGAATTTTTAAAATCGATCCAGTAGTTTTTGAGCCTATTCATTACAACCAAACAAACAAACATAGTTTTCCTCTTTATAATATTAGTGTAGACAAGCGATATTGTCGACAACCTTTTACTGTCCCACTGTTGAGCACGGGTTTCCTCTCAGCGTTAGAAGGATTAGACTACACTCCACCGCTCTAGCCAAGTGCGTATTGGTAGACTTCACATACCTTTGAGAACTATTTTTTTAATGATTTCTCTTATACGCACATGTACATACGCACAACTTCGAGATATCAGAGGTGCCTGGGATTTAAACCTTGGACTTCTCGATCGAGAGGATCTTCTATGTTCTAGTTTGAAGATGTGGTAAAGGAGACATTTTTTCCGAGGCATTCCACCTTAGTGCTCATGGGTAACGACGCATCTGTACCTCAGGTAGAAATCTAATCTTACCTGGGGTTGATGATAGATATCCATTACCTACTTACCATCTAATTTTATTATAAAAAAATAACTGTCGTAAAAGATCCTTACTTTCCTGTATGCGGGGGGCAATACATATTTGGCGGTGGGGTCCACTGGTCCCAGGGTTCGTATGGAGGCCTGGCTGCAGGTCGAACGCTGTACGCTGGAGGCCTCTTGTAACGGAGTCTGGCGTTCGGCGTGTACGCACCGGGGCCCGGTACCTTCAGTCTGCCCCCCGGCGGATCTCTGAGAGCTCCCACTACACTATGGGTAATTCTGTGTTGACCTAAGAAAAAAAGATAGAGAAAAAACAAATTTACAAATTCAGCTGTACCTACTATATAACCAGAGGCGAGTGGGGTAGACTTCAGATATTTAGTGAAGTGTTTTTTTTTAATTTTTTGATAAAGGATGGCTTAAAAAATAACTTGCACCCGTTGTTAATATTCAAACTCTCCAAATCTGGCTTACCAGATATCGAAAGATAACTTCCAGTATTAAGTAATTACAGCATAATGATGGATACATTTTTTTAATTTACAGATTAATCAATTTAATAAATACGGATGATGAAATGACTTGTACGCTGTACGAATGTATGAAAAACTGTTGAAATGTATATTAATTGTATTTAATCATTACCCTAATACATATTTAAAATGTATCTACTAAATAGCAGCGTTCAACTTGAGTGAATTGATTGTCAGTCGCACGAATCACACTCGCAATCGATAACCTACGTATGTGTAACACGATGCCCCTTTTTTAGAAAAAAAAAAGTGTGTGTGTGTCAGCTACGACGCACGATTGGAGTTTACTCCTTACGAACGATAATTATGATATATATCGAATAGAAAATAGTTAATGACGTTTTAATGTTTTATATATTGCTAATTATTTTTATTGTAATAATTACTTTCATATGGGATTTGAACTTACTGTATTTTAAATTAATAAAAGCACTCTTGATTCATATTTTGGTTAAAAACGCTACTTCCTTTTTGAGAGGATATGATGATTGTAATAAAAAGGAGGGATTGTAATGGATCATTACGTCACTAGTACAAAAAATAAAATTATGACATTTCTATTCAGTGACTTCACTGGTGTTGCGCGTAAAGTGTGGATATATATGTTTGTCTCTTTCTACGTAACGCCTCAACTTTTCGTGTTACGCTTGATTTTACTCCGCATAAAATTTCCGTACCGGGCCTTATAACTCAAATCGTTTCTTAAGGAGTAAACTCCAAAAATATCTTTAATAATATTTGAGTTTATCAATGTTTTATGTAAAATGTAAATTTTACAATTTGACAGATTGTACATCGTTGTATCAATGTTTGAATGTACAAATTTTACGTTACTGTAACTTTTTTCGTTTATACTACATTGCAATAAATAAATTTCGTTTTATATAATTTCATATCAATATTATTGACATTATTCAAGCATATCGCCTCTAATAGCTCAATAATTTAGCTTACTATGTATTACAACAAGTGTAATAATAGCACACACTGCAATTGACTCAGTTGGTAAATTATAATTCCAATATTTAATTAAAATGCAGTCATATATTATAACAACTGATCTCACATCGTTAAAATATAATTAAAAATAACAGAAAATACAGCTGTCTTCTGAGTCACTACAAAGTAAACAACAATTAACTTAAATGTTGGATTAATATACAATACAGCAATTTATGTATTTTTATTTAACATTATAGGGGTAGTAAAATAGTATGAACCGGCGGGTCCACATGATAAGGTGCAGCTGCCGCCCAAGAAATTCTGTAATTAACCCCAGACAGGATTAGAATCCTACTTAAGATCTACCAAAATGCCTTATTACCCTAAATACACATGTAACTAAACAAGTTACTTCACTCTACCTTTTCTCCCTAGGCCCTGCGTATTGAACATAGGAGCATAAGGTGTAGTAATCGGTTTGGTACGCATCACCGTCAGATGTCCGAAAGTGTACGCCGGCGCTCGTTTCACATTCGAAAAACCTTTACCACCTGAAAAAATACAATAATCATATTTTCCTTTAGGATTCCTTTGACTTGACAAAGATTCTATAAGTTGAGTCCTATACTAGGATTCCATGTTAAGTATTAGTATACATACAAACACCCAGACCCAGAACATAAGTCTAAATTCATTATGATTTACATGTCTGTTCTATATTCGGAGCGGACTAGCAGATTGGCGCCGACTCTATCTTTGTAAAATTAGTAGTTTCTTACAGAAGATTTGCGGTATTTCATAATGATTTGGAGCGGGGCCCTGTACACCGGCTGAAACTGGTTTCCTCTTCTCCGTAGGCTTCGCCGGGACCTGTTTTATAAGCTTCGCTCTACATTCCCATCCCCACGGCATCCTATTTAAATTCAAAAACCTACGAAAATGAACTCAAAATAATATTTGTGCTTTTCAACCAGTTTTGACACTTTATATCTGTTCATTTGACAAGTTACTTAAAAATATAATTTGCGTTGGACCTATAAAAGCAATTATGTAATTACCTTTTTAAACAGCAATTTAAATTAAAAATTAAGGAGTACACCTAATTGCCTTCTTCAGTTCATTAAAATTTAAATAAGAATAATAATAATAATGCGTCACTTCTAAAACTCCCGGTGGACGAACTCGGCGCTGCGTAGAGGACTCTGGGATCTCCAAAGGAACGCGTTGCCCCGTCGGGCTCCGCCCGGTTGAGCTTGTCGCTCGCCAAACCGTCTGGTGTGAACGACGGTATGCGACCACACATACCGCCGTCCTTCCTGCCTTCGCTTGCTTGTACGAGTCGAGCTCCTACTCGGGCAGGCAAGGGCAGGCTGATACCGTAGCCCTTCTCTATTTCCGGAACTACAGTGACAACTCAGATACTCAAGGACATTAACTTAAAATAATATATTCAAAATTGTTTCTAGTAGTAGTATTTACGATACAATGTAATTGCACTAAATTTGTTATACATATTTATATGCCTTGGCATAAAGAGAATGTTTACAGAATGTTTCATGCAAATATTATTCGGTTGTGGTGACTTATATAATTTCTGATTGATAAAATTTAATGTATTTGATGAAATATTACTCAATTATGTTAATTTCAATTGTAACATAATTTAAAACCTCTATTATATTCAATACGTATTATTTTCGTGAAACAATGTTTACTGTTGCAAACGCTACATCAGCTTCGAAAACCGAAAGAGTGATTGCCAGGGAAATAATGTATACCTACTTCTTAATAGATTTTATTCTCGATAGTTATATCTGCCTCGTAACAGCAGTGTTAAGCGCTGCTGTGTTCTGGTTTGAAGGGTGTGGTAAGGGAGACATACTTTTCCGAGGCGTTCCAGCTTATTTCTCAGGGATAGGTGACCGTCATAATGGCCGGTCACTACCCATATTTACATCTAAATAATTACTAAAAGTTGCTACCTAGTTGCTACTAGTTGCTATTAATTGCTACTAATTGCTACCTTCGATTAAAAAAAGATAAACTACTTTTTAAGGTGACCGGCCATTCTGACATCAGGATGGCCGGTCACCTATCCAGTGAGAAGAAACTGCGCAAATGAATAGAGTTCTTTTAGAATCATTGGTTCTACCAAATTGCTACCTTCAAATGCATATTATTGGACTTCATAGCTTTTAAGGATACAAAAATATTACGGATTTAATATAAGAGGTCTAAACGCCTTTATAATTAAAAGAGAAAACCCGAAATTAAATATATTACGCTTATACATTATACAGGCGTTTAGTCCTCTTATATTAAATCCGTAATATTTTTTTATCCTTAAAAGCTATGAAGTCCAATACTATACATTTGAAGGTAGCAATTTGGTAGCAACTATTGATTCCAAAAAAACTCTATTCATTTTTTTTTAATCGAAGGTAGCAATATGTAGCAATTAATAGCAACTAGTAGCAACTAGGTAGCAACTTTTAGTAATTATTTCGGTGTAAAATATAGGTAGTGACCGGTCATTCTGACGGTCTCCAGGGATAGCGGCGCATTTGTGGCCGACATTAATTAGGAATATCTAATCCTATCTGGGGTTGATTACAGATGTCCATGGGCGGCAGTAGCCACTTACCACCACTTGGAGTGCATACCGGTCTGCTACTCCTATATTATTAAAAATATATTCTATAACTTTCTTTGTTTTGGTAGTTATTAAATCAAAATCAAATCAAATCAAATCAAATGAATTAGTATGAATAACCGTTTATTCTTTACGGAGGTTTGATAACCCTTATCCTTAACAATGCGTTCTGGAACATCGTGGTGGAGTGCAATGATAGACTTAGTTCGTCGAGGCCCGTGACAGAAAGTTGAATGAGGCCCCCTAGTCTAAGAAGTTGATCTAATTTTCCAAGCTTTTACAAATTACATTACAAGTGAATTTATATACACAAGGAGGCTCCCCAGGATCTTAGGTTCGAGTCAGAACCCACCTTTCCTTAGTCCACCATTGATGTAGTATAATCCATGGCGAAAAACAAATGACTATTATCAGGTGGTTTGGCTTTCAGTTGTCGAAACTACTTACACGGTTTTTGGTAGTTTTTAAAACTAAAGAATATTGAAATATTCCTATGGATATAGTTTATTCTTATTTATATTTTAGAGAATGATATTATTTAACAATACTTTTGATTAATAGAGTTTGTTTTGAAAACAATATATGGCATATAAATATTAGCGCTTATTGTTTAAATGTAATACATTACAATAATACAATGTAAGTAAAAATATTTGTTATACATTAAAATTAAAATATAATTTTTATAATACATGTTGTTGTAGGTCTAAGGAGCTGTTGTTTTTACGAGTCTACACTAATGTATTTTAAAGAGTACCTATAATATAATTAAACATATGGTCAAATTTATAAGTAAAAATAACATTTTATGGTAAATATAAAATCATTATCACCAACCCATTACTGTTTCACTGCTGGTTACGGGACTCTTCTCAAATGAGAAAGATTAGGCCATAGTCCATCGTTCTGACCAAGTGCGAATTGTTAGATTTCACATACCTTTGAAAACCTTTTTTAATGTTCCGTACCCAAAGGGTAAAAACGGAACCCTATTACTAAGACTTCGCTGTCTGTCCGTCTGTCACAGGGCTATATCCCCGGAGCCGTAATAGATAGACACATATTTTTTACAGAGGATCCATAATCCATGGCCGCTATAACAACAAATACTAAAGATAAAATAAAGTTGACTATTAAAGGGGATCTCTATATAAGAAACCGGTACTTTTCGGCATTTTTCGATCCACTTGTTAAACCGTACTAGGAAATGTTGAATTTTTTACAATCCGTTTACTGTTATAACTGCTATTATAATAAATACAACAATTTACAGGTTATTATTTATGAATTATTATATTTTATTTGATTTCTTAATATTAGTACGAACTACTACGAGCTTGCTGGCCCGTGCACTTCCTTATAATCGTTTCGCACTTAATCACTGAAAAATATAAATAAATAAAATAACAATGTTTTTGTTTTGCGCAAAAAATATATACCTAATGTTATAAAATCATTTTTGCACGTTCAAATAATATTTTATTTATTTTCTTATATTATTAGGTAAGTTTTGCATAGTTTTTTTTATAATATAGGAGTAGCAGACGAGCATGCAGTCCACCTGGTGGTACGTGGCTCTTGCCGCACGTGGACATCTCTGATAAACCCCTGTTAAGTTTAGATTCTTGGAATGCCTCAGAAAAGTATATCTACAGCTGTTATTAGGCAGAAATAAGTGTAGAAGTGGTCCCGCCGAACTCGAATCATTGAGGATTCTACCACCTTCAAAGGTGGGTAGACCCTGCTGTGTTGTGGTTTCAGAGAAGTAAGGGACTCACTTTTAGGAGGCGTTCTAATTTAGTCTTCAAGGCACATTTATGGCTGGCGCCAGGTTGAGCTTTGATCGTATCCGAGGTTGATTATAGCTGGTGGCAGTTGCCACTTACCATCAGAAAATAATCATATTAATTTTGTACTTCTTAATATAAAAATACCATATTTTATAGGTATCGCTGCATTTTACATAATTACGAGCTTATAATCTCCGTAATAGCTAACAGGAAGGATTTTTTCATACAAATGAGGTATGCGAGGAAATTAAATCGAACGGTGCCGTAACCGTACTAATTATCCCCTACATTAATTATCATGTTTTAATTCTTCAAAGTTACATGCCTCAGTTGCGTCAAGGTGTACATTTCTTCAGTTATGCCAGTGACAGCAAGTGGAATGGACAAAGTGTGTTTTTTCATTAACGGAGTTGAATATAGCGGTAAGTCATTTATAATATTTGTTGATTATTTTCTTTTTGTTTATTTTCATATAATAATTATTTTTATAATAAATTTACAAATTATATCACAATTGAAATTATATAAAAATAGAAATAAAATGGTATCACAATATTTTAAATTGAATACAAAAAGCTACATTCAAATATAATATGTGTCTTTTTTGTCTTATATTTGGTGTTTTATTATTTTTTGTGTAAGTTATGCAGTTTTGTTTAAATAAACGTCCGTTTTTATTAAACAATATATCCTTTGAAATATTGTTTAGTATGGTCTTTGCTCAACCTATCTAAAAATGCAAATGCCGAATTGACAATTACTGCATACAAAAAAAAAAAAAAAATACTAATTTCTGTCTTTGGTAGGCAACATTTCAGTTACGTATTCAGTATTTTACATTTTTCGTTTAGATACAGTTCTTTAGTGACAGCAAGTGGAATGGACAAACTGTCCTTTTTTATCAACATAATTTATTTTATTTATTTATTTACTTATACAATCTCACTTACAACTAACCTTACAGGGTAACCTAATGCGTTAGTTTAAGTTACATTATATTATTATACTTATACAATATTATTTAAATGACAAACAGTTATTTACATATTACATAATGTCAGTTATTTACATATTACATAATTGAATACTCGTATAGCGGTAATGTTGTCTTTTATAATATTAGTTGCTTGTTTTATATTTTTTGTCTTATATTTGGTTTTTGATCAGTTTTTGTATGTATTATGCAGTTATATTTAAATTGAAGCGCAAGTTTTGTTCGACTTTTGACAATTAATTCATTTTAAAAAATTGACAATTTTTTTGTCAAACCTTTGGTTGGTAACATTCGAAAAGATTGAGCAATAATAATGACCCTTAGGGATAATATTTGGTATTTATAAAATATTACAAAACTCAATGCCTAAACTATCTTAGTGAAAATCCAATTTTAAAGTATGTAAACAAAAATAAAATATGTCGTGAAGAATGTCTATATCAAGTTATAAACATTCAGTACGAAATCCATGCATCATTTTAACCATAAAGTGCCTTAGCGATATATTTTTATATATATTTTACAACAAAATTAAATTTGCAACATAAGATCTACAATGCTAATTGAGTATTGAATCGTCAATGAAAATTAATAATGTCTAAAGTTTGTGACGATAATCTTAAAATAAAATTGTGTAATTGACTTTTTCTATACAAATAAGTTCCTCAATTTGAAAATGTATAATGTATATATTTAAGTAATGAATATTACAATATGTAAATTGAAACTTTAAAAATACCTGCCGTTATTAACTATCATCATCGCAGGGCACTAGTGATTGAAAAATCGTGAAATGTGGAAAATATGTTTTTTTATGACGTAGGCACTCACTAATGAAGGATTTTTTGATATTCCACCTCTAATACACATATGGGGTTGCAAGTAAGTTTTAAAATCTGCCACTTTTCAACAACTTTTAAAACTAGTAGGTACTTGGTTTAGTGGTTGAAAATAAAATACTCCTATTTTAATATTTTTTTAGAAAATGTAGAAAGTTTGAGAGTTTGTATTACATTAGGTTTCATTTAACTAGTTCAATATAATAAGCTGCATCCAAGTTGTTATCCCTAGCATAAAATGCCATCATAGTCATAGAATTTTTTCGCTACGGTTGCCGGTTTCGTAATGCTTGCTACCTTATCTCGGTAAATAGCTACGTTTTTTTATTATGTTAAAGGAGTAGCAGAAGAGCATGCAGTGCACTTGATGGTAAGTGGATACTGCCGCCCATGGACATCTGTAATCAACCCCAGATAGGATTGGACATTCCTACCTGAAGTCCCTACCCCTAAGGACTAAGCTGAAACGCTTTGGAAAAGTATGTCTCCCTTACCACACCCTTCAAATTAGAATAGCAGCGCTTAACGCTATTATGAGGCAGAAATAGGTGTGGTGGTGGTACCGTCGGATCCGAACCCCAAAGGGTTCTATCATCTTAACTTATTCAGTGGCCGATGTATATGCCAGATCTCTGGTCATTTGTTGATTATTTTTTGGTTATTTCAACAACATATTTTTTACACCTAATATCAAAAATGGTAATCTTGTAGTCTTTAATAAGATTCGAAATCTGCAACTTTCGGATTTCGATTTCATTTCAACTTTTTGTGCATGAATCATGCATGTAGGTATGTCAACTGTCAACTCATGAAAGTGAATTTGAAACCGTTAACCCCAACCAAGCGACCTGAAGTTTTGCATACACATTTGGTTTGAATGACAGTCCATGATTAGATTAGTGACGTCATTCCAAATTCAATACAGCGGGCGCTTCAAAATTTCGCACCAAATATTTTTTATGCACTCCCAATACATGATATGGATTTCATATGAATGTTTTTTTGAGAAAAATACGAAACGCTAACGCCGATAAACGACTATTTAGAATTTAGAAGTTTCATTTTAAAAACTTAACTTCTTTTAATTATAGTATAGTCATTATCGTTTTTAATTATAGGTACATCCCTAGTACTATATTTTTATAGAGGGTACTGAGGATAAATTATTTATAATTTCAAAATAAAAATCGTATTCGTAACTTCGAAAAATCAGAGTTGCGAAGTTTGTACCCCGGACACCCATTGCCTATTTTATTATCATTAATAATTTATATGACTAATTATTTTTTGACTATTTAAGCGGGATGTGAACTACCATCGTACACCACATTGAACGAGTTCATACGCCGGCATGCGGAGCTCCGTGGCACCAAGTACATGTGTCTGGAGGGCGGATGTGGCACTTGCATCGTCAATGTTAAAGCCACACACCCGAACACACACGAACGAGTCTCCTTCTCTGTTAACTCTGTATGTATTTTTATATGTTATACTAATACTAATGATTAATAAGATTACTAAGCTTATACAAGTGATTTTGTATATGTTATTTGAAGAATTAGAATCCTTTGTGGAGCGACTCGGGCGGCACCACCGGAACACCTACCTAATAACAACAGTGTTAAGCATTGCTGTGTTCTGGTTTGAAGGGTGCGGTAACTGAGACATACTTTTCCTTTTAAAAAGTACACTTTTGTGTTTTTTACCAGCCGTTACATTAAAAAGATATTTGATTATCGAGTTGGAAGTTTCATAGAAAACTAGGAAATAGCAGAGTTTAACAGTAAATTCAGTGCTTCGCGACCATTCTGTGTGAAAGCTACAGCAAGAATACCGATGACATATTTTCTAAATTCAAATCAGAGTTTTTCTACAGCATTCCATTTTTGTTTACAAAAAGTATCCAACAGACTTTAACTTGTAATTAAATAATAAGTATTTACATAACGTTTATAGGTTATCATGTGAAATGATTGGGTCTATATATCTTTGCACATTTAAGTTTATTCCATTCTAACATGTGTATTACCACAGACCTGGGGGCCTACCACCATCTTTTAAAAACCATCATAGTTCATGAAAGTTTTATATCCACCTTAAAGCAGTAAAATATTCCGTCATACACAGCTGAACAAACTTAAACCCTTATTAATTTTTCGCTTTGTATAAAACCTACTGAAATTGTCATATTTTGCTTAATAGTCACATTTCCTGCAAAAAAGAAAAGTTTGATTAAATAATATTGTGTTAAGAGATGGTATTAACCCCCCTGTATATTTTATTACTATACAATAAATACGTTATAATCTCATGTCCACAAGTTCATATACTGAACTCCGTTCCACCTACAAGTATCCGTTTCAAAATCAAATCATAACTTAAATCGGAACAGAATGTTGGCGCCGTATCGCGAACTATACAAAAATGGAATCCGATATTATCCAGTTTCCAATTTCAGTGCCTGGTTGTTATCTTCTCCTGCGATGGCTGGGAAATTACGACCGTCGAAGGTATCGGAAATAGAAAAATTGGTTACAACATAATACAGAAACGGTTGAATCAGAATTTCGGATCTCAGTGCGGGTATTGCAGCCCGGGATTTGTTATGAGTATGTACAGGTATGTGAACGTAATAAGTATGTTTCAGTATTATAATAATGTAAAAAGACATAGTTTTTATGCTAAAGATAATGGCGAAATATACTAAAGTGATTCTGATTCTTCACTGAAAGAAGGTTATGGAACGTTTCATTTTTCGACAAAAAAGGCAAAACTGCTACAATAAAGCAGTGATAAGGGCTTCTGTATTCTTGTTTGAAGGGTCATGAGGGAGAGACTTATATAATACATTACAATTTAGTCCTCAGTGGCGGTGAAGTATAATGCCAAGCCTGTCTAATAATATAAATAAAACCGTTTAAAAATAGGTGTTCATTCACATAACTATTTGCTTAAGAAATACTTTGGTACAGCGAAAAAACAACGCATGCTTTGTTTTACACGTATATGTAAAAAATATTCTGGGTCAAACATTTGCACAAGTTCTTTTTTTGGAAATACGTTAAATGAAATTTAATGATTTTAGCTCAATTATTTTTAATTACAATTATGAGCGTACCGACTTAATGTGCACCTACTTATCATCATATTAATCCAAATATATAATTTTAGCCTAGCTGAAAATAATCCCCACTTAAGCGCTGCGGAGGTAGAAAATTCGTTAGGCAGCAACTTATGCCGTTGCACCGGATACCGTCCTATCCTGGACGCATTCAAATCAATAGCACTCAAAGATATAGAGGAACTCGATGAACTTACTTGTCCGAAAACCGGTAGAACTTGCACTAAAACTTGCGAGAGCGAAGATGAAGACTGGTGCCTGGTTAATATGCAAGGGCTATCGCTAACTAAACCTAAGAAAATAGCTCTCGCCGACGGACGGTTATGGTTCGAAGTGTACGAACTGAAATCAGTGTTCGATATCTTAGACAAAGTTGGCTATGAGTCTTATATGCTAGTTGGTGGTAATACGGCCAGAGGTAAGATGTGTTTTAAATTCACATTTCCTGTTGACCATGTAGGATGACCATTTTTAAGTCCCATTGCTGGAAGGACATGCTTCAGCACCCTGCTCCAATGCATTTTAGACGGTTAGTGACAGACACTTGTGGGATATTTTTATACATTTTCAAGACTCCGGCGAGGTTAAACTACTGCTACCTGTAACGATTATGTTCCAACTGTCACCCATTCAAAGCGATGTAGCTCAACTTTGCAGATCGGTTGATATGTACGCAAGCCGCGGTCCAATGCGCACTTTCCTGTATGATCCTGAGGGTTATTACCGGGAAATATAAGCTTAAGTAAGGTCAATCTGTCAAAACTGAAACTGATTCAAAGTACTTTCTATTCTCGAAGTGAAAAGACTGTGCGGCCAGTGACCTAAGCCAGTCACCAGATTTTTTTTTAGAACTTGTCTGACACGCTACCGCATGTTTAGTTATAAAATGAAAGTTTATTCTAAGAAAGTATTTTTAATAAGAAATACTCTTGTTCTAACGGCACAGATATGTCAATCAGTATACAAACATAATTTAATACCTTGTAGGTGTAGAAATAAAGTCTAGATAGGTACGAGTATATTAGTAGATACATATTTTCGTTGTCCAAATCTATTTACGATAGCTGTTTAGTAAGTATTGTAGTACCTACTAATCACTGTCATCGTTACGCAAGGTGTTTTTGTAATGTAGCCGCCGGTATGTCTAACTAAACCAAATAATCGGCCAAGTGCGAGTAGAACTTGCATATGGAGGTTCTTTACATACTTTATACTTTATTGAAATAGGTAACTAAATTACAACTCGTCCTTGAGAGAAATATCACTAGTAACACTTGAATATTCATTTAAAATTTCACGCATTTCGGTTTTATTCATACCCTTGTTCTCAAAATAACCAACTTTAATTGGATTATCGATATAGTTTAATAATACGTGGAAGAGTTTGGTATGTCTCGGCTTAGCTTTAAAAATATTAATACAAAGTTAAGCGTTAAAACTATTTTTTATTTTTAAAATTAGTCATTAGCAGCCAAAGAATTGTATGCATTTTGAAAATTTCATTAGGTACATTGTTGAATATTACGGTTCAAGAAATGAATCGATCATGAAATGAAAACGAAAAATATAGGATTTTTGTGATGGGATTCCCCCCTTTTAATTTAATATTTTTTAGTATTATACTTGTGATAGCTGCCCAAAAAAAACACATTTGAATCTAATGTTATTTTGAGTGTCCATCCATTACGGTTATACAGGTAGAGCCTTATGACAAACGGAGAGACAGGCAGACAGCGTAAAGTAATAGGCAACCGTTTCAATCCTTTTGTTACGAAACGCTGTTCTCATTAAAAATATGAAAATGTTTCGTGTATCTACGTTTATGTAGTCCTTATATATTAGGTTACGAAATGTAAAATAAAAGGTGGAAAAATCAAATAGAATTTATTGCAAATATTAATGTTTTGATGTAGGAACACTTGCAGACATGTATGTCATTGGATTTAATTTATATGTTTGCTTAAGTCAAGCATAGTTAAGGTGAATAAATAAAAAATACCTTACTTTTTTACAGGTGTTCGACCAATAAAAAGTTTTCCACTCGTATTGTTCAACATAAGCAATCTTCATGAGCTCCATTCACACTACATGGATGTTAATTTGGTCCTCGGAGCAAGTATAACTCTAACGGATACAATTAACTTATTTCAAGATCTTAGCACAAGGGATCCAAATTTTCGATACTTGGAGGTCCTACGAGCTCACATAGAACGAGTAGCTCATATCCCCGTTAGAAATGTAAGTACTCGTATCATTCCTATGTAGAGAAATTCCTATAAACAGCTCTCTTCAACACTAAATTGATACACATATTTCAAGACTGCAACACCTTAAATGGAATGCACCAATGCTTCCTTTGTGCGACAACTTGCAAACAATTTTTCTCTTCTCGGGCTAGTATCCTCAAAAGTTTTAGTGCGTAGTCGAAATGTTATTGAAATGGAAAAAGAGCTTAAAGTACTGATATTCAATTGCCATTGCAGTCATACAATAATTAATGAAGAAAATAGAACTTGAGATCTCTCTTACTACTTTGTATTATGAATGTGTGAACATGAATGAGCCCTATGCTCTTTCACTCTGAGAGGAGATCCGAGACCAACAGTGAAACAGTAATGCGTTGATGAAGATGACCTATAGGTGATCTTCTTTCTACTTTCAAGCTTATTTTTTATGTAAAAGATTTTTGATAAAGTTACATTTCACATTTTTTCCAGATTGGCACTTTAGCTGGAAATCTGGTTTTAAAACATGAACATCCCGATTTTCAATCGGATATATTCCTTCTTCTAGACGGTGTCGGCGCTACAGTTACTTTAGGTATAAATATTTAATTTATCATTTACTAGTAGTGACCGCCACTTCGCCCGCGTTTGAAAATAATAACATGACATACATATAACTGGAAAGGTGTACCTTCATTGGAATGCACCGTCTGTCGAACCTTCGTGGGCTCATGCACACCAACTTTGCTTAAGGTAATCACATGATCAAATGCATAGTTTACGATTCCATAAAAGACATACAGACAAACATTCATTTTTATACATATAGATTATTCATTTCATCTACTAATTTTCACATGTTGCTTATAACATGTTTCATGACCTTATGTTTTTATTAAAAACACCGAGAATAGAACTGAATATAAATGTACCTATTTCGAATCGACATTTCACTTTAATCTTGTATTAAAACAAAATGATTTTCTAAAGCAATTATACAAAGAAAGATAACAGCAAAGCAGCCACTTTAATCAACCTCAATAAAGATTTCTTCTAGCTAAGATTAATAGCAAATGGCTCTATCGGGGACGTTAATGGAATGTCTTTTCGTTAAACAATTGACTCGCTGCATCGAACAAAACAACCGTTTTAATTCCATTTGCGGGATAAAATGTCAATTTGTGGGAGATTTACGTGAATTTCAATACAATATAATGAATTACTGGTTGGTGGAGTAAATTTTGGGCTATACATAATAAGTAGCAATCGCTTTTCTGTTGTTTTGCTAATGTTAAGCAAGTATAGTCAGCGCCAAACTGCTAGTCAGCTCCGAGTATAGTATCGAGTCGCGTCGCAATAGAAAATTGCAGATATTAGCAAGACGATGACTGCGTGGGTTCTCCCCCCTGGTACTCGTCCGCTGCCCGCTCTCGCCCTTGGGTACATAGCTTTTTTTTTTTTTATAATATAGGAGTAGCAGACGAGCATGCAGTCCACCTGATGGTAAGTGGCACCTGCCGCCCATGGACATCTGTAATCAACCCCAGATAGGATAGATATTCCTACCTGAGGTCGGCCACAGATGCGCCGCTACCCCTGAGGACTAAGCTGGAACGCCTCGGAAAAGTCTGTCTGCCTTACCACACCCTTCAAAACGGAACACAGCAGCGCGTAACACTGCTGTTATTAGGCAGAAATAGGTATGGCGGTGGTGCCGCCGGAGTCGTACCACAAAGGGTTCCACCACATTCATAGCTGCGTTAGTATGCCCTTACGTTACAGAGTAAGCTAGCAAGTCTAGTGGCATGCATGTTTACGTATCACGTTAGATGTCCGGACTTTGATATGTTATGGTATGGCAGGTGCTCGTGGAGTATTACAATCTGAAGCATTTCTCAGTATTTTCTATCCTTCGAGAGAATTCTGAAAATCTTGCCCAAATGCTGTCCCACCAATGAGTAATTGATAGTAGGTAAAAAACTGATTTTAATATTTTTCTGTTTCAGTGGATCGAACTTTAACCCGAACGGAACTAAATATGACAGCGTTCTTAAACACTAATATAGTAGGAAAAGTAATAACACAAATAAAACTACCGCCATTTTCAAACCACTACGAATTGGTTACTTATAAGGTACATATATCTTAAGTTCTTGCTATTATTCCTTTAATTATTTTTGTGACGTGACCGTTCCGCTTCGATGTTCAATATTACACGTAGAAGTGACGAATTAACCAAATATTATGTGTATTGAATTGGAGTTTTGGTGGGAGATGGCCACATGTTTTGAACAGTGATAGAACCTTTAGATCTCCTTGCACAGAAGGAGATTATTTTTGTCCTTAGAAGTGGCAACGCAACTGTGATCAGATACTAATGTAACCACCGTGCTAAATGGTATTTGCTGGTTAGAGATGCCTATGCGCGACACTGACCATTTACCACCTATGGTAACTTGTACAGTTTATTATTCGTTAAAAAATCGTGAACAAAATTATTACATTAAATTACATTTCAGCTTACTCGTATGAAAAAAATCTGTGCTATAATCCATAAGTCCTAAGTTACTGTTTTTGAAATAGTTTTCAAAGATATTTAAATGCAACTTTTTATTAATTTTAAACTAATTTTTATTATGTTTTGGTGTATTTTTTTCATAAAATGTATGTAATGATGTTTTAATACATTTCGGATTAAAATTATATTTTAAGTACGTAAGTAAGAACTGAAATCAATGTATGCATCAATTTACAGGTAACGCCGCGGGAACAAAACGCCCACGCTGATATAAACTCAGCGTTTCTTTTTCAATTCGGCTCTGATCGCCGGAATATAATCCAAGCCAGAATCGTGTATGGAGGCATCCATCCAACGTTTTCCCATGCATATGTAACCGAGGCGTTTCTGAAAAACAAGAACATTTTTAACAATGAAACCTTACAAGCGGCACTACACCATTTGGATATCGAAATACAACCCGTTTACGACCCGCCGCAGCCTTCACCTTTTTATAGGAAGAAAGTGGCATTAAGCCTTTTTTACAAGGTTCGTAAAGTAATAAACGATAAAGTAATAACAATTCTATAGATTTTGAAGTAACACGATGTAACACGATGCCATAAAATTTTAATAGGAATATTAAAATATTGGCAAATCCGGATTGTGTAGGGTTTTTGTTTATACAACATGCTTAATTGCTAAGGTCTGCAATCGTTAGGGTCTTTATTTTCAATTTATATTTTTGTTTCTCCGTGGGATGGGTGTTTTTTTCAACATCGGGTTGATCGTGAATGAATATCACACACCAATTCAATTCTTTCTATTTACTCTCTGTAATTTCGCTTGTAATTTTCGTGTTTATATATCACACGACATGCTAGAGTAAATGTAAAATTCTGCTCAACAATGAAGAATTTAAACCTGGGTGAAAATGATTTAGGTTGATCTTAGAATATGTATGTCACTGATTTTTGCAATGGTAAATGCATGCAATGGGATGAAGTTAGTACTGGATTCATGGGTAGACTCCGGCGGCACCACCGCCACACCTATTTCTGCCTCATAACAGGAGTGTTAAGCTATGCAGTGTTTTGGTTTGAAGTTTGTGGTAATGGAGACATACTTTTTCGAGGCGTTCCAGCTAGTCCTCAGGGGTAGCGGCGCATCTGTGGCCGACCTCAAGTAGGAATATCTAATCCTATCTGTTGATTATAGATGTTCATGGGCGGCAGTAGCCACTTAAAATCAGGTGGACTGCATGTTCGTCTGCTTCTCCTATATTATATAAAAAATCTATGTATTTGTTATATAATCTACGGATATTTGCAGGCAATCATCAAGCTATGCCCACCAGAGATACTGAAGCCTTGTTACGCGTCCGGCGCGTCTTCCGTCACAGATGACCGCCCGCCGATCAGCAGCGGCTATCAGGAATACGACACCGACGTAAATGACTACCCTTTAACTCAGCCGCTCCTAAAAAGAGAAGGCATGATACAATGCGCGGGGGAAGCAGTTTATAGTGATGATATCCCCGCGATAAAAGACGAAGTGTTCGCCGCTTTTGTACTCAGCACCGTTCCAAAGGCCGACATACAATCGATAGACGCCACCGAAGCTTTAGTACGTACAACCATTACTTTTGATGTACAGTTCGCTGTACATTCATTTTTGGTTTTGGCTTTGGCTTTGTTAGTTTTTCGAAATGACTCGCGCAAATTTTTAGAATTAAAAAATTAGTAGCTTATAAAAATAAACAAAAAAACGGGATCATATTTTTGATCATGGAAATCATGATTATGCAATTAATATTTACTTAATTGAAGTTTTATAATAATTATTGCTAATGTGTATTTGTTATATATTTTTTTAATTTATGTAACGTAAAAGTAGATCTTAAAGACCTTTTTTATTCATATTATTATAATTTGAAATTATTGAAGGTAAGCAAACTTTATGATCCATAATCCTTAACTTTTATTGTAGAAAGTGAAAGGAGTCATAACTGTGTTGACTGCTGCAGATATTCCTGGCATGAACAGTTTTGTATATCCAAATGACGCCCTATTACCTGAATTCGAAGTATTACTGGCTAGTAAAAAGGTTCAATATTACAACCAGCCTGTAGCTCTCGTTGTTGCGAATACAATGGCTTTAGCTGATCAAGTGAAAAGTTTAATAAAAATAAATTATAGTAACATTTGGGACAAACCAGTAATTTTCACAATTGAACAAGCTTTAGAGGCTCCTAAAGAAGAAAACAGAGTAAAGCCACGACAAAGTATATCACCCACGAGTAGAGGAACAAATGTACAACAGATTGTAAAAGGAACATTCATTAGTCCACGTCAGTATCATTTTATGATGGAACTGCATACGACAGTAACGATACCTGTGGATAATGGTTTTGAAATTCAAAGTGCGACTCAGTACACCACTCAGTTACAATCCGCAGTAGCGCGGGTCCTTAATGTACCAGAAAGTTTGTAAGTCACATTCCATCCTTTCTTAATGAGCCTTAAGATGTACAAAATATTTTGTTTGTAAATTTAATGTAGTGTCTTTTGAAAATATTTTCCTTACTTAATACAAATTTATTCATGTGTACAAACACTTTGCATCCTAGCTATTCCATAGTATTTTTATTTATAATTAATAAAACATTTGACATAAACGTATCTTACATGAAACGTATAAAATTAGCTTTCAATTTGCTTACTTTGATTAAATATTAGTAAATTTCAGCCTAAAATTGTAATCGGTCTTACACTGCAATTTAACGATGTAATTGACATATTTGTGACCGAAAATATTGTTTCAGCATTATAGTGAAGACGAGGCGATGTGGCGGCGCGTTTGGCAGTAAATACATACGCAGTAACATGGCTGCGTGCGCCAGTGCGTTGGTGGCGAAAATATTAAATAGGCCATGTCGGGTGGTTATGCATCTGTATGATATAATGCGCGCTACTGGTAAGCGGCCAAACAGCAGACTTGACTATGAGGTACTGCCATTTATGAGGTACTTTATTGTTGAATGTTGACGTTTGGAATTTGTGCTTTGCGCATATGCAAATTTCCTCTCTGCGGAATTAAGGATTTTTGTAAATTGTTATAATTGTAACACATTATACAATTTCACCCACATTATGATAAGAGACGTACCCGGACTGATACTGTCTGTATGCAATTTTTATTTATTTGCGACAGCCCCAAATACCTCAGGGTACGTAGTATCCTGTCGTGGTTCATTCTACTTTTGTAAATATTTATTTGGATATGTAAAGTTTTATGAGATTCACATAGGAGTTTACAGGAACGTTCTTTATCTTTCCAAACTTGACTTTACTCAAGTACCTACTCAAGATGACCTTGATTTGTATTTCTAGCAATACAAACTTTGTTTGAATTTATACTTTTATACAAATTACTTTTTACTTATCTTTTAGGTAGGTGTGGATGATAATGGTGTAATTCAATACTTAGACGCTGCATGGTATATCAATGATGGACTGTCTCTCAATGAAAATGAGTGTGACTTTGTCGTCGGTAATTTTCCAAATTGCTACGACTTAACGCGTTGGAAGGTGCAAACATATTCCGTCGTGACAGATGCTCCAACGAATTGTTTTATGCGTGCTCCAGGTATTAAAATTATAACATACTATACAATATATACCAAATACAGTAGCTTTCTATGTATTTCTTTCTCATAGTTTTTCAGATTAGATATTACAAACAGTGTTAAGATTAAATAATTAAAAGCTTCGCCAAATTTGATGTGTAAAAAACTTGTAACAATCGAATTCAAGATCTTAGGGAAAATTCTTAATGTTTACTGTTTGAGAATAATATATAAATTGTTTCGATTTCAAGGTTCAATAGAAGCGATAGCAGGAATAGAGCATATCATGGACCATATTTCAATGAAAGTTAATAAGGACCCTGTGTTAGTTCGTATTTCCAATTATAGTCCCGAAACTAGCTTACCGCCACTTATGGTAACAGATTTCTTACAAAGAATAGACTTTAGTAAAAGAGAAGCAGATGTAATTGTGTTTAACGCTCACCACCGTTGGAAGAAACGAGGGATTAACTTTGTAAATATGGCATTCAGTGTGGAGTTTCCAAGTAACTTCATTGTAGTGGTAAACGTATATTTTGGAGACGGGAGTGTCATTTTGAGTATAGGTGGTATTGAAATAGGCCAAGGACTTTATACAAGAATGGCTCAAGTGGCGGCCAGAGAATTAAACGTACATGTTGAACGTGTTACAATCGCACCGTCGTTCAATTTTGCGACGCCGAATACTTTTGGAACAGTCGCAAGTGTGACTACGGAATGCTGTGCCCGCTCAGTAATAGATGCATGTAATCAGATTAAAGCAAGACTGGCACCAGTGAGAGCGGATATGCCTAATGCGACATGGGAGCAAATAGTTTTCGCGGCGAACGATCGAGGAATATTGCTACAAGCGAATTCATTAACTGGTCCTGATACGCCTGGTGTACGTCCGTATAAAGTGTACGGTTTAGCAGCAATTGAAGTTGAATTAGATATACTGACGGGAAGGAAATGGATAGTACGGGCAGATGTTTATGAAGATTGTGGACGCAGCATTAATCCTGCTTTAGACGTTGGTCAGGTAAAATATTTTTTCTTATTGAAGTAAATATTGTAGGTTGAATATCCTCTTTATTTTATGCGTACATATTATTTTAAACATGTGGTTTGTAATGAAAGAATATAGCGTAAACAAATTATGTGGCGACGGAGCATTGTAATGAAGGTCGGCTGAGTGAAGCGGAGAAAACATTTCTGTGTAGTGCGTAGAACAATGATGTTTATAAGTAAAAGTGGAGTAGAAAGATAACATAATGCCCGTGACCTTTCAATGTTGCGACAATGTCAACTTTTGCCCTCCTTTTGACATGAACTAAGCATTGTGAGCACAACAATGGCTCGTTGAAATCTGTCTACACGTCATTACGCCAGGCCTCGCCGATAATGCCCTGTGTCAATCGTTGCTTTGTGCATTATTTTAAAATTTTGCATCATTTTAGATTTACATTTCTCTGAATGCCGCTTAAAAAAAAAATACTGATTTTATTCTCTACCACTTTTTTTGAATATTCAAACTATTGCGGATGTCCAATTTTGAATTAAACTTTAAAATTATTGGCGAAAAATTTTTAAATTTCGGACTTCGGTAAATTGATACAGTGCAACTAGATATTGCATAGAAAAATTGTCAAATTTGGAAATTAGGCACACATAGTTAAGGTTAATATTGATTACCTATAATACACAAGCTATAATTATTGTACTTTTAAGTTAGTATCTGTTCGTTTTTCGTAAATCATGTTTCATTGTTCTAATAAAGAATCGGTACCTCATATCTTATTTTCTCTTTTCAGGTAGAAGGAGCGTTCATTCAAGCACTGTCTTTATGGACTTTGGAAGACACGGTATACAACGAGTATAACGGAAAGTTGTACAACTATCGTACTTGGAACTACAAGATATATGGAGCGAAAGATATTCCGAATGATTATCGAATATACTTGAGACGGAGATCAGTTAATCCTGATGGTGTTTTAGGTTCAAAAGGTTAGTGACCTCATAAAGACTAGAATAAGACTTCAATATTTTGTCTAAATAATCAAGAATATAATAGCATGTTTGCTACTTTGGTGAACACACGTGTGGTTTGCTAGATTTAAGGCCATAATCCACCATGCTAGTTAAATCTTATACATCGTTGAGAATGTTCAAGAATATTTTATTTCTCAAGTGTAACTAGTGATAAATAATTTTAATGCAAAATAAAAAAATCGACCTGCTAAGGATTCCATCTCAAATAAGCCTAGGACACGATTATAGCCACTTACATCAGTTCAATATTAATCAATTTTTGTCTACTGCACTTTGAAATTTGGCAATTAAGGTATACAAAAATTAACAATTGTCGCACTTCGATACAAAAATTGGTAACAATGTAATATTATGAATAACGTGTGTTAGTTGACACTTTATATATAGTACACTAATCCTCGTTGGATTCGAGTCACTCGGGAAACCACAAAAGCCGCCAAACAGTTGGAAATAGCAGTTGTCGCTCATCTGTGCTACACGCCACAAGTTACTGGTACTTACTTCCTGTGACGCAGCCCTTAAATGTTGAAACAAAATTAAATTTCCATACATCCGAGAACTATCAAATACTGAGTGTAATGAACGATTTGTAAATAGATTTTATAAATAAAGGCTGTTGATGCCAAACTCAACAAGAGATAGCGTTATGATTTAGAATCAAGCATCGAAGTTTACTAAATATTTGTAAAGCTCTGCTAACTAACAGCAATGTTAAGCGCTGCTGTGTTCTGCTTTGAATGGTAAGAGACATACTTTTTCGAGGCGTTCCACCTTAGTCCTCAGGGGTAGCGGCGTATCTGTGGTCGACCGCAGTTGGGAGTCTATTTCATCTGGGGTTGATTACAGATGTCCATGGGCCGCAGTAGGCAATTACCATCAGGTCGACTGCATGCACTTCAATATTATAAAGAAATACATTATCATTTCAGCCGTAAGTGAACCACCGTCGTGTATGGCCTACGTCATAGTGAACGCAATCAGGGACGCCATTCGCGGATCTCGACTTGACAGTGGATATGGAGCAGATGAATTCATTCCTATTGGTAAAATCATTGTTAATTTTTTAGCCATCTGGACTAATCTATGGGAGAGGGTCATATTTTTCGAATGTATGTATGTATGTATGTATGTCTTCGAATGTTTGGTAAGCCTTGCAACCAAACGGCTTGATGGATGATGATGATGGATGATGATGATGGATGATGATGATGGTGGTGATGACATGAGGTGTCGTTTGCTATGAGCTATGCTACGACTTGACTGACATTGGCTATACTATTATGATTTTGTTTCTTTCTTAATGGTGTACGGTGTTATCTGGGCTTGAATTAGAGTTTATTTATGCAAGGAATGTTTATGCAAGACATCACGTTATTAAAAGATAAAAGCCATTTGCAAAGCTATTGCCAGTTTTTCTATCTTTAAATACATAGCAATATTTTTGATAAAATAATTAAATTAATTTTGACGAAATTTTCACTTAAACTTTGCGGATTTCTTAGTAGAAATCTTCTTCCTTCAAAACCTGTAACCAAACTGAATATTTTATAATTACATACAAATGGCCCTATTACTTATTTCTCTTCTTGGAAATACATTTTAATATCCCTTTAAGATAGCGTTTGCCTGAGAGGTTTAAATTAAAGTCATTACATGAAATTCTGTTAAAGTAATCAAATTGTCCGCGCGTCTGGTTACAATAAAATTCTGTTTTATTTATATTCTCATTAATGTTATAATTTCATCATCATTAACCCACTACTGGGCATGGGTCTCCTCTCAGAACGAGAAGGATTAGGCCATAGTCCACCGCGCTGGCCAAGTGCGTATTGGTAGACTTTACATACCTTTGAGATTTTTTTCTATAAATCTCTCAGGTTTCCTCACGATTCTTTCGTTCGCCGTTTTAGCAAGTGATAATTAATTTCTAATACGCACATAAGTTTGAAAAATTAGCGATGCGTGCCTGAGATTTAAACCTCGGACCCCTCGTTCAGGAAGTCGAGTTTCTTAACCACTGGGCTGCGGTTAGTTTGAAGTGAGGACTAAAGGGGGTGACAGAATTCTTTGTGTTTCGAATGTGGCTCACCAAAACCTCTAATTCTGCCTTAATGTATTTCCACTTATTTGAGACATAAAGCGAATTCGCTGTAATATGATGAGAATGAGACTTTTCAGTCTTCAGGGGTGGCAATGAACCGAGTAGGTCTTATATTACTGAAAAAGTTGGTTAGTGAATAATATCCATGTTACTATCATTGTTATTTTCATTGCGGTAGGTACTTATTTTAACCGTTATTTCAGAAATTTACCTATGTGTTCATATACGTTAATATAAAGTTCAAACGTGCCGGTATTATTAGTACTAATATAAACGAAGCTTTGAACGCAAAAGTTTAGTCTTCATTATCTAACTCGACGTGAAAATCTGTGCTATAATGAAAATGAGGACGGAACTATTTTTATATGAACCCTATTCCAACAAGACGAGACCTCATAAAGGAGGTATTTCACGAGGTTTATTATAATATGGAAATATTTCATGTATTCTCCCCCAGGCGTTCCTGTTACGAACGAGAACGTCGTGAGAGCAGCCGACGTCAGGATTGATGAATATTTACTGTATTAATTTCGCTGTCAATTTCGCATCTCAAACGAAACGTCTTGAAGATTTTCGCGTCACTTTCGAAATTCGTAATTGTGGAATGGAATGAAGAGAAAATAAATAATGGTCGGTACATTCTATTTTGTGATTTTATTTGTATTTTATTTGTTCGGCATCGTGATGTATTGTTTTCACTCGATCGGAATAACGTTTAGGTGTAAGCCGAGAGGATTCTCGGTGTCGCCCGTAAATCCATTCCTTGTACTTGGCTTTATTTGATTACGGCAGGCCGGCGTGCCAGTTTATTACTTTACTTGTGTAGCTGTGCCCGTTTTACTATCATATTATTTTCCTCGGAGACGTTTTATCACTTTGTGGTGACGATATTTTATGGCTAAGGGTATGAAAGTTCTAATTGGATGATAAATTATTGAACTACTGAACAAACAAACTTAGCTTATACAATTGTGTATAACTCGATTGGGTTTGATAACGATTTTAGGGATCAGGGCGGGGCTAAATGTTCAGTTTGTCATTTGGGTTCACCTTGTTATTGGTACCGATACACTCAAAGTAAGATCTACATAAAAGCGGGTAATAATAGAAATATAATCCGAATACGAACTAAGGTCTCTATTATATTCTAAGATAGTTAGTTATGTAGACATTGATATCAATATTTGTTTTATTCCATATTCTATCCAAAAATGCAAGAAAATGGCAGTAACAGTAAGAAACTTGGTAAGTGGGTAGTAACACAAATACCTGTAATATTCAGTTCTGTAATTTCTATGCTTTTCAATTTACCTTAGCATGTAGTTGTAACAACCTAATTTTCGAGCCTTGATTTCTACTTTAATTTTTCAGCTTTTCTTTATTGATGTTTTGCTTCTTATTAAGAGCTAAGTAGTGTATTTTTACAAAGTTATTGAATAAATGAACAAGTTTTATTCTCTCCTAATCAAATAAAGCGACGTCCGTCAATTAAGTAGATCTTTCGACATCTTATCACTTATTCCGTAGTCGAAGACAGGTGTCTTTTCTTATTTGCAATGAACACGACTTTTCTCTAACTTTGATAAATGTGAAGATACTATAAATCAGGAAATATTTTATATTTTTTTAATATTAAAACACCAATTTTTTAGGTAATTTATGTCAACAAAGTAGGGATCCATTACTTGTTACATACGGGATACATTAGCAAAATATTTTTAACCGACTTAAAAATAGGAGGTTATGTATTCGACCGCTATGTATGTATGTTTTTATGTTAACTTGTATGTCCGCTATTTTCTCTGAAACTGATGCAGTTTTTATTTATGTACAAGGCAAGCAAATTCAAAATATTTATATGTTTAAAGAAGTTGTATTAATATAGGTACAAGTAAGGTGTAAAAATATTGCAGCAGGATTACCTGCAGAAGGATTTCCCTTTAATCCTCGATTACACGGAATACAAATTATGAAGATATCTGTACAAATATCCTAATTTTTTTAATTTTACTTTATGTACTTCATAATATTTCATAATTAAATCATAGCGATCTGGATGATTATGATTTTGATAATTAAATTATACATTCATTTAGCTATATACATTTAGCCAAATATCTATTTTGAGTTAAAAGAAAACACGAATAGATATTGAGTATAAAATCAGTACATTCAATGAAAATAGAGCACTCTCTTTCATTCTTTTGCCACATACGAACTTGCACAAAGTTTCACAGAACAATAAGCACGTGGAGCAAAATGTTCATTTATCATCCTAAATACACAGAATTTATTGCACTCAAACGCCAGTGGAAATGAGAGATCGCTGGGCTTTGCACAGCTCTTCGAATCTCGACAAAGATAATCCCTTTTACAGTAAGATTCTTTTATTGTGCCATACTCTGATATCTGCCACTAATTAATTAGAAGCCTCACAGGCTGTATTGTTGAAAAGTCAAACGACTCATTAAATTAGCTTTGCCATCGTAACCTTGTTTCTTTTGTCTATAAAATGAGTTTTTCTGTGTATGAACAGAAATATTTACGATGAAAACGAATACATCATAGGAGTAATTAAAGTAATGAAGAATTCAGATAATTAACTCGAAAATCCGAGTGAGATATTTTTCACACATACAGACATAATACCACAGACCTGTATTTGTTTTAGATATAGGTATGTGGTAAATATAGTTCAAAGGTGGTAGGACCATTTATGGCTCGACTTCGGCGGCACTCCCGCCACCCATTTTTTCCTAATAATATTGTTCTGGTTTAAGGAGTGTGGTCAAGGAAACATACTTCTTTCGTGGCGTTCCAACTTAGTCTCAGGAGTGACGTATTTGTGGCCGACGGTCTACCTCAGATAGGAATCTCATCTTATTTAGTGATGATGGTCAAATGACCATAAGTGACAGCAGCCACTTATCGATAGGAATACCTGCTATCCAGGAGTTATTTATCCTCCTACATAGTACACTACATGAAATATATATACAAGCAAGTCCCATATAATACGGAGAGACTTAATACAATACGAAGTAAAGGGGCACCCCATAAAATACGGTATAAATAAATAAATAGTGAATTGCGGTCAGAGGTAGGTACATTGTGCACAGACTAATGAAAATGAAAACGAAGGTAATATATTATCCGTTCGGCTTTAGCCCAGTGGTTGAAATTTAACAGACTTTAGTTGAAATTTAATAGAAATAATGAAGGTTTGAAATTCATAAAAAAACAAATAAGTGTTTAACACACAAAACAGAAAAGGTACAGGAATAAATCTCGCGACAAGCTTTTATTTTAATTAGGTTAGGTAAACAATAATAATAGATACGACATATTTTAATTTTGTATCTAGATTTATTTAATTTCACAGTGCAGAAGTAACGAACAAAGTTATTTAATGGATTAAGCTGTAATTTCATATCTTCCAAGTGTTATTAGAAACCGCGGAAGCTAATGAAAGGCAGTTCACGTAATTAATAAAATGATGCGGGGCTTACCGTTCATATCCTTGTATATTGTATATCGAACAGACTTCCTTGTTTCTGTTATGGGGATTTATACGCTCCGATACTTATACAAGTTATATTATAAATGCGATTGTCAGTTTTTTTATAACATAGGAGTAGCAGACGAGCATACAGTCCACTTGATGGTAAGTGGCTGCTGCCGCCCATGAACATCTGTAATCAACCTCAGATATGATTAGATATTCCTACCTGAGGTTGGCCACAGATGCGCCGCTACCTCTGAGGACTAAGCTGGAACGCCTCGGAAACGTATGTCTCCCTTACCTCACCTTCAAGACGGAACACAGCAGCGCATAACACTGCTGTTATTAGGTAGAAATAGGTGTGGCGGTGGTGCCGCTGGAGTCGAACCACAAAGGGTTCTACCACCTTCAGAAGTTTATTTGTTTGCTACACTTTAGCCTTAACTACGTAACCAATTCTCATGAATTTTTTATACACTTTTCAATCCTGAATATATTATAAATGCGAATGTGAGATTTGTTTGTTTGCTTGATACGCTATTTTCTATTTTCGTATACAATGATTGATATTTAATTGTAATGATGATAATGAATGAATGAAATTAATTGTATTAATTGGAATTTGCACGCCTTACGGGCAAAAAATACGGGGAAATTGTAGCTACTGACCTATTTAATACCAAATTGTACCTTATTTTTGCAAATAAAGATTATTATTACGCTTTTACGCCCTAACTACATAACCGACTAACATGAAATTTTGTACAAACGTTGTCAGGGGTTCAGAAAAGAACATAGGGTATCTTCGAGTGTCTCGGGTGCCGTGTACAATGTGTGTGTGTGTGACAAAGACGACACAGAAATACGTAGACCAAAAATGGAAATTATTCATTTGTCTCTGTCTGGCCGTGGCTCGAACCTGGTACTCAATGCGTGTCAGACCGGAAACGGCACCGCGGGTCGTCATTGTTTCTTAACTGTATTCTGAGACTTCATATACCCATAATGGGTAAGTTATCTTGACAACCCCGTGACTAACGTGTATAGATAATATCTGTAGTGCATACTATCGGCCCGTTGTACTGAATAGCCTATAATTTACCAGTAATTAATACACAAATCACTGTTTATCTTCAATAATAATGAAGTCCGGTACCAATTAAATGTAATTGAAACATTTCCAAAAGTACTGCATATAACATTTATTCGCTTGTTCCTTGTAAATATTTTTCAACGTTTCAGTTTTATTTGCATGGTCTACGATTTATGAATATTTTGATGTTAAAAGCGGCGTGCCGTTATTTAACGGAAAAAGTGTAAGCAAAATTGAAGAGGCTGTCTGTGCATTCAAATTGGCTACGATATTTAAAAGTATAATAGTACGAAACACAAAAAGGGTATTTAAAAATATAACTTGTTGCATGAAGTGCAATGACCTGCAACCTGGTTTGAATAGTAATTTTACGTGAAGTTTTTTACGTCGACTATTTTTTACACGAAAAATATCGTTTTTGTTTAAAAATTAAGGTGAAAATTGTACGATTTTTAAAAGTAACACGATCAGTTTAGGAGTGTTTTTATAAGAATGACGTATCAAACAAACATGCAGTCCACCTAATGCTAAGTGTTCATTGCTGCTCCTATACATCCATAACCAACTTCTTAAAGAACAAGGATTCCACTTGCATTCAATTACAGATGTATTGCCACTTCCACGCCCATTGATCGAGAAAGAACTGCTTCACACATACTGGAACCATCTTTCTATTGAAAATCCTCTCTAACAAAAATTTAATATGAAAACTTTAATGAATATTCTGACTAATATTGTTCAGCAAACACTGTTTGTGTTGGTACTTGAGGCTTAGCTCTATAGGTTGACAAGTCCCTAAAAGGAAAATCTGGAGACACGCCAGTACAAACCTCAAATTGAGGGTATTATGGTTCAACGCAAGCCTATTGACGTTGTGACGAACTTGCTACTTCTAGCATGATTATGTTGAAGAAAATTAAGAACTTTGTTGGACGATTTGAAAATTATTTTTTGATAGGAAATTCGTTGAAATTTATGTTGATGTCGTGGGCGACGACCTTTAAAAGACGACGACAAGAGCCACACAGGGTTGAGTGGATTTTTTATCTACTACAGCTACCCCGGTGACCATTCTCAGCGCTACGTGGAAGACTTTAAGATATTCAACGGAATAAAACCGGAGTCTTCGACTCTAAAGCTTTCTTTTGGTGCCAAGTTTGCTCACCAGACCTTCAGGTGTTTATAATGGTATGCAGTCACACGTACCTTCGTCCTATCCAGGGCCTCTGGAATTCTATATAGGAAGCCCTTTCATCTTGTACGGTAAATAAATGAATTGAATTTCTCGAGATTTCCAAATATTGTGATAAAATTAACCAACTTATATAAACTTCGTACAATAGTAAAGTATTTGTATGTAAACAAGCATTGCAATTTATATGTCACATATAGACGATAAGTGAAGTGGACGAGAGCCCTTTGAAATCCTTAGACCCACAAAATTCTCATCAGAAAATCAGATATCCAATCTCACATTTCATCGGAAATCTACAAGAAACGAAGTTTGCCTACGTTCTGTTTGAATTATGAAAATCTATCCTATTAAAAGGATGAGAAGTTTGTGTATTTTTGTGGATTTTCTTGGAGTAGGTAAGTAATATTTTAACACTTTTTTCACTGATTGATAGTTACATTAGTCAAAATACTATATTATATTATATTGCATACATTTAAGCATTTGGTTTTAAAGTAAATGAATAATAAAACGACGACGTACGCTGGCCGAACTAGGTAATATAATTGGATTGAATAAAATGCCAAAGAAATATCCCTTGAACTCAGGTACATAAAAGTTGATGCGAGGTTACGCCAGATAAAATAGATGTACCAAATCATTATAATTAATGTGTTAAAATATTGATAACAATTCGCGTGCGTAATAATTTTACATTTGTAATTAAGACTATTTCCACCCACATTCACATCGTTCCAACGGAAACGAGATCAGGCATACAAATACTCCACATATCCATTTACAAAATATACATATGATATCGGGATACTGTAGCCAATAATGCAATATAGTTAAATTAGTTAAGCGTAGTTTATAGCTAAAGCCGCCAGAAGCCGTTTGGGCCAACGTAGCGGAAAATAGTCATGCGCTTCTATTTTCACACCAACAATTCCGCTCAATCAATACATGTATACCTAACTGCTTTATTCAACTACCTTTGGCCACGTTTAAATAAACCTATTTATTTTACAAAGGTACATATTTATTTTATAAAGGTGTATATTATGTATATATTTGACATTTATATATTCACTTGCCTAAAAGGCGAAGGAAAATCGAGAAAAACCCGCGCCTGAGTTCTTAAAGGGTTCTTCAAAAACCTCAAAATAGGAAAAAAGACTGTTGGTCATCAAACCGTACAAAATATAAATATATTAAACTAACGTAATATTCCGAACGACGGGATCCAACGACCGCGCTCATCACGTTGGACATTTCTTAAGAAAGGTTCCCTTTGACATTCAAGTAGACATGAGACCGTTTGCATTAATGTTAAGATGAACTGTAATTGTGTCAGGACCAGGTCATATGTCAAGAAAATATGTCACAACCGCCGTGGACCCCTCTTCATCACGAGTAGCAATAATTCATCTCCTAAGCTGTCAACAATTTCGGTTCCATACAAGACACCTCCGAATTGCATAAGGAAATTCTCGCTCATTTGGGACACTTACAAATCATTTCTTGTCGGCATTAGCAATGTTAATGGCGAGTTTCCTCAGCTATTACTTACATGCTTCTGCATGTGTCAAGTTACCTGTAATATTTTCTGTAGATTCGAAATTGTGCTAAATATTTACTAATTCACGACTTCTTTGTGCAGTGGTATATATAAATGCGGTACACGATTGGAGTGTAATCAATGTAGGGTATCTTTGAGTGGTACGTAAGGTAAGGTAAGGACATCGAAATTATCTCCACCTCGACCAAATAAAGGTGAAAGTGGTAGAACCAGTATGATCTGAGCAAGGGGGTACTAGTGTATACAGTACTGCGTTTCAGAGTAGGAGTGTGGATACCAGCTAATTTACATATGAGATGATCATCGTAGTCCTCAGAAATGGCAACGCATTTGGGATCGGTTTCAGGAAGAATCTGTTCCAGCTGGTAGTAGCCCAGGAAGCGAGATAGACAGTAACCGATTCGTTTAACTTAGATTTATACACTTCTATCTTACTCTCTACAAATAGCCTTTAATAGATTGCGTCATCCTTTACTGCTCTCAAAATAAACTTTACAAAATAAACTAACAGTGTCAGCAAGTTCAGTAAAAACCCCCGGATCCCATGATTCAATTCAATTTGGTCCAGCGCTCGGTATCACGTTACTTTTTAATTCTGATGAGATTTTTATTAAAAGAGAGACTTTAAAATTGAATTAGGCCGACGAACGGATACAGTCCATGTGTTGCGACCGGGACGAGCTAAATAGATTTGGTGGCCGTATTGATCCGCTCTATTCGTGGACTGCACCAGGCATCTGAAAATTGGTTAATGCAAGTCGAACTCGCGTCAGGAGAATTCCGTACCATTTTTTAGTATTTGTTATAATAGAAGCCGTTGAAGTACATGCATTGTGAAGATTTAAACTGTCTGCATATTACAGTTTAACAGATAAAACGAAAAACGTTGAACAATAGCGGTTTCTTGTATGGTGACCCCCATTTATTTTCAGCTTTTTTATTTTTGGAGTTTACTCCTTAAGAAACGATTTGAGTTATAAGGCCCGGTACGGAAATTTTATGAGGAGTAAAATCAAGTGTAACACGAAAAGTTGAGGCGTAACGGTAACCAAAATATGAATCAAGAGTGCTTTTATTAATTTAAAATACAGTAAGTTCAAATCCCATATGAAAGTAATTATTACAATAAAAATAATTAGCAATATATAAAACATTAAAACGTCATTAACTAATTTGTTTACATTTTTGCATAAATTAAGTTATAGGTTTGATCATTTATAAACACTGTGAAAAATATGAACATTGGCGCCATAATATGATTAACAATCTTTTATGAACGTTTTTAAAGAAGATTAACATATAAAATCAGTAAGCAATTGAATAAGATATAATATTAGAAAAAATAAGTTTTTAACATAAAGAGGCTTTTGTAAGTTACTGATATATTAATTTAACTTATAAAAATGGATGCATTATTGATCAGCACCATCTATCAACGATAAACGGGCAAAATCAAAACAGTATTATTTAATATTTATTACAGAATTATTGCTAATGAATTATGTTCAAAATAAGTTATATAAAATTAGCAATACGTTTTAAATGAATTCTAGAATTATAAAACATTCAGAAACAATCCAAATTACATATAATAACATGTTTATTGAGTCTCATATAAATTTCATCCGTAAATTGCAA
Source organism: Epargyreus clarus clarus (assembly GCA_014595695.2). Classification (NCBI taxonomy): domain Eukaryota; kingdom Metazoa; phylum Arthropoda; class Insecta; order Lepidoptera; family Hesperiidae; genus Epargyreus; species Epargyreus clarus. The sequence goes on along the minus strand of JACTTY020000030.1, from coordinate 102,779 downwards.
CAAGGATATTTTATAGATGGCAAAGAAATTATAATTATTAAGTTTTAAGTTATAAAACGTTTAACATTGTTTTAAATATAAATAATTATATTATATTAAAATTTACTTTAATATAAACAATTATATTAAGTTACCATTATAATATTTGGAACCAAAATACATAGATTGATAAACTTGCAAACTTACAATTTATAAAACTTGCCACTAGATGGCGCTATTTTATATTATTTTGTAACATACTTTATGTAATACGCATTATTGAAGTAATATAAATAATCCGAATAATTACAGATATATGTTTGTTTCTCTTATCATTTTAGCAGATGCGTTCATTTACCTACCCTTTTTTCTATTCGATATATATCATAATTATCATTCGTAAGGAGTAAACTCCAATCGTGCGTCGTAGCTGACACACACACACTTTTTTTTTATATTTGTTGCTATAGCTGAACACATTGAGTATCTATCTATTACGGTTCAGGTGATAGAGTCCTGGGACAGATGGATAGATGGGCTGACGGCGAAGGCTTATTAAAAGCGTTCCGGTTTTACCTCTTGGGTGCGGAACCCCAAAAAGTACTGTCCGCTACTTGCTGAATTCGCTCAGTTCTATTTTGTATTTCCATTAAAGCTTTCCACAAGGTTGGGAGAAGCGCTATTAGCGATAAGACTGGACTTGTATTGTATTCTGTGTTACAAGTAATGTAGTTTATTCGTTTGTGACGTAACATTTTTATACTAATATTTACAAGTTTATGCTGGACATTTTCCACTGTGATAAATGATTTTTAAATAAGTCTTCTATATTGCTTTAAATATCTCCGGTAAACGTTACCAACTTGGGTGCATAGATATGCTAAGTAACATAGATTTTTGAATGAATCTTTTTATATAATTTTCCGGTCTATGTATGTTTTTAATTTTTCTGCTAATTTTTTTTAACCTTTCATGTTTTTTTTTTGGTTTATAATAATTATTAATGCCCAAAACCTTTTTCATTTCTCATATAAATCACTACATGTAATCTTAAATTTTCAATCACCCTTTTTTTGATCATGAGGGGGAAACCTTCAAAAGGTACCCGATGCCGTGCGAGCGACACACGGTTATGTGAGACTCTTACCGCACTAAAACCCCCCCGGTGGCCGTCCTCATCGCTGCGTAGAGGACTCCGGGATCTCCAAAAGAACGCAAACGGAGTCCTCTTAGCGCATTGCCGCGTCAGGCTCCGCCCAGGTGAGCTTATCGCTCACTGCATGGTCTGGTGTGTACGACGGTATGCGACCACACATACCGCCGTCCTTCCCGGGGCCGTTGGCCGGGCGGTTCGAGCTCTTGCCACCCAAGAGGTGGCAAGAGTGGGAACTCTTGCCACCCTCAACCCCAGAAGCCACCTTTTAGTCGCCTCTTACGACAGGCAGGGGATACCGTAGGCCTATTCTTGTCCCGGAACTACAGGGGTTAATTTTCAATCACCCAGACTCAGTATTTTTAAATCGCTTTCCCAGTAAATAAGTAAATATGCCACCCCATATCTACGCTACGTCACCTGTTCTACCCTCCAATATTAGCACACAATTTATGGCAGTCCAGAAGCCGACTACGCTCGAATCCGCTCTATATTTTACCCTTATCTCTACGTAGATAGTTCGAATACTTTTGACACTAAACGTATTCCGGGAAGCTAAGCCAGTAAGATGTTACAGGAAGTACGGAAACGAAATTCACTTCCATTTAGAGGCTTCTAGTTTGATATCGCTTAAGCTAGTTATTTCGTACGGTTAACGTAAATAAGGGTAGACTTTGTTTTGTTAGTAATATTACTTAGTAGCTGACCCGGCAAACTTTGTACCACCTCAAAATCTATTTATCAAATTTATTTCATATAAAATATAGCCTATGTTACTCGTGGATAATGTAGCTTTCGAATGGTGAAAGAATTTTTAAAATCGGTCCAGTACTTTTTAAGCCTATTCCTGACTATGCCTGACTTAAATTAGGGTCTTATGTTTTGAAGTAACTTGCACTCATGCTTTTGTACTTAAATCAAAACAAATTATGTATGGTTCTTATTTGTAGTCGATCTCAGGCAGCCTTCCGCTTAGGTTGTAAGTGATACTTTGCCAAACAAACGAAACCAAACTTAATCATAAATAAAACCTTCAGAAGGTATTTGAAAATATTTGTAGAATAATAAGTAGCTCCATCAAAGTTCCCGTGAAATTTCGAACACAAAAAATCAACGGGTTGCACTCCGAGAGTACCGGTAGAAGTGAAAACTTTCGAAACCTTGTCTGGATAATAAAATATAATGAATGAAAAATGGAACTACGCCCATTGACATATTTTTCTATGCTGACGCCGGGTGACATTTTGACTTTTGCTTTGCGATCTTACGAATTTTCGATCAGGCTACGTATCCTGTTCTTGGCGCGAGTGTAACAATTTAACCCATCACAAAAACTGCATAATACCGCTAAAGAAGATTTCACTTCAAAAACTGATGAAGCCCATTTCATCAGTCTAAATGTTGTCGAAACTGCGGATACGTACGATATGTTAGCAAAGAAAAAAACGGTACAAATATAACAGACTTGTATTTATTTTAGGCAAAGCAAGACCAGAACAAACTTGCAAGGATCCGGGCAGTTTGTTGACCGCCGTGTATTTTTTCGAGCACGTATTTAATGTTACTGTAGTTCCGGAACATAACTGAAATTACTCTTGTTCAAAGAATGCTCGCAATTGTTTCGTGTCCTAAATTTTTAATGTGTAATGTTTTTGCTTTTTTGTTTAGTGTTTTTGTGTTGTTGTTTTTTGATGCTAAGTAGCTACTGCCGTCCATGCAAAACGGTAACACTACTTAAGTAACTTGGGTTCCCTCATCATTATAAATATTCCCTTATCATTATAAGGAGGTTCTGTATTCGACCGTTATGTATATTTGTATGTGAGCGATTTTCTCAAAAACTACTCAATCAATTTCGATGGGGTTTTGGTTGTTATTGATAATGCTCAGATACACTACGAAGAAAAAGTAACTGTTTTGCCTATGCCTCCTTATATAATTATAGATATCTGAAGGCGAAGCTGAACAGATGCATGGTTCTCCATGACATCTAAGAGAGAGTCCTTATGATTGCTAAATGCTCGTCATTTTCTAGACATTTGCGCTTATTATCATTGCAGCAACGCGGATAGTTATGTTATTTTTCTAGACATTATCTACAGTAATAGTAGCCACAAGGTAGAAGTAATATGTTTTCATTGTGGTGTCATTGTGTTAAATCAAACCATAAACACTACTTCGTACACCGCTAAGTAATTTTTCTATTAGGTTACATTCCAAAATATATATTTTCAAGTAATATATTTCAAGTTTATTTAGTGATTTCGTGAACTAGTATATTTTTCATCATAATCTAATTTATATACCTATGAATACAAAAATATTAAGTCAACTTTTTTTTAATTTCAGTTATGAATCCGTAGACAAAACTAATACTCGTAGGTTGTCTTACTATTACTGTGTCACCAGGCGGCATCATCTCGAAGGTCTTCGTTGCGGAAACGATAATTCATCCCTCAAGCTGTCGGCAGTTTCACTCCGCATGTGTCCTGTACGAAATGATCGGCTATTCCGATAATCACGAACCATTTGTTACTACTGAAAGATTATTTATTGGGTTGACTATGTACAGGGTAGCCTGTTGTACACTTTGCATTATAAATCTACTTACTTGCGCGAATTTGACCGGTGTTCTAAATCTGGCAGTTTCCAGATATCTTCTGGACTACTATTAGGCAGAATTTGTTCCGAGATGCTACATAAAATATTACTTCTTGGATCACTCGATAGCGGTAAAACAGCTATTTTAACCGTTATTTCCTACTTGTACTTTTATGAGATATTGCATTACCACTATTATAAGTATTAAATAAATTATATTATATTACCAAGGATACTTACTAGTTAGTTCTTCAAGAATTATCGGAGCAAAAAAGGTACGGAGTCGCAAATTGTATCCTACATATCTATCTCAATCCCCGTAGGTCATATTTTAAATAGATTAGAAATATGTTCAACGCCAAAGGATCAGCTGTAGTATGTGACACTAGAGGCAACGTCTCGACGGCTGTGTCCCGAGAATCATAATTCATCTGCCAAGCTGTCCCCAGTATCTCCGTTGTTTTATTGCACGAGGAAATTATCAGTTATGTCATAATTATGGGTAAGTTCTTGTTATCGTCAGCATTTACATTTTTGTGTGACGGAGTTTATCCGTATCTCATTCATACAGACCCACGTTGTATTTCTTTTTTAACCGACTTCAAAAAAGGAGGAGGTTACTCAATTCGACCGTATGTTTTTTTTGTTTCTGAAGTCGGCGCTCATATTGGACACGCTGTTTACGCCGTTATCAAACGAAATATATTGAGCGCCAACTTCAGAAATATGTACTAAACCAACATTTATTTCAATTATTTTTTACTTTGTAGTTACATAGAAGTCGGTTTTATTTTTTTGTTATTTTTTTTTATAATATACAAATAGAATACGAGCATGCACTCCACCTGATGGCTACTGCCGCCCATGGACATCGCCTAAGGACTAAGCTGAAAAGCCACTGATAAGTATGTCTTTTTTACCATAAACCTTCTTTAATCTTCTTTACCCTGTAAACAGAAACGCAGTACAGCGCGTACCACTGCTATAGAAATAGGCAGAAATAGATGTAGCGGTGGTCTCCAGAGTCAGGTTCGACAAAGTGTTTTTCTATCTGTAATTGATGATCTTGTAAAAGGTTTACAGCATAATATGATAAATCAATTATTTCTTAATAAAACCTGTGAAATAGAGTTGCGCAAAATGTATCACTAAAGTGAAAAGAGTGATATATATCTTTTGAATTCAGTGATATATATCACTCTTTTAGCTCAATAGCTCACTTTAGCTCAGTAGCTCTGTAAAGATACGCGACATTTTATATCAGTATATCAGAAAATCAGATCAAAATGTTTTGACAACATTTTTGATTCCTATAATTAATACAAAACTGGCAAGAAATTATATATGAATTATCACAGCCAACGCTATTTGTATATCCCGGTTTCCATGTTCTTAGCAATAAAATATTTTAATTTAGTGTTTAATACGTAACCGTAACTGTTATATATCTCAATCAACGCATTTGACTCGAATCAGGCTCACTACTCACTCTCAGTCAGTCGCTCATTTGACTCATCGCTCACTCGCGAGCTAGTATAACACTGTTGAGTTGAAGAAGATCTTATATCCGGAATCGTTTGAATCTATGAACTAAACCATGTGATGCGGATATAAAGATATAATTCAAATCCGTCGGAGTTGATGAGTGATTAGCTCTTTGGTGAAGATATATATCTTTTATATCACTCACTCGCGCGCTACACAATTCTACTGTGAAATTTACATTTTATTTGTACGCAATGTTTTTGATGCATGGTAGTAAAAATAAAACTTGTTTGTGTAGTTTTTAGGTCGCGGGTTATATTTATTCAATAAAGTCTGCGGAACAATAGGTGGCAATTTGATCACTAGAACGTGTTGCAGTCGAGCTAAATAGGTTTGGTTTGGTATCGATCCGGTCTAAACGTGGACAACAGTAAGACCAAAAAGTCATCCGCCATTTTGTACGCTTCATCACTTCCATCTCTTGAAAATTTTCAGTTCATGTGATAGCAGAATTTTTTAGCTACAAAATCTAAACTTTATATATTATTATATAGTTTAGCATTTTTAGTGAATTCATTGCTTTATAGCGTAGCTAAAGGATATTTGCTTGTTAGATATTTATATTGCATGTGCTTCTTTGTAATGAAAAGTAGATTTCTAATAACATAAAAGCCAATATATGAGTAATAAGCATACGAGATATTAAATTTCCACTACTGGGCATGGTTCTCCTGCCAGAGGGGTTTAGGTTATGGCGCTGGCAAAGTATAAATGCAAGACTACATACACCTTTGAGATTTTTTTAAAAGAACTCTCAGGCGTGTAGGTTCATCACCAGGTTTTTTGTGTCCATTTATCCGCAATAATAATAAAGTTAAACGTTACCGATTATTAAATCCAATCATTACATATTTCTAGGACTAGCCAAATGACTTAAGTAAGATATATGACGATATGATATAGCCAAAAGATTAATGGTAGTAAATAAATTAAGAACGTCATTCTTAATAGTATGTCGTGTAAAGCAGTGAACATACAAAATACGTTTCATGATTAGATCCATTCAGTAATTTCATATGCAGAAAACCGTAAAATACTAAGTGGATTGGGGTAAATTGGACTATCATAAATTTTTATGGTAATATCGGACAGCAGGTGCTAGGTGTCAATTTAATGCAATCGATAGGGACTTTTACTACTCCTATTTCTACAGCGTGGAAATGCAATATTTTTTCATTTTCAAGTCTCCGGATATTCAAATTTTATCAAACTAATTTCTCAATTATCATCTTTATATTCTGACTAGCAGAACCCGCGGCTTCGCCCGCGTAAAAAAATATGATATGACATACAAATAACTGTAACCGTAAATTTGTATCTTTAACAATTTTAAAGATAAAGTAGCATTAATATTTCATTAATAAAAGCTTTTTTTTTCGTAACTGTGTACCTAAATTGGTCAAGCTTTCTTAAGAAACATACACTAAAACTCTAATTAGTGGACTGTAATGAAACTTTCTTTAAAATATAAGTTTCATGTAGGATAAAATAATTATTATTTACACTATTCCATAGGAACCGTCCATGTTATATGCGGCCTTACATACAGTGGTTCTTTCCAGGGTCGCTGGCTGGGCGGTTAGAGCTCCCATTCTTGCCGCCCGCAACTCCAGAAGTCCCCCTTTAGTCTCGTACGACAGGCAGGGGATACTGTAGCCCTGTTCTAGACCAAAATTTTAATCCAAGGTCTATGTGTCTACCACATCACCATCACTAATCCACGCATAACGTTTTTAAAGAAACTTCCTTTACTTATAGTACCCTAATGGGGTTGATTGTTGAGTTGCTAAAATTGCTGAAACAGATATGTAAACAGAAAAATATGATGCATACACCCTTTTATAGCCGTCTTAAAGGTATATCTAAAAAAAGTAGTGACTCAGATGCTTTATTGAGTCTAATGATAAGTTTTCATAGTGGTTGCTTCCAAATTAACGGATTATAAAATAAAGTTCCAACCCCTATTTAACGACTTTAAAGGTAGATTTTCAAGAAAAGGAAAAATAAGTGATATATTATTTACAACCAGAAAGCAAAATACCAATTTTCATAGGCTTTGCTTCATAATCGGCTTACTTCTAAACAAACTTTCAACCCCTATATTACTTAGGGGTAGTATTTCCATAAAAAGTGTTAAATAAGTTCTATCATTTCCAACCAGAAAGCCAATTGACAATTTTTACAGTCCTTGCTTCCAAATTAACGGTTTTTAAAATAAAGTTCCATCCCCTATTAAACGTCCTTAAGGGTTCATTTAATAAAAACGGTGCAGTAGGTGTTCTATTATTTTAAATCAGAAAGCAGAATACTAAATTACATAGACTTTGCTCTAAAATCTGCGAACTTCTAAACGAAGTTTCTACCCCTATTTTATCCTCTTAAGGGTAAATTTTCCATAAATGTTGTAAAAGAAGATCTATTATTTCGTACCAGAAAGCTAAATCCTATTTTTACAGTTCTTGTTTCCAAATAAACGATTTTGTAAAATAAAATTCCATCCCCTATTAAAAAACCTTAAGGGTTGATTTTCCAAAAACTGTGAAATAGGTGTCCTATTATTTTCAATCAGAGAGCCAAATAACAATTTTCATAGACTTTGCTTAAAAAGCTGCGGACTTCTAAACAAAGTTTTCACCCCTATTTTACCTTCTTAAGGGTAGTTTTTCATAAACGGTGTCAAAGAAGCTCTACTATTTCGAACCAGAAAGCTAAATGCTATTTTTACAATCCTTGTTTCCAAATGAACGGATCTTAATATAAAGTTCTATCCCCTATTAATAGAACTTAAGGGTTGATTTTCCAAAAACGGTAAAATAGTTGTTCTATTATTTTCAATCAGAAAGCTGAATATCAATTTTCATAGACTTTGTTTCAAAATCGGCGGTTTTCCTAACAAACGTTCAACCCCTATTTTACACTGTTAAGGGTAGATTTTCCGTAAGTAGTGTTAAAAAAGTTCTATTATTTTCAACAGGAAAGCCAAATGCAAGTTTTTATAGTCCTTGCTTTCGAATTAACGGAGTTTGAAATAAAATTCCAACCCCCAGTTAACGACCTTAAGGGATGATTTTCCAAAATCAATTAAACTACAAATTTAATAAATTTATTAGAAAATAATTAAACACTTATTGTGTTTAATTATTTTCTATCGAAAACCCAAATACCGATTTTCATACAGTTTACAACGAAACTGGAGGACTTTCATACAAACTTACAACCCTTATTTAACCCACATAAGGGTTGATTTTCCAAAAACGGTAAAATTAACGTTCCACTATATCTAATCAGTAAGGCAATTACTAATTTTCGTAGTGCTGGCTTTCAAATTGGCAAATTTAAAAAAAAGCTTTCAACCCTTATTTTACCTACTTAAGGGTTGATTTTCCAAAAATGGTGAAATAGGTGTTTAATTATTTTTAATCAAAAACCCAAATACCGATTTTCATAGAGTTTACATCAAAACTGGGGGAATTCCATACAAACTTACAACCCTTATTTAACCCACATAAGGGTTGATTTTCCAAAAACGGTAGAACTAAAGTTCTATTATATCTAACCAGTAAAGCAATGGCTAACTTTCATAGAGCTGGCTTCCAAAATGGCAAAATTTAAAAAAAGCTGTCAACCCCTATTTAACCACCTTTAGGGTTGATTTTGGAAAAACCCTTAGATTAGATTTTTATTACTTTAAATCCGAAAGCTAAATACCAATTTTCATTCAGTTTGCTTTAAAACTGACGGACTTTCATGTTTCTAGCTTCAGTACTTTAGTCAAAACCTTGATTAATACGTTTTGAACGTGAGTATCCTTTCGCTTTTATATATATAGAAGATTTGAGGATGTCTTCTGGATGAAAGTATTTTATATAAAGAGTCATGTACTATTTTCAATGTTATTATATAATGACGTATAATTGATTATTTACGAAACAAATAATAATATTTAGCTATTAAAGTAAAATGTACATTTGAAGATTTAGTATGCAGTTATTAGATATTTTTATATATAAGTCAACAGGGAATAGTTTTTTGCATACATTAAAATTCATTTTTATTTCTAAAAACATTTCACGTTATATTTTGTTCACGGTAGACAATTTCTCACTGTCGCAGTAGCTTTTCAGCTTAGCGCTAAAAATAATCAAAGCATGCAGCGCGGTCAGGGCGGGCGGGAATTAATGCGTTTGGCGCAGGTGGGCGACAAGACGACTGCAGTAACGCATTGATTCAACCCGCCGTGCGGTGCGATGAATAATGGTTTGAACATTCGAAATTAAATTCCGGTTGGGAATTTTTGTGTTTTTTGTACAATATAACAAGAAGTAATGATTATTTTCGATGTATTTAATTTAAAATAATGGGATTATTGAGTATATTTATTGGTAGCGATATTTTTTATTTTTCTTGGGTTGCTTAAAAAGAAACATGTTATTGATTATAACATATACATATAATGAAATCATATAATGTTTCGTCCTTTATTTCGTTATTTTTCTAAAGATATTAAATATTTATCTTTACATATATCTATATGTTGTTTGTTTTGCTTTGCTTTAACAGAACACTGCAGGCATGGCTGCCAGGAATTTTACTTAGATGGGTGACAAAAAGACAGTAGTCATCCACAAACACAATCAGGCTGAAAGTACCGATTTTATTCAATTTTTAAATATAAAAGTATCAAGAGCAAAGTGCTACGTTAAATAACCTTAATAATTATCAGTGTTTAATTACTTTTTAACCGAGCGAGTTATATTATGAAAGTATAAACAAAATATTAAAATAACATGCAAAGTTTAATATTTATGTATGAAATAAAACAGCTCAATACATCAACGGAATGTTAATGTATGAAATAAAACTGTTTTATTAACTACGTTTTAGTTAGTGAATATTTTTTTTACCGTCACAAAATAAAAAAATATCTAAAGCGTACTAGCGCGGTCGTGGCGAGCGGGAATTAATGCGTTTGGCGCAGGTGGGCGACAAGACTGCACGAACACATCGAATATTTACAATGAAGTTACCAGTTACTTTTCACGTTCCTTCCCAGAATTCGATATTTTTACCAGTAATGCAATGTATAAAAATGTATTAATTTTACAACGTTTCTGTACATATTTTCTTCGGAAGAATAACTATGTTAATTATTGTTAATTGAATCAAGTTTTAATGCAGATGATAACTATATTATACTTACAAATTGGTAAGATGCTACAAATAAAATTATAATAGTTTGCATGGTTAAAAAAGAGACTTATATAAATGAGATAATTAGACTTGAATAAAAGTCTTAATAACAAATGGAGTAAACAAAACAAATAATATCGCGAAATGTAATATGTTTAACTCATTTTATGACCAATATTAATAAAATTCGTTAAAGCTTTTACCGGATAGATTTCAGAATTGTTAATAAGAATTTAATATCGAGCTTCACAAAAAGTTGGGCCATAAATACGAATTTTAATATCTAGATACTTCGAGGATAATCTGTTATAAATCCTGCGGAGGTAAAGGATTGCTACAGGCCTTTGTCGTTAATACTTTTATCTACTCAATAAATACGCGAAAGAGTTTAATCTGTTGTAAAACTTGAATTGTCGTACATAAATCAATTGACATTGCTTATAAGTTATACCGTAATAAAATAATAACATTGATACTTAATCGGTTAGTGGTTACTTAAAATAAAAAAATGTAATAAGTACATCAATATTTGATTGATAGTGTTGCTAAGAATTTTTAGGAAGTTTTTAAATATTACTGAGTTCTTGTTCCCTTTTTTCTTTGAAGTAGATGAAGTAGATCAAAAATGTGTTGAAAAATTGTCAATTGAAAAGTAATTTGCTTCTTAACCTTAAATTATTAAAATAATTACCAACCTCTTAATCATCATTAATTAATCATCAATCCGACCGAGTCGAAATCTCTTGAGCATATTATGAAAATAATACTAAAACACAAATAATGAGCGAAGTCGTAATATAATGTAGAGACGTAATGGATATTTTTTAATAGTTTACAACTTACGACGCACTGAACTGTTCTTAAACCTATTTGTCCTGAAAATATTTTTATCATAATATCTTTCACACATTTTTTTTGAACATTTTATTATGAGGTATTCGTGAACAATATTTTTAATTCCGCCGTGGTGTGGGTAGAGCAGAGCTCGCATACCAAGAATTACCTGTTAGCGCTAACAAAATGGTGCCTTGGCTTATCTGCCGCTATAAATAGAGCTTGGTAACGAAGGTTCAGGAATTTTTCTGAGTAAGTCTTTAAGAAACACTTGAGAAAATGTTCCGACGAATTCTTGTGTATCTACTATCTACCCCTTCGATCTTTGGTATTCTCGTGAAATATTATTAGTGATATTTTCAGATATAAAGTAACTAGATAATATAACTACAGCGCTTTTGTTTCACAGGTTAGAGGGTACGAAATACATAGTACAGTGTTTTTTGATGTGAAACATCTATAGCCGCACGTAAAAAAGATTTCTGGCGTGGCGACGATTACCTTTAACTACATAGACAAATGTTCTATAAGGGACAGAGCTATTAGAACAATGTGATAAAAAAAGACAACTAGTGTTTGACCTTGCGTTTCAAGTGTACGCAAACGTAAATATTGACCATGGAATATAGTGACCAATGATTACTTCAGTCAAAACGGGACATCGATTTTTTTATGTCAAATACTTTTTACTTGAAAAAATATAGTTAGAAATAATAAAAAACACGCTTTTATGATAAAATTAACTAAAAAGTAGAAAATAATTTTCAATCTAGGAATCATTTAAGGAAAAGTAAATAGTATAATTGTGCAAAAAATGTGGGGCGCTTTATGAAAACTGATAAATGGAGCACCCCATGTTTTTTTCACAATTATAATATTTACTGTTACTTAATTGACAATGGCAACGGTTCATTTCGGAGACAACGGCACGAAGCATCGAAAAAAGGGACTGTCCCGTTAAAAACGGGACGTATGGACGTATATTTCTCATTGATACTCATGCTTGTCAAAGACAATGAAATAATGGAACAGAAGGTAAAAAATGTCCAGAACTGTCGATAATAGTTTTAGTACATCGTTTACGTAGAAATGTTATAGTACAGTTTAACTAAATAAATTATTATTATATAAATATATAATTTGATGAAAGAATGTATCTATACAGATGTATCGACTGGTTTAAAATATACGATTTAAAAATTGTTTATATTTATTATCGTATATTAGTAAAGATTACTCACTCCTAACAAGAAAATGTACCCAGTTTTGAGAATTGAAATAGTTGCGTAAAAAAGTTTTGCCACGTCTCCGTGCTAAAATGTCCCTAAAATATTTGAAATAATTATTTATCTATTATGTAAATTACGCAGTATTAGTTATTTATTTGTAAATTTTCTCTAAAAATGTTTTTATTTGTCAAGAATTCAAAAAAAACTTACTAATAAGCCGTTTGTGGCTTCATTCAATTTCAAGGCGGCGAAGTATCTTTACTAATTTATGTTTATTATTTTCAGTTTTATTTTACACACGACCATTAATTGCAAAGTTGTGTACATTTTATAAATGTACTAGCTGACCCAGCAAACATTGTGTTGCCATATAAATAAAAAAAATGTTAAGGGTGAACAACCCTTATCACTTAAGAGATATGAAAAATAGATAGATAGTAGCCAATTCTCAGACTTACTGAATATGCATATAAATTTTGATGAAAATCAGTAAGAGCGTTTCGCAGGAGTACAGTAACTAACATCGTGACATGCGAATTTTATATAATCTTACCGTGGTCTTTTTGAGGATTAATTTCTGGCTATACAAAGATTGTTTATTAAATTATGTTTAGGTTAATTTATTCAATTAAAGAAATTTTAAAATACCGTATACTATCCTATATAAATTTTATGGTAATATTTTTTATTATTTACCACAGATATCGAAGAAAATTTAGAGATTAGGATACAGAATTTCCCATATATCGATTTTATTTTATTAAAATAAACTATAAAAAGTTATATTTTGACTAAAACACACTAATATAAAAATTAAGCAGTGGGATCTTAAACTATAACATACACGTATGAACATCGTGAGCTTCAATAAAATGTCACTTCTGTTCTGTTGATCTATGGTCATAGATCAATGAAAATTTTTTCATTGATCTATGACAGTTCAATTCAATCAATGAAAGTTTTTGTCAATGAAAGTGATAAAGACGCAAAATGCATGGTCATGCATTTTGCGTCTTTATCACTTTCATTGACAAAAACATACTTTGTCTCTTTCTGGTTACTCATGTAATCATGGCGGATCGAACACGAAAAATAAACAAAATTTAATAATTTCTCTTTATTTACGTGTGATAGGTGATTCCATGAATCTTGTTTCTTTTTCGAGCATAATTTTTGCATTTATGCATTGCACAAGAAGGCATTTTGAGGCTTAAAATTCAAAATAATGACGTTTAACGTGTTCAGTGACATTCGTGTGTATTACTACGCCGCGCGAGAGCGACTGGAGTCGTTTTAACTCGTTTTACACCACTTGACGTATTTTGTATGTTTTAAGTATTGCCCGCTTATTTTTCTGATAATAAAATGTCTGACCGTGATAATTTAGAGAGTGAAAGTGATCAGCCTTCTGCAAAGAAAGCAAAATCACACTATGACACACCATCAAGTCATCAGTAAGTTAATTATTTTTTTATAATTAAAGTATGCATTTCTGTGCATTAAGCACGCGTATATTTGGTGTGTTTTGAGCGCCAGCAAATGTAAAATCTACTATCTTGGTAGATTAAAATTCACATAAAAATCATTGCATACAATGTTTTTAAATTATTAATTAATTTTAATGTCATTCTTCTCAGAGAATAAATTTATTAAGACTGACAGAATTGTATTTCAAAATCAGCTGATGGCGTGCAGCGCACGAAAGTTTTTTCTTATTTGTTATAAATATGAACATTAAAAAATTAATTAATTTTTCTAATCATAGTGGCATTTATTGTGAAACATTCATTATTGATACTTATAATTTACGATTTTAGTAATATATTGAAATAACTAGCTAAGATTCTTGAGTTTACTAATATATTGGAGCCAATTTATTTTTTTCTGTATATTTTAATAACATATTTTTGATGTGAAACATCTATAGCCGCACGTAAAACCGATTTCTGGCGTGGCGACGCATGCCGTGTACAGTAGTGTGTACGGTGTGGCGACGCGTCGCCATGCGCAATCGAATTCAATAAATAGTCATCGTTATCTGGAAAAATATCGTAATATTTTATTTTATCATTATGACATATTTAGTTCCTATCACAATATGTTCTTTTCTGCATATTACTTTTACAAAATAATGTCGATGTTTCACATCTGCCAGGCGTCCCGTGACGGCTCACATTTTTTTATTAAAACAACTATATAAGTACTTGTACAAGTGTACTAGTAGGTACCGTCTTGATTTGTTTCTTTTCATAAATAAATGGGTAGGACGAAGGAAAATGTCATACAATGATAATTTAGCAAAAGCTATTCTCGTTGAACATGAACAAATTATAATTACACTTTTTATACCTACTAATTTGCAACTTATTTATTACAATTTATTAATTTACTTATTATTTTTCTTCAAAATAGCTTACTAAGGAGCGGTTATGTAAAGGCTAAAATATAATATTTACAATAAAAAAAACTCGAAGAAAGTCAGACGTAATTAAAATACTGTAGGCGCGCACCCTAACGCGAACACTCGCCCAGCGACCCTGTAGGTATATAATTCAAGGACAGGGCCGAGTTACAATACTGTATAGATCCTTATACTGTGACGTGGCTGCTTGGAACCTATGTTCTACAAACATATGGGATATCATAAGTAAGTTACTGTCTTTTGTCAATTAACAAGGATTGTATTGAAAAAAAAAAGCTTTTATTTTCTAGATGCAGTATAAGTTGAAGCATATCAGTGTTACATCCCAACATTTTAAATCTTCACACAATTAAAAATTCTTATTGTAACATAAGATACATTATTACAGATATTATAATTATGAATTTTATTACGATCAATAATTTGTTAAAATTCTATTAATATGTATTAAACGCCACATAGTTATGAATCTTACTGGTGTTATATTTTTGTAGATGTATGATTCTTCTGGAAACATGATGACTAGTTTATAGATTTTATGCGGTGCAATATAATATTACTTATTAACTGAAAAAAATATAACAAGCTAGAAATTCGAAATTAATTTTAAGTCAGAAGACTTGAACGTTTCATGTGGCTTCAGTTATAATCTTTACAGTTATGTGGCTTCACTACAATATTTTTTGGGAGTTTGGGACAACGCCTTAGGCTACGGGTCTAGGAATTTGGTCTAGGAATGCAGCCAATATTATGGATTATGATATCATAATATTGGAAAAAACGATGTAGCCTTAACACATGTAGAGTTATACTTTTTATAATTTATAATACAGAAGTAGCGACCAGGGTAGTGGCCTGCATGTTCACTCCTAAGTAGGCGAGTGGCTACTACCGCCCATGAACATCTGTAACAGTAATCAGGCCCGGATAACTTCTTTAATTCTTAATGATAATCCCTACCTGAGGTTGGCCTCATATGTTGTTACCCCTGAGGACTAAGATAGAACAACTCAGATAAGTACGTATCCCTTATCACACCCATTAAAGCGGAACACAGCGCTAAACTATGGCCACGGAAGCTTATAAAACCAACAGAATAAAAATGTTTCTTATAGTGGGCGTTGGTGAGAAATTAAGTTAATGATCTTTTGTACTCATTACGTATTAATGGTATGTAGGCGTCTTACATTTAATGCGGTCATATTCATAATTACAGGGACCTTCCCTCATCATTAGTTATGACACCTTCATACGTGATATTTTGTCACTTTATCATGGTTCATTATATTGACTAATTACACCATTAAACAAGTGTCTTCTGAGTGGGAAGGTCTAGGGTGTGTGGTTTAGGACTAATACGCTAGGAAAATAGATAGATTGAACAGACTTCACATTCCTTTAAATTTAGTGGAAAAGTCATGATATCTTTTTTAGGGTTCCGCACTTAAAAGCCTATAAACATAACCCTTGTGCGTTTATGTCTGTCTGTCCGTTCATGACAACCAATTTTCGCCGAACCTCCTGAACTAATTAGGTATATTAAAATGAGATAGGCACACGTGTCCATTTCTGCGACACAATTTCAAAAAAATGGCAAAAACACTCACCACACTTATAATAACATAATAAGTACAATTTCTATTTGATTTTATTTTCTTTATTTTAATTAAATGCCTTGAACATTTCTACCTATTTCCGATCACAAAATACGTCTATCTGTCGTCGTGAAGCGTGAAGCCGTCAAGAGGGATAGCCGCCGCGTCCCTTTGCGACATTTTTCACTCGCCGTTAAATTACCGTCTAAGTTCATTTTGAATAATTTATGTGGCGACGTTACTCACATAAATATCGTCGGGTGTTATTCGAGACCTTCACACGCCTTCTGAGTATTAGACTAGCTTCGTAAGAAGAGTCTTTATTTATCTACTTTTTCAGTGTGGTAAAACGAAAAAACTAAACCCTAATAAGATAACTCGTATGTTTCTATCGGTGTCCCTCGTGGCCAATTTGCTGCGGTTAAGTTAAAATTTAGCACACATATTGGCGTTTATGTATCCCAAATAATTTTAAAAGACATTCAACATAATTATTTAGTTGCTAAAAACTCTATTATTTTATTTATTTTACGTATCTACAGAACCTTTCGTGTGCCATTCCGACGCGAACTTAGCCGGATTTTTATTTATTTCAATGAGAAGTTATTTTTTAAAATGGTCATAGCTATTTATTTACTAATTATCTTTATTAAAAGACCCTTTTAACGCTTGTAGCTATTTCCGATCACAAAATACGTCTATCTGTCGTGGAGTGTGAAGCCGTCAAACAAGAGGGATGGCCGCCGCGTCCCTTTGCCACATTTTTCACTCGCCGTTAAATTACCGTCTAAGTTCATTTTGAATAATTTATGTGGCGACGTTACTCACATAAATATCGTCGGGTGTTATTCGAGACCTTCACACAACGCCTTCCGAGTATAGACTAACTTCGTGAGAAGAATCTTTGTTTATCTACTTTGGGATTGTATTATTTTTGGTGCCGCTAAGTCAAGGTAAAGTGCTATTTTGGCCTGAATAAAATGATATAAATATAATAGCTTTATCTTTTTCAGGAGTATAAACTTGTAACTAAAAGAAAAATAATTTTAATTTAAGTTAATAATATAATAAATCTTAGGGATTGCAGACGAAGAAAATTGCATAACTATAATATGAGTAGATCACTTTAAAGCGCAGCCTACCCTGTTATATGGAGGGTCCCTGGTTTGATGCCCGATTGTATATTGGGCATCGAACCAATTATCGGGGATCTAAATTATAATGGACAACGTATAGATAGTTCTCTGCTTAGATTCGCAGGTATGCCGACCTCAGATGAGAGTTTTATCTGGAGTGTTTTTTTCAATATAGGAGTAGCAGACGAGCATGCAGTCCACTTGATTGTAGTGGGCACTGCCGTCCATGGACATCCGCAATCAACCCCAGATAGGACCAGATATTTCTATCTGAGGTCGGCCACAGATGCGCCGCCATCCCTGAGGACTAAGCTGGAACGCCTTAGAAAAGTATGTCTCTCTTACCACACCCTTCAAACACTACTGTTATTAGGCAGAAATAGGTGGGGCGATGGTGCCCACGGAGTCGAACAACAGAGGGTCCTTCCACCTTCAAAATTCGATTACAAATGTCCATAGGCGGCACTATCCATTTACCCACTTACTTCTATATTACAAAAAAGTTCAAAAGGGGTGCAAATCATATGAATAACATTTCAAAAGGCCTTTCAAGGAAAAAGGCTTGTGCTCAAAGTCGTATGTATCATGTTACATTTATTATTGAAATCCGGAAGCTCTGTAATGGGACGCCATACGTTTTCCATAACGTGTTTGTTTTTGTAGCGTGAATTTCAACACTAAAATAAATAAAGCATTTTACTGCTTTGAATATAGTTATGTTTGGGATTAGCGACCGTTTGCTCGATATTAATAATCGATCTTTTTTATGTTTTCCAATCCAAAGATTGAGATACAGTTTTAGTAAGCAGATATTTTCAATTGTTGTTAGACAAAGTAATGGATAGATTGATTATGAATAATGGACATTCGAAGTCAACTCTGCTGTTCTGTCAGATCGATTTATAATATTGTGAGAACTGAAAATAATTATTTAAAAAAGTCGAAAGTGACGTCGCTCTTTTTAAATGTGAAGATGAACTATTTATATTGTGTTTTCGTGATTTTCGACGTCATATGTTCGAATCGATATTCGAGCTTTGAATTTTACTATTTTAGAAACACGAATTAACTTATCTCCATTTCAGTTATTTCGATAGAGTCGAGACGCATCGAGAATTCGAGATCTATCGAGTCTATTTAATAGAATAGCACTAAGATTTGGATTCATGAGGAGTGGAACTCATAATTTTTTTTTATCATAATTTGTAAATATTTCTGACACTGTAAACAGATTAATTAACTCTATTCAGTGCGAAAATACAAATTACTGTATTTGTGTTTACATTCTTACACATTTCATTCTTTTCAGCCTTAATTGGCTTCATTAATTTTCTCAAAGTTACTTTGTCCCTATTTAGACAACCCTTTTCTGAACATTAATAGAGGGTGTATATAGAAGATAAAGTCTTGGTTATCTCTCTCGTTAATTTAGCCTGCTAAGGTTTTTTTTAGTTAAATGGGTTTTCTGTTTTGTTTCATTTACAAATTATGATTGCCTTGGCCGTTTGTTTTGCTTATATTTACGTGATTAATTTGTTCTTTAACTGACTTTACATAAAGGAGGAGAATATTAATTCGCTTGTATTTTTTGGTTGAACGATTTTTAAAAGATATTTTGTTAAAAACTATCATTTAGGTTCTAACATTTAGAAGTCGCATTGCCTAACTTGTTTTTTTTCCAACAAAATTATGTTAAAAGCTGTAAGTGGTCAATAGGCGTTACAGTGATGTTCCTGTACTCCCGGGACCAGAATAGGGTTACGGTTTCCCCTGCCTGTCGTAAGAGGCGACTAAAAGGGGGCTTCCGAAAAATCCCACATAACCCGGCGGCGCTCCCACGTCGTCGGGTACCTTTTGAAGGTTTCCCCCTCTTACAAAAAAAGAAGACGTTACAGTGTACAATTTAGAGACGTATCACTTAATGGTCTTTCACGACTTTAGATGTAGGTACTATATGTAATTGCACTAATCATTCAATCGTTGCAATGTGTGCACGCATGAAATATCAATAACGTTTTCACGTGACGTCACCATTTCCAGTAACTGCTTTGATGTGCGTCGTATGCATTGATGTGTATAAACGTCAATATTGATGTACCTGTGAGCTTCTGTATTAACACAAACATACATACTCGTACATTGGTATTTGCATATGTGTTTGTATGCATGCCTTCGAAAGCGAATTGTCGAAGGCATGCATACAAATAGTCTATGATGCATGGGAGCTTAGTGGTTTGTGACCTTTCACGTATATATGATTCTTCTAAATAATATACATGTGATGTATTAAAAGTTAAGGTCGTTAAAACATCGTGAGGAATCCTAAGCGCCTGATAGTTCTGTAAAGAAAGATTCTCTAAAGTGTGTGAAGTTGTATATATGAACGTACGTATTGGACTATTGCTTCTACCATTTTCACTCAAAGCGAGGTCTAGTAGTGAAATAAATATGGGTTGATATCGATGATCGTAATAATCTAAAATTGTTTAAGACATGCAGCAATAGGCATCTTCTAGTGCATCTTCTAGTCCGAATCTGATCCCCATCAGATGGTTAACAGGCAGAGTTATATGTGTTTAATAAAGAAAACAGTGCATCTTATTGACGTCATATGCGCGTCGTGTGCACAGACCCTTACCGCCGTTACGAACAGCAAATTGAATTTCCAAGTTGTTTCAGCTATAAGTACGAATGCAGTTTTTGTTTTTCCACTTGTGACGCGAGATTTACTCCACAACGCTTTGCACCTGCGATAGATCAACTGAACTACTTCTTTGTACCTAAATGGCGTAGTTTGTAACACAAATATTATATTTTGTGGAAGATATGTTTCTAGAAGTATATTTCATAGAAGTAAGCAGTTTATCTGATGTGAAATGGCCACCGCTGCGTATTGTCACTATCAAATACAAATTGCAAAAAATCAAAATACCCAAGATATTGTTTGAAACCCATTTTCTAAATATACGCCTTACCACCTTCACATGGGGACACAAAACATTCTAACAAATAACTTATCGACAGCTACCACTTGTACAAAATTCTTACTAATATTATAAATCCGAAAGTAACCCTGTCCGTCTGTCTGTCTGTCTGGTTGTCTCTTCTTCACGCCTAAACTGAACCGATTCTAAAGAAAGTATGTACAAAGATAGTCTGAAACCCGAGAAAGGACATAGGATAGTTTTTATCCTGGAAATCCCATGGGAACTAGGGATGGCAATCTAAGATCGATTAATCGGAGAATCGATCTTTTGGACCAAAAACGTCGATTATTTTAATCGATATTAGTAAGGATTGAATCGTAAACTATGCATTTGATCAAGTGACGATCTTTAGCAAAGTTGTTGTCCATGAGCCCACGAAGGTTTCAGAGTTGGTACGACCAATTTTTGCCAGATGGCGCCACTGTGATTCCAATGAAAGTACGAATTTGCAGTTTTATGTATGTGAGTACGTCATATTATTTTCTTTTAAACGCGGGCGACGCCGCGGGCAAAAACTAGTTTACTATAAGGATTATTTCTGTTTGAACTACTCTTATTAGTAATTTTACAAGTAACAATATCTTATACATACTTATGTGTATTGACGTTTTTAGCGGTTTCTCTCATTGGAATTATAAATATTGAATCTAAGTGGTCGAAAAGGTAGACTTAATGACACATGTGTGACAATTATTAGAGAAGATATCTCATTGCCTTGTAATTGAAGGAAGTCATTAAATGGCTTAAACGGCTGACAATTCTGTCAGTCATGGTGTAATTTACGCGGAACAATGCCGACAGGCTCAGTTAAGTGGTGCAAAAACACGAAATCGAAGAAAAACTGCGGAGAAATATCTTTTCATTCGTAAATGATCTAAAAACTACATTTTTTTAATATTTGTCAAACACGAAAATAGATGACAGTGACAATTTCAATTGTCAAAACTGGTTATATTTTCTTGTTAGGAGTGAGTAATCTTTACTAATCTATGGGGCAATACAAACACTTCAGACTTTTCGATTAAGTAGTTTATCTAATCCTATTTACGTATAAACGAGCTAGTTTTATTTATATTCGGAATATCTTACCAGTATTAGCATGAGAATGTTGGCTCATTCATCATTATCGCTTTCCTTTCACGTCTAAAGGTTAAGGAAACCAATAAAAGGGCCTCAAAAAGGGAATCAGATATTGCATGAATAATATGTTTATGCATATCTTTTGTATTTTTACGTAAGTTATATTGAGAAGGTTTTTTGTAATTTTTTGTCTTATGTTAAGTTTATTTAATACGCTTTTATTAGCTTGGGTTGTATGTATGTATGTATGTAGGTTTGTATGTAAGTAACAAGTAACGGAATCTTAGAACCCGATTGCTATCCACTTTGAACGTTCATTTTAATTCATTTTTTTTATTCCAATTCCAACCGACTGCCGTCCAAGTCTATCACCAGCTCAAACATATATATTAAATATATTATCATATTACACTCCCTACTACTATTACTCCCTGGCTCTCGATTGAGCTGAAATATTACATACACGTCTATTTTGGATGACAATGCGTTAAATTTTACCCTTTGTGGTTCGACTCCGGCGGCAGAAGGTGGTAGAACCCTTTGTGGTTCGACTCCGGCGGCACCACCGCCACACCTATTTCAACCTAATAACAGCAGTGTTAAGCGCTGCTGTGTTCCGGTTTGAAGGGTGTGGTAAGGGAGACAGACTTTTCCGAGGCGTTCCAGCTTAGTCCTCAGGGGTAGCGGCGCATCTGTGGCCGACCTCAGGTAGGAATATCTAATCCTATCTGGGGTTGATTACAGATGTCCATGGGCGGCAGTAGCCACTTACCATCAGGTGGACTGCATGCTCGTCTGCTACTCTTATATTATAAAAAAAAAAAAAAAAAAAAAAAAAAAAAAAAAAAAAAAAAAAAAAAAAAAAAAAAAAAAAAAAAAATTAATGACGTCATTCTAAAATCCAATATGGCCAACGTCCTAATATGACGCACCAATCATGTATGCATCTCTATGATATCGGTATCAAGTAAAAGGGTTCTCTTAGATAAAATTACTGAAGAACTTATTTTTAAAACGGCGTTTTTATTAAATTTGTTTTTATTTCAAATTCAGATCCAGAAATCGCTTTAAATAAACAATTTAACGTCGTTTTTCGTATAATGAGGAGTGAGTTATAAAAAAATACTAAACCATGTTTATCTTTATTATTAAGTAACTCTACTCTCTTACGGGGTTAATTTAAGAAATCCTTAAAATATATTTCAAAACGGTAGGATCTTTTTATAATTTCTCAGTGGAAACTTTTACACTCTTCGACCCTCAGGGGTTTAAAGTTGTAATAAGTGTTTTCTAGGGATTATATTCATTTTGAAGTTTTGTGAAATTCTCAAAATGAACAACTGCAACTAGACAGGAAGAAAAATGCAAATCAGTATTCTACGTCTCACTCATAAGTAATAAACAATAAGCATTTTTTAAATGGATACTCAAAGTTACTTAGTTCATTATGGCTTGTGTACCTATTACACCTTCAATTCTCGGTCTCAATCATTTAATAATAAAGACGCAGTGTTGCACCTTCTCTGTTGCAACCTTAATTATAGAGGTCTATCTTTAAATGTAGCTGTCTTGATAAAAAACAAATTAGTAGATATTTAAGTACCTTTCAAGTGTTATAAAATTTCAATACAAATCATATAAAATTCATACTTCGAGCGGCACTAATAGTGTAAGTCATATAAATGCAAGTATTGAAACACTTCAATTTTCAACCTAACGTGTAAATAGGTATTTTTAAAAAGTGAAAAAAGTCTACGTGGCAACATTTGCAAGCGTCGATTGCAAAAAGAAAGCGGAAAAAGCTCCAGTCTCAATGGAACCGACTTCTGGCGGCGTCTGAGGAAAAAGCAAAGAAAATGCTCGAAGCCACTTTACACATTACGTGGCTTGTTTTATAGTTCTGCCTCGTTTTCTTAGCTATGAAATATGTTCTGCATACAATGGAATTGTTGACTATTCAGCAGAAGGAAAAGCAATGAAGATATAAAATAAACGTCTCTTGTGTCGATAAAAGGCATAAATGTTGTATTCATTGGCAAAGTTCGAATGAAACTTTGCAAAAAGGCAAAATTATATTGCCGTTATACCTACATGTTGACTCCAAAATAACATCTAATATTAATTGAGTATCACTTTTCAATTTCGTTAAATATTGAGTTATTATTGGATGTGTGTCTCTTTACAAAAATCAAGCCTGATTATTTCAGATAATATGATGAAGTTTCAGGTAGTGTTGATTTGAAGGTGGTAGAACTCTTTGTGGTTCGACTCCGGCGGCACCACCGCCACACCTATTTCTACCTAATAACAGCAGTGTTAGGCGCTGCTGTGTTCCGGTTTGAAAGGTGTGGTAAGGAAGACAGACTTTTCCGAGGCGTTCCAGCGTAGTCCTCAGGGGTAGCGGCGCATCTGTGGCCGACCTCAGGTAGGAATATCTAGTCCTATCTGGGGTTGATTACAGATGTCCATGGGCGGCAGTAGCTACTTAGCATCAGGTGGACTGCATGCTCGTCTGCTACTCTTATATTATAAAAAAAAGATAATTATACCGCCTGTCGACCGACCCTAGTCACCGACTATAAGCGATGATAGCCGACAATCGTTACCGACAGTCGTAATTCGTCGGTAACAGTTTTTGACACGAACAGTCACTCATGTATAAGTGCACCGTCCCTCGTCCGTACCTCACTTAAAAAGACAGATTTTTGCTATCATGCTTTTAGTAAAATAAGAATAAATTGCTAACGGCGAAGCCATTCCTTAGACGTTGCGTGCACTGGAGTTTGCTAAATATATTTTGTGTTGTCCGTAAGGTCTATCAATAAGTACGTACGGCTCGAGTAGAAGTGTTTACGCTTGTAATTAATAATCAATCTATCCTATTTGTTACTACCAAATCAAAATTTGATCATTTGTACTCGTAGTATGCAGAAATCTTCAAATTTCGATTTTTCGTAGGCAACAGAAATTGTATGTAGATTTTTCTTATTAATAACGGAATTTCGAAAGCTGTCATATACTTATTTTCAATGTAAAATGTCCCTAATTTTCCTAAATTCCACATTAGTATGTGTTGCATATACCAGGCGCGCATAAATCGAGTGTTGCTAAACACTTGTGAGCGCAGTGTCCGCTTATCTTAATTGCCTTTCCAGATACAATCAGTTTCGAATTTATCTGCGGCGACGTCACTGGCTCTTTAGCAGTTACAAAAAGTTAAATGATACTGTCGGACTGTCTGAAAACAGAACTTCATTTATTAAATTCGCATAGATCTACCAAAGTTTCGTTTGTGAATGTTGTTTAATGATCTTCCAAGTCTTTATTTAGTTTAAGGTAGTTTGAAATGTGCTGTACTTTTTGTTTAATTAAGCAAATTAATATTTTTGAAGTATTTCACTACCATTGGTGGTTTTATTGTGGAGATATTATTGTGATACCTATTGCTGGCTTATAATTGTAGTGATAAGTGCTAATGTGTTCTGGTTTCAAGTTTGGAATAAGGCATCAGTTCAACTTACTTCTCAGGTGAAGCAACGCAACTGTGATCACGTTCAGTAGCATTACCATGAGTTGGCATAGAAACGCCACTATAGAAATGGTAAATAGAAAACTATTGTCATTTTGCTAGTGAATAACATAACTACTATCGTTACGGTATTTCTTGACAACGTCTGTCAAATTAATGACTCATGGGACCGAATTTGTATGGCAATAGATCATAATGACAATCGCTAGCGATTTGATTTCGATAGGTTTTTTACGTATCGAGTTACGTCACTACGGATTTTAGTTCTACGAGTAACCACCAGAGGCGCTGTACAATTTTTCATACATTTATTTTACGCAGTCGCTAGCGAGTAATACTTTTGTAAACTCATGGTAGTCCTACAGGTAGGGTTTATGTTTTATTTCGTAAGGAAGCATGTTTTACCTGACTGCGGAGGTTTATGAATTTCGAGCGCATGCATGTATGGCTCATTCTTTGACCCTTTGATAACTAAAGATACTTCACCGCCTTGAAATTGAATGGAGCCACAAAAGGCTGATTTGTCAGTTATTTTTTTAATTCATGACAATAAAAAACATTTTTAAGAGAAAATTTACGAATAAATAGCTAATATTGCGTAGTTTACATAATAAATAAATATTTCAAATATTTTAGTGACATTTTAGCACGGAGACGTGGCAAAACTTTTTTACGCAATTTCAATTCTCAAAACTGGTTACATTTTCTTGTTAAAATTGAGTAATCTTTACTAATTTATGCTTTCACCTTACAAATCAAACGGCTTGATGAATTTTAACATATGAGGTGCCGTTGGATTCGTCTTAATTATGAGAGTGAAAGTGAGTGCTTCAATTCTTCCCTTTTAAGTGACTATTTTAAACATTTTGTTATTTTTGTATTTATTTTACTAGATATACCTTCTTACATAATTGGTATAAGAATCTCGAGTCTAAGCCAAACGTAAAAGCAACATGAAACTACCAATTAGCGTCCTAGGTAATGAAGGTAAACATTTCCCAAAGCCACGCCATGCTTTTGTTAGCTGAAGCTCTCTCGTACAGTTTACACTCACTCGACGATCAAATTTGACCCGCGGCGATGCGCTCCAACTGTTGTCACAGGAATCGGTGTACATCCTGCCTGTTAAACGGGTCTAGGGAAGCCTTTACTTACGAATAAGAATTTTAAATTAAGAGACATTCCTAACGACTATTACACTGCAAAGAAATGGATACGTTTTTGTGTATTTGAATCAATAATTACAGGATTTCGATCCGTTCCTACCTGAGTTTCAAGTCTTTGTGGGCTTTTTCTTCGGTTTTCGTCGATAAATTCATACAGGTTAACACTGCTGGAGGTAGAATCAATTTAATGACTTTTAGTGACTATTGATGTTGAGATTAGCGATTAAAATTTCCTGGAGTTGCCGTCAACACCTTGTCGCCGCTGCGGCGTGGCGATCGTTCTTATATGACTTTCTTTTACATCCGCATTACTTTTATACATTAACTTGATTCATTAAAAAGTGTATTCTAAAATGCATTTATTTCTATTAATTTTCACTTGTCTGCTATTGTGTGACACCAAAAAATATCCATTAAAAAGTTGCCATTTGAACTTCATTTATTATTACAAGAAATTATATGTTTGATGTTGCTTTTAATAGCATTTAATAAATTTTCCTTGATGTACCCATCCAGGTTTGTGTCGCTTTCCCATTTCATCACGAATGCCAATTTTAGATTAGCCAATTACATTAAAACCGCCAATTCAAACCATTTCTGCTGTAACGGGACTCAGTCAAATATTGATATGGTATTCCACTGTATTATGTATTTGGAAAGCTATTTAATACTGTTATGTGATTAGGGGAGCAACAATTTGTAATTAAGCGACCAAAGACTCAAATATTGAATTTGATAGGATACAATACGAAATTTACTTATTTGTTTTGCACCGAAACTGAATATACTCGTACATACATGACCCACTTGACGTAGCAGTCACCATTCTGTAGACGTAGAAAGGTCTGGGTTTGAGAAAGATGACCTTTTTTGATCAGACGCTAAAATTTAGGATTACTAATATCAATAATCATGACTACTCCTTCGAACTAAGTAATAAAGTCTTTCACAGTGACCGCTGGTTGTAGCCTACCCTGCATCGTTTATGCTGAGAGCGTGTTGGTAGCTGCCACAATTGAACCACAAATAATGCTAGGAGTAGTAGAACTGTTGATTATTTGAATGAAAACTATGAGATAAAATTAAAATTTGATATAAGCGGTAAGTTTCTAGTACAAATGCTTTAATTTAAAATATTCATATCATCCACTATTTTATCCCTTTTTGTTTAATTTAACTGTAGGAATAATGGCCTTATCGTCAACTTATTACCGAATATCCTACTGGTCGGGATACAAAGGCCATTGTCCACCGCAGTGGCCGATTGGGAATTAATATAAATAATGTCAGTTAATAATTAAAGTCAACGTATATTTGAATATCGCGTTTAGAATTGATTTCATTCGTATGATTCGTTGTATTTGAAACTGGGTCCCATATATTTGGGCAGTTTGTCGATACGATCGCGTAATTCGTGTACTTAATCAATATATTTATGGCGGCAATTCGAGGCATACGGCGCCACCATTTGACTGCTAATACGGTTTTAATTGAGATCGAGTTTGGAATAGGGACCCATTTGTGCGTCGATATATTTTTATAGCAACTAAATAGTGATGCACAATGATTTTAGTAATCGATTTCTTTATTTAGTTTTCCTTGTTTTTTTTTTTTTAATCTGCGGTCGTGTGTATCGTTATATGTTATACATTTACTCTCTCTCTCTCTTTCAGTAATAACTTCAAAGAAATTTAAGTATCGATTTAACTTATTTAACGTACCTATAAATATTTGATATTATTTTATAAAAATATCTGTTATTCAGGTCACTAATATTCCATGAGCATAAATTTTGCTTCTTGAAGTAACGACTTTGGCTGTCACGTAATTTTCAAAATACTTGAGCAAAAATATATAATATTTGCAAAACACTCCTGGGAGACATAAATCAGCGAAGACCCCATTATACGGAAAAACAATAACAGAAAAAATCAAGGAGTCTTTTCTTCATTACCGTTCTTGTTTTGTCTTTCGCAAGAAAATCTAATTAAGAATTGTCACTACACTCGGCAGTGTCACGCTGCTGCCCAGTGAGATTATTTACTCGTGGAAATTAATATATAGGAAACACTTGGAAATGATAACAGCAGTATGAACAAAAACTATTAATCAAGTACTTACATTCGTAAGAAACGGCTAATAAGCGTTTCAACAAATAATAAATTAGGTTAATCAGGACATATAAAGCCTATTAACCGTTAAAATCAGAAACCTGAAAGAATTTTGCGAAATGTATGATATTTATCACCAACTATATCGCATTAATTAACGCGGGTCATTAACATGACACATTAACGGGCAGTTCGGTATTAACGGAGCCGACGCGTCCGCGCCAACTGGCCGGGTAACGGGTAACGGCCAGTCTTCGCTTATTACGCGAGAATTACGTGCTTTATGTCCTTTTTATGAAGTCTTTAGAACTACAATATCCTTTTTATTTTAGTTCTAAAGAGAATATAATCCTTGTAGTTCGATTATTGTGGCACCTCTAATTTATTTATTTTAGCCACCTAAATTATGTGAAAAGTCATACTAATATGCGTCATATCAACTTAGTTCTCAGGACAATGCGCTAAAACTTTTTATCTTGTTAAGTTATAAGAAATAGTCTATATTTATAACAAGCAATAGAGCATATTAATTAACGCGGGTCATTAACATGACGCATTAACCGGCAGTTCGGAATTAACGGAGCCGACGCGTCCGCGCCAACTAGCCGGGTAACGGCTAACGGCCAGTCTTCGTTTATTACTCGAGAATAACGTGCTTTATACCCTTTTTATTGTAGTTCTAAAGGAAACTTGTGGTTCGATTATGGTGGCACACTTAATTTATTATAGCCGCCGAAATTATGCCATAAGCCATATTTATATGCGACATTCAAATATACTTCTCAGGGGTTCTCAATGCATTTAAAGTCCTTTAAAATATGAATAATGAGAAGAATATTCTACATTCATCACAAACAATAGAGCACATTAATTAATACGGGTCATAAACATGACGCACTAACGAGCAGTCCGGAATTAACGGAGCCGACGCGTCCGCGCCAACTGGCCGGGTAACGGGTAACGGCCAGTCTTCGTTTATTACGCGAGAATTACGTGCTTTATGTCCTTTTTATCGTAGTTCTAGAGGGGATTTTACCCTTATGGTTTGATTATGGTGGCACCACCATATTTATTTTAGCCGCCTAAATTATACGATTAGACATATATTCATATGCGTCATTAAAACTTAGTTCTCATGGTTAGCAATGTCCTTAAAGTCCTTTAAATATCACAAACAATAGAGCACATTGATTAACGCAGGTCATTAACTTAATACATTAACTGCAATGGAAACTGGAATTGAACGTTTCATGTACCATTTTCATGTCATTTAAAAGATGATACAACCCATGTTATTTGACTACTAGGCACTACGGTCTTACCTATATTCGTCGTTTTATTGATGTGATAAGAGACTTGCTGACATTGCAATTTAGTCCATAAAAGTCGTGATGAATGTGTGATCAATTTTAACAAATATTTCTGTAGATTTATAGACAGAGGATCGTTCGTGTCCATTCATTTTTTTTCAATTACTAAATGGTGGTTATATTTTAAAGAGAGTTTTAATTCTGTAAAATAATTGGTTGTTCATTGGTATAAATAATATCTATGAAAAGCTTATAACTTTTTTTTTTACGAGGGGGAAACCTTCAAAAGGTACCCGGTGCTGTGGGAGCGTCGCAGGGTTATGTGGGATTCTTACCGCACTAAAACCTCCCCGGTGGCCGTCCTCGGCGCTGCGTAGAGTGCTCCGGTATCTCCAAAGGAACGCAACTGGAGTCCTCTTAGCGCGTTGCCCCGTCGGGCTCCGCCCAGGTGAGCTTGGCGTTCGCCACACCGTCTGGTGCGTGCGACGATATGCGACCACACATACCGCCGTCTTTCCCGGGGTCGCTGGCTGGGCGTTTCGAGCTCGCACTCTTGCCACCCGCAACCCCGGAAGCCCCCTTTTAGTCGCCTCTTACGACAGGCAGGGGATACCGTAGCCCTATTCTGGTCCCGAAACTACAGGGACAGAAAAGGTTATAACTACTACACTTTTACTTTTTTTTTTAATTATTATAAATTCGACTCCAAACCTCCCAAGTGAGCATTAACATTTATTAAATGTTTTATAAAATATATTGAAAATGTATGTGTAGTGACGGTATTTTACTCGAAAACGAAAATGCACTATTTAACGCGAGGCTCATTATCCTGACGCGTTAACCGACGCGCCACCCGGTATTAACGGAGTCGGCTAACGTGCCAATTGCCCGGCTAATCACTATTCCTTTTTAAAACTATAATATTTTTTAAATTACTCGAAATTATAATAGATACAAGAAAATAGATACAAGAAACACTAATGCTTCAAAATATAGCTTAAGTCATTCCCACAATTTAGACGTCCAACGATACGTCTACGGCTATAAAATGTAAGCCAAAATAGAAATAGGTATTAGAATAATCTTTCTTGTTACTTGTGAATGCATTTAGCGACTTGCAATTGCAAAAATATGAACGCAGAAACACAAATTTTACCATTTATCCTTATTTGCTATGCATTTTATATCTGGTTTGTCGAATAGGCAAATAAGTTCGCTACACGTACTATATCAATAAAAATCGATTTCTACACTCACAGCCCCACACTAGGATTCCCTGTATCGTGGGTGCCATGGACACACATATAGACAGATTCACAAACACGCAGGCCCAGAAACAGAAATCATTTAGATATCTGCCTGGCTGGGGATCGAACCCGGGACCCGTTGCAAGTCCGCGTATGGCGACCGCTCCGCCACGCGGGTCGTCATTCTGTCGGTAAACAATTTAAACAAAGATATTGCCTAGAACCCACAACGATAATCACTCTTGTTTGACGCCTTCAGCATTTCTGTTGACAAAGACAAACGAATTTTGTCAGCTACAAAAAATATTGCTTTCTCTGCAAAACACATATTTTTCCCGTTTCGGCTTCTACTCGTATTAGAAAAAGTATCGTAATCATCAATTCATTTCCGACTTCTAGGTCCTCTACATTTTACATGTTTATGCAATTACAACTGTTAGAAATCTACTCAAATTATTTTATTATTAGTATTATTTTAATTAATATTTTTTGTGTTATATTCATGATGTGTTATTTTTATAATATTAAGTTCTTATTTATGTAGTCACTGGCTGGTAAAAATATTTGAGTTAGCATAAAAACAGAAAAAAAAACTCTCTTGACGTTGGAGTTGTATTTTGCGCGGGAATAATAAAAATGTACATTGGATCAAGAAATACGAGTAGTTTTATTCTTTTACAACCAAACGACTAATATTTTATTGGCACACTAAATTTATTTATAGCGGCATCGCTTAAGAAGTGAAGTAAATAGCTAACTTAGGTTGTAATTACGGTCCCAGGAGCGCACGCGGAACCTCGTGCTATAAAGATCATGTAATTGGATTAGCTCATACGCGATCTTAAGCGCATTTTCTCTCGTGATATACGTGTGCTTGTCTCTAAATAAACGGTTTAATTTCCCCGGAGCCGGCAACCGGCCTGTACGGCAATTTGCTGAGCTGCGTCTCATTACGGTATTAATGCTGCTATCACAGACAAAGTATAAATTAAAGGAAATCAAGTCATTTGCGTAAAAAAAAATTAGGTACCTAGATTTTTTTATAATAACAAGAATCGATGATCTGGATTTTTGACGTGAAGTTCAGTTCAAAATTGTACAGTTACAGCTAGTTTTTAGCTTATATTTTTTTTAGAAACATATGTTTGCAATACTGAAGCCTGATTCATCACACACTGATTAGATTAGCTCATACGCGATCTTAATCACATTTTCTTCTATGATATACGTGTGTTTGTCTCTAAATAAACAGTTTAATTTCCCCGAAGCAGACAACCAGCTTTTACAGTAATTTGCTGAGCTGCGTCTCATTATGGTACTCCTTATCTACACAATACTTAACCGCTCTTTGCTGTTGTTACTCACTTTACTATCTCTAAACAATACCTGGCTCTCCAAAATGAACTTTATAAATTCCCTCGCAGCTCTGACATGGTTCTTGGAAGATGCAAGAACTTTCATTATAAGCTTATACATTGGCGGATAGTCAGCTTTTAAAGTTTGTTAAGAGAAGGAGTGCAGAACAATTGAATCAATGTATGTTTTCACATATACATTGTGCCATAAAAAAATGAAATTAGGTTAGCTCATACGCGATCTCAGGCGCATTTTCGCCCGTGATGTATGTGTCTTCGTCTCTGTTTTCTTTCTCTGTGTCCTTGAACTTCCTTAAAATGTATATGTTAGTTTTTTCCAATATGTCCTGTTTTCGGCGTTTCTTAAATAAATACTTGTTCCTAAATAAACGGTTTAATTTCCCCGGAGCCGGCAACCGGTCTGTACGGCAATTTGTTGAGCTGTGTCTCATTATAGTACTTCTTATCTACACAATACTAAACCGCTGTTTGCTATTTACTCGCTTTACTATCGCTAAATATATGTGGCTCCTAAAATGAACTTTAGAAGTACTCCCGCAGCCCTGTCGTGGTTTTTAGAGAAAAAGAAGTTTCTAAGATTATACTATGGCGGATGATCTGGTATTGGAAGTAATATGGCGACGGTGACTTCTTTCGATCAAGGAGCCTGTTTACTTTAAATATTGAAAAAATAAATGTTTAATTGTACGGCAAGTACAATTAAACAACCAGTTAAGTTTGTTTCTTTGTTTTTACTCGCCTGGATAGGGTAATGTTTTCCGAGCTCATGTATATATCGTTCTTTGGCACGTACTACAAGCAAGATAAGGTAATTAACACTATTCCAACGACACCTCTTATATTAAAATACGTCAAGTCGTTTCAGTTGCAGGACGTGCCAAAAAAGAAGAGACATACACACGCTAGAAAAAAGTTACCCCACGCGTTTGGTTAAAAATAATAACATTTACTCAATAACAAACCGACAAAAAAGCGATGCTACCAAGCACACACAACGTAAATTTAAACGTAAATATTGCCACACTGCGCCCTGTTTAGCGTTCGTTGAAGGGCTCTCCGCGAGTTTACATTCTCGACGATCAAATCTGACCCGCAAATGGAATATACCAGCTATTATTATTAAAATACGGTATTTTGTATATTTATTGTTTTATCAAGAAAGAAATCAGGTTCATAATAATAAATTAGGTAAATTCAGTTTTCATGATTATTTAAGGTCGCAGCTTGGTTCAAAATCGTTGAAGAAATTAAAATTTTCAAATGTGTTGCAGCCTTTCATACAATCATTAAGTATAGCAGCGCCACTCTACTGCTATAAATAAAAATATACTTTTTTTGAACTATATTAACTGATACGCCTAATTATAAGCTTTGAATAATGTGTTAATGTAAAAAAATACGGATATATAAACAGAACGGAAAGAATAATCGTTAAATAAACGCTTACATTACTCTCTGCTCATTTATTTAAGTAAAATAGTGTAAGCATTTTATTAAGAGTAAAATATACAAGAGGACACGGGCCATTTGTTCGGCCGCGGCATAATTTTTCGTGCTCACATTTATCGCTATGATAGTTCCGAACGGAAATTATATTCGTTTATTAAATGCTTACATTGTTCCCGTTAATTTATTTATTAGATTCGTGTACATGTTTAACGGAATTGTTTGTACTGATGATAAATTTAATACATTTAGTGTATATCCATTTTCACGGGCGAAATGTGTACCTACACATTTTATGGTATCAGGTTATCAATTAGTATATAATAGATTTCTATTCAACAAACGACGTAATTATGAGAAATTACTGAATTATTAATTATTTTCGCGTGACAGCTGCGTGTCGGTATGTAGTACGTATACATACATCTCATATGTATTTCTGAAGGTGACCTTTATATAGTTAGAAACCATAGAAACGCAGTTAATTTCAATTTTCTAATACATCAGGGTTGACGTCCAAAGTTCAAATCCCATACATGAACTTTGACGTTCGATAGTCTGAAAAAAATACTGCTACTACATACATAATCATACTTCCATTAAGACAAACATGTATCTTATATACATGTACATTAAACAGTTTCCTGTTAACGCTAATAGAAGTACGCTGGAATAACATCCTCTATAAATTGCGGTGGTAACGAACCGAACGAGATTTTTCTAGCAAACCTTTAGAATAAAATGGTCGGAGTAATGATTCCCATGTGTGAATTTGGTCAAACAGACCCGCCTAGGAATATGTTACCGCTAAATAAATTTGAACATTTTTTCTAAGATTTTTTCGAAGCGTTGTTTAAATGAAATATCTACATATAAGTACTAATAAAAGGATAATTATGAGTCATACTCCAGGCTAGGATCTAATATGAACGCACAAAATATTGATGGTAAATAGGATTTTATCGGAAAAATATTTCAATTAGTTCAAACTTTAACAGGAATCCGATTCTTAATTAAACTAAATTAAAATATGTTCAATTTAAATTATGTTTATTAAACGTTTGTATTCTGTAATTTATAAATTAAAGCAATTGAATGAATAACTATAAAGACAAAAACCCGAATGTTAACACTGAAAAAGGATTTTTCAATGCGGATTTTCCAATTCATTAGTGCAGTACGAGTATTATTATAATAATGAAGATGCCTCAATATTATTCATGTTCTTGTTAAAATTACCTGAGACGTGTATTTAAAGCGCAGTGTGTAGTTTAATACACATTTCCCTTCTTCGTATTTTTCCCGCCTGTTATCGACTCGTACTAAAGAGGGTAGAACTTTGTATTCACTTTTACGCTGACGCTAATAAAATTCTTCACGTAATTTTATTCATTATTTTCTTATTTAGGTCACCAATATTTATAATTTTTTCGTTGGAGTCTCATTTTTATTTAAACATCTTTCAAATAACGAGATTCCTTTAATATTATACATTATTTACGATGTTTCATGTATAAACAGAAATACAGTGATTCCTATCCTGGAAATCAGGTCTTTTACATATCATGTTTAGGATAATTTTGAAGCTCTCTCGGCTGCGGTATCTGAGATAATACAAAATTAACCCATACATTAGCACACCCTTAAAACCATTACAAAAAGTTTTACACGGCTGTGAAAGGGGAAAAATATATATCATATTTTTTGTTACCTTATAAATCATATCGAGTTTTCCGTAACGCTTTCCTTATTAAATACGGGAAATTGATATTCGGTATCCTTTACATTGTTATGATTATCCCGAATGAATTTAAACGGCTTATGTTATTTACTGAAAAATAATATTTCAACACTTCATTTTACTTTTATATACAACTATAATTTATCGTGTGTGTTACAACTAAATAAATAACAACTACATTAATTGTTCTAGTGGGTATGTATGTAACATTATCTAACTAATATTATAAAGGCGAAAGTTCGTGAAGATGTTTTTGTTTTGATGTTTTTTTTTGGCGCTAAAATTACTGATCAGAATTGTATGAAATTATAATACACAGAATACTTTTTAATCTGTATTAATCTTTACCGCTCGAGACGAATCCCCTGCGGACGAAGCCACTGGCTAATGCTAGTAAAATATATAACATTGGCATAAAATACATTTTATATTGATATCATAATAAACATAAAAGTCAAGTCACAATCATTTCAATTAGCGATAATTGACCTTTCCCCGCTACGTGGTGGAGTACAAAAAGGGCCTTTCCTTTTGGCATCTCAAAAAGCGGAAAATGTGTAAGAGTCATATGCAAAATATCAAAAGGCGTTATTTACTTGCCAATGTTTATAGGAGTTTAAACTGTATGGAAAAATAATAAAGACTGCTTTAAAATGGTGGTAAAAAGTGAATAATAGCGGTAAGGGGATGTAGGGTATGTTAATGCATTGAGGCACGCAATCGGGGCTTGTTCGGAATAACAATAATAAAACTAATTAAAAGTTTAATCTCGTTAGCTGTATGCACAGAGAATTAGGTTTATTAAGTCTGGATTTAATAAAAAGAAAATTAGGAATTTAAGTTAAGTTTAAGTTTAACATTGTAAAATCCATTTTTTTTAAAAGATGTGTGTTTTGGAGTTTCTTTCGCCGCTTCTTCTCCATAACGAAATACCTTGTGAAGTGGTGGTAGTTTGACATTCAAAAAGTGCTCTGTAAAGAACCTATTTTGAATAAAAAAAAATGATTTGATTTGATTTGATTTGAATTGGAGAAATTATGATTGCAATTAGTTTAAGTAGTGACTATATTTTAAATTGATGTATTGTCAGTTTATATTGTAGGTAATGAGTTTATGTAATAAAGTAAGTAATGATTTCGGAGTAGTTTTGCTTAAATTTAATCGAAGCAGAAAGTGAAATGAAATCAAATGAAATGAAATATATTATATTTTGTATAGGCCAAGGACGGCACTTACAAATTGTCAGGTACAATATTTTTCTTAAACTACTACTGGATCGGAACGCGACCTCTACTGAGAAGATCCGGTAAGAAACTCAGTGGGTTTGGCTTTTTTTTTAATAAAAATTATTCTCTTTTTTTCATGCCATTATTTTTACATATAATTAATAAAGCATTAGTTTGAAGCAGTAGTTTGAAGTCTAGTTAAACTCGACAATCGGAAGTACTTTCTTTACTTTTACTTATATGTTATGTCAGTCTATATACTGAGGCTATCACGTTAAATTTTACTATTCGAAAAACAACATTATTTATATTTCAGATTGTCAAACTTGTAACTTGTAAGTAACTGTGTAACTTGTAAGTAACGCAGTTACCAATTACTCCCTTAAATCTTAATGCATACCTTATATTAAGGCTGTGTTTACTATTATTCATATTATTTATTACACAAATCTATTTCCGTTAGACGTAGATATAATGAAAATCTTTTTTCATCTCTTCATTTCATCTTGATTTTTTCTCCATTTTAAGTGTCAAATAGATCTTAACCTAAACCAATACTAATGAATCTCTGAGATTGTTGGCTGTTTCGAAACGAAGCAGCTTGGTGTGGTCAGAATGTACTGTGTGACGAGGGTTAAGCTAAGCCATTTAGCGTACAAAGGGCGCACTGCACGGTAAGATCTTCTAAGCTTTCTGGATGTGAAGTGACCGAGAGGATTAATATACCGATAGCGGCATGGCCCAATCTTGCGACCGATAGCTATGCTGGTATCGGTATGCCGAATTACCTCCCGAAATCGGGTGCATCAGAATTTAAGTGCATCTCAGTATTTGGGCTGTAATAGACCGCGCTGGCTACGTTATTTTTCAACACGCTTTTTATTAGTTTGGGTTGTATTTATGTATGTATGCATGTTTGTATGTATGTATGTATGTAGGTAACGTTATCTTTGAACTCGATTTTTACCCACTTTAAACGGTCCGATTACTTTAAAAAGTTTGAACAATTATCAATTTATCCCATCCTCCTCATCAGGATCGTCAGCCTTAACGATTTCCCTTGTGCGATTTTAGCGTGTTTTTTAGTTTTAAACTATAATATTCCTGAGGACTAAGTTAGAGTATCGTATAAGTAAGTCCGTTACTATATAAAAAAAGTTTTATTGAACCAACTTAGACTTGTATCATTTGACACATTAATTAATAATTTACAATGTTCGATACAATGCAAGTGAACACTGCCTTCTATACTAAGCATAGCCTGTATCATAGAAAGCAGAGCTCTTCACAGAAATGTTGCATGTATCCATGAAATGAATGTTCCGCACATAGCAGCTCTTAACATTGCTGTCAGGCAGAAATAGGTGTGCAGTGTTTTCTCCAGAGTTGTGTCCCTTGAAGCTGCACATTGCAGGTTCAAGGGCGGATTGGCAGATTCTTATGTCTTCTTGAAAATGTTTATAGAATTTTGAATGTTGTTCTTCGCCGTTAAATCACGTGAGTAATCATTTATAATACGCACATTACATTGAAAAAAGAGGAGGACTCTGGGACTCAAACCTCGAATCTCTACCGCGACACCCAAATTCATTCACATTCAGTCTATGGATTGTGTTATTTAATTCTGCTAGGTTTGTTCTACATGTTATTAGGCCCCACAAATAAGTGTTTTCGTTCCTTATGGAAATGTATTTTAGAAATGCGGTAATCTACTAAGCCTACATAAACGACAAAGGAGTATTTGGGCGTAATGTCGGTCTTTTCACGCAAAAACATATTTTTTTGTCGTTTTATTCCACAGTCCCTCTAATAGCATATGATTACGGGTAAGTGTGTCGACGGCGTGTCGTTAAAAATATTAATAGCTAGACTTATTCGTGTTTTCGTGATGGTAAACAATTTGTGTATGCTTATGTTAGCGTTGAAAAATTTGTTGA
Source organism: Epargyreus clarus clarus (assembly GCA_014595695.2). Taxonomy (NCBI): domain Eukaryota; kingdom Metazoa; phylum Arthropoda; class Insecta; order Lepidoptera; family Hesperiidae; genus Epargyreus; species Epargyreus clarus. Next base: position 63,939 of record JACTTY020000030.1, on the reverse strand, counting down.
CCTCATACTCAGGGTTGGTCGCGTGGCGCAGCGGTCACTATCCTGGTCTGACACGCATAGTGTTCCGGATTCGATTCTAAGGTCGCCCGTGGAAGGACAATTTTTTTCCAATAAATTTGTGTAATTTCTCTTGAGTGTGCATAACATGGAGTAAACAAAAGTCACAGCAAGATTCCGATGTCCCTGTTTTAAGAATCGGTCGCTTTGAGATTTAATTATTAATTAATAGTAGCACTATTAAATAATAGATGTGACCAACTATTTTTTCCTACGTTAAAGCATCGTATTATTTATAAAACTAAATGATGTAGTTCTTTTTTAATTTTGTCAGTCCGTCTTCGCTTATATCACGTTAAATGGCATAAAAGTTCATAAATTAACTTTTAAAACATGTATAAACAACGTTAATCAGGGAACCCTTTAGAGAATAGACCGTAATTTACTGTTTGTAACAAGTTGTCGAAAAAGGTCAAAATTAAGTCAAGTTAGTCAAAATTTGAAAGTTCAATGAATATTTTACACGTGCAATGACCGCGTACTTACTTAGTAAGTGGTTAATAGGGTAGTGGGTTTGACGTAATAAAACGTCGATTAATATATAAACGTCATTTACAAAGTTCTATATCGACGTTATTATCTCTAGTAGCCCAATTAGATTAGTAGATTTTCGAGAATAATATAAATAATCTTTTAACAAATGCAAGGCCTCGTTTACATCGTTGTCTGTCGCCTTCGATAAACATTTCGTCTGTTCGTAGAAAGTCGACTGTAATTTTTTATGGCGAGTAACTTCAGCGATCGACTGCTACTTACGGCGAGCAGTTTTAGCGAGCGAAAAGCGTTTTTAAGCGAGCAAGTGCTCGTCTGACCATCTAATGTAAATGAGGCTTTAGAAATCGTAAATCGTATCGTAACTAAATCATTGTAGTGTCATTTATCGTAGCAAACAATATAAATGTATGTTTATTTCAATTTCTTGCACCACGTTTATATTTCTCATGTCTTTTATTACATACGAATGCAATACTTTAAAAGTTTTCTTCCCTTCTTTTCGGCTATTAATTAACATCTTAATTTATTGAGTAGAATTGTCGTTAGGGAGTGTTTACATTAGGCACGAACGTGAACAGCACAAGTAATGGTTGTGTGACATGCAATTAACACATGAATAATTTATATACAAAAAAAAACATATATTAGAAATAAATGAGGTTTGGGGTTTTAGTGACGTCATTGAAAAGCTCCGATTAGATAACAAATAATTACGAAGATCAACATAGGAAGGGAAAAATTCAGGAAAATAACAGTTTTTGTGTAATTTTGCGAAAGGTGCAGGTGCCAAAAGTTATTCAGTTATTATATCAATTCCAGAGGTTTCTATACAGAATCGCATTATTTTTAAACGCCACTTCGTTATCACCTCATCTCACGAAGGAAGTTACATAATATTATTCCTATTTTTAAATTAACAGGTCCAAAATTTTAGTAATTTCAGTGTTCAAACTTTTAATACACACACACACGAGCAATTCAACTATCCCTTTGCATTTACTGTTAAAAATACATGTACTTTTGTCACGAAGCTCAAACAAACGCGTCGTAAAAGTTTAAAACTCCATGAATATATAAAGCGCACAAAGCATTTCTCGTTCCGAAACCCCATACGAGAATAACTTGTAGCCCCAATTAAGCGCACAAGTTTTATTATCAGTCAGACGTCGCGCTGCACTGAATAATAAGGAGTTTGTCACCCGCTGTGTAGTTTCATTGAAATTCTGGTATCCTGTATGAAATATACCGCGACAAAGTAAAGTTTCTTGCGCATTTTGTATATCAAGCAGCTTATAGGGTTTTATATAAAATAAAATATATAATAGAAATAACTGAGGATTAAGTTTCAGTGACTTTATTGAAAAACTCTGGGTTTGATTAGATAACAAATAATTAGGAAAGACCAACACAAGAAGGGCAACATTTTGGAAAATAACTGTTATTTTTGTGTTATTTGCGATGTCTAGGTACAGGTGCCAAAAGTTAGTATTATACCAACTCCAAAAGTTTCTTGACAAAAACGCTTTATTTTTCAACGCCACTTCCTTATCACCGCTTCGCAAGGTGCTCCGCTTCGTACACTGTAGGAAGGTACAAAATATTATTGCGATTGTTAATTAACAGGATCACAATTTTAATAGTCACTTTAAACTTTAAGGGCACACACAAGCAACGTATTCAACTATTCGTTTGCATTTACTATTGAAAATACATGTATTTTTGTCACGAAGCTCATACAAACGCGTCGTAAAAGTTTAAAACTCCATGAATATATAAAGCGCACAAAGCATTTCTCATTCCGAAACCCCATACGAGAATAACTTGTAGCCCCAATTAAGCGCACAAGTTTTATTATCAGTTAGACGTCGCGCTGCACTGAATAATAAGGAGTTTGTCACCCGCTGTGTAGTTTCATTGAAATTCTGGTATCCTGTATGAAATATGTAGCGACAAAGTTTGTTGCCGATTTTGCATCAGGCAGTTAATAGGGTCTTTTAATGAATAAACACAGTTCATATGTATTTTTATGATTTAGAAGTAGCAAACGAGCTAGTAGACTGCCTTGGCGTTGGCCACAGGTGATTAGCTATCCCTAAAGACTAAGTTGGAACGCCTTGGATAATTATGTCTTCATTACCACACCTTCCACCAAAACACAGAGAAGCATTTAACCCTGCTGTTATTAGGCAGAAATAGGTGTGATGGTGGTGCCTTTGGAGTCGAACTACCTGGGGTTCTACCACCTTTAAGTACCGTTTCTCTTCCATTTAATTGCGTTAATATTCCTAGATTTTTAATGTAATGCTTTATGTTAAACAGTAGGGTAAGCTTTAAGCTAGGGTATCTAACTTAGTTCATCTTACATAGACAGTGGAAGCTGGAAACTATAAGCGCTATCTCACGGTTTCTAAAACCAGTTTAAAACTTGTAACAAATATCTAACTAAAGTATCTTCTTTGGCAACTTTCCTATCAGTTTAAGTTTGCATAAATTTAAGTTTGTTGAATTTATCCTCGGAAAATCAAATCTTATGAATGACTGGGTACATATTTTGTTTGTACTGGATGTATCTATACTACTATTATAAAGGCTAATCTTCGGAAAAGTATTTCGTTCAGTAGAACCGATTATGATTTTTTTTCACAATCAGAAAGCTACACTATTTACTATACAAACTAATACATACTATAAAAACCTACTATAAAAGTACTATAGGCTATATTTTATTATGATTGAACAAAAATTTCAGAGAAAAAGTCAGCAGAAATTGGGCATGATGTGATGCTTTACCGACGTGCGCTGACGAAACGATTCGATATAGACGAACATAATGTTCATCAAAAATATTATTCTGTATTAGTTCTGCAAAAACGTCCGCGTATTACTTTCATGAAATTTAATTTAGGTTACGTAGGCAAAGCCGCGGATACTGCTAGTATTAAATTTATTCAAGTTATTTAACGTTTATTTATAGCAGAAAAATGATGGTTAATGAGTTTTTATTCATTAATGTACACAATTACAGCGTAGAATCACTATACTAAGAAGTCCGTGTCCGTGGGTTAGATGTCTCAGAAGGCAGATATGTAAATAATAAATTAGTCTTTTGTGTACTTCTTTGTATTTGAGTTACCTATTATAATTTTAGTATAAGTAGTGCTGTAGCTAGAAGCATTATATTATGGCACAATCGTTTTATGAATTACAAATTGTGTGATTGAAAGTGACTGATGTACATCTACTTAACAATTAATTATGATTTACTGCTGTTTGAAACTTTATTTAATAGGTTAAGAAATAATCTTAAATTTTAAGCCAGCCGCACTTTTAAATTGCAAATAGGTATTTCAACTAAAAATTAATGTTAGTACTAAATATAAGCAAAGAGATCTTAAAGAAAATACTGAAATAAAAGTGTACGTAGCCGTCACTCGGGTCCTATAAATCTCAGTAATTTTCACGGAAATGTGATAACTAAGGAGGTAACTTCTTTCTGTAAGTCATTAAGAACTTTCTTGACACACCTGCGACTTAAACGAACCTTTTTGAAACGCTAATTGAGGTACTCCTAATTATGTACTAAATCATAAACCCTAATCTATTTGACTTTCATATCTTTCTGATTATAGATGAGATATCCCTTTTTTAAGTTGTCTTTCTGTGGATAAATAAGATACAACTGCTAGTTTTTTCTTACAAGGTCCGCTTGTAAAAAATATATCAAAATCGGTTTATCTGTTTCCAAAAATAAACACAGATACAAATGGTATCTTTTTCCAGCGATTTATAAACGCGTTTTGAGAACGCGCGTTTGCAGTTAGTATAGTCCGCGCCAAACTGCTAGTCCGCTCTGAAGTTGTTGCGAGCAGGTGTAGTCATACAATTTGCTATGGCGATTCATTTCTATATTCTACTATATAGTCATAGTAGAATATAGAAATGAATCGCCTACTACTACGCGAATACTAGGACTATAATTAATTACAGTTAGGTTCAGATCGCGCTGTCTTAGTTATAGATACAACGTAAAGTAACCACATAACCATGTGTTTACATAAGAATGATAGCATACCACAACGGAACTGCTCGGACAGGCGCAATATGAAGTTTTATTCACACGGACCATTTTGTAGTCCAAATCAAGTGGGGACGATACTGACATCGCAACCACAACGCAACCGCAAGGGACACCGTGAAAGGGCGGTTACTCTGTTGTACTTGTATCACAATGTAACCACTGCTTGCCGACATTTTGTCGATACCATATGGTGTGGTTGTGGTTACGTGAGAATAGAACCCTTTGTGGTTCGACTCCGGCGGCACCACCGCTACACCTATTTCTGCCTCATAACATCAGTGTTAATCGCTGTTCTGGTTTGAAAGGTGTGGTAAGGGGACATACTTTTCTAAGGCGTTTCCGCTTATTCCTCAGGGATAGCGGCGCATCTGTGGTCGACCTCAGGTAGGAATATCTAATCCTATCTGGTGTTGATTATAGATGTCCATGGGCGGCAGCAGCCACTTAGACTGTTAGGTGGACTGCATGCTCGTCAATTATAAAAAAAGACACTAATATTTATTTGACAGCTAGAGTCTACTTTGTAAACTTTCTTTACCCGTCGGAAATCTTTGTTTTTGTCAAATTTACTTTCGCACGGATTCAACACTTTCTTGACAAATATAAAATAAGATAGTAATAGGTAATAGCAATACTTTTAGCCGTATACCATCTGCAACCAATTCACGAGTACCTAATTATCAGAATAATTAGGAGGTCCAACGTCAGTAATAATTTCGGTTTAATTGGATGTAATTAACATTCTTCCGTTGAATTATATATCTTCGGTGAAATGTAGGAAACTGGATGCTATTTGAGTTTTAATCATGTTTGCTTTGTCTATTTATTTCTGAAAGGCGGTGATTTTGAAAGGCGACAAAGCCAGTTTGGTTCTACCGAGGAGGAACTACTGCCACACATTTTTTGCTGAACATGAAGCTGTTCTATGTTTCGGTGGAAGGATGTGGATGCCGGTTCTTGTAAATCGCAATACACCTGATCGGTTTCAGATAGAATACCTTTTATAGGGTTTAATTACTGATACCCATGTGTGAAATTAACAACTTGCAATTAGCTCAATTGCACGCTCGTTCCATTAATCTTATAATAAATAAAAATACCTAAATTAATATATATAATAAAAATACCTAAATTCTATCGATGGATTTATAAGGAAAGTCCGGAAAAGACCACAAAAGTAAGGCGAAGAAATGAAACGAACGAACGTACGGAGTTGAAGAACGGATTTATAACCTTAAAAACAGACGGGTTCTCAATTGTAAGTTTCCTTTTCTTTTTTGTAGATTAGGAGATATCTTCATGTACAAACCGTTTTCAAAAATGATACTATATTAGGTAATAAATGCAATATATACAGGCAATAAAACTGAACAGGATTATTAAATATACTATATTATATATACTAAATTGTTCTAAATATTATACATATTTATTTAGACGTAACACTTATATGAATATAGACAGTTTGCATTATATTCCAAACGAACGAAAAATGACTGAATGTAAAAGGTATACCAATTTTTTATATTCTAGAATTCAACCTAATTTAAAACATTTTATTTTTAAATTATAAATAAAGTTGTTCGACCATACACCATCACTATTATATTAAATAGGTAGTACACGTATTTCACGAATTTCTCATTTAAGTTCGTGACTTATTCAATGGATTACCGTAACATTGCCTTCTCTAAGATTTAGATAAAGTTTTACAAGTAAAAAAGGTGTTATATACTTAGGAGGACTTACCACTGAATACGTTAACATATTTAGGCACTGGATGGAGGAATTCAATAAAAGATTTGAACCGAAAGGCAAGGTACTAAATATTAAATCAGTAGGAACTTAGCAAGAAAAATGTGGATTTTAAGTACTTTTTGAGGAATTTAAAAACGAGAAGCAGTTTTCTTTAATAATTTCGCTGAATATATTTTTATTTGTTTCTCTCGCATGTTAAGTGGTTGAAGCACCGCCGAGTGGCGGTGCTTCAATTCAACCGAAAATAAGTAATTGAAATAAGTAATTTTAATGTTATTGGCCGAGACTAGGTCCAAAGAGGACTCCCAGGGCCGGATTTAGAGGTCTAGAGGCCTTGGGGCAACAAAGAAGTGGAGGGCCCCTGACCCCAAATTATTTTCCGAATAAAATGAACATTTTTTTCAGTTGAGTTTTTCAATAAATATTTTATTGTGAAACGCAGGTAGATTCTTCTAGTATTCATGTTTGTACAAAGTACTTTATATAAAGGTAAAACAGCGAAAAAAAAAACGGTCAAAGGAAAAGATATTTCTTTTTCACTAGTGTTTACTAGTCGGAATTTAAAAAAATCCGCCGTCACTATTGTAGGGGCCCCTCTTTTGTGGAGGCCCCGGGGCTACCACCCCGATTTTCCTCCCTCAAATCTGGCCCTGAGGACCCCGTTTCCATTTTATGAAATTGGTACACTTTGAGTAGGTGTTGTGCCTTCGAAACGCACCACTGAAACGAGAACATAGTAGTTCAGTTTTAAAGTAGTAAAAAGTGTGGCCATGATACCGTTAAAGGTTTTTTCTAAGATTGGAGTAGCGAAGAATCATGCTGTTCACTTTATGGTAAGTGTTCCCTAACATTATTAGTCTACTGCTGAATGGTCTTTTCCCAAGGCGCGCCATTGAGCTCCGTCTTCAGTATTTCTTACTTCGCTTCACATACATATGTTTCCATACTTGATTTTTTGGTAAAACGTATACATAATTTTGGTGAAAGTATACCGTTGTTCATACGTATATGTAAGTTGGACAATAAATCAATATTATTACTAACTTTAGTGATGTAGAAGAATATGCTAATATTATAATAATACGAGTGGGTACGTGTAAAGTAAAACCAAAAACTTTTCCATTTTATTTGAAATAGCAAGCTATTGTTTTATTATAAGCCTTAGATGAGTAAAATACATAAATAGATCACTCCTCACAAGAAGGTGTAACCAGATTTGAGAATTGTAATTGTTGCATAAATAAAGTTTTGCCACGTCTTCGTGCTAAAATGTCCTTATATGTTTGAAATATGTATTTACATATTACATAAATTACGTAGTTTTCGTTATTTATAGAGACATTTACTCTAAAAATGTTTTGTTAAGAATTAAAAAAAAACTGATTAATCAGTTTTGTGGCTTCATCCAATTTCAAGGCGGTGAAGTATCTCTCTATTTTACTTATCAAAGTTATAAGCCTACATGTCGGCTTTTCTCATCTTGTTTTACCTCTATTCCCTTGGGACCATTATTGAAATTCGAATAAGATTCTTATCCTATAAATGCTAATCTGACCCTTCAGCTCCCTACATCCAAAATTCGATCTTTTAACCGATTTGCGTATATTGAAAGAGAATGAAAATCAGTCTTCGGCAAGCATAATAGTATATTAAAGGCTAGTATTACATAAAATATTATTAAAAGTAATAAAAAGTTGTTTTAAGTTTCCATTATGCAACTCATACATATAGCACTTAAACATAACGAATATATTTATAGTACAAATCGAGGGAAATACTACAGGATGAAAGGGACTTATAAGCCATCCTAATACTAGACGGTCCAACTTAATAATCCTCAGCGTTAACAATCGTCAACACATTAATGTCAATTGCTTTAAAATTTATATTAAATTAAAGTTTGTAATACGGACATATCTTGGAAAAATCAGGCCTATAAGGTATTCTAAATTCCGATACCTGGATTGAGAGGCCTCTGCCTCTTTTTTAACTACTAAACTATCACCACTTATTTGAAGGTGGTAGAACCCTTTGTGGTTCGACTCCGGCGGCACCACCGCCACACCTATTTCTACCTAATAACAACAGTGTTAGGCGGTACTGTGTTCCGGTTTAAAGGGCGTGGTTAGGGAGACAGACTTTTACGAGGCGTTCCAGCTTAGTCCTCAGGGGTAGCGGCGCATCTGTGGCCGACCTTAGGTAGGAATATCTAATCCTATCTGGGGTTGATTACAGATGTACATGGGCGGTAGTAGCCATTTACCATCAGGTGGACTGCATGCTCGTCTGCTACTCCTATCTCAACGATTTGGGATAGATTACAGATGTCCATGGGCAGTGACAACTAATTACAACTTGATCAATTGCAACTTCAATTTCATGAAAAAAAATAAGATCGCTATAGTCACGCTATATATTTGAAGGTGGTAGAACCCTTTGTGGTTTGAATCCAGCGGCACCACCTGTTTCTGGCTAATAACAGAAGTATTAGGTGCTGCTATGTTCCGTTTTGAAGGGTGAGGTAAGGGAGACATACTTTTTCGAGGCGTTCCAGCTTAGTCCTCACGAATAGAATATCTAATACTATCTGGGGTTGATTACAGATGTTGATGGGCGGCAGTAGCCACTTACATGTCATATAAAAAGCCACAATAGTATAGTGCAACGTTGAATAGTACAAAGCTATATTACAGTTACCACTCGTTCAAGATTCAGAATGCGCCCGCATAGTCCTACTGATTACGCAAAGAGTTTCTGAATAAGGCTTCTAAAGAATTCGCGTCTTGTTGCCTTCTTTTTACTAGATAGCCTAAAATTTAAGATTGTTTTGGATTGTTTGGATTGCGATGTTTATTTCTATTTTCTATATCTTGTTTTGGTTTTTCATTTTTTACTACTTTTTTTACGACCTGCTTGTGTGAAGTTAGTAAAGATGTGGTATAAACAATATTAATTATGAGGTAATTCATTTATGTCTAACAATATAATAATGAATCGGTTAAATTTGCTTTCTTAAGATTAAATGTTAACATTTTTTAGTAGGCAGAAATTGTCAAATGTGAATATTTCGTAAGCAAATCTTTGGTTAAGTAAGATAAGTAATTAATTTGATTTATTATTAACGCTATTGTTTATTGATACTCTAAAAAATCTAAGTCAGGAAAAAGGTACGGTGTCATAATATGACATATTATTATCATATCATAATGCGATACAATATCATAGGTATGTCAACGTCCAGTAATCACTTATAGTTCGCAGATGGTATACAAACATATCGATCACAATTAATCACACGATTATTTCGGACATCCTATATCTACACCATCAATACGTGTCAGTTACACCGAAACATTTTTACTTGAAATGTCCGCTCTAATCTTTTTTAAGCGCTCAATCGAGGAATTGAAGAAAAGGATCAATTTCTGGCCATACGTCATGGGCAGGGAAAAGGTTTTATGTGCGGCTTAATCTGCCCCTAGGGTTCGGTGGCCATTAATTAGGTCGACCGACCGTTGCCTTGGTGGTTTTTGCAGTGACAATTGACGTATGTCTTCACAACTGCTGGAGTAGATGATTGGTGGCTGTTTAGTTTGACAATTTTATGTTGGTGTTAATTTCTTAGATATTTGCGATATATTTTTATTGAAAGAGGTTTAGTAATTTATATATCTTGATATTCAACATTATGTACTGTTATGATTATTATATGGATGTATGGAAAAATATGAATACTCAGTAATTATGCCAAAATTGCATCTTTAGATGGCTTAAATAATTTTTTATTAGAATCTTTTTTGTGTAACATTGTCATGTGTTTCTGCAACTGTAGGAGACCTGGAGTATACTACACCACGCTGTCCTTAAGCGGATTGGTAGAGGAAGGAACAGTTTGGTAGCCGACTCGTTTCGGTTGTTTTTACTGTATGATACTGTCAGGCCTTCAACAAGATTTAGCTACTGCTATTGAATGATAATAGTCAAAACTGACGACATTTCATGCCACACTTCATGATTTACCAAATTTGGTCAGTGGTCCATCCGATTTCTGACCGTACCCAACTTTGCTTAACTTTGAAGATCGGTTATGATCTAAAAGATGGGTTAATGCTTCGATTCTATTAATTTCTACAAATAGTACAAATATATAAACGGGATTTACCAACGGAAAGCTAGATATAACTGTTCTACTGGTTCTATTGATTTCGTCTATTTTGAGCGCACCTCGAGAGGGTCGCCACCCTCTCATTTGTATAACTAATTCTAAAAATCTAAGGGTGACGTTGTGATATAATTTGTATACGACGAACGCAAATTTGTTTTGTTTGTTAAGAAAAACATTGTAACTAAAAAGTGCTTCCGTCAGCCTATAAAAACACACATTTTTCATTTTCATTGTTTTCGATGTTACGTGGTAAATAACCATATAAATTGATTTAATGGCTTCTAGTTTAAACTTTTTATTTTCATTAGAGTGTAACATGATATTTGTTTGTTTATATTGTGGTAATAAAAAACGAATTGTTGGAAACAGTATGGCTACCGCAACACTTTAATTAGGTCTAAATTATTAATTCCCTAGCAAAAACAAGTAAAGTTTTAAGGTGGTAGAACTCTTTTTCTACTCCGGTTTGAATGGTTTTCTAAGGGAGACTCTTTTTACGAGGCACTCCGGCTTAGTCTTCTATGGTAGCGGCAAATCAGTGGCCGACCTCAAGTAGTATACTAATCTTATCTGCAGATGTCCATGGCAGTAGTAACTTACCATCAGTTGAACTGCATGCTTGTCTGTGAATGCTATAAGTATTACAAAAAAAAACATTAAGTAAAGTAAGTATTCAAAGGTCTCATTCCCAAAAAACGTTTTACATTTTATCGACAATTTATCAATGGATATAGAAGTCAAGCATTTCTCAGACAGCTTACACAACTTAATAGACATCCTGTCAAGACATTCAATTTTAGACAAAACATTACGTTATTTGTTTCAATTCACATTTCCACTATACAAGATGTCATTGGGAGATATTGTGCGATGTTTACATGAACATTCGGGGGAAGCGTGACGTCATTTGCGTGTAAAAACGGACTGTTCGCAGCAGTCTCGCGTTATTCCGATCACGTACGTTCCGCGCGACGAGCTCCTCGCGAACACATCCAGACATCAAACTATTAGATACTGTAATGTTACAATTGTTTGAAATTACTAGAAATACGATATAGTCCTTCATTGTGTCACACAGGGGGGAAAGAGATGGGAGATAGATTAATACATTTGGTAAGTAATAAATAATTAGTATTGCTTATTCTATTACTTTTGGGAAATAAGAACCACTTGGTTTATTAATTTGTTTTATATTACCCGTTACTAATAATAATAATTAATATTTCCTTTTCTGACTTAGTAATCAAATGTGCTTTTCATAAACAACATTTTATATTTTGCCAATAATATATCTGGCTATATTGGAGACGAGCATTTCTCAAAGACAGCTTACGCAACTTAATAGGCATCCTGTCAAGACATTCAATTTCAGACAAAACATTACGTTATTTGTTTCAATTCACATTGCCACTACACAAGATGTCATTGGGAGATATTGTGCGATGTTTACATGAACATTCGGGGGAAGCGTGACGTCATTTGCGTGTAAAAACGGACTGTTCGCAGCAGTCTCGCGTTATTCCGATCACGTACGTTCCGCACGACGAGCTCCTCGCTAACACATCCAGATATCAAACTATTAGATACTGTAATGTTACAATTGTTTGAAATTACTAGAAATATGATATAGTCCTTCATTGTCACTCAGGGAGGAAAGAGATGGGAGATAGATCAATACATTTGGTAAGTAATAAATAAATAGTATTGTTTATTCTATTACTTTTGGGAAATAAGAACCATTTGGTTTATTAATTTGTTTTATATCACCCGTTACTAATGATAATAATTAATTTTTCCTTTTCTGACTTAGTAATCAAATGTGCTTTTCATAAACAACAATTTATATTTTGCCAATAATATATCAGGCTATATTGAAGACGAGCATTTCTCAAAGACAGCTTACACAACTTAATACGTATCCTCTCAAAACGTTCGATTTCAGACAAAATATTACGTTATTTGTTTCAATTGAACACATTTTCACTGTACAAGACGTCATTGGGAGACATTGTGCGATGTTTACATGAACATTCGGGGGAAGCGTGACGTCATTTGCGTGTAAAAACGGACTGTTCGCAGCAGTCTCGCGTTATTCAGATCACGTACGTTCCGCACGACGAGCTCCTCGCAAACACATCCAGATATCAAACTATTAGATACTGTAATGGTACAATTGTTTGAAATTCCTCTAAGAATGATATCGCCATTCGTTGCGTCACATGGAGATGAAGGAGATGGAAGATTGAATAGTATATGGAGTGTAATAAGTAACAAAAATAACAACAAATACTCTTTATTTGTACATCGAATATAAAAAAAAAATACTTATAATAAATAATAAGTTTTGTTTTTTGAATTACTTCTGGGGAATTTGAACCAGTTTTATAATTTGGTTAACGTTGCACGTTATCAATAATCAATCTTTTCTTTTTTCGCCTGCAAAGATCAAAATTTGTCAATTGTTAATTGGCGAACCCCTATTTCTGCCTATTAACAATTAACAAATTTCGAACTACGAGTACTTCGCGCAAGATTTTTTTGTGGCGATGGTATCTTCTCGGTAACAATACCTACTGGTTCAAAAACTCTTAATTATATTTCAGAATTTACGATACGCCAGTAATTACACACACTCCTATAATGATACATTTACGAGATAAAATGATATTACCTGACGTATTAACGGTAAAATAGACGTCTTTAATTATTAAAGACAGATATATAAATGAGGTAGAGGTATAAAACGAAGGTTCTTCTACCGTATTTAGTATCTTTTCAGTCACGGCAAATAAAACTGTCCTAATTATGTTCTTGAAATCCGTTTTAATTAAAGCTTGTAGTGAAAGAAAATCTTCGCTAAGGTTTAAATTATGATGTGGAATTTTATTTTTGTCACAAACTTTACTCCTTCTTCTTTTTTCTTCTCCTTTTTTCTTTTTTAAACTCTACTCGCCCTTAAAATACGAATAGAGGAATATTATTAAGGCTGTAGGTTATTTTTTTATTTATATTTTATTAAATTTATGTGCTTTTAATAATATTAAAGTAGAAAATGTGCATGTTCATCTGATGGTGGTGGTGGATGGTGGCTATTGCCGCTCATGGGCATCAACTGAAGGTGGTAGGACCCTTTGTAGTTCGACTCCAGCGGCACCATCGCCACACCTATTTCTGCCTCATAAGAGCATTGTAAAGCGCTGCTGTGTTCTGGATGAAGGGTGTGGCAGTGGAGACATACCTTTCCGAGACTTTCCAGCTTAGTCCTCAGGGGTAGCGGTGCATCCGTGGCCGACCTCAGGTAGGGATATCTAATCCTATCTGGGTTTGATTTCAGATGTCCATGGGCGGCAGTAATCACTTACCATCAGTTGAACTGCATGCTCGTCTGTCACTCCTATAATATCAAAAAAGTAAGAATAACGAACGTATTGTTTTTACAGTTTCAATCGATCAATTGATCGGTTGTCTCTTTAATAACGGTGCGGAAACTATCAAGTAGTTATCAAGGCTCGGCAAACACTGGCACTTTATGAATAGTTAAAATGTGGCACACTGAAAAACCGTTTCATCAATAATTGCCATATTTTTAACGTATTTAAAAAATATACTAAAGAATAGTACCTACAGTTCTTTTGGAAAACCCTGTGTGTGGTGAGGATGTGTTTAGGAACACTCCTACATTTATGATAATGTTATTCGTTCTTATAGCAATACAATATATGTTTTTCGCGTTTAAGAATTTGGAAGATTAGCTCGAACTTATTTACTACCATAACAAGATACAACTGAATCCTTTGGGAAAGCTCATAACATCGGGTGAGCTATATGACCACTTCAAATACACCTTTCTTACATTACGTAAAAAATACTGTTATAAAAAACTTTGTAGAGAACATCTGTCTCACTAAAAGCGCTTTTCTCAACACTGTCAACGTAATCGCAGACGTTTTCGTGAGTTAATTACTGTAGCCGACGCGTACGAAACTTATATAAAGATGAAGTCAAGTTATAAGTGTCTAGACTGGAACAGCGCGAGCAAAAACTAACAAAGTCATAGGTTCTCGGAAAAGGTCCCTTAAATGAAAATACTTTGCGTTAGGCATTTATTAAATTCTTACTTTGTGTCTCAGTGTATAATGAAGAAAAAAATCCTTATTCCTGTAAGTAGGTAGACACAAAGAGCCGTCAATTGATACTTTTTACATTGTAATCTTCGTAAATTGCTTATACGACCGACAACACAGCGCGATTCGTTGAAATAATCGTCGCAAGAAAAGAAAAATAAGTTTTACGGTTCTGGCTCTAGTGTTGTCCGTGTGAGTTAGGGCTTATTGTGATGTAGACATGCGCGGTGTGCGCCCCGTGGCTAAGGGTTCCACAGTGGCGTCTGTCGTCACGGTGTTCGGCCGCGCGCGCCAACCGTCACACCAACCGCGCCGGTCACCTTACGTAAGTCGAATCTACGTCGGCTGATAAACCGGAAAATACTTTCACATCACTTCCACTCGTAGTATTTGTCGTGAGTTTATTCGTTGCTTAGTAGTACAAATTAATCGAGTTTGTCACTTGATCGGCACTTACGAACGCGACGGAGTGAGCAATCATAAGTGGGTGTAGATTTCAGTGTTTGTTTGATATTTTGAGTGTCGAACGGAGCGTAATTGACAGCGCGTATTGTTGAGGTAAGTTCGGGAATTATCATCCAATTAAGTTTTGTTATTAGATCTATTATAGCCTATTTTATTAAGGCATTACATTTATCATAGTCATGTAATTGAGGTTTGAATTATAATATTTGCAACAAATATTAGATCACGTAAATTGTTTTTCAATAAGTCAGTTACTGAAATTAGTTTATATCGATAAAACCATTTATTAGCGGCTTAATTGAACCGAATAAGTATATGAATGCCATATTTATTACTGACAAACTGATAAGATATTATAATGTATTGTTCGGATAATTTATTATACATAATTAATTTTGTTTATCACGTCACTATTGTAAAGTGTATTATCATTTTACATAATGTAACATCACGAATACTCATGTTTTCATATATTTTAACATGGTTGTGTCCGTAATTTGAATGAATTTTGTTGTTTATTTTAACTCGTTATTATCGTATACATAAAATTCCCGTGTCACAATGTTAGTCACCGTATTTCTTCGAAACAGTTTTGCCGATTTTCATCAAATTTTATATGCATATTCACTAGGTTTGAGAATCGGCTACTATGTATTTTTTATACACCTAAGTGATAAGGGTTGTTCACTCTTAACATTTTTTTTATTTATATGGCAACGCAACGTTTGCCGGGTCAGCTAGTATATGTATGAAAATTTCCCATGGCTTGCGTGTTGTCGTGTTTTATTAAAACATGCCTAATTAAACTAATAGACTGGAAAGCCGTATATCGTAAACGTATATCATATTATGTTCATAATTGTACATAGGCTATCTGTTGGTATATACTTACTCATAATTTCTACTTTGGTTTATAATTTCTGGTAAGACAGAAAAGTAGTTAATTACGATTCCCTTGAGTATTTCTTTTACTATTGATATTTTGTTGTTGTAATATATTTAATCATAATTTGTAACTTTCATATTTGTTAAATTGTAAATAGCTATAAGATTTACTTTGTTAGATTACAATATGCATGATTTATACAATTCATTGCAATTTATTAATTTATTTACAATTCAATTAACATACATACATTAATCAACAAACTTATTTTGAAAAATACAATTAATTTATAATTGGAATTATTTTAAAATTAATAGTTTATTAAACATTAATTGGCTTAACTCTAGGTACTACTGTCTGCGGTTGATAAGATACATGATTTTATATACAGTCATTTACAATGCACATATTATAATGTCTAATATTTAAAATAATAATATGGACAAATTATGTTTAAAACCATTGCCGAATACATAACTAATACAAAATATCCACAATCGGAACAAATTACAAAACTTTAGTAAAAAAACGTATTCAAACAGGACATATTGAACAAATGACAATCTTAGTGAAATAAAAACATTTAATAAAAAAATTGGACACATTATTTCCATAATACAATACAAAACTTAAATTACGTGTATAAAGCTCAAAAGCGCACTTGCTTACAAAGCTCTCGAGTCAAATTTCAACCGTGACTGGGAGCATTCGGAGACGACATCGAGTAAGAGGATTTACTTGGCTTAAACCGAACCTTCTTTCGCCTCTCTTTGTTAAATTTACTGTAAAGCTTCGCCATTAGTTATCATTATGGCTTAGGATGCTGTTTTTTGGTTAGAAGTTTAGAAGTTTATACACACCTTGACTGGAAAGATGGTTGAATATTTTGTGGTTCGACTCCGGAAGCATAAACACCATACCTATTTTCTAAACTATAAAAGCAGTTTTAAGTGCTACTATATTCTTATTTAATGTGTATAGTAAGTTAGAGACAGTTATACGAATCGTTCTAATTTAGTTCACAGGCCGCCCGACTATTGGACGTCTGTGGCCCACCAGAGATAGGACTGTAATCTCATCTGTGATTAATATATAGATGTAAGTTTTGCACTACTATACACACAGAAATACACATGGCGGTGGTGCCACCGAAGCTTAACCGAAAACAGTTCCACCTGCCTTAATTTTTAAAACCTTTGTAAATATCCATGGCGTGGAAAACACAAAAAAATCTCATTTTCAAAAGTAATCAAAAGAGTTGTCCTTGAAAAGTTTCATGAAAATGTTATTGCATTGAATTTTGAAATTCGTCGCCACTCTTGTATGTCGCGTAAAGCTATTTCCCACGTACAGCTCATAAAAAATACCTTTCCGTACATTAAATTTTCCGCGAGACGACCAGGCGCCCGGGAAATGTTCAAATAACGTATTTTGCATTTTGTACTTCAAATAGCAACTGCTGTACCAAATATGTATATGTTTTCTACACGCAGTCCTACATTAGGAATACCTGTAAAGACATAGTTAACATAATCATCATCATCATCTACTTCTTCATCATCACCATCAATCCATTACCGTCCCACTGTTTAGAGTACCATAGTCTAAATTGCCCAAGTGTGGATTAGTAGGCACATACGTGAGAACATTTTGTTCCTTTTTCAGATTATAATTAGTTTCTAATGCACAGAAGTTCGAAAATTCAGACGTACGTGTCTAGGATTGGAACCCAGGACGGGCCAAAGTTCATACAAATAATACTAATATGATATCCAGACTTAAGTTGAGAAGCAGTCTGGTTCTATGATACTCGAGTTTATATCAAATTCAGCTAGACAGCATCAATTTTTCACGCATAAATCCATTTTTCTCAGGACCTCCAAGGTTTCAAGGATATAATGAACTTCCCTACGAACCACTAGTTTTACTTTGGGACAAAAATTAAAAACCTTCAACATAGATGAATGTTAAAAGCTCTCTAAAATCTCCCTTTGTAAGCTTTGAGCTGTGGTTGTTGGATTAGTAAATGAAAGCTTAGCGGGAAATAGGCTCGGAAAATTGAAAATACTATTTCTACCCGCCATAAGCTCACACATTTTTTCGAGCTATTTTTGAATTGTACTATTGGACATAGTACACATTTTATACGTATTTTACTAACCCAGATTAAGACCATAAAATAAAATAAAATATAACAATAAAATCCACCCAATTCCTCAAACCAAAATTATAATGTTTTATTACCCGTAATTAAAATGATTACGATTTCTGCCTGGTGTTACCTCAAATGTCTCTTACTGCAGGGCATGGAAGTATTCTAAGAATCAAAAAGGCTTAAACCACAGTACACTCTCTGGCCATGTGCGGATTGGTAGGGTTTAGACACCTCTAAAAACTTTCTTTCGAAACTGACAAGCATAAATTTCCCCACGATTTTTTCATTCATTATTAAAACACGCGATGTTACCTTCTTATTGGTTCTGATATTATTTTCTATAAGTTAAAAATCGAAAAATAATAGATTCACAGTATTAAAACTAAATTAAATTTCAATCTTGAATCCCAGACCCACGTGGTAGATCTACCATTTAAAAAAGAGCATTTGATAAATATAATAAACGAACAAAAGAATAATTCTAGCAAGTTATTCAAGATCTTACATTTATTTGCTTAAAATAAATTATACGAACATTCAGATCAGCGTGGTATGGTAATCCGTATCATAATCTGTAGCGCGGAAGGCAATATATCTAATCCAGCCCGCTAGTCAGTTGTCCGGAGATAAATCGTTACTGTATCTGGGAATGTAGGTACTTGCTTCAAAATGAATGATGTTCTCCAACTATAATAAATTGTAGAAAATTGTTTTTCAGGGTTCCCTGTCAAAAGGGTAAAAATTACTAATGCTCTGCTGTTTGCCAGTCAAATGACTCTATCTCTTGTATCTCTTGAACCGTAATAGATACCTTTAAATTTTACAAAGTATATATTATTTTAACTGCCGTAATAAAATAACTAAAAAATACTAAAAATTAAAAAGACAATATTGGTAGTCTCCATACCAGACAGCGATATTTTTAGGCAGACACTTAAAATTTTCGTAGTGCATTCATCTTAAAAGCTGCTGTCGTAACAAATATAAAAGTAGATTTGGTGGTAGATTATCTCCACATTAAGAACCTCAAGTATTAGATAGAAACCTTAAACATAATTGAAATCTTGTTAAGTAGGTCATGGTCTTTATACATTATATCGCGAACTACGTTAAATATAAATGTGAAGTTATATTTCATTGTGCAGTTGTGAGTGCAGTGATAGCCTAGTGGTTACGAAACTCGACCTCTCGATCGAGGGGTCCGAGGTTCAATTCCCAGGCACACACCTCTGATTTTTTAAAGTTATGTGCGTATTAGAAATTGATTATCATTTGCTAAAACGGTGAAGGAAACATCGTGAGGAAACCTGCATACCTAAGAGGTTTATAAAAAAAATCTCAAAGGTATGTGAAGTCTACCAATACGCACTTGGCCAGCGCGGTGGACTATGGCCTAATCCTTCTCATTCTGAGAGGAGACCCGTGCCCAGCAGTGGGACAGTAATAATGGGTTGATGATGATGATGATATATTTAATTTACATACAAGGTAAATAATACTGAAATAGCAAAGTTCACGTAGATAATAATTAGATACAGCCAATTTCAACGTTTTCGTGGAAATATTTATTCAAATTGTATTATTTACTTTCTTTCCCTACCAGTTTAAATCATATCTCTCATTAAATTATCAACAACTGATTAATTTAACATGAGTATTTCAATTTATAAATTGAAAATCACATATAACTTTATTTCTTTACCTCAAATAAGTATAATTTGTTTACACATTTTAAAATATGCTTACATTTAGTGTAGGTTTTACCTTCGGATTCCACACGTTTTCCGCGGCGATTAAAATGTTTGCGTAAAGCTGGTGTTAAACCTACTTCGCAGGCCTATGCTTACAATCTAACATTACAATACGCAACACAACAATGAGTATGTGGGTCAGGTTGAGATCAGCGGAGGAATGCGGCATTTCATTCGCGGGGCACTTTCATTTTTTGTATGCAAGCGAGAGTGCCAAAAGTTTTGCGCAGTGCGTCGCTTCCCTAACTGAATATGTATGGAGTGAACTTGCCAATTCAAATTCGGCTAGGTACTTTATTCACCACAGCGCTGGCTTATTGAATTTTCCCTGAAAGAATGGCTGTCTCATAAACATAGAACCAATCTGTGGGATTAATTGGCCCGATAATGTTTAGGTTGAACGTCTTTTCTTTCATTTTATCACGAATGGAGATCATTGTTCATAATCTGCTGAGGTATTCAGGTGAGCTTCATTTTTCTTGTCGTAGTTGATGGTCACATTTTGGTAATTTGATAAGGTGTAATGTAACCGTAAAATGTACCCGCAATTGCTGTATTAACATAAACGCAAAATTAACAGTTTTTAAAAGAATTATTGTTGGGATAAGTATATCAAAACACCAAATTTACACTGAAAAGAACAATGAAACATGAAAGAAAATCATAAGTGTACCTAAATATGAAATACATCAAAGCAACTTTAAAATGAGTTACACAAATTCATAGCAATTCAATGCTAGTTCAAATTAACGTCATAATAGTATCGTCATTATTTCCACACCGTAAAATAACAGCATCAAAATAACTCCGCTCTTCCACAAACATTGCCCCAATCAACTTGACAATACGCACATTCACGTAACACGACCGCATTGTGGTTTAGTAAGTTGTTTCAAAGTTGTTCGAGGGATGTGAGTGTCGGTCTCAGATGTTCTGCGGGTCCTCAAACTGTAGAAGTTTATTGCTCCCCGCATATCCACATCATTCGCAGGCCCTCTGCGGTGGATGCCAGTGTTACACTTTGAGAAGCGTTCACATTAGTTCGCGCTACTTCTTTATAGGTACTATTAGTAATTTTACCAGTATTTTATGTAATTATATATAACTTTATGAATGTGAAATAGGGTATTAATAATGATGTTAGAAAAACAATTACTTGTTTACGATAGATTTTGTTATCTAGAAAGCCATATTTTCATGTCATTGTAATCAAAAAATATGAATTTTATAATTATATGAATAGCTGGCGATGGACAATTTTTTTGCTATATATGTTGCTTAAGGAAATGTATCTAAAGAAACAGTTATTAATTTCATTTACGATTTTTGAAGCATCTAAAGGCATCTGGAGTATGGAATATTCGTCATATTTATCGGTATCATGGTTTTATTCGAATTTGTTGTAGTTCTGAATTCTGATAAAGCTTTAATCATGTTGCATTAATATAAGCATTAATAAGTTTATGAAGTTTAATTAAAAAAGCTATGAAATACCAATTTTATGTAATACTATGATAATGTAGTACTGTAATTTTAAATATGGTAGATTTGCATGAATTTAAATATAAATGAAGTTATCAAGTGCCCGTAAAACAAAGTGACTTTGACTTTTTGCGTAGCTTAGTAAGAGTTAATGTAGACTAGAGGTAATTGGTATACGTCACATTTAAATGAAGTGCTCCTGTAATCACGATTTTTAATAAATGTTTTGTCTTACAGTTAAATTGGTTATAAGTAATTTGTTTAACGTACAACAAAAATAAACGGGCATAATTTTTTTATTTAATTGAATTCTACTACCACCCAACCCAAATATGACTCGAATCTACCTTAGGTAAAATAGTGATCCGTTGGTGTACTTGAAGACTACACCCTAATTTAATTAATTACACAATTAACAATGAATTTAATACAATTAATAATGAATTTAAGAACACCTTAGATTAACCCTTTCTTAGTACATCTCTTCATATCTCAAGCCAGAAAAACAACTGCATATCATCGACCTATTACTGTCTCACTGTTGACCACAGCTCCACTCAAATGAGAGGGGCTTAAGCCATAGTCAACCGCGCTGCCCAAGTGCGAATTGGTAGACTTCACACAACTTTGAGAACTTTTTTAGAACTCCCAGATGTGTAAGATTCCTCATAATGTTTTCTTTTACCAAACCAAGCGATATGTACTTAATAGTACTTATTAAGTAAAGTACTATTAGGTACATATCGCTTACTTTACTTTACCAAAGCAACTGATAATTAATTTCTAATTCTCTCTTTTAAAAATTAGAGGTGTGCTAGTTTAAACCCCGAATCCTCCGTTTTATCCTCCGTTTGACTGCGTGATGACAAACAACTGCACAACCCTACATTATCACACTAAGAGGACTTCTTAAACCCTACAGACGCGTCGTATGTGGTTAGATAAGCATCGATAAACGTCCCGACCGTGCGATCTATTCGTTGTCAAAGGCTTTGTTAAAGGTAAAGTCACTTTGACTGTGCATCGTGACTTGTTGTTAGCTGACAAAGCGACAAGTAATGTTTCGGGGAACACAGAATTTATTCTTGAAAGTAATTTTGTTTGATGTAGAATTCACGTGAATGTAAACGGAGAAGCTTTTGCTGGCGAATTTGCACACGTAAATTATAACATAATATAATACAAAGCTTAAACCTTTATTTTTACCATAAATACTTTATCAGAAAGTCAAAACGAATTTTCATAGAGCTTACTACAAATTTTCTAGATTTATAATATGTTCAGAAGTACTTATAGGTATTAGCTTTATAAACACTACCTAGGTACGTATACGTATATACAATATACATATTTAAGTTTTTAACAGGCATTCAAAGCTCAATATTAGAATCTATTTTTTATCTACTTCCTTACCCGGGAATTGAACTCAAAACCTTGTACGACAGACTGTACGCTGACCACTGCACAACACGTATGGATACGGTTCACTTATTTTGCTATAAGCTCAAATGACATTATGTAATAGACTTGAGTGAGCGCGTGACAACATAGCCACTTAAACTTTGACGTGACGTGTTGACGCGTAACATGTGGTTTGCTACAAGACAAAGGTAACATTGACATTCGAAATAGTTGAGCTAAACAGCTTACGCTCGTGGTAAGATATTTCCGTAACTACATATTTGTTTGTTATAAAATCTTACAAAAATTATGTTAAAATTCTGTTTATGGTCAGCAAGTCTACTAAAGTAAAGGTTTCTGCTTAGAATATTCACAACAAAAATATTATGGGGCCTTAAGTTATACTTTTACAGGGTTCCGTACTCAAAGGGGAAAATGAAACCCTATTACTAAGTCTGCGCTGTCTGTCCGTCTGTTACAGGCCACTATCTCTGAAACCGTAATAGGTAGACATTTGTTTTTTTTACAAAGTATGGTAACCGCTATAACAACAAATATGTTCTAAAGATAAAAAACAATCTTGAAAATATTAAGGTTTCTCTCGTATCAGCAAAAAAGCACCACAAGCATTAATTAGCACCAAATAATTAAAAGTAGTGAGGTTAGAATTATAATGGTTTGTAAATTGTAATTATTTATGATTGTCTCTGAAACCTGCATATAAGATAATAGCATGATAATTGGTTTGTCAAACGCATTCCCAACGAAACATCGAACCATTGTGCTCCGTTCCAATATACTGTGTTACGGTATTTTAATCAACAGTTCAGTTAAGCCATTACGTATGTAATACACTGACATATCCAACTTCCATTAACTTTATTTAATAAATCTTTCATAATAGAATTTAGTGCAATTTATAACATTTCAGTGCATATCGCTCAAACGTGAAACTAAACGTGAGATCCCAGGTTCGAATCCCAGGTTCAGACCGGAATTGAAACAACGTAATATTACGGAACCCTCCTAGTACGAGTTCGACTCGCACTTGTTATGCTTTAGGATTGTATGAATAAGTTTTTTACTTATCCAAATACAAAGAAAGTTATTGGAAGCAGTTCACTGATTCACTGTTTCCCTTAAAGACTAAGTTAAAATACGTACATTATTATAAGTATGTTCCTTAATTTTCTTAAATATACCCTTTGGGCAGAGACCAACAAGATACTTTCTTATGTTTAAAAGGTGGTAGAACCCTTTGTGGTTTAACCGCCACACCTATTTCTGCCTATTAACAATAGTGTCAAGCGCTACTGTGTTCTGGTTTGAAGGATGCGGCAAAGGAGACATACATTTCCGAGGCGTTCCAGCTTAGTCCTCAGGGGGTAGCTGCGCATCTGTGGTCGACCTCAGGTAGGAATATCTAATCCTATCTGAGCTTGATTGCGTATGTCCATGGGCGGCAGTAGCAACTTACCATCAGGTGGACTGCATGTTTGTCTGCTACTCCTATATCATAAAAAATATATATCATCTATGTACCTACTATATTTTCAACAAACTCTAAAAGTTTACAATACTTTAATTACTTAAAACAGTATTGTTTCACTTTAATTATATTGACTTACGATTAATAAAATAAAATAAAGGCCTACAGACAATAAACACGGATCTTTAGTATATTTCCCGAATAAATTTATCAGTGGGGTTATCTTTTCATCAGTAAATGTCGAAACCATGTGTTTCGCGGGCCATTTCACTATCGAATTGCGCGTTTAATTAAGCATTTAAAATGGTTTTACTCTGCTTACAGAGTACGATTGACATGCAATTGAACTCATTCGAAATCCAATCATAATGTACGGGATCCAATAATTACTTTGCGATAGTTTCAAGCTCAATGCAGGCCATACAAACGTTTGAACGCTAATGGAAAAGTGGATTTTCGTGTACCTCGACTTAGGTTGGTGAATAGCTTCGGCTTCTAAACCGACAGTAAAGTAAGCACTGTTTGAGTTCGTTTAAATAAAGTCGGGTCATTATTGGCTTAATGAAAACGTTTCTTGTTAGATTGGGTACGAGTATATACGTGTTATGGACCAGATGCTCAATGAGGGCATTATAACATACTGCCTGAATAAATTATGAATATTATAAGGATTGGTTAGGTTAGGTTGGAACAAAAGAAAATATACCTTACATTTGTTTTATATTTTTCCTACTTAACATTATCTGCACAGTCACTAAAATCACAGTTGCACATCTCTCTAATATTATTTAAAATATCTCTACTAGAATATAAACGTAGGTATTCACCTACGTTTATATTCTAGTAGAGATATTTTAAATCAATAATATTAATACGTCAGATAACAATTTGTTATAAGTTACAGATGTGCTTAGGTTGTAGAGACCCAGTTACCATGGGTTCGTTTGCTACATCAATGGTACAAAAACAATAAACTTTTGAAGTGCATGCAATATTGCAGTAATAACTACAAATAATCTACCAAATACTTTATAAAGAAGCATATAACAGTGTGGAAAGTTTAGCAGGCAGTTCTCAGCCGCGTGACGTGACGGCATCGCCCGTAATTACGGTGGACGTGACCTGTGCCGTGACCGAGACGGTTGTGTGGACGTTATGACCCACACAGGTGTTAGTGCATAAAATATGTGACAACGATCGAGTTTTTCCTTCTTTCTATATTGTAGATGTGGCTGAGATGATTTTGTTCTTAAACATTTAAATACTTGTAATAGTACAGATCTAAACTACAACTAGTCTATCAAATACTCTGTAAAGAAGCATGTAACAGTGTGGAAAGTTTAGCAGGCAGTTCTCAGCCGCGTGACGTGACGGTATCGCCCGTAATCACGGTGGACGTGACCTGAGACGTGACCGAGGCGGCTGTGTGGACGTTATGACCCACACAGGTGTTAGTGCATAAAATATGAGACAACGATCGATTTGTTTTCTTCGTTAAATATTGCAGAGGTGAGGTAAGGTGATTTTATAAGAACTAGTGCATTTGTTATGTTTATTGTCATGTATAGAAATATTGTACAGACATAAAAATGACAGACAGAGCCACTTACCGGACCCAACTAAAACTTGGAATTGTTCGGGATATCCCATACGTACAAACAATCTTCATCAAATTAGATTTAGGCAAGAAAAATTAATAACATACACCAAAAATTATAAGTATAAAGATAGCAATAATATATAGATAGATAAAAAGAAACAAATAATACTTTTAAAAGTAAGTCAAGCGTACTTCCGATAAAAGTTTCATAATAAAAAGCTTTGAACATTAAACATAACTTTGTAAGTACCTGTAGAAAACATTGCCGGTGTAAACTCTAATAGTAGAGCTCATAAGCTAATGTTAGTTGCTATTAAAGCAGAGCTATCAGCTTAAACCAGCTTCGTTCTGAAAAGTTTGATAGCCAGGCATGACGTGACGGTATCAGCCCGTAATCACGGCATACGTGAGGGCGAACGGGTATAGTAGTTCCACCAGGTGTCTCACGGACAAAAATTGAATAAGATACAAGAAAACTATCTGATTTTTTCGATATACTTGTGATATCTGCAAGTGGGGTTAATTTATTTAAGTATCATAAGAAGCTTTTAAAACTTAAAGAGTTTTAAATTATTTTAAATGACTTGAGCGGATAATATCAATGTGCGTTGATAATTTTATAGAATTAGAATTGTACAAATTCGTATTTTAGATTTATTTCTTTCATTTAAAATTGCTAATGACGTTATAAATATTTTATTTTACGCATAATTGAATTTATTAAACAGATTAAATAATACATAATTAGAGTTATTAATAATACATATTGAATGAATAATGTTGAGCAAATGTATTTTCTGTAAATTAATGTTTAAATACCATACAAATATTTTATAACAAGTAATATTTTAATGTTAAAATGAATTATTTTTCAATAATTTAAATAAAATTTGCTGCTTTATTTTATTTGAATAGATTTTATACGTACAAAAATAATAAAATATTTTAACGCTAAGTAATGTAAGAAAAACAAGGGTTTACGTAATATTTAGGATCCTTAAACCTAAAATAAATATAACGAACTATAACTTAATATAAATAAATAAATGTAACCTAATGTTTTGTCCCTTAGTTCTTTTACATAAAACATCCAAATAATTTCATACTTTATATACGTAGTTTGCAACTTTTGTCCAGTATATTATAATTATATGTTGTTCTGCACGAGAACGACGTGATTTTATCCAAATATCATAAGACTTTCTAAAACTGCACGTAACCTAAGTGCATTCTGAGATAACGAGCGGAGCTCTAAAAGACTTTTGTCATGCATAAAACGTATTTCCTTGGTAGTTTCAATGTATTCTCACGTTTTCCACATCCATCGTTTATGATCCACTTGACTCTTGACTTCGAAACTTTAACGACGCAACTTCAGCAAGTCGAAGGTAAGAAAATACTTTTAAAGCAACGTAACTGTTTTGGTACGGTAAAAAATGCAATTAGCGTAGCAAAACGAGGAAAATACAAACAACCCTTTTCAGTGGAAGACATAAATCTTCTCTGAACTCTTCTTTTTCGACAACAGAGGGCCAATTCATAACGTTCTCTGTTTTAGTTAACCGACAATTTGTTTTCACGATACAGTATTTCACAACGCACCCTTTTATTTCTGTTCCCAGTGCCGCGGTTTCTTATTTGCGTTTTCTTGTTCACACGGCCTCATATTTTAGCTGTAATACAAATTTTCATACACACAATAACTCTTTTGTCGTGTTACAGGTATTTTATGGTCCTATAAACACAACTAAACTGCAACTAAATTTTATTATAACACAATGCATCTTTCTTATTTTAGTAGTTGTGTTCGTGTAATCATTTTATTGAATAAGATATTTAAGATTATATAAAACATTAAAGTATTAACGGCTGTTTGGATAAGTACCTTGATAAGCCTTATTCCTCTACATAATTTTAATATAATAATTAATAATAATATAATTTTGTAATTATTAATTTAGAGCCCTCTCAAGAGATCAATAAATAATCAAGTGTTCGGATTCAATACTATTATATTTTTTTAATCACAAATAAGATACATTAAAAGTTGTTATATTTCAGGTAAAATAAATAATAATTATTGCTAATTGTTGTTTGATAATTACAAATCATTTGTACTTACGCCATATACCTATTCAATCTGCGTTTAATGGCACTTGATCTTACGATCGTTTAATTACGTATCTCATTATTTTCCAGCTCAACCCTCGTTACGTATGTATGGCTTATGATTTTTCCTCGCACGTGTCCCGCTTTGATAGGCAAAGTGTAGGGAGGGTTTAAGAAAAGTAAATTCCCCCATGACGTAAGGAAACGCGTAAACATCTGACTCAAAGGGAATGGCGCTCAGTAATCATGAGTTGAACACCTTACAACCAATTACCTACGAGTTGGCATTACATTATACAGGGTGAATTTTTCAAATAGGCATTCAGGGCCACATCCGAAACTATAAGGATTAGTTAATAATGCTGAAGAAAGAAAAAATAAATACATCCTCTATATTATTCCACTATCTGATACTGTCGCTTATAAGGATTAAATTCTGGGAAGTAATGTTATGTGACAAATTTAAGCATTTAGCATTTAGTAAGTTTGTATAATGGTAAGATCGGTAAATGCGATTAGGAGACAGTCGATTTTTTTATTACTGTTACTTCGATATACTATAACTTTCGTTATTGGTGTACAAACTATCCAATGTTTATCAAACTTTGCCTACAGAAGATCGACGTTTGGTACATTTCTTTTTCTTTATAATACGGAGTAGCAAACGAGCATGCAGTCCACCTGATGGTAAGAGGCTACTGCCGCCCATTGACATCTGTAATCGATTCCAGATAGGATTAGGTATTCGTACCGGAGCTCGGCCACAGATGCGCTGCTACTCCTGAGGACTAAGCTGGAACGCCTCGGAAAAATATGTCTCCCTTACCACACCCATTAAACTAGTACACAGCAGCGCTTAACACTGCTGTTATAAAGCAGAAATAGGTATAGGTGGTGCCGCCGGACTCGAACCACAAAGGGTTCTACCACCTTGAAAACCTACGACTACCACTAATCTACCACAAATTGTAAAATCTCGATCTCTGGTACCCAACATTTGGATAGATTGAATATTAATAACGGGTGTCAATCTTCTTACGTAATATAACAACGTCGCGTAACATCGAAAAAGTATATAAATCGAAAATTATTTTTATAGAGACTTGTAAAAATATAAAGAATATAGTACGATATCACGGTATCACAATCTAATTGAAATAAACATAAAAACTCATTTTACCTTGGATTTAATAATAAGTATGTGTTTATTGTACACGCTTATTTATTGTACTTATTGCTAGCTAAAGTATGAATAATGTCTTATTGAAATCTAGAAAAACAGCTTTAAGAAAAACATTCAGTGAGTTCTCATCATAAAACTACTTCCTCTATTTCCACGGATATCGTAGGAGGTGACTAAGTTCTAAGGGTCTCTGGGTGAATGTACGGATGGGTATTACGCTTTTTATTGAGATTATACTGCATTATATGATAAGCATGCTTTAAGCTGAAATAAAATTATAATTTTATGAATAAAGCAATAGAATTTAAAACTACCGCAGTTAGTAGAGCTTGCATAATGCTTTTGATCTCATTTCCATTACTCAGCTATATTATCACGTCTGTGAGTGACGTAAAATATCTCGACACGACTCTACGAGAGTTTTATGAATAATATATTTTATGTCATATCTTTCAATAGGTCTAAAAAGTAAGGGATTTTATTTTGAAACGTACAGTCGAGTCTGTGATATAATTTTGAATGATAAAATACAATTTTGCAAACAACAATAAAAAACAACTTATAGCAATTTTGTTATGTGTGTTAAAGCTCGTACAGCTCCGCAGCTTGAATAGATCTCAATGGATCCGTCAGTTGGGCGATGTACACGTGGTCGAGTTTTTGGTGGACCAATTTCGATTTTTTGCGTGATTCGTTCAGGGAACACGATTATATGTCACGGAGATGTTATCGTTGAATTGGAGTGGTTAAAACTTAACCATCTATGAAAGATGGTAGAACCAGTACCTATGGTTCGACCGGGGAAGTACCACCACTAAACACATTTCCATCATGAATCACTTCTGATTTCATACCACTTTTAAACACAAGATAGCTGTCTCATATCTACGTCAGCCCGCATTTACGCTCTTCCACTGAAACGCAGCAACTGCTTCACACTAAAAATATGTTTGAGAAATGTACGTCTCTGGTCAAACTATTTTCGTTCTACCACCCTCTTTTCAAAATGTTATCTGTTTCATGACGAATGACACAAGAAAAATCTTAATATAGCTTTAAGTGTAGACAGCGTTATTACTATTTCCTGTACATAAATCTATTACTTTGAAACATTATTTTCCAGATAAAAATAGTCCGTTGACATTATTACACTACAACGCGAACCGACAACGGAGCGGAAATGTTCTTTCATAGAATCCAAGGCGTTTCCTTTGAATAGTTCGTTATATTGCAGTGTCAGGTTATTGCTAGTTCCCTCGATCCCTCATACTCGTGTTAGAGGACGCTAAATCTTACTGTTATTGACAAATCACTCCCCTCGTTACAATACCGTATCGTCTTCTATATCGTTATTTCACATTCTCTCGAGTTATGTCTTATTTGATTGTGTATATCATTACACCCTTCTTTCTGTTAAGAATGAATGTATTATTTTTGTTTACTTTTTATGTTACCTATATGGCTCGACTGGGTGATATAATCCAACGCCGCCATACCTATTTCTAGCGTGTAACAGTCTTTGTGATCCGGTTAAAGAGTTTCAATGTCGGCTAACTTACATATGTGGAGACCATCCAATCCAACGTTCAGATGCATGTTTAATCCGTACTGTATTCGCTCCATCAATCCGCTCATCAATACAAAAGCACAAATAAAATACTAATGATTTTGTGAAAATATATCTAGTAACAGCGGTGAACAATGTAATTATAAATTAATTTCACTAATTACACTCGTATTAAGTAGCTTTACGCTTATTTATGTAAAATGGATTCCGTATAATTATTACTCTGATTGAGAGATTGGGTTGCGACAAAATGGGAATAAAAAACCTTCAAATTATCTCCATTTTTTAATAATTGTATCTACACCAATCATGAGATAGAACTTAAATTCGAAGGTAATATATGAAATAGTACAGAGTGAAATATTCATGTAATTTTAGCCCAAATCCGATGTCAAAAACTTATGTTTTCCGAAACAGTAACATACAATTTCCAATTGTTACAAGCAAACTTTGTTCAAAATGTCCCCTTTTCTTATTACCATCGGTAGACTGGCTCTACGCCAAAGTGCATTTTACTGAAATATTCGTGTACTGCAAAACAAAGAATAAGTAAAAATAACTACAGCAAACAGCTTTTTAATTACTGTAATGTAAAAAATATCTAAAACAAACTCAAAAATATCATATAATTAAACAAATTATGTACTATATAAAAACGAATATACAGAATGCGTAAAAAGTAAGTGAAAAGGTCGAGAACTATAATAATGAAAGTGATTAAAATAGAAATTTAATTTTTAAAATTTTTGGTATCTTTTTGTGTCATTTTATTTTTTCCGATACAGCACAGCAAATAAGTAATAAATACGAGTAAGAGATAACTTCAGATTTTACTTTTTTAGCAAATCATTTCTTAACAATCGGGTTTTTATTACTACGTTTTTATTTTTTTACAGTAATATTAGGTAGTATAAGTATAAGCAAGATATATTTTCTATTAAGGATTAATATTCTGTAAGGGTATATCCCTGTGCCAATAGTGGACAGAAAACCCTATAACTTACTCTATACAGAAGAAAAAATTATTATGCCTCGATAAATAGCCGCCCTTACATAAGTACATAACGTGTTCTTTGTGAAATGGCTCGTAAATCACCCTGAAGGAACCGAGCCTCCTTTGACAAAAGTTCAGTTATAAGTAAACATCTTTACAATACAGAAATACAGGAAATAGATACTATGATTTATGTGGCGATCTGATATGGAAGAACGAGTGAAAGGTGCTAGAAATGTTCGACCGAGGAGGAGCCACCCCGCGAACAATTCTTGAGCTCCGGTGGCTGGGTTTTGATGCCAGCGTTTTTAGCTTAGCCTTCAGTAGGGGCAACATATCACCTGGGCGGAGCCCGACGGGGCAACGCGCTAAGAGGACTCCGGTTGCGTTCCTTTGGAGATCCTGGAGTCCTCTACGTAGCGCCGAGGACTCCGGGGGGGTTTTAGTGCGGTCAGAATCCCACATAACTCCGTGCAGCTCCCACGGCATAGGGTACCTTTTGAAGGTTTCCCCCTCGTAAAAAAAAGGGGCAACATATGATGACGTTTAGGTAAAGCCCCAGTTTGGTATATTGGTGACATCTCCATGGGCATAAGGTGGAGTGAAAAAGCGTTTCCCATTTTGACGACAGTTTGCGACGGCGATGGCTCTGCTGCCTATTTCTGTTTACGCCTATTTCTGTTTACTGCCTGATAATAAAAGAGTTAAGCGCTGCTGGTAGGCTTAATAGCTGTGGTAAGGCTTTCATACGAGGCATCCGAACTTATTTTTTGTGTAACACCGGTACTGTGTCAGATTTCAGGCAGTACTTCAATTCTATTCAAATTTGATTGGACATGTCCATTAGTGGCAGTGAACACTTACCATCAGGTGGAGTGTTCGCTATTTCAATTTCATATGATATACCCACTGTAACAAAGTTATGTTCTATTTTGACTCAAGGGCTGTTATAGTCTTTTGAATGATTTTCATATACGCCCATATATATGTGTATGTACTCGTATATACAAATTATGCAATACAATTTATTGCTCAGTAATATTAATTCGCCCAAAGACAACCTTCCCCCCACATTATTTAAGGTTGTTTATAGATATTCATGTGCTGTCGTGGCCTCAGGTGTAATACTTGCCCATTCGTTACACCCGCATTCGCCTATATAACACACCCACAGCCAAACAAGGAAACACCCCATAGTTTTGCGGAGATAACGACCTCAGTAAGGTGTATAATATATCCCTCCGGACAACCACAATCCCCAGTTATTAAGGAGACGTGGAGAGAGAGTTCAGAGTGTATATAGTGTAATAGTGTTAAAATAACTACTAGTGCTTCCTAGTGTACATTAAGAAAACGTTATGTGAATATAGGTGACTAAGATACTTCTCTTCATCGCAATGGTGTACTAGAGATCCGATAAATCGTTTTATCGCAATGATATCATTAGTGCATAAGGGTTTGGACGTCTACTGCTGGACCTACGTCATTCCTAATTTCTGCTCAAGCTATACAGGCTTGTGTTCTGTATTGTTCACAATTGGTTTGAATAGGTATAATGTTGTTGCAGCTACTGTTGTTGTTGTTATGATTTCCTTTAAGATAGAATAATCGCGGATATTTATTTTTAACGATAATAATATAATTTTATACTGTCTACTGTCCTACCGGTACATAAACTGTCGCATAATATGTTTATGCTTTGTCCAATGACATATTGAAACATGATTTATTTACATAATGTTTTATACACCTTAAGAGAAAATATTTTCCACCATTTCTGTTACGAATCTCTTCCATTTTATACATCGCCTAGTCAAGTTTTCTAATACAAATGTCATGCAAACACAATTTAATTCAATCTTCAAAACTATTTCTACATGAATGCTCGAGAAGTTTTCCATTCCGCGAACGACTGAGTTCTATTTACTTCTGCGTCTTTGTCAACATTAATGTGTTTCAAGTGCACTTTACACTTTCGCGGTTCTAAATATACGTAAAGTGCTGTCAGACTATAACAAACCATATTTTGTGTTCTTCATTATGATTTTTTATGAATTAAAGTTTTATTAAACATTTTGCACATAATGTGCGTTTTAATAAAATAATTATGTGGATTTTAATGTTTTTAAAGTTTTTCTTTAAATAAATAATATATATTTTTTAAAATATAGAATAAAATATTATAATGCTGTTTAATATAAAGCAGCATTTGCCGTTTATGTTCAGCCATTCATATATTAAAAGTAAGTTAAACGTAATTATTTTCAGTAGAATTTAAAATGGAAATACACGAAAGAAGCATATTATTAAATATTGTACCAATTTGATTTTAAAAGCCACAAATTTATTCGAAACTTACGCTTCGGTTTTAATATAAGATATTGTGCATACAACGCTATTCATACAGGGAAAAAGCTGTACCCTTACCATAAGTTTTCAAAACATCCCACAATTTTACGTAACGTTTACTCAATCCGTTATTCTGTTCCGTTTGCTTCAGTAGACTGAGTAAACGTAACAATAAGTAAGTGCTCAAGTCTATTTTTCTACCTCACATGTTCGCAAAAAACAGAAACAAAATATAAAGCATTTGAAATTTAATGTTAATTTACTGACACTATAGTTCTGATACAATCCACTAGGAGCGCTGATTGGAAATTGTATGGGCAAATACGTAAACAAATACCAAAACAGTCATATTTGTCAAAACGTAAAAACTCATGGTAAGGGTACTGGTCACACAGAATATATTACTACTATATAAAAATCACTTTCTGTGATCAAATATTAGAGAAACTGTTCTAGACGTATTTAGAGTGTCACTTTGCAAACAGTTGAGTTCTGTTTATTTCTGCGCCTTCGTCAACATTAATGTGTTTAAAGTGCACTTTACACTTT
Source organism: Epargyreus clarus clarus (assembly GCA_014595695.2). NCBI lineage: Eukaryota > Metazoa > Arthropoda > Insecta > Lepidoptera > Hesperiidae > Epargyreus > Epargyreus clarus. The sequence goes on along the minus strand of JACTTY020000030.1, from coordinate 29,282 downwards.
TGCGCCACTAAATATACTTGAGATGCTGTCAGTGTATAAAAATAATATTTGCTCTCCTCAACAGGGAAAAAATAACATTTTTTCTTAGATGTGGAATTTCTCGTCATCTTGCGAAGAAATACTTTTATTCATAATAAAATTTTATACTTAGCAAGTGCAAGTTTGAAACAATTTTTTGCTGAATAGTTTAAATAACTGAAAAAGAAGTACCTACGGTAAACAAGTATAAGAAAATACAGTTAACAAGTTTTAATACAATTAGTGTAATGCATAATCATTTTATTGGTATTTCTATAAATACCAAAAGTTTTCTAAAACATTTATTTTCGTTTTAACTAATTTCTATAAATTTGTTAAACGATAAAAATATCACTGTGTATGTCGTAAGAACTTCCATACATGTATACATTAATTACTGCGTTTACGTTCTGCTGCGCTATGGATCTATTTTGAATAAGTTTTCGAATTCGATTATTATTTATCGCTTTTAGCATGAAGGTAAATTTATTTTCCTTAAATATCAGGAAAACTGGTAGTGTTTAGAGTGACACTTTGCGAACGGATGCTGTTTACTCTCCACGACAATGTAAACGCGTGAGTAAATAAACAACCCTAGTGGTAGATGAAGGTGGTAGAACCCTTTGTGGTTCAACTCCGGGGGCACCACCGCCACACCTATTTCTACCTAATAACAGCAGTGTTAGGCGCTGCTGTGTTCCGGTTTGAAGGGTGTGGTAAGGGAGACAGACTTTTCCGAGGCGTTCCAGCTTAGTCCTCAGGGGTAGCGGTGCATCTGTGGCCGACCTCAGGTAGGAATATCTAATCCTATCTGAGGTTGATTACAGATGTCCATGGGCAGCAGTAGCCACTTACCATCAGGTGGACTGCATGCTCGTCTTCTACTCCTATATTATAAAAAAATAAACAACAGTGCAACACTCAGGACTGCATTAAACTTTAGTCGAAAATCTCCATCTGCAATTTCCTTGTACTTTGACAACAATTAATATATTTGAGTAAAAGTAAATATGAGTAAAATAGGTACGTTAATGCTGAAATTCGTCTTGACTGATATTTTTAATATAAGTAAATTAAAGCTTTAAAATGAATATACCCATCACTAACTAAACTATTCATAAAGTCAGTACTATATGTTACTTATGTCGTTTTTATAACATAAATAAATTGATTTCTAAGCGGTAGTTGTAATTTTAGGAGAATAATAATACAACTTGAACTTACGTTCACTACTTTGAAAACGTTTGAACTTTCCATTCTGTCAATATTTTCTAAACGCGTTTATAATATCCTTACATACGAGTAAATACTTGGCGTTGTAAATCTAATAGAATGGTCAAGTTTCTCTGTTACATCTATTTTTCAAACTTTGGAAGAATTCGATTCGATAATAGATTTTTTTAAAACTTATGAAAAGTAAGGAAATCTAAATTTTAAATAAGTTAACAAGAGCAAATTTTCTAATATCGTCTGATTTGCCACAAACGTGTCTATCTTCAATTCTCTCCGGAAATGATGAACGGAATCGCAAGTAAAAGGCATTAAATCTGTCTGAGGCAATCGATTTGCATTGGGAAAATTGCATTTCGAGTCGGCGACAAGAAGGCGGCACCTGCAAATGTTTGCGAATTCTCGCAAAAGCTTTGCTTTAGAATTTCGTCTTGATAACGTCATCAAGTATGATATAAAATTTTGCATTTCTTCTAATGCACATGTTTTGAAATTAGCCAGTCCAAACACGGTAAAAGAAAAATAATCGTATAAATAAGTTTTATACAAACGTAAAATTTATTGCTGGCACAAAATGTAAAATCAAGAAAATTAAAATTCTGGTAGAACTAGAACATTTATTCAAAATTGACATATCAAAAAAGTGAACGACAAAATAAATCTTGCATAAATTTCTAAATTTTAGTAAAATATAATATCATGAGATAAATTTTCTAGTAGAAAAATAGCAACTCTAAAAGGTTAAAAAAATGGCATACTGCTTTTCGGAGGACTGCGGAGATTACGCCGTGACGCCAATGTTAGTTTCTCCTTGCGGCCCAGTAAAATGCTGTGAGAGTGCGCCTATGTGCTATCCATGCTTACCACGATGCCCCAAAGGTCAGGTGGTATATTGCTGCGACAAAAGACCTTGCGGAAAATCTCGACGAGAGGAACGAGAAGAAGAAGACTGCTGCAGCCTCAAGCATCGAGCCCCTCCCGAACCTGCACCACAATATTGCTGCCCCACTTGCAATCAACCAACATGTAAACCCGTCAAAACTAAATATGTGATACCGTGCTATCGATACGAAGATGGGCGTATCGTAAGTATTATTGTTATTGTTAATCATCATAATTGTAAAAAGTAGTTACAATACACGTTACCTTTTCGTAATATCAATAAGTTAAGAAGTTGTTTCATACTGTTCCTGAAAACAACAACACGTAAAACATGTTAATGAATGGTGTTGTTGGTTTCAGGAACAGTATATGCCAACGAGGCACGGAAGATTACCTAGTTGTGCTTACCGTCGGAACGGAATGCAAGATCAAATTCACGGTTATAGAGGGGCTGTTCGATATTTATGTGCTAGTGGCTGTTGCGAGCCATGCTCCGTCTATACAGCAATAGAACCCATCCGCAAAATATATCCTAGAATAACACAAGAAGTATTGCCTGTGAAAAAGCGAAAGGACAAAAGTAAATTATCATAAAATTTGGGGACAAATGCAAGATTTAAAATAGTAACAATAGAACATAGCCAAGAGACCATACTTCCCAACAGGTAAACCCAATACCTTCGTCGGCATTCAAGCGAAACGGAATTCAAGATCATAAATACTTAGAAAGCGGGGGCGTATCGTATATTCGCAAGTGTTGGCATTACGCGACACGGAGCGACTACCCGTTTGCGCTTCCTGTCCAACCCATGAAGAAACTTCCAGCCATTGTTGCTAAGAAGTGACGACCTCGACGGTGGGTTAATTAATCAATTTTGCCATTAAAGGGCACCTCTTGGCAGTGAATAATGAACATTGGCGAGGGTTTTCATATCGCAGTAGATTACACAATATAGAATTCATTACGTAAGACAAACGACCAGCGAAGCGTCTACGCTATGATAAAAGTCCATTTCAATAAAAACCAATTGTAATAGAAATCAATAGTATTGGAATGGTTGAATGAATAGAACGGGACTAAATGGCAAATGTCGATTGCAGGTGCGCAAACTGCCGATTTCGGCGTTCAAGCGGAACGGCATGCAGGACCAAGAGCATTCGAAGCTTTTGGGAACAACGAATTATCTCCAGAGGTGCCCTCGTGACGTGTCCCTCGAGTGTGACGTTTGCAATAATCCGGCTAAAGTGTGCGATCCAATAAAAGTGCCTCGTTGTGACGCGAACTCAGCGTTAGATTGTAGACTGTTGAAGAAGAAACCGATTGAAGTTACGCTCGCGGATATTTTAGACGAATAACGTTCAGTCTGACTGATAGATTCAATGAATGCGATATTGATTGGGTAATTAAAACTTTGAACCACTACTTACACATCAGTAATTAATTCCCTCATTAAAATTGATCTCATTGTTAATTGAAAAGTAACGTTTTGACCACATAGGAAAAAAAACGCTTTCTACACTCACAGCCCCACACCAGGATTCCCTGTATCGTGGGTGCTATGGACACACACAGAGACAAATACATAAACACCCAGACCCAGAAACAGAAATCTAAATTCATCATTTAGAAATCTGTCTGGCCGGGGATCGAACCCGGGACCCTCTGCGTGTCAGACCAGCATGGTGACCGCTCCACCACGTGGGTCGTGAGGACTTATTTACTTTTTATTATTAATTTACTTAAACAATGTAAACCATTTATAAAATAAAAATTCTTCTTTAATTATGTGGTATAAGTCATAATTGAAATTTACTTTCTCCTGAGGCTAGGTAAAGTAATTACTTAAGTGGTACCTACTATGTACACGCAGATAATTGTATAAGTTGTTAAGCCTAAAACAGACTGTTTTATGGAACCAGGATCCAGAAGTTTCTGCGTATCAGATCAGTATCTTATCTTATGCCGCAAATAAAAAAACACGTTGCTTTCTATACACGCACTAGTATTTATAATATATTTCAGATAATAATTTATTGACTGATTTAAAATACGTAAATTGTTACATTTCGATCGCGGTTTTTTTAAGGGCAGTTTCTTGTGTCTTGCTTGGTATAAATCCATGGTACTGAACTAAAACGAAGCCTAAAGTCAACAGCAATGCGTGTTCATATGCGATTTTGTGTTTTCAACTTTTTCTATTCCACTTGCGTTTAACCGCAGCTCATGCTTAGCCTTAGATCCTTAACCAGAAAGTTAAACTATGTTTTGGTTGTTTCAGATCAATCAGCCAACGCTGCTGATGCGGCGCGCCTGCGAGGTAGCGGTGGGCACGCGGCCCCGGCGTAGGCCTTTTGTAGTGTCATCATTTTGCGCTGATCCCGATCGACAAGTGCACCGCTATCACGCTGAAGATGAACAGGTACATATTTTATTAATTGTATAGACCGCGCCAAATTGCTACTCCGCTCCGAATATAAAAACGAGTTGCATCGCAATAGCAAATCGTAGATATTAGCGGGACGAAGACAGCGCGGGACCTCCTGGGCACACGTCCGCTGCCCGTTCAAAATTCAAGTAACTTTAAATTTTGAACAATTTAAATATAATAAATATTTATTCTAATGATTTCTTACGGTCAGTGGCGGCCCTAGCAAAAATTTTAGGTGGTGCGACATCTCATGGTGGCGCTCCCTAGGTCCTGACGACGTCTTTTTTACAAGCTATTGTTGCGATATGTATGTTTCAAGTAAGTAGCCGTTCAATTAACAGACTAGCTTCTTTACTAAACAGTGACGCTCGGGTGTTTTCGGCGCCCCTCGTATGACGGCTTCCGGAACGGGTCGCACCGCTCGCACCGCCCTAGGGTCGCCGCTGCTTACGGTAAATATCAGGCCGAGCATGTGTGGTTTGTGCTAGTTGGTATAGTATGATTAAAGTTTCATCCGAAAAGCGAATATCGAATAAGAAAACGTACCCGTAGTCCCGACGAAAGGTGTTCGTATATGCACCTTGCGACTTCAACCAGTAGAAGTAAGACATAACCACTTCTTCATCATTACGAGAGTGGGAACCATGACGGATTTTCCTTCGTATACTATAATAAACTAGGTATATGATAAAGCTGCTCATCATTCAGCAAGAAATATTCCATCAAGAATCATACCATTATCACTCCGGAGATGATCGGGTACTTACGAGTAGTTGGATTGATGATTGCACTAAAATCCTATAAGTACAAGATTCGATTGCGGAAATACCGTCGCCATTCCTATTTCGTAGTGTGAGAAGGGTGAGAGGGTGAGGTGAGAAGGGTGTTATAGGCAAATTGCGCTATCTCTCGTACCTCTCTATTGCATTTTCTGAATTTTAAAAATAAAAAAGCCTAATTCAATCTTCATGTTACTATTTCTCAAACGAAAAAATATTGACTTAATTCGAAATCGCTCAGTGTTTTATGAGAAATTAATATTCACTGGGGAGGTATGGAAACCGCCACCTGAATTGATTCCCACGCAATATCCTTTCAGGAGCCAAAGCAAAAAGCCGAATAAACGCCGTCGGTGACGCTCAGAAGAAATTCAATTTTATTACAGGCCCCGGCTCTGAACTGAAATACGAACCTTTAACTACAAAATTGAATTTTCAATATAAATCTCTCATTCTTTCTTCACGGCGCGATTTATTTTTTTTTGTATTTAGAAGTGATAAGAGCTAGGTAGTAACTCGGTATTAAATAGTTTCTGCTGCAATTCAAGTATATAATCTTACATATAAAATTCTCGTGTCACAATGTTAGTTACCGTACTCCTCCGAAATGGCTTTACCGATTTTCACTACATTTTATATACATATTCAGTAGGACTGAGAATCGGTTACTATCTATTTTTCATACCCCTAAGTAATGAGGGTTGTTCACCCTTAACATTTTATTATATATAGGGCAACATAACTTTTGCCGGGTCAGCTAGTATAATATAATACAACTTTTTTAAAGTAAAGTATATGTGATATAAAAGTATATAACAGTAATAATTAAGATAAATGTTAACAGAAAATAGGTAAGCTGATTAATGTGTTGCTAGTATTGCTTCCCATGGGACTTATGTTAGAATGTTTAATTAATTACATTACTAATAAGCCTTACTACACCTTTGAGATTATATTGCTAGTTCTCGCAATGCTTTAACCGTAGTAAAGGGAATGAAAATCTAAAGGGATTCCTCAAACCCCTTTGTTTATCTATACTAATATTATAAAGAGGAAAACTTTGTTTGTTTGTTTGATTGTAATGAATAGGCTCAAAAACTACTGGATCGATTTTAAAAATTCTTTTACCATTCAAAAGCTACATTATCCACGAGAAACATAGGCTATATTTTATATGAAATATATTTGATAAATAGATTTTGGGGCGGTACTTTGCCGGGTCAGCTAGTTGTTAATAAATTTAATTTATGCTAAGAGTAGTATTGCTGATACAAAATAAAAATACGTCATTGGTATTCTACTTATATCCAATATCCATCTTTCATTTGAGTGAACTTGCGATTACCAACTGACAGTGAAATTAATCTCTATTAAAGTCGGTCCTGGAGTTAAAATACGTATTTTTCAAATTTTACGAAATACAAACGTTAATAATGATAAATCTAATATCTCGTGACGAAGCGTTTTTGGATCCATTGAGCCACCGGAATTGAAATCTTAATTGAATCTCGCTATCCTGTTTTGGTACAAATTACGCAAGATTAGTCATTACACTGGGTTTGTTTGTTAGTATGTTTTGACATGATCTCATCGCCTCGCCCGCAATGTTTATTCGTCGGACGCGGGAAGGGTTCAGAGGGGGATTTATTTCCGACTGGAGCTCAAGATACGGGTTTTCGTGATCGGAGCTCGTAATCCAAGAGCCCGCGGAAAGCGGCTACTGTGTACATTAAAGCTTCAATGCAGTAGGTACGTTATTAATCTGTTCAGTTCTTACATTCTGAACGTTTACAATACTATTAATTGGAATTTAAACATATTATGTTTCTGAAGTAAACACATTTTATACTAGCTTAAATCTCTGTGGTGATTGGGTGCGTAATAATTATGATCTGGAGATGGTTGGCATAAACATGACATTAAAATCAATCGGCTTTTATAACGTAACTGATAATTATAACCTCGTAACCATCTGTCTCGGGCATTTAAGTATTATGTTTAAGATTCTGTGCTTATCTATCTATATGTATAGAGAATGTTATAATTCTTATAAATCCGCGTTTCCCAACCTGTGGACCGCGGACCTCTGGGGGTCCGCGAGTATATGTATGGGGGTCCGCGGTGTCATGTCTGGACCATACATAAATCGCTCATTAAACGCAAATGGGTTTTTCAACCACATACCTATGTAAAAAGCCATTATCTACTCTTGTTTATACAAAAAATAAATACAGAAACATATTACAAGTAGAATCTGATTTGAGATTAAAGCTTAGAAGCAACATCGACCCGAATATCCCTGATTTAGTTGCAAAAAAGCAACGCCAACCTTCACATTATTTTTTTTTCATATTTTTCATAATAAACAGTTATGTATTTGTTTATTTTTTTGTATCTGTAATAACTTTTTTTTTGATTATTTTATTAAGAGGGTCCGTGAAAACTGTGTTTGATTTTCTAAGGGTCCGTGGACTGAAAAAGGCTGGGAAACGCTGTTATAAATAATACTTGAATTGAAACGATGAAAAATGTAATCGTGTCGACTAAAAATGCAAAAGGCAAAAATTCAAAACATTATTTCAATTAAAATATATTTTACTTTTTATACGAGATAGCGGAATTTAAAACTTTTTAGCCTCTTTAGTAATTAACAGAAAACGCAGTAACTCGAAACTCGGCGAACTTTCAAGATAGGAATTTCGTCTCAATTTTTTTTACCTGAAAAGTTAGTTAATTTACGAGTTTTTAGTCTGCGAAGTTGGCAGTTTATGCAAATACTTAGTTTACCAATCGCCCATTCTGCGAAATAATACTTTTGCTTGGGTTGAATTTTATTTTTCTGGTAGATTTTGCGATATTTCAATTTCGTAGGGATTGGATGATTCGTTCAACATCACGATTCGTAATAAATTTCTTTAATGCGGTTAAAAATGTTACACGCTTCAATTATGATATTAATTTATTACGAGCTGTGAATTTCCTAGATTTCCCTACAGATCTGTGTTCAGTGATATTGGACGACAGGTTTAATTAAATTAATTGGTTAACCGATATTACATGCGAGTACATAGCGATTCGTGTTATACGACCGTCATATGAGATACCATTCACAAGTTATTAAATGTTCGATACAAATTTTCATGACTATTTTATGAGCTCGCAAAGCGTATTGCGATCGTTTATATTTGTTTTTATTATAAATAACATTTGGGTGAAATGTTCAAAGATTTTAAATAACTAAACTGAATCGCTTTCCTAGAATTCGGAAAAAAATATAAAAATGTTTTTTTTTGTTGAATGAAAAGTGAATAAAACTAAATACACTATGAATAAAAACCGTCTTTTCTCTGTCAATATCTGTACGGATTAATATTGAAATTTTTGAGTGACAATGGCTTTTTATCCGAAAATGTCAAGGGTTCTTGGGTAGTAATTGAAAAATCGTGGATGAAGATGCATGAGGAGCGAGCGGCACTCGAGCCATCTTATTTTTTTATTAAATATTTTACATTTAATAGGAATATATTTAGCAACTCTTGTTGCGATCAATGAATTCATGGGTGGTATCTGTTCTACATAAAATCGATTGCGATAAGTGATTTCCAAAATTTAACTACCCTTATTCCGTCAGATTCTACTGTTCTACGTCTCTGTACCATATTAAAGTGCGGGATAATGCCTTATTTCTAGCATGAGATCGACTCTTCTTATAATAATAAAGGTATCATATAATATTCACCTTTATTATATTCCTTTGCGGTTTCGACAAAACAAAGTTTCTTCAATTTCTTAGCCATTTTGTTGTCGAAAACTTCAAAAGTTTCCGAGAACAAAACGGTATAATCATTACGTTAATTTGTAGTGGAATATTGTAGCTATTTTATATAAATAATATTTTTTTGAATCACCTCAAGAGTTTTCTGTCATCTAGTATTCTAAGAATAGGCTTACATGTAAAATCGGCACATAAAAGGCAAGCAACGAGGCATATACAAATATACACATTCTTTCGAATTTTAGCCCTTCTACATTCATAGTTTTCTTTTAATTCCTACCTTATAACAGTAGCAGTAATACCCTCTAATCTGGTTTAAGGTCTAAGGGATATAATATGGGGCATTCTAACATAGGCCTTACGTATTTTAAACCGAGGCCATTCCTGCGGTTGATTACATATGTATGTCCATGAACAGTGATCACTTTAACGAACTTCTCTGCCACTAGTTTAAAAAATAAGTTCAATTAATTATTTTTCCCAGGGTAACTGTTGCTACCATTTCGAGAAAAAGAACCAAGAGTGCGACTTCTGCCACGCGTGCGAATCGTGCCAATCGTGCCCGGTGGCGCGGGACCGCGTGTACGCGCGCACGATCGAGCCCAAGTGTTGTTACTATTGTTGTTAGTGTTGTTCCGTTACGCTGTCCTCCCTAAACAACGTGGCGGCTATGTTCTGTAATAAATTGTCGATGTAACGGTTTTGTTTTGGTTTTATTTGTTGTTAATGTAGTTACATTTTTTTTTGTTTCTGTTTACACAATCGTATTATTTGCATGATCGCATAATTTGTCAGAAGTTCGAAAACAACATTTTCTCGCTGAACTACAGACAATAAAGATAATTTTGCTTGAATATTTTGATACCAGTACACATTTTAAACCAGCATCTGAGTTTAATTCCCCTGTATAATGTTTATGTGGGAGGCCTGTAGTATAGGTACTCCACAACGCGCTCTAATAGGGTAAGGCCCGGCGCCCATTATCGGCATCGGCACGGCTAAGGATTTTAGGTGATAAAAAGCATTATACATTAACTTCATGACAATAAAGTAGAAATTTCCATGATATATGATTGTAGTAACAAAACCAATCGTGCCCGGTGGCGCGGGACCGCGTGTACGCGCGCACGATCGAGCCCAAGCGTTGTTACTATTGTTCCGTTACGCTGTCCTCCCTAAACAACGTGGCGGCTATGTTCTGTAATAAATTGTCGATGTAACGGTTTTGTTTTGGTTTTATTTGTTGTTAATGTAGTTACAAGTTTTTTGTTTCTGTTTACACAATCGTATTATTTGCATAATCGCATAATTTGCCAGAAGTTCGAAAACAAAATTTTCTCGCTGAACTACAGACAATAAAGATAATTTTGCTTGAATATTTTGATAACAGTACACATTTTAAACCAGCATCTGAGTTTAATTCCCCTGTATAATGTTCCTGTGAGAGGTCTGTAGTATAGGTACTCCACCACGCTGCTCTAATAGGGTTAGTGTTGGATGTTTTTAAAATCATTAGACTTTTTACAAACTTCAACGACTTATTCAACGGTTACAACAAGCTTCACGTGGCCTCTGAAATACTGAAGCGCGTGTGTTTGCCACGTGCGCTCACCAATGCAACTCTTGACACCACTCGATCTTCCTTAATGTTTTAGATGCGTTATAATCCAAACAAGGCGCCAGGTTTAATTTGGAAGTATCGACATAAACAGAGCTCTATATTCAATTAAAATCTCGCTTAATATGAGGTGTATTCCCAGTTGTCATCAGCATCGAATCACACACACGGGTTAGTGTATCGAATCTCTTGGGAATTTATAATGTGACGACGAGGAGAGTAAGTTATAAGTATTTAAATTATACAAAGTAGGTATATTGCAATGTCATCAAACTACCAGAACTTAGGTATTCTGCGGAACCAAGACTATATTTTCCCGTGAACTATTTTGAACAAAATTACTTAATAAAAATACTAGAATATAGGTACATGCATAAGGGCCTAACAGGCTTAGTAGTGATACTGCCAAAATAAAACAGTACAGATTTTACGAACATTCATTTACAGTTTACTTATATATTGTTATTATATTATGTAACGGGTACTCACGATATGCGTCGAAATATCGGCAATAAAAAACGCATATCGTGAGTACCCGTTACATAATAAAATGTCTCAATTCCGCGATAATTTTAGTCTAAAATCATATGTTATTATATTATTTAAATAATATATGATTAGAAGCAAAAAACTGATCTATAATCCTTGTTACAGAGTACATGGCGGCATAGCGAAACAAAATCGAACGGAGGAGAAAACGGGAAGAGTCATAACAAAATATCAATAAATTAGTGTAGTGACATAACAATAAAGCCACTAGATTATGAACAATCATGCGAAGAGCATGTTCGATTAGTGAATTGTTTGTGGGGTCGTAATACCGTGGGGTTCAAATGAGAAGACGGCGCGGGTGGGTCGCGGGGCGAGCGCGGTGACTGCCCGCGCACCATGCTGCCTGTGGCGGTACTACTCGCTGCCGTATGCGTCACTCTCGCGCAAATCGCGTGGACGCCTATCTTCCTTGATGGGAGCAGTGAGTATCTTTTGTTTTACACCATGTCTACGATTATGTAGAGTCATTGTTGGTATACCAATCGCCCAAATTCTCTTAACTTGGGCGACTGGACTTTCGGCTTTGCCTTTCAGCTAGGCGGACATTTTAATAATGAACTTGCTTGCCAACATTCTGTTATTCATTGTCCTTGCATATAAAATGAAGATATACAATTTTATTATATAAGTTAAGGTAAACAACTACGATATAGAGATTTTTAATATAGAAATATGAAGAATTATGTATTATGTATGATGTGTGTTGCAAACTTAACTAAGAAGTATGCAATAAATACTATTAACGTTTGCATAAGAAACCTAAGGTGCCACTACAGCCGAACAATGCCGTCTAAGAGTACCACCGCCACACCTACTTCAAAATAACAAAATTCGTGTTATGGTTTGAAGGTTGTGGTAAAGGAAACGATACTTTACGAAGCATTCATATTTAGTTAAGTTTAGCGACGTATCTAAGTTTGACCTAAGCAAGGACTTAAATTCTATATGATATTTGTTATAGATATGAGTATGTTCATGAGTGGCAGTGGCAACTTAACACCAAATAGACGACAATTTTATTTGTTACTTCTTTAAAACAATATGTAAAAGAAGCTAAAATTATCTACAACTTCACAGGTCAAGTGGACCTCTGGACACAGTCGTCCACCGGCTGCGCGTGTCCTGGCGGCGGCGGCGAGGAGTGCGCGTGCTGCGTGCGCGACGGCGCGTGCCCGTGCGGCGACGTCGCGTCCACCCGCTGCGCGCAGTGCGGCCTCGAGCAGTACTGCTCTAATAGTGAGTTTTCTTATGTTATTTGTAAGGGAACTTATTAGGACAGGGGAACCTCTGGACACAGTCGTCTACCAGCTGCGCGTGTCCGGGCAGCGGCGGAGAGGAGTACGCGTGCTGCGTGCGCGACGGCGACGTCGCCTCCATCCGCTGCGCGCAGTGCGGCCTCGAGCAGTACTGTTCTAATAGTGAGTTTTGTTATGCTTTTTGTAAGGGAACTTATTAGGACAGGGGAACCTCTGGACACAGTCGTCTACCAGCTGCGCGTGTCCGGGCAGCGGCGGAGAGGAGTACGCGTGCTGCGTGCGCGACGGCGACGTCGCCTCCATCCGCTGCGCGCAGTGCGGCCTCGAGCAGTACTGCTCTAATAGTGAGTTTTCTTATGTTATTTGTAAGGGAACTTATTAGGACAGGGGAACCTCTGGACACAGTCGTCTACCAGCTGCGCGTGTCCGGGCAGCGGCGGAGAGGAGTACGCGTGCTGCGTGCGCGACGGCGACGTCGCCTCCATCCGCTGCGCGCAGTGCGGCCTCGAGCAGTACTGCTCTAATAGTGAGTTTTCTTATGTTATTTGTAAGGGAACTTATTAGGACAGGGGAACCTCTGGACACAGTCGTCTACCAGCTGCGCGTGTCCGGGCAGCGGCGGAGAGGAGTACGCGTGCTGCGTGCGCGACGGCGACGTCGCCTCCATCCGCTGCGCGCAGTGCGGCCTCGAGCAGTACTGCTCTAATAGTGAGTTTTGTTGTTATTTGTAAGGGAACTTAACAGGTCAAGTGGACCTTTGGACGCAGTCGTACACCGGCTACGCGTGTCCGGGCGGCGACGTCGCGCCTAATAGTGAGTTTTATGCGCCTAATATGCTTTTTTATGGGAATTTCTGTACTAACAGCGGTTTTAAAATAGTATAGGGATTCAATAGCAGTAAAACGGAAGTATAAACTGGTAGCCGTGATTACCGCTAAAATCCGTGCGTATGTGGCAGTTGTAGCGGTCGCCCTAAGTAGTAATTAAGATCGGGAACATTATTGTAAACTATAAACTACGTACAAGTAAAATGTGTTAACAATTGCTCTGTAGCCACATTTTTAAAAGACTCGCCATCTAGCGACAACTATTTACTTCATATAAATTATTTAGTATTTACTTTCATTTAAGTTTTCAACACGCTTATAGGTGGCGCTTAAATATATTTATACCTATGCTACGAGTATCTACTGTTTTAGGTAACCTAAGAATGTGACCGTCAGAATGGCCGGTCACTACCCATATTTTACATCGAAATAATTACTAAAAGTTGCTACTAATTGCTACCTTCGATTAAAAAAAGATAACCTACTTTTTAAGGTGACCGGCCATCTGACATTAGGATGGCCGGTCACCTATCCAGTGAGAAGAAACTGCGCAAATGAATAGAGTTTTTTTAAATCAATAGTTGCTACCAAATTGCTACCTTCATATACACCGTATTGGACTTCATAGCTTTTAAGGATTAAAATATATTACGGATTTAATATAAGAGGTCTAAACGCCTGTATAATTATAAAAGAGAAAACCCGAAATTAAATATATTATGCTTATACATTAGCAACTAGTAGCAACTAGGTAGCAACTTTTAGTAATTATTTCGATGTAAAATATGGGTAGTGACCGGCCATTCTGACGGTCACCTAAGAATACCGTGTAGAAAATGTCAATATTTAAAATACGCACACGCCGACACACGAAAACGACAGCATGAATAATCGATCGAATAGTTATTGGTCAGGGTGGGAGACGCGTGCAAAATGGTTATGGTCACCGAAAATTCCCGCGGGACGCATACGGGAGCGGGTAGCTCGGTGTAGTTCTTTACACATATTTTATTTGCAAACATACGAATATTAAATACACAAGGGATTAATATTTCGTACTGTAAGAATTATTGTACCTACGTAAACCGTTGTTCTTACTGTGCTTACTGTTTCTTTTTTAATGTTATTAGCAAAGAAATAAAATATGTTACCATAAATAAATAATTTAGAAACTTAAATAGTCAATACATAAGTAAGAGAGGTTTGAATCTATAGCAAACTTTAAATTGAATAGAATAAAATTATACCTATGGCCGACTGCTGATATATTGCTGACGTTGATGACTTAATTGGAATGCCTCATGATATGGTCCTTTTATCTTTGTTTTTAAACAAAAAAAAATAGGCCATTTTCTACTTTCGAGATTATACCAGAAAGTGTATGTTAAAGTTTTATTTGACGACTTTATACTGTGAAAGAACAAAAAAGAAATTTTCTACTTTAAAACGGTGAATGTTTTTTGTCCCGTCCCTTCCCTTAAGCGAGGCTCGGTCAATGTTTACGTAACCTGGAAAACGGAATTATTATTAACCTTTATTAGCCCTTAGCTAATATTAAGATTTTACCTGCCCGAAAGTCATTTTACAAGCGTTTAAAGCTCACAATTTCTGTAAGTATAGAATAAATAATCTTTTCGATTTATATTTATATAGAATTGTAAATTAGGAAAAGAGAAGCAACATATTCTATTATGCCAAGCACCTTATTGTACACTACTAGCATTGTATTCCTAATGACATTACAAATATCTGATGTTTATGAGCTGATGATTCAGGCAAAAGCCTCGGGATACAATGACAATTCTCGTTAAGTACAGTAAATATGTCATGTTTGGGTTCGGACTAATGAGTGTTTGATTTTGAACACCATGTCCGTATTATCTCAGTATTTACGTTTTGTGACTGATAAATCATGTAGTTTTAAATTATGCTACATGTATCTCGAATTTCTAGATTTTGGTCGACTGATTTTTGTTAGCTTGCATTAACATTACCTATTCCCAGTACAAAACAGATACAGGTCTGTGTTCTCAGTATTAACACATGATTCATATGAAGTTTGAAATACGTTTGATTATGTTTTAATACTTAGGTATATATAAACAAATATTATAAAAAAAAACTTAGGTATTACGTATTAGGTAACAGTTTAGCTTTATGTTGAATGAATAACTGAATCTGATTAAAAACGGCATGGTCATCTCGGGTCATTAATATTAGAGCTTACACATACTGCCCATTTTCAGCCTTAAGAACGCTACGTACTATTACGTACGATAGCTCACTGACCTAATGGAATACTATTATTGTCATTACAAAAGAAATGCTGGTTAATTATAATGATATTTATAATTACTATTAAATAACAATAATTATTGTTTACTTTATTTTGAATTAAAAGTTATTTTTATATTCGTAACTTTTTTATTCGTTCCCGGCTGAATGAGCTATTAGTACCTTGTTCCTTTATAAAATGTAAAATCAATTTTGGCGGGAAACAGCATTGTATTTACTGTCACATATTTATCAGTCATTTTATTAATTTTTATGCGTATTAGGTTTTATTTTTCATATCAATGAAAACAGTGTTCATTTTGTAATTCTGCTAGACAGCTACATTTTGATCCCTAAATATTTGTGTGTTGAATATAGGTTTTGGATCCAGCTATCAAGGCTGATAAAGGTATTTTACATAACTGGTATTATTTATGATTTGTTTTGTCTTAAAGGACTCTTCGGTTTTTTAAAAAATGACAAAAAGTGTGTAATAAAATATTTAAGTATTTATTTTGATACGCGCAATATCGTCGAAGCCAACGCATTATTGTATAGTCTGCGTAAAACTGCTAGTCCGCTCTGAATATAGAAATGAATCGCGTCGCCATAGTAAATTGTATGACTACACCTGCTCGCAACAATTTCAGAGCGGACTAGCAGTTTAGCGAGGAATATATTACGCTGGAAGAAGACATGTTGGTTCTCTCTCAGAGTGATCAGGGACCATCGTCCATTACACCTATTGACTATGTGATGGACTATGGTCTTGGTAGTATGGGACTTCAAACAGTTTTGAGTTATTTTTATATAAATTAGACGTAGTTTCACAAGTTATAATTCATGTCTATTATGGACATTATAAATTACTAGTTTTTGCCATATACATAAAACTGAAAATTCGTACCTTCGTTGGAATGGCAGTGGCGCCATCTGGCGAAAATTGGGCGTACCAACTCTGAAACCTTCGTGGGCTCATGGACAACAACTTTGCTAAAGATCACCACTTGATCAAATGCATAGTTTACGATTCAATTCTTACTAATACTAGACTAGTAAGGATAAATAAATTTGAAATGGCAGAGTTGCCTGCCTGGGATTCAAACCTGCGATTGAGGGGCCTAGATCAATCATTACCTCTAGACTCTTTGGCTATCACTCTCTTTTTTCATTAAGAACGTGTTAACTATTAATGTGTAAATAAAAAAATAATCATTAAATAGCCATCACTTCTTTTCTATTCATCGTTTTTTTTAAATACGCTATGTCTTGCGCCCAGTTTGTAGGTAAGTACAGAAGTTGTGTATCTGGATCAAATTGCCCGTGGCTCGGCAACAGTTGACAAGCGTTTTATTTATACCCCGACAACTTTGACACGCAAACGCTTAAAGTTTCGCCGACTCCGAGGCTAGCCGCCGACCTAGTTGTGGGCTTCAATAGCGGGCATGCTCGCTTCGAAACTCGTTTCGATTCGCAGAATTAGACGTCCATCAAGTAAGACGTTTCATTTTGTGTGAATATTCGATGATAGTCTAAATTTAAGTAACATGCATTCGGTATGAAAAGCGTCGAAGATAGATCAGTGGTTTAAGAGAAGTCTGTGCCAGCAGTGGGTTCATACCTGCTGAAGAGAGCGAGAGCCAGAAAAGTTTTTTTTTTTTTTAATTTAGCAGTTACTTGCCATAACACTTTTTACTATAATAAATTAATAGAGGCGATTGACACACCCATTTAAAACGTGTCGATGCGTTTGTAAATAATTTACTGGGTTAAATGTTTTGTTAATGATACTAGATAATTCCCGTAATCCTTATTCGTATTAATTTTGTTTTTATATTATGGATGCAAATCGTTACGTATAAAGATATATATAATGTTTCGGTATAAGTATTAAAAAATATACATACCTACTTTTGTGAAAATATCCATTGAACGAATGATTGATATATTTGGAGACTTATATGATTTATTTGTTCCCAGTGTGCAACATCACTATCGATTCGCGCGTGCTCAAGAACAAATCGGGGAAGACGTTTGGACAAATCAAGTCGCCGTCGATCGAGGGTCCAGGCGCGTGCTCGTACTTCCTGCAGCCGGACGCGGGGCAACGGGTGGAGATTCAGGTGTACAGACTGCTCTCCGTCGGGAGATTTAATGGTTCGAGGTAGGACTTTAATATTTATGCTTGTTATAGGTATATGCCAGTTTCTATGGGTTTTCGTTAATAAGAATATTGAATGTATAAGAAACCACTTTCTAAAACATTCCATCTGGATTAATACGAGTATTTAAGTTGTGTCTTTTGAAAACATTTAGAAACTTCTAATATTTTTTTTGCGAATAAAGGATGTAAAAAAAAAATACATAAAATTACGAGTTTAACATCCATGGGATTTAAAACTCGTAAATAATTCATGTGGTCTTAACCGTCTTGCATTATTAAATTGAAGAATACTTATGAATACACTTCAGTAAATGAACTCAGTTCATTGGTGCTCTAACGTGCGCTACATTAATTTCCGTAAAACACGTTGTATTGTCTGAGTGGTCGCGCTTTATATTCTCCAATTAATTATAAAAATCCAGCTGAAGATAGCAGTAAGCAAGGAATGAAGGGATGCTACAATTAAAACTCGCAGTGGGCATTCACAATTTGTATCGCAAGACTTTGAAGGCCGACGTTCGCCATTGTCTGCAAAATATCCACGGAACAATTATCTTGGCAGAAATAATGGTTGGTTTGCCATTGCCTTCCTTTCTCTATTACACACTAGACAGTGAAATACTGAAATGGCGTGCAGGTTTAGTGTTTACGCGATCGGAATCCGGCGATGTGAAATATGTCTAACAAACAATACTTGATCCCTGTTAATCTCTTCTTTTATCCGTTTGTTTTTGAACACCGTTCTGGGTAATGACAGCACGTGTGATATATATGCGGTAAAACTCTAACGTTTGCACTGATTGCACTTTAAATAACTCAATAAAAAGATGAACAGGTAAAATTTAATAACATTAAATGCTTCAATTAGTTCTAAAGACTGCAATCGCGTGTAAAATGTTCTACGAGTAGGAAAGTGCACCCAATATTTTCTTTAAATACTTTTCTTTTCAGCGTTAATACTCAATTTCTTGACCTGACCTATATTTGACCGTAAATTGATAAATATTCATTTAAAAAAATCTATTTGACACAAATACGATATTTTTCAGCTTCAGTAGTTTTGGCAATATGATAATAAGTAATAATGTTAATAAGTAATCCATATTTGTGTCAATCAGTTATTTACGAAAATGTGATGGAAATTTGAATACAGCGATGGTTTAATTAACACGTAATAACAAACCTGCGAAGGACATTAAAAATAAATTATTACTTCACCCAAGAAAATCTATATTTCATCATTCGTAAGAGCCGCCACTCGAAATCAAATATTTAAGCCGTCTTATTTGAATACGTTAACATAAATAGGGAATGTAGTACGTGATGGGTCCGATGTTGTCAAACACAGGCAGTTGTGATCAATGTCCCGTCAAATTGAATATTTGAAGCGAAACAGCTTTGGACCTCTGCCTTTGGTGACTGGAGTACTCACGTCTGGGGGTTACTACCATCTCTTAAAACAATATTTTAATCATACATTGAAATTTCGTAACACGACCTCGTTAAAGTAACATTTTTTTTATAATATTACAATACGCAGTATTGTATTATGTCGGTCGAAATTATTCATTCTTTTATTGTAGGAAATTTAACTTTTGACAATTTCAGTTGGTTTTACACAATGGATAAGCGAAATATTAATAAGGGCTTAAGTTTGTTCAACTGCGTATGACGGAACACAATTAATACCGTGGTACGAAAGAGATGACACTAGTTTCGATGACTCGTTTCCTCTTAGATAAGGAATAGACAAATTACTCATTCTTTTACATCACTCGGCAGGAATAAAACAAAACTGTTTTAAGGAGATCGTGCTACAAAACAAAATAATATGATGCAATATTGAAATAAAACTTTCCTGAACTATGATGGTTAAAATATGGTGGTAGACCCCCTGAATATGCTAAGGATAGCGTCAGTACAAATAACACGGGTCAAAAGTTCCCGAACAAGCCGGTTCAATATCATGTTGATAAAGTGTTAAATAAATAAAGTTTGCAACGTTTCGTGTTAATTATCCCTACGTGATCAGCGATAAAGCTGTTTGTTTATTTAATAATGTTCTTTGTACAGTTTCGGTTCGTTTACATTAATGCGCTTTTGGTTTGTCTAGTGAGATAATAAGCTTATGTACTTTTAATATTTTAAAGCAGAACAATTAATTGTAGCTTCAAGCTTGTTATGAACTAAAGCAGACTTTTATATACTGCAAATATGCGCAACATGCTACAATTAAAATTTCTTATTTTCTTGTTCAATTTTGTTAATTTTTCATTTTAAAGGCGTTCAGATTAAATCTTTTTGAAGTTACAGTTCTTTCTAAAAACATATCGGAGTATATTTTCGTATGTAATATGTAATTTATTCGTTGTATATTTATATTTATTGATGAGTTAAAATGCATTAAATATATTTTATTGAACACCAAAAGAAAAAATCTTGTCATCAATGAAGACGTTTATGAAAATAATGACGAGTTATATGATGTACAAATATTATTGTAACACCTATACGTTGATTACTGTCATTACACATTGACACTCTCCTTCATCATTATAGAATCCTCGCTAACCTGGCTTTTATTTCAACAGTTGCGTAGGCGGCTGGCTACAGCTGGGCGGCGCAAGCGCAGTGCACAGCGTGGGCGGCGTCGCCGAAACGAGGCTGTGTGGCGCCAACGAGCGCTACTCACCACCCGTTGTCCTTTTCGCGGATCACGGTGCTTCTACACTTGATTTCAGGTAAAATTCCAAACGAATTATTCTTAGATGTATATATTTAAATATAGTTGTAATAGGAGACATTCAAAGATAATGGTTAATATATCCAATGATAGAGCTGACATGAACACAAAATCCGGTTATAGTTTCCATTTTACCCAAAAAACATGAACTTAAAGTAAGTAAAAGCTTTAAATTCATAAGTAAGAATAAGTATTTGTATAAAAAAAGTAATTTGATAAAAATACAGTGAACTTTTTTAAAAAGATGACTCGCTCGTCCTGTTTGTAAACAATATACAAGAAAACTTCTTTGCTTTTAATCTTTCGGGCCATTAGTTACAAGTCTGAAGAAAATTAAATATCTTCTTAAGTTTTATCCATCTATACAGGGTGAATTTTTAAAACGGGCCTTCAGGGCCAAATCGGAAACTAATATATATAAGGATTAGCGAAAAATGTTGAAAGGAGTTACGAGGCCGATTTTGATAAAAACTAAAACTGCATCATTATTTTTTTAAAATAACTTTTTCACTAACCTGGAATCGAACGAGTTCATTTTGAAAAAAAAAATGCACCCTCTATATTATTCCACTATCCGATAGTGTTGCTTATAAGGATCAAAATCTGGAAAGTAATGATAAATGACAAACAAAAGGAAAAGCCTCAATTTTAAGAAAATACATATTTATTTGGCAGTTAAGTTCCCGCCATTCATTAATTTAAACATTTCGTGTATTAACATTTTTTTTGGCTCAATATTTCTAATCATTCGAAACGGACGTTTTGTTTCCCAATAATTTATATTTTTATGTCCGACTTAGCTAAGGTTATTTTTAGGACCATTAAAATAGATTTACTTGCTATGGGCGGAGTTTCGTTTAATACAGATGTAAAGTTGACAATTTGTGAGAATTACTTTTTAGAGTCAAATCCGAGTGATTACTAAAAAAATAAATATAGAAAATCCTATTTAACCTTGAAACGAAGTTGTAAACAACAAACAATAAGAATTTACTATTTAATCAGTTATTTATTTTCATTAAAAAATAAATCCTAAAAACGGTGGTAACTTATTTGACAAACTATTACTTTCTCATACTAAGCCGTATGTCATGACTATGTTATGACTTAACATCGAATAATAAGTTGATTAACCAATAAATCCTTCAATGGTATGACTTATGTCTGTTTCTAAAGAATTATACATAAATCATTTGTTATGTATAATCCTTAAGAATTAGTATGCCAATGTATAGAAAAATTCGTATTTTCTTCAAAATTTTCCTTTTCCTTTAATTTGTCACATAACATGTCATATTAAACTTGGCATAAACATCTGCGACAGTTGAAGTTATCAAATCACGATCAGCATTCGCATTAGAATCCACGCGCTTCAATATCACATGCGAGTGAATTGTACACATTATGTACAAAGTTTCACTCCACTAATGTCACATGTTATGAATTCAAATTATAATCGGACTAATTTAAATTCCGATAGTGCGTAGCCGTCGCATCGCTCGTTAACGCAACATGTTTCCGAACGAATCCGGACTAGTAGGTTCGTTGCGGCGACGAATCCGACCAAAATGGGCAATAATTAATTACATTTTCGTTCATTAACGGCGGAGGTGAAACGGACATTATTTCCGGCAATTGTGGCCTCACTGGCGCGGGGCGTCGAGAATTTATCTCCATTTGCAGTTCTGTTCGGAAACGCAAAACGCGAGTTCCGGTGGCGGGGTGGTGAGCGTTTGGGCACAAAAGGTCGTCACGTCGGAACCGGTAATGCTCTATTCGGCATTGTGGCGCTCGTTGAGCATTTACAAACGACCGTGTCATTTATTGGCGCACTCGTACGTTGTCTGTTGAAATTGTATAATCGCCGCCAATTATGCGTATTGTGTTCATATTTCAGTATTGACTATAATAATTTTAAAGTTTGTAGAACCCTCTATTATTTGACTCCGGCAGCACCACCGACACGTCTATTTTTTTACCTAATAACACCATCGTTAAGCTCTGCTCTGTGTTCTTCATTGAAGGGTGCAATAAGGGACTCATATTTGTCCGAGATGTTCCAACTTAGTCCTAAGGGGTAACAACGGACCGTCGACTCCTGGTAGGACTCTATCTCTTATCTGGGGATAATTACAGACATTCATGGTACGGATGTGTAGATTAAGATAATTTTAGTATGAGAGTAGTACCTACTTACATGCATTTTTTAACTATATATTTTTCAACAGGATAACAGACAACACTGAGAGGTCTCAGTTTCTCGCATTCTTCAGTTTTACTTCTCTAAGCAACACACAGGGTGTAGGTTTTCACCCTCGAGGAGGCTCCAGGATTCCTCATACAGGTTTGTAAATATTATACGTTTCAATATATGTATGACAAAATAGTCTAATTTATTACATCATCATTGAAGTTAACTCGGCAAATCATAAAAGTGTATATAAATATTTATTTATCAGATACATATCAACACAAAATTTCTCTATTATCTTATTCATTGAATAATATGATATAAATATTCATAGTTCATCGTGAAAAATTTAGGAGTAGTTAATTTAAGTTAGGGTTAGGCAGATTGACGGTAAAGATTATGCTGATAAACCAAGTCCATTTATTATTTATAAGAAGTCTGATAAAAGTCTTGTAAATTCTAGTCTTTCTGGAGAACGAATTGAAGTTTGGTAAACGTATACAACGGTCTATTTTCGTTGAATACTATGGTTCTCAAATTTGTGTGTCGAAACTTGGCGTTTCTTGATTTTCATATGAAAAGACTGCGTAAAGAGGTATAAAACGAGGTCAAAGCCGCAAGGGAATTTCTCTTTAAAGCTCGGAACGTTACTTTTGATATAAATAAAAATGTTTCTAGTTTTCGGGCGCGAGATGTTGATTTATTTATAAAACAAGAAAGAGAAATTTAAGTAATCACTCTTTCTGTCACTGGGTTTGAACAAAAAATATACAAAACAACATTTTTATCTTGTTCATTTTTGTATTAATGGACATGTTTTTAGAACAAGAATCAGCTCAGTGAATTACTTTGTAGCGGAGAAATTTATCACAGACATTTCTTTACATAGATGTTTTTGTATGGAAAATAACATAGTATTTTTGGAATTGACGTAACAGCTGTATTAGGGGACGATACTCTGTAATGTAATTTTACTTCTTTGTCAATATGTATCAATAAGATATGTCCCTACGTTTTGTATACAACAGAATATCCTTAACAACGTTGAAATATATGTGCGAACGTATAGTCGGAACGGTATTTATTGCCTTCAAAAGGTTTTTTTCATAACAACGCAAGTGTAGTGGACAAAGGTGCGACCCTCGTCACATCCTTACTTATAGACGTACTGTGTCGTAGAGATATGGGACTTCTAGTACGATATATTACACCTATTTATTTACGTGCGTCTGTATTATCTCGTGAGGATATTGATAAATATTTACTTTAGATACATTTGAAGATGTGTGGAAAGGTATGAATAATTAGAAAAACGGGTATGGTCAGTGGCCACTGTGTTTGATGAGTATTTAAAGCTAGTTACTATTAAAAAGACAGTAAAACTATTCCTACTGTACATCAAAATATTCCAATTTAGTCCTCACGAGCATTACATAATTATGTTGTTGATATGAAAGTGGACTTCAATTCTGTCAGCAAGCTGCAATGGTCATTGCCCATTTATCATCATGACTGTACCTATACTATAAGCTTCTTACCCACCTCAATTCAGTACGGAATTGTATATAGGCACAAAAAATATAATTCAAAAGACTTTTTATATGTCGAGACTCAGCGATATTCTAAGAAACCATTACTAATATCTTTCAAATATATGAGAATTCGGAAGAATAAACCGTACAAGAATATCGTCGAAGAAATATATTCATAGTACCAGTAGGTAGGTACCCTACGTTATTGTGTTAGTAACAGTCAACGTGAACGCTTCGGAATTTCATTCTCCGATAATGAGAGATCCAGTAAGAAAATTCACACGACATTAAATCTGTCGGGAGGCGAGCAGCACTGGAATTGCACATGATGTGACAACCTCGTTGGCCCGGCAATATGGAAAATTGTTTCCACTGGGTTGAC
Source organism: Epargyreus clarus clarus (assembly GCA_014595695.2). NCBI lineage: Eukaryota > Metazoa > Arthropoda > Insecta > Lepidoptera > Hesperiidae > Epargyreus > Epargyreus clarus. The sequence continues at coordinate 4,630 of JACTTY020000030.1, read as the reverse complement.
AGAGCGCATTTTTGCCACGTTTTACTTCGTTTAGGTGTTCTTTGAAAGCTTTCCACGTTAATTTAAGCTGCTATCGTGGTTTTCTCTCCTTTATTTGCACGAACGAGTATCTAAATAATAGTTGCGCTTTTTCTCTACGCTATATAAATATTTAGTAGTGTGTGATTATAGTGGTTACTTTGAGATGTTTATTAAGATAATTACTCCCTAAAGTAAATATAGAAAAAATATATAAATACTAGTAATAAGTAGTAGTTCAATTCAAATGTTCCTGCAGAGAAGATAGGAGTACGTCTCATATAGGTACATCTGATCACTACATAAACTATTAAAATACTAGAATACTTCGTTCTATTAGATTTTGCGATTTTATTGTGGAAGATTTTGATATATACTATTACAATTTGTAATGCTTTAACAAAAAGACGAATTTCATGGATTTTCTTGTAATTAATTATGGATATAGTGCAATTTCAAAAACGAATTAGGATATATATATTTTTAAATCTACACCTGATGGCTAAAAGTAAGTCAAATAAGTAAGGTATGTGTAACAAAGTAGAAGTGTCCGCGTCAAATTGCTAGTCCGCTCCGAATAGCAAATTGTAAATATTAGCGGGACCCCCCCGGCAACCGTCCGTTGCCAGTCTCGCCCACGAGTACACAGCTGCCTTAGTGTGCCCGGAGTATATGGTAACGCAACATTACGGAGTATATGGTAACGCAACAACTTCAGAGCGAACTAGAAGTTTGACGCGGGCCATACAATACATATTTTTTACACACAGATTGCGACTGGCTATACCAAGACGTGTCGTGCCGTGGTCCCGGCGCGTGCGTGCTGGCGAGCCCGGGCTACCCCGGCATCTACCCGCCGCGCCGCCGCTGCCGGTACCTCTTCGCGACCAACTCTGTACACACGAGGGTCAAGATCATCTTCACGTCCATACTGCTGCCTAGGAAGTGAGTAATGGCTTTTAGTGCTAAGTTTTCAGTGCATTGACGGATTTGTAAGTTGAATATCGATACTGAAAGCGATAGAACTCTTTGTTGTTAAATTGTGTTTGCATCATCAATCGGCCTACACTAATAGTAGAGTAGCATTTCTGTAGTGACTTAAAGTGTCAAGGAATACGGCTAAGTGGAAGAACCAGTAAAGTTTACCCGGGGAGAAGCTACCACACATATTTTTAGCGTTAAAGTATACCCGAAGAGATATTACCGCCACACATATTTTTAGCGTAAATAATTGCGTGTTTTAGTGAAAAGGTATGGGTGCCTACTGACACCAACACTAACCAACTACAGGCACCAACTTTAGTCCTTCATCGACATCTGTAGTCGTCTTCAGTAAGAACCCCTTCTTTATATGAATATTTTATAACATTTTTCTTTTCTTTATATGAAGATTTTATAACCCATTTGTCATTTATGTAAGAGAAAAGTAAAAAAAAAGTAAGTAAATTTTAAGTAAAAAAAATAAAAAAATGTACTAATTGCAACATGGCAGGCCTTGTAGAAAATTTCTGCCAGAGGTAATAACTTAAAGCAAATCGCTAGCAATTTACTAGACCCACGAGGGTATAGCATTTATTCACTAAACTGACAAAGCTTTCTATAGAATTGCAGTAATTCCAATTCCAAGAACAGTATTAACCTGACTTTATTGTCTAGAAAGTACCAACACTAGTCAACGGTATATTTTAAATTCCACGACGGAACTCCTGCAAGCATCTTTGTGAATTAATTAGTGTGTCATTCTTCGTTTAATGAGGGCTAAAGTTTTCCTTGGTGTTTTGGTCTCGGATGCCTGCGGCAATGCGGTCGGATTTCCAAGTGATTTCCACCGCAATCTCGCGGTATCATATAAGATAGACCTATAGGTTTATCTTAACGTTTATGTATTACCTATGACTAGAAAGTAATATTGACAAATATGGATACAATATTAATTTTAGTAACAATTAAAAAATTATAGACATCTTACTGCTTGTTTATTTTGATGCAAACATTATAAGACTAACGTTTATATGCTATTTTACCTATATACGTATCTATACACTATATCACACGTATAACAGAGTCTATCACTGTACTGAAGTGTAAAGAATAAAAGTTTTTCTAAAGATGAAGCGACCTGAATTTCTTAATGATGTAATAAAGCATCAGTTATCATATCAATTTATCCAATTTACATTTAGATACAGAATTAAGTGCTTAGCTACTTGCAATATTTTTCTACATTCATACATTCAGTTTTTGGACCTAAATTCTATTTGGGTACAAGTTAATTTAACGACAGCGTAAATGGTTGTCTAGCGAACTTTCACGCGAGATTAACGTATGAACTCTGCAAAGTTGATAATGTCGGCGCTTTAATTCTCAGTAAGAAGTTGAAACAGCAAGGCGTGAACAGTCCAGGCAGATAGATATAGATATGGAAGTACCTACGCGGCTTGACGTACAGTTTGAAAAATATATTAAGTCTCACTGGAAATTTATTTTCGAATAAATGGAAGGAGTATTTATTTTTACATCTGAACAATATTGAGTTTTTTTTTTTAATTATTGATGACACTGTATAATGAATGTTGGCGCTGGAATTCTCGGTAAGAACTTGAAACAGAAATGCGTGAACCGTCCAGGCAGATAAAACGTTCGTTTATTTGCCGTAGCGATTGTTCGCCGCGTTTCAACAATCGAGTCCACTCCACAGGCGCTTGATAAAAATAGTATTTATTTTTAAAATATTATTTTTTTAAAAAACCTGCACTTCTGGCAATATATGGAAATACCAATTTTGGCTCGATGTAAAGTTTAATTTTTTTTTGCATCACTGGAAATTTATTTTCGATTTAATGGAAGGAGTGTTTATTTTTACATCTGAAGAATATAGTTTTCTTTTTAATTATTAATTACACTTCATCTCCATCATTCACTTTCCATACATGCGTATAGACATAAATACCTTACTTTAGTAACAATTACGAAAACTATTATATCTCACAACGATTTTATTATGATTGCATTAATGATGATGATTGCATGATTGCATTTTATCACACTTACCCATGTCTAGACTAACGTATGAACTGTACAAAGTTGATAATGTGGGCGCTTTAATTCTCAGTAAGAAGTTGAAACAGCAAGGCGTGAACAGTCCAGGCAGATAGCACGTTCGTTTATTTGCCGTAGCGATTGTTCGCCGCGTTTCGACGACCGAGTCCGCTTTATACGGGCGCTTGATAAAAATACCCCTAGTTCCAGCAATACATGGAAATACTTACAGCTTGACGTAAAGTTTGAACAATATTTATTTTTAAGCCTCACTGGAAATTTATTTTCGAACAAATGGAAGAGGTATTTATTTTTACATGTGAACAATTTGGATTTCTTTTTAATTATTAATGACACCGATACTCCGTCGTCATCCTTCCCTTTTTTTGGGCTTAATAAGTAGGGAACATGTAATTTATTTTCATTTCATCTTTTTGCCTCTCTTAAAAAATCAATGTAGGTATCTGCCTAACCAGTAAAAATTTAGTGATTGTCCTGTCATGTGGAACATAGAGCAATGGTTATGGTCACAGACCTGTATATTGTTACTGTATTACTGTGATACCAATTATAATATGCGGGGGTCGTCAACTCACCCTAATACAACGTTAGAAGTTATAATATTTAAATTATTTTTGAATGTGTCATAAAGATTTTGTATTTCGACTGCGAATAAATTCAATGTATGCCATCTCAATGTAATTGACCGTAAATTTTCGAGGTCGTTTGCTGTTACCACTACATAAAATTAATAATAAACAGGATGTTAAATAGACATATATATTCTCGATATGTATTTCTCTCGCATTATTTTGAACATTTCGTACATTCGGAACCACAAACACGACCAATACTTTTATACAGACACAATACAAGTAAAACGCTCTCGGGAATGTGGAATAGACCTAAGATTTTTTTTCAAAAACGTTGCCGCAATAACTATTTTTGGTGGAGGATTTATTTAACGCTGAACCCGCATAGATTCCATAACAAGAGTGGGAATAAAAATTGAAAACCGAGCGTGGAATATTTTTTTTAGATTTTTGCCGCACCTATCAGCGTTTGTAAAGGTTTTTTTCTAAGTTTGGCCAAAAGATAAGCGTTAAAGGAACTAATGGAATACTTTATCTAGTTTTCTTTATAATTAACTTCGTATACTTTTGTATTGTACACCTGTCTTTTATGTATATTCAGTGCAATGTAATTAATTCATATTGCGCTTTTCTACCTATCTCTTATTTACGTTTGTTTCAAGTACTTATATAAAAGTTAAGTTAATAATAATATGCACTTTAAGCTGGAGATCATCTTTACATAGCTAAGACAGCAATTTCGTTATAAGTACAAATTAAACATGAAAAGCAGGAACAACACACTCGTCGCATTTAAACGATATTACAGCAACCAATAATCTTCCATTTTACCACAAATGTTACCACTTAAAAGATATTACTCTGCCACAAATGTTCTTAATGTGAAAATATTAATGTAAGTATATCGCGAGTATTAAAATTACCACAAGCGAAATTGGAGGCGTAATTTTATTATATTTGATATGTTCACAATTTACAAG